>CAWUFW010007031.1:0-600000 GCA_963921515.1 Calotriton arnoldi
TAGTATGACCAGGATGGTGGATTTTTCCGCAGAGGGTTTTCCTGCATTTACAAGCCGTGAACCCACCAGTCTGCAATGAAATGGTGGTGCCCCTAGAGCAGCAGCCCGTAACCATGACAGTACTCTCCCCTCCCAAGTGGTCTCTAGGGGCAGGTTTATGAGGAAAAGAGTCATGGAACTTCCGGATCAAATGTGGTGCATGAACGTTAGCTGCTGGCTCCCATGAGTCCTTTTCTGGGCCATACCCTTTCCAGAAGACCAAGTACCATAGCTGGGTACTATGTAGACGAGAATCCAGAATGCATTGTACTTTGAATTCCTCCTGTCCACGTACTAGTAGTGGGCCAGGATGAGGTGAACAGTTTTGTTCCACACGTTTCAATAAAGAAGTATGAAAGACAGGATCAATGTTCATATGTGGTGGAAGACTTAGTCTGTATGTCACAGGATTAATTTGGCGAAAATTTGTGTATGGCCCAATGTATTTTGGATGAAATGTCTTTTTATCTCGAAACACAATGTCTTTTGTATATAGCCAGACTTTATCTCCTTTATGATTAACAGGACCAGGTATTTGTCGTTTATCTGCTATTTTCTTGTAATTTCCTTTGTTATATCCAAATGGTGCATGATTTGAGAATCTCTTTTCAAAATGTTTTTAACACCTTCAGTTACGGTTGGTACGTTATTTTGCTCCTTAGGAAGTTGGATTGGTAAATAATTGGCACAAAAACCATAAGTACAGTAAAACTGTGATGTTTGTATGAAAGACTGATGCACAGAATTATAGGCTATTTCCACTAACCAGAGGAGTTGGACCCAGGATTCTTTTGCAGATGTGGCATAACAGCGGAGTTATTGTTTCAATGTCTGGTTCAATCCCTCAGTTTGACCATCTGTCTGCGGATGATGACTTGTAGAAAGCACTGGTGTAATTTGCAAAGCTTTGCACCTTTGAGACCAAAACGTGGCTGTGAATTGAGGAGCACAGTCTGATATAATTTTGTTTAGTATCCCATGTAAACGAACAATGTTCATCAAAAGTAAATAAGCCAGTTCTCCAGATGTCGGGAGTTTTTTACATGCAATAAAATGTCCTAAGTTGGAAAAACTGTCTACCACTACAAGAATGCATGTGTATCCTTGATCATTTGGTAGATCAGTTATGAAATTGAGTGAACAATATTCCCAGGGTCTTTATGGTGTTGGTAAGGGCAGTAATTGACCTTTTGGTTTGCCATGATCACTTTTATTCTTAACACAAGTTTCACATTGTTTATCCCAGTCACTGATATCGGATGTCACAGTGGGCCACCAAAAATGTCATTGTATGGCTTTCATTGTTAGTCTACCTGGATGTTCAGCACAAGGATGATTGTGATGCCATTCAAAAACTGTTTTACATTGTGATTGTGTAGGAAGGAATAAGGCAGAGTCATGAAATGGTAGATCTTGTATAATTTGTCTGATAGGGGCCTGATTAATCCAAATTTTCCAGTCTTGTTTCACAAAATGTTCTCCCACGGAATCTAAAAAATCCTCTGTAGAAACCATATTCAAAACCTTAACTGGGTCTATAATGGCTTGTTTCGTTTCTGTGGAAGGTAATAAAGTAGAGTCTTGTCTTGTTAAAGCATCCGCTTTTTTATTGTCCACTCCTGGACGAAAAGTCACAGTAAAATCGTATTCACAAAAGATCATCCATCGCAACTGACGTGGTGTCAACGCTTGTGCAGTTTTCATAAACTAAGTTGCAATGGTCTGTGAATGCTGTTACGGTATGCTTAGCACCTAGTACGCAATGTATTCATTCTTTGAATGCCTCTCGTATGGCTAAGAGTTCCTTTGGAGCTTTGGTGTAATTTCATTCAGCAAGTGAGAAGCGTTTTGACATGTATGCAATGGGATGCAATTGACCCGTGCTGGTATTTCTTTGCGACAGGATAGCCCCTACTGTCATTCCTGACGCATCTGTTTCAATTATAAATGGTTTTTCTGGGTTTGGATGGACTGGAACAGGTGCTGATGTAAAGGCCTGTTTTAAATGATCAAATGCTTGTTGAGCCTCTGGCCCCCAGTTGATTGATGCATTTTTGCGCAACAGCCGAGTAATGGGAGCTACTACTTGAGAAAAATGGTCAATAAACCGTCGATAGAAATTGACGAACTCCAGAAATATTGTATATCCTGCACAGTTTTTGGGATTGGCCAATTAAGCACTGCTTGTATCTTTCTCTCTGCCATTTGAAAGCCACCTGGAGATAGAATCAATCCAAAGAATTCCACTTGAGTTACATGAAAATCACTTTTACTCAATTTACAGTAAAGCCCATGTGTCTCCAAGGTTTTTAAAATAAGAATCACATGCTGTACATGAAGTGTTTGAGAGTTTGAATAGATCAAGATATCCTCTATATAGATGATGACAAATTTATCCAAGAACTCACGGAGAATGTCATTTATGAAGAATTGAAATGCCACTGGGTCATTGCATAGACCAAACAGCATCACTGAGTATTCAATCAGACCATATCTCGTCCTGAATGCAGTTTTCTACTCATCGCCTTCACACATGCATATTAGTTGGTAGGCTCCTTTTAGGTCTAACTTTGTATAGATCACAACTGACTTCACTTGATTTAGGAGTACTGGAATAAGTGGAAGGGGATACTTGTTTTTACAGTGATTTTATTTAATGCTCTAAAGTCAATGCAGGTGCAAAGTTTGCCATTCGCTTTTGGGATGAAAAATAAAGGAGACGGAGCTGGAGACTTAGAAGGTTAATAAAGTAATTTGCAAGATATTTCTCCAAGTATTCTTTTAGATGAGCTTTTTCTTTCTCAGATAACGCATAGATACGACAATTCGGAACCACAGCACCAGGTATCAACTCGATTTGGCAGTCATGGACAGTGTAGTGGTAAAACGTCTGCCTGTTTTTCATTAAACACATCCTGAAACTGTGCATATTGAGGAGTCAAAACTGTTTCTTTTTCTTCAGCAGTAGCTACCACATGTTTCTGTTCTTCTGGATGGAGTAAGACACAGTGCTCTTTACAATGCAAAGATAATTCTACAATTTCTTTCTTAACCCAGTCTATTCGTGGATTGTGGAACTGTAACCAAAGGCATACCAAGAATAAAACCGTACTGAGGAGCACTGATCAAATTAAATAATGTATTCGGCATGTATTATGCCTGTCACACTCAGTTCTATGTCAGTTGTTTGCCTTGTAATAGGTCCAGATGTTAATACTCGCCCATCTACTGCCTGGACTATCTTTATTTTTTCTTTCTTTGTACACAGGGTAGGTTTAATTTTTGTGCCGTCATAGCATCTTCAAAATTTCCGGTGGCTCTTGAGTCTATCAGGACATTGATAGAATGTTTGAGATTTGGTGAGATTGTCAAAATCATGTCTAACGTGAGATGGGTTCCGTGTTTACACACAGCTGTACTTAAGGAAGGGCATTTACCATGCACTCAAAAGTTCCCCCTTCTCATCTTTTGAGTCTTTTAGTTTTTCATCTCGGTATCTGTTTTGAGTTTTCATTGATGGAAAAAAGGTTTATCCTTTTGACTTTGGGTTTGTCGGACACTCTTTAACGAAGTGTCCCTTTTCCCCCAATATAGACACAGCCCGTTCCGACGTCAAAGCTCATTTTCTTCTATGGGTAATGCTGGGCGTACAGAGTCAATTTCCATCGATTCACCATGAGTTTCTGCAGCATGAGTCTGCGAGAAAATGTTTGGTCGATCAACTCTGAATCCTGCTTGATCGCTGCGACGACAGTCACCTTTTTGCTCCATTAAACAATGGTCTAATTGTAGAGACAGATTGATTAAGGCAGCACAGTCTTGTGGTTGGGGATGTATTTGCGCTATTATGTCCTTCAATTCCTCTCAAAGGCTTTGATAATACACTGCTGATCGTGTCTTTTCTGGTCAAGCTGTCTCAACTACTAAATGATTAAAGTGAGTCAAATAGGTTACTAGATCTCGATTACCCTCTGTCAATTCCAGCAGTTCTCTATCCGCAGATAGGGTAGCTGTTTGTCTATCAAAAACCGTTTCAAATTCACGAACAAAGGACTTCCAGTAATACAAAATGTTGTCATCTCGTCTGACTAATGGAAACGCCCATGCTGCTGCATCCCCTGCTAAATGATATTAAAAGTGGTACTTGTGATTGAGCGTCTGGGAATGAAGTAGGTCTGCATGTAAAATGGAGTTCAATTTGAGTGAGAAATATCTGTACGTTATTGGGATCCCCTGAGAAGTGTTCTGGGTCTGCTAAGGGTATTTGTGGCGGGACCGTTACAGCTATGGAAGGAGGTGATGCTCCCCCTGTGGAGCCCCCTTGCCCAGTTGTGTGTACTACACTGGGACATTTATCAAACGGAACATTAAAGGGATTCCGATCAGTGACTCCCCACTTACCCATTCTCTGTTGTAATTGAGAAACCTTATCAGCTAGAGCTGCAGTATGGGCCTTGGAATCTACTAACTCTTCTTGTACTTGTCCTAGTGCCTTAAGGATATCGTCTAACATAGCCATTCTAAGATCGAGCAAGTTTTGAGGGTTTATTAATCGTGGGCTTGCTATTCTCTCTCGGCGTGCGTGTCCTCGGAGCTTGCTTGATATTAGAAGGTCTACCTCCAGGCAGCACCATGTCTGATTGCCATTATGACACAGACTGTTGTAGCGGCCAGGTGGCGGAAAGGGTTTAAGGGAGGGACAGCGGGGAAGGAGACCTGCAAGAGAGAATCAATAAGATGACTCCCTTTGTCAAAATACTCCAAAATCCCCAATCCTTACCCAAGAAATAGGAAAGAATATTCACATATATATATATATATATATATATATATATATATATAGTGGAGTGCACCTCTAACCCCAGTATTGCCCTGTAAGAAGGAACAAATATAATGGTGAATGCACTATGTTTCCTGTGTTTAAAGGATGTATGCAAAAAAGAATGGTAAGTATGAATTTCTCCTCCCTATGAGACTTCACCCCCATATTCTTCCGTGGAGTCTTTAAAGTTTTTTAGCTGTTAAACTGGATGCTCCATATTCGGGTTCTCCTTTGGTGTGATGTATTCTCAATTATTCATTTGAGTTATACGGGTCCTGCTTCACAACTTTATACATTGAGTACTTTGTTGGTTCTAGTTCAAACACGCTTCAAAAGTAACCAGGCAACTATTCATATGGGTCACGTAAGTTCAATGCAATAGCAAGTGGCCTGTTTACAAAATTATTGTTCAACATGTCTTTCTTGCAACAACAATATCCGAGTTCAAAACAAAATAAACTACACTAATTGAAGTCTGATGCTTCGCTCATTTACACAGGGAAGTTTCCAAAAATTCTAACAAGAGTATCTCTTACCGCAGAAATCAGTGCAATTTCAGTTCTCCCCACCAAAGTAAGCAGTACAGTATTCTTGCTTCTCCATCCACTAAAGGGCCTCCCTGCTCCTTACTGCATACTCGAAAATCCAACCACCGGCACAAGCAAAGAAAATCCAGAACACGTCCGTTTGGCAGACTGTCTGAATAGCAAGCACATGGTAAGGGGCGGGGCTCGCTTTTATAGCGGAGCCTCTATCAAGCCTGCCGTCACATTCCTGTGCATGCGTATCTGCCAGTGACAGTTAACCATTGCAGAACCATTTTCTGCAATCGCGGTTAACATTTACATTGTGTTTCGGTTACTGTGAAAAGAACTCATTGGGGCACAATGAAAAGAAAAGTTAGTAAAGAAAAGAAAATAAACACAAGTTCTGATATTGTGTGGAAACAAAGGGAGCAAACACAATTACATATATCAAAGTGCACAATACCACCAATATCGTGCAATATGACAAGGATGATGGATTTTACTGCAGAGGGTGTTCCTGCATTTACAAGCCGTGAAACCACCAGTCTGCAATGAAATGGTGGTGCCCCTAGAGCCGCAGCCGGTAACCATGACAAAGCCACCCCTCTCGCTCCCCAGGCGTACCCACCATGGAAACCCTGTCATATCATTTACGGGCCAGGAAAGGACAGCACTTGCCTAGGAGATGAGTCTCCTGAAGCAGAAGGACTTCAGGGAGGTGGAGGTGGGCAAACATGAAGATTGCGGCTTGTTTTACACGGTCTAACAGCCCATTAACATTCCACGACAAGACCTGGAAGGCCATGTACTGGGGGATTGAAAGTATGGTCCATAGGGGAGAGCCCCAGGAGTCCGACCCTCAGGGTCGAGTATTGCGACAGGTAGGTTGTCTGCTGAGCAATGTGAGTAGTCAAGGCCCCAAGACTGTAGTCACAATGGTTACAGTAGTATGTGCCAAAACCTAGAAGGGAGAACAGGTGAGCAAGAAACAACAATATAACGCAAAGAAACCCCACCCCGAACTTCCACCCCTCCCCACACTTCTACCCTGGAAGCATCTGTCGCCCAATAACGATAAAACAAAATGAAAACCAATATGCACCACATTACAAAGTCATAAAGACAAAAGGGGAAGACTCCATCATTGAAAACATGGGAAAGACGTCTGCCGCCATCCATGGACAGTCAAGGACAGTCAAGGACCATCCGGGTCTCAGATAAGTACTTGTCTATGCATCCTCATCCTCGCCAGCCAGAAGAGATCGGAAGGAGTAGTGAAGAGCATCCCGGCACCAACGCTATCAGAGGGTGGAGTTGAGGGAAGAGATCAGTTTGCACAAATGGCAGGCGGTCCACAGATGGTGGCGAGAAATTCTTCCCTGTACCTAGGTCCTCATTTTCAACCCCCAAGGCGGGCCTCACCACAGGTCGGTTGGCCAGTTTTAACTGTGTGGAGGACAGGATGGCAAGATCGATCGGGCAGTACGCACCATGCAGGGCTCGTCAGCGTTTGAGAGGTTGAGGCAGCAGCATTTCCCGGGCTGTTGGAAGGAGAGGGTGAGGCTCGTCTGTGCAGCAGCTGATCCTCCGTGAGCCACTGGCAACTAGATTGAGGGTTGTTGAAAAAGTGGGACTTAATAGGATGAATGATGGAAGGCGATATTGGAGCCCCATAGCTCTCAATTTTTGCTTGACCTCCAAATAGGACTGCCTCCCCTGTTGAACCTGCCGGGTATATACAGGAAATAGGAGGACCTTGGTGTCCCCGAAGTGAAGGTCTGGGTGTGCCCGAGCCTCTCCAAGGATAGCATTCCTATCACGGTAGTGCAAAAAGCAGGTGGTGATGGGTCAGGGAGGCCCGAGGAGGCGGTCTAGGAGCCGGGGCCCGGTGTGCCCACTCAACAGCAAACCAGGAGGACAGACGTGTGCTGGGCATCCAGGATCTGAGCCAAGCCTCTAGGAAGTTTACCATTTGTTGGCGTTCTGTGCCCGCCGTGTTTTCAGGAACATCAATGACGTGGATGTTACACCGTGAGAGGTTCTCTGTGTCTTTGGCTTGAATATGAAGTTCCGACATCCGGGTCAGTAAAGTAGAGACCTGGTTCTTAATGGCAGTCACCTCATCCTCAACAGTGGATTTTCGGGATTCTGCCTCCATGATCCGGGCGGTGGCGTTACGGAGAAGTTGATGCAGCAGTGCCATGTCCATCCTTACCTCGCTGACCCTTGCCTCCACTGCTGCCTGTGATGTCTGGATCGCTTGTAGGATGACTGCAAGTTCAGTAGGTGGGGCAGTGGATTTACCATCATCAGGTAGTCCACTGGACCATTGTTGGGCCCTGTAGTATATTGATCCATACGCATTTATGTCGAAGTGGCGCAAGATGGTTTTTCCTTGCCCGTAACGGTGAGACAATGGGAGGTGACGGTGTTCGCAGTGTAGGGCTCTCTACTGGGCAAACACAAGAAAACTCAGCTTGGCACTTTCAGGAGTAGAGAGCACGGAGGGCAGGTCAGGGCCACAACATAGTGTAAGGCCTACTGCACTGCCGCCCTGGGAGTTCCGCAGGAAACAGTCACAGCGGGGCCCCACCTCTCCCAGCCCTCTCCCCCTCCTCCCCTCCCTCTTCTCCCCCTCTCCTCTCCCCCCTCCCTGTTCTCCCCCTCTCCTCTCCCCCCTCCCTGTTCTCCCCCTCTCCCTCTCCCCCCCTCCCTGTTCTCCCCCTCTCCTCTCCCCCTCCCTGTTCTCCCCCTCTCCTCTCCCCTCCCTCTTCTCCCCTCTCCTCTCCCCTCCCTCTTCTCCATCGTCCCTCTCCCTCGCCCCTCCCCTTCCTCCCTCTTCTCCCCCTTGCCTCTCCACCCTCCACTCCTCCACCCTCCACCCTCTTCCCTCTTCCCTCTTCCCTCTTCCCTCTTCCCTCCCCCCTGTTCCTCCACCCCCTTCCCTCCCCTCACCTCCTCTTCCAGGTCTCTCTTTCTGGAGGGGGAGTCAAGGAGGGCACGAGATAGGTGTCATTCTCCTGCGGAGAGGAATATGACATCTATCTTGTAATACTGGGCGAAGGTTTGTGCAATCTCAGGAAGAGATTGTCTCAAGCAGCCTGTGTCATCCCTAACCTCAATGCTGATCTTATTCGCTAGCTTATGGTATATCAACCAGTAGAGCATGTTCCCATTTTTGTTTCCCCAGCCATACATTTTAGTTGTCATGTCCGCCAATGTTGCTTGACCGCCTCAAGGGAGTGCATGCGAATATCTTCCCAGATGAGAGCCAATTTCCGGGAATCTTCCTCCTGAGGGTTCAGTGCCAAGCTCTGGATCGAAGTGATGAGTGCATACTTCTAACTGAGAGATGAGAGAGGAGCGCTCACTCTCTCGGGCTCGAATATAGCATTTGGCATACCCACATATTGTCACCTTGCTGGCCGCCCAAAGGGTGCCAAACTGCAACGGACACACCCTTGTTGCAGAAGTAGGTCTGAAGCTCTGTATCCAACGCACAAACAAAAGTCTGATCCTGAAAGTACCAGCGATTAATACACCATATAGGGCGCAGTCAAAATGGAGATTGTCCAAGATGAAGGAGTAGCGCCGTGCAGTCTGAGATACCTCCTGGTGATGTTTGCACTTGATTCACTAATTGACAATCAGGGGCAGGTAACAAAATTAGGTCTATGCGAGAGTGGAGATGGTGGCCCGCGGACATGTGGGTGATCCGGCCGAGCCCAGGATGCCAAGACCTCCAGGCATCGCAAAGTCCTAAAGCCTAGACTCAGTAAGGTGGCGGGTCCTGGTGCATCTTGAAGCAGTACTATCCGTACTATCCAGGGCATGGTCTAAGACTGCATTAAAGTCACCCCCTAATATTGTAAGTCCCTGTGGGAGGCGTACCAGGAGTTTTGAGAGATCTCTAAGGCACATGGGTAGGGATGCGGGAGGATCATACACACTTATTAAAACAGTCATTCTTCCCTCCAGTGTACCTGCTAAAGTGATAAAGCACCCCTGCGGATCACGTGTTACGTTGGAGATCATAATGGGAAAGGAGCAACGTAGGATAGCTGTCTCCACGTGCGTGTCCTCAGAGCTTGCTCGATGTTAGAAGGTCCAACTCCAGGCAGCACCAAATCTGATTACCGTTATGACACGGACTGTTGGGTTGGCCAGGTGGGGGAAGGGTTTAAGTGAGGGAACAGCGGGTAAGAAGACCTGTAAGAAAGAATTAATAAGATGACTCCCTTTGTCAAAATACTCATAAACCCCCAATCCTTACCCAAGAAATAGGAAAGAATATTCACCTATATTTATAGTGGAGTGCAACTCTAACCCCAGTATTGCCCTGTAAGAAGGAACAAATATAATGGTGAATGCACTACTTTTCCGGTGTTTATAGGAAGAATGCAAAATGGAATGGTAAGTATGAATTTTGCCTACCTATTAGACTTCACCCCTTTATTCTTTGGTGGAGTCTTTAAAGTTTTTAGCTGTTAAACTGGATGCTCCATATTCAGGTTCTCCTTTGATGTGATGTATTCCCAATTGTTCATTTGAGGTATGCGGGTCTGCCTCAGAACTTTATACATTGAGTACTTTGGTCATTCTAGTTCAAACACGCTTCCAAACATTACCAGGCAACTATTTATATGGGTCATGTAAGTTCAATGCAATAGCAAGTGGCCTGTTTGCGAAGTTATTGTTCAACATGTCATCTTGCAACAACATCTGAGTTCAAAACATAACAAACTACACTAATTGAAGTCTGATGCTTCATTTGTTTACACAGGAAAGTTTCCAAAAATCATAACAAGAGTATCTCTCTTACTGCAGAAGTCATTCCGATTTAGTTCTCCCCACCTAAGTAAGCAGTACAGTATTCTTGCTTCTCCATCCACTATAGGGCCTCCCTGCTCCTCACTGCATACTCGAAAATCCAACCACCAGCTTAAGCGAAGGAAATCCAGAAAACGTCCGCTTGGCAGACAGTCTGAATAGCAAGCACGTGGTAACGGGCGGGGCTTGTTTTTATAGCGGAGCCTTTCCTAAGCCTGCCGTCATGTTCCTGTGCATGCTGTATCTGCTGGTGACAGTTAACATTGCAGAACAATTTTCTGCAATCGCGGTTAACATTTACATTGTGTTTCTGTTACTGTGAAAAGTACTCATTGGGGCATAATGAAAAGAAAAGTTAGACAAGAAAAGGAAATGAACACAAGTTCTGATAGTTTTGAAACAAAAGGGAGTAAACACAATTTTTTTTATATATATATATATTCACTGAAAAAACCATAGGTTTCAGACACGTTATAGTTAGAAATTAGCATTTAAAAAACCTTTGAAATTCACTGAAAAAACCATAGGTTTTAGGGACAGTTATAGTTAGTTGGACATTTCACTCGTACAAAACCATAGAAATTCCCCGTTATAGTTAGTTCAGCTAACTATAACTCGCGCCCCGCAATGCACTGCTGATGACGTCACATATTACATCACTCATGACATGGTCAGTGACATCACTGATGACATCACTGATGACATCTCAAATGACATCACTGATGACATCACTGATGACATCATCCAGTGACTGTGTGTTTCTGTAAAGTTTAAATATGTTTAATATATATAGGGAAAGGCGTATTGAAGAATGAGTGGGTGTATAAGTGTCTGAATGGATGATTTAGTACGTGAGTGACTGACTCTACAAGTGAGTGATTAAATGTATCTTACTGAATGCATGGGTTAGTGACTAAACTGTGTGAATGTCTGTATCCGTCTGTCTGTTGGTTTGTAAGCGGCTGCATGGCTTTCTGAATAGCTACATGAGTGTCTACATGGGTTATTGATTGATTGTCTGAGTATCTGTATGGGTGCCTGAGTGTTTGTGTGGGTGGGGTGTGTGTGACTCTATGCATAGAAGTGTGAGTTGGTGATTCACTGGGTGCATGGTTTCAAGAGTGCATCTGTGATGGACTGTATGGGTGGGTGAGTGTGTGTATGGGTGTGTTAGTGATTGAATGTATATCTCAGTGGTACATGTGTGAGTAACTACATATGTGAAAGGCAGTATATATGTGTGTTGGAGTATATAAATGGCTATAAGTGAGAGTGTGTGATTGTGAGAGTGGCTGTATGGATGAGTGTGTACTTGTATCAGTGATTGTATAAGAGCGTAAGAATGTGCTAGTATTTGTATGAGTAAGTGAGCTGGTGTGTGTATAACTGTATAGGTGAGTAAATGGGTGTGTGATTAAGTTTTTGCATGACTGACTAGGTGTGTGAGTACCTCTATGGATGAGTGGCGGTGTGTGAGTGTTTATATAGGTGTATGAGTGCATATGATAGTCCTGTACTGAGTGACTAAGTATGAGTGACTGTACGGGTGAGTGAGTGGATGTGTGTGTAGACCTAAGAATCAGTGAGTGGGTATGTAGTTTTTGGTGTTGGAGTGTCTATGGTTTTGAGAATGGCAGTCTGTAATTTAGAGTGGGTGTATCAAAAGTTATATTAGGGTGTGAGAAGATGCATGAAATTATCACATGGATGATGTCATCAGTGATGTCATTTGAGATGTCATCAGTGATGTCATCAGTGATGTCACTGACCATGTCATGAGTGATGTAATATGTGACGTCATCAGCAGTGCATTGCGAGGCGCGAGTTATAGTTAGCTGAACTAACTATAACGGGGGAATTTCTATGGTTTTGTACGAGTGAAATGTCCAACTAACTATAACTGTCCCTAAAACCTATGGTTTTTTCAGTGAATTTCAAAGGTTTTTTAAATGCTAATTTCTAACTATAACGTGTCTGAAACCTATGGTTTTTTCAGTGAATTTCAAAGGTTTTTTAAATGCTAATTTCTAACTATAACGTGCCTGAAACCTATGATTTTTTAAGTGAATTTCAAAGGTTTTTTAAATGCTAGTTTCTAACTATGCCTACAGAGGTAGGACATGTGAAGAAAGAAGAAAAAACGCACAGAAAGAAGCAAAAGATGTGCAGAAAGAACCAACAGAGGAGCAGAAAGAGGCCTTGTTGCAAAATCATCCTGTGCCCACAACTTTTTCAGACGGGTACTGGTGGTAACTGACTCTGACTAACCAGAACCAGTGCTATGCTAAAAGACACTTAGAATACAGTGAAAACACCTACATACACTAGGGAACACTATGCGTTGGGGTACCCCTGTGATTAGCATGACCTCCTCTGCAAGTCCCTAGTACATAATAGGGCAGGGGGATTAAAACTACCTCTCTAAAACGCGTACAGGGCGCGTTTGCACAGTGGTGAAGGGAGGGGGCCTGAGGTGACATGTGTGCAAACGCACCCCGTGGCGCGTTTTAAGCTGCGGGATTAAGTCCCCTTGAATTCTGAGGGTCCCTAGGGCCCAACTAGCCCCCAGGTACCTACAGTTAGGACCACAGAGCTGAGTTGCAGAGAGGCGTTCCGAGGCCACGCACCTTTTTTCACCTCTCTGCAACGCAACTCTGTTGTGCTTACTGAAGGTACCTGGTGGGCTAGTTGGCCCCAGGGTCCCTCAGGATTCAAAGGAATTAATTCCCCAACTTAAAACGCACCACAGGGCGTGTTTGCGCACATGTCACCTGAGGCCCCGCCCTCCCTTCACCACTGTGCAAACGCGCCCCGTGGTGCGTTTTAAGTTGGGGGATTAGGTCACCTTGAATTCTGAGGGTCCCTGGGGCCCAACTAGCCCACTAGGTACTTCCAGTAAGCACCACAGGCCTGCGTTGCAACGCCTGTAACAATTTGTGCAGTTGTGTTTAGGTAGTGAAGAGGGTCGTGCTGGGGGTAGTGTTTTAGGGTTTAGGGTAGTGCAGTGGTATTTGTGTAGTGTAGGGGGTCATGCTGGGGGCAGATTTAGGGATTAGGGTAGTGCAGTGGTGTTTGGGTAGTGTAGGGAGTCGTGCTGGGGGAGTGTTTTAGGGTTTAGGGTAGTGCAGTGGTATTTGGGTAGTGTAGGGGGTCGTGCTGGGGGTAGTGTTTTAGGGTTTAGGGTAGTGCAGTGGTGTTTGGGTAGTGTAGGGGTCGTGCTGGGGGTAGTGATTTAGGGTAGTGCAGTGGTGTTTGGGTAGTGTAGGGGTACTGCTGGGGTAGTGTTTTAGGGTTTAGGTTAGTGCAGTGGTGTTTGGGTAGTGTAGGGGTACTGCTGGGGGTAGTGTTTTAGGGTTTAGGGTAGTCCAGTGGTGTTTGTGAAGTGTAGGGGGTAGTGTTTTAGGGTTTAGGGTAGAGCAGTGGTGTTTGTGTAGTGTAGGAGGTCGTGGTTTAGGGTAGTGCAGTGGTCTTTGGGTAGTGTAGGGAGTCGTGCGGGGGTAGTGTTTTAGGGTTTAGGGTAGTGTAGGGGGTCATGCGGGGGTAGTGTTTTAGGGATTAGGGTAGTGCATTGGTGTTTGGGTAGTGTAGGGGGTCATGCGGGGGGTAGTGTTTTAGGGTTTAGGGCAGTGCAGTGGTGTTTGGGTAGTGTAGGGGGTCGTGCTGGGGGAGTGTTTTAGGGTTTAGGGCAGTGCAGTGGTGTTCGGGTAGTGTAGGGGTCGTGCTGAGGGAGTGTTTTAGGGTTTAGGGCAGTGCAGTGGTGTTCGGGTAGTGTAGGGGGTCGTGCTGGGGGAGTGTTTGAGGGTTTAGGGCAGTGCAGTGGTGTTCGGGTAGTGTAGGGGGTCGTGCTGGGGGAGTGTTTTAGGGTTTAGGGCAGTGCAGTGGTGTTCGGGTAGTGTAGGGGGGTCGTGCTGGGGGAGTGTTTGAGGGTTTATGGCAGTGCAGTCGTGTTCGGGTAGTGTAGGGGGTTGTGCTGGGGTAGCATTTTAGGGTTTAGGGTAGTGCAGTGGTGTTCGGGTAGTGTAGGGGGTCGTGCTGGGGGTAGTGTTCTAGGGTTTAGGGCAGTGCAGTGGTGTTTGGGCAGTGTAGGGGTAATGCTGGGGGTGGTGTTTTAGGGTTTAGGGCAGTGCAGTGGTGTTCAGGCAGTGTAGGGGGTCGTGCTGGGGGTGGTGTTTCAGGGTTTAGGGCAGTGAAGTGGTGTTCGGGCAGTGTAGGGGGTGGTGTTTCAGGGTTTAGGGCAGTGCAGTGCTGTTCGGGCAGTGTAGGGGGTCGTGCAGGGGGTGGTGTTTCAGGGTTTAGGGCAGTGGTGTTCGGGCAGTGTAGGGGGTCGTGCTGGGGGTGGTGTTTCAGGGTTTGGGGCAGTGCAGTGGTGTTCGAGCAGTAAAGGGGTCGTGCTGGGGGTGGTGTTTCAGGGTTTAGGGCAGTGCAGTGGTGTTCGGGCAGTGTAGGGGGCAGTGCAGGGGGTGGTGTTTCAGGGTTTAGGGCAGTGCAGTGGTGTTCGGGCAGTGTAGGGGGTGCTGCAGGGGGTGGTGTTTCAGGGTTTAGGGCAGTGCAGTGGTGTTCGGGCAAGGTAGGGGGTCATGCAGGGGGTGGTGTTTCAGGGTTTAGGGCAGTGCAGTGGTGTTCGGGCAGTGTAGGGGGTCGTGCTGGGGCTGGTGTTTCAGGGTTTAGGGCAGTACAGTGGTGTTCGGGCAGTGTAGGGGGTCGTGCTGGGGCTGGTGTTTCAGGGTTTAGGGCAGTGCAGTGGTGTTCGGGCAGTGTAAGGGGTTGTGCTGGGGCTGGTGTTTCAGGGTTTAGGGCAGTGCAGTGGTGTTCGGGCAGTGTAGGTGGTCGTGCTGGGGCTGGTGTTTCAGGGTTTAGGGCAGTGCAGTGGTGTTCGGGCAGTGTAGGGGGTCATGCTGGGGCTGGTGTTTCAGGGTTTAGGGCAGTGCAGTGGTGTTCGGGCAGTGTAGGAGGGTCTTGCTGGGGCTGGTGTTTCAGAGTCTAGGGCAGTGCAGTGGTGTTCGGGCAGTGTAGGGGGTCTTGCTGGGGCTGGTGTTTCAGGGTCTAGGGCAGTGCAGTGGTGTTCGGGCAGTGTAGGGGGTCGTGCTGGGGGTGGTGTTTCAGGGTTTAGGGCAGTGCAGTGGTGTTTGGGCAGTGTAGGGGGTCATGCTGGGGCTAGTGTTTCAGGATTTAGGGCAGAGCAATGGTGTTCAGGCAGTGTAGGGGTTTTGCTGGAGGTGGTGTTTCAGGGTTTAGGGCAGTGCAGTGGTGTTCGTGCAGTGTAGGGGGTGTTGTTTCAGGGTTTAGGGCAGTGGTGTTCAGGCAGTGTAGGGGGTCTTGCTGGGTTTGATGTTTCAGGGTTTAGGGCAGTGCAGTGGTGTTCGGGCAGTGTAGGGGTCGTGCTGGGGGTGGTGTTTCAGGGTTTAGGGCAGTGCAGTGGTGTTCCGGCAGTGTGAGGAGGTCGTGCAGGGGGTGGTGTTTCAGGGTTTAGGGCAGTGCAGTGGTGTTCGGGCAGTGTAGGGGTCTTCCTGGGGGTGGTGTTTCAGGATTTAGGGCAGTGCAGTGGTGTTCGGGCAGTGTAGGGTGTCGTGCTGAGGGGTGGTGTTTCAGGGTTTAGGGCAGTGCAGTGGTGTTCGGGCAGTGTAGGGGGTCGTGCAGGGGGTGGTGTTTCAGGGTTTAGGGCAGTGCAGTGGTGTTTGGGCAGTGTAGGGGTCGTGCAGGGGTGGTGTTTCAGGGTTTAGGGCAGTGCAGTGGTGTTCGGCCAGTGTAGGTGGTCTTGCTGGGGGTGGTGTTTCAGGCTTTAGTGCATTGGTGTTCGGGCAGTGTAGGGGGTCTTGCTGGGGGTGGTGTTTCAGGGTTTAGGGCAGTGCAGTGGTGTTCGGGCAGTGTAGGGGTCTTGCTGGGGCTGGTGTTTCAGGGTTTAGGGCAGTGCAGTGGTGTTCGGGCAGTGTAGGGGGTCGTGCTGGGGCTGGTGTTTGAGGGTTTAGGGTAGTGCAGTGGTGTTCGGGCAGTGTAGGGGGTCGTGCTGGGGCTGGTGTTTCAGGGTTTAGGGCAGTGCAGTGGTTTTCGGGCAGTGTAGGCGGTCGTGCTGGGTCTGGTGTTTCAGGGTTTAGGGCAGTGCAGTGGTGTTCGGGCAGTGTACGGGGTTGTGCTGGGGCTGGTGTTTCAGGGTTTAGGGCAGTGCAGTGGTGTTCGGGCAGTGTAGGGAGTCGTGCTGGGGGTGGTGTTTCAGGGTTTAGGGCAGTGCAGTGGTGTTCGGGCAGTGTAGGGGGTCGTGCTGGGGCTGGTGTTTCATGGTTTAGGGCAGTGCAGTGGTGTTCGGGCAGTGTAGGGGGTCATGCTGGGGGTGGTGTTTCAGGGTTTAGGGCAGTGCAGTGGTGTTCGGGCAGTGTAGGGGGTCAAGCTGGGGGTGGTGTTTCAGGGTTTAGGGCAGTGCAGTGGTGTACGGGCAGTGTAGGGGGTCTTGCTGGGGGTGGTATTTCAGGGTTTAGGGCAGTGGTGTTCGGGCAGTGTAGGGGGTCTTGCTGGGGGTAGTGTTTTGGGGTTTAGGGCAGTGCAGTGGTGTTCGTGCAGTGTAGGGGGTCGTGCTGGGGGTGGTGTTTCAGGGTTTAGGGCAGTGCAGTAGTGTTCGGGCAGTGTAGGGGATCGTGCAGGGGGTGGTGTTTCAGGGTTTAGGGCAGTGCAGTGGTGTTCGGGCAGTGTAGGGGGTCGTGCTGGGGGTGGTGTTTCAGGGTTTAGGGCAGTGCAGTGGTGTTCGGGCAGTGTAGGGGGTCGTGCAGGGGGTGGTGTTTCAGGGTTTAGGGCAGTGCAGTGATGTTCGGGCAGTGTATGGGTCGTGCTGGGGCTGGTGTTTCAGGGTTTAGGGCAGTGCAGTGGTGTTCGGGCAATGTAGGGGTCTTCCTGGGAGTGGTGTTTCAGGGTTTAGGGCAGTGGTGTTCGGGCAGTGTAGGGGGTCTTGCTGGGGGTGGTGTTTCAGGGTTTAGGGCAGTGCAGTGGTGTTCGGGCAGTGTAGGGGGTCTTGCTGGGGGTAGTGTTTCAGGGTTTAGGGCAGTGCAGTGGTGTTCGGGCAGTGTAGGGGGTCTTGCTGGGGGTAGGGTTTCAGGGTTTAGGGCAGTGCAGTGGTGTTCGTGCAGTGTAGGGGGTCGTGCTGGGGATGGTGTTTCAGGGTTTAGGGCAGTGCAGTAGTGTTCGGGCAGTGTAGGGGGTCGTGCAGGGGTGGTGTTTCAGGGTTTAGGGCAGTGCAGTGGTGTTCGGGCAGTGTAGGGGGTCGTGCTGGGGGTGGTGTTTCAGGGTTTAGGGCAGTGCAGTGGTGTTCGGGCAGTGTAGGGGGTCGTGCTGGGGGTGGTGTTTCAGGGTTTAGGGCAGTGGTGTTCGGGCAGTGTAGGGGGTCTTGCTGGGGGTGATGTTTCAGGGTTTAGGGCAGTGCAGTGGTGTTCGGGCAGTGTAGGAGGTCTTGCTGGGGGTAGTGTTTCAGGGTTTAGGGCAGTGCAGTGGTGTTCGGGCAGTGTAGGGGTCATGCTGGGGGTGGTGTTTCAGGGTTTAGGGCAGTGCAGTGGTGTTCGGGCAGTGTAGGGGGTCGTGAAGGGGTGGTGTTTCAGGGTTTAGGGCAGTGCAGTGGTGTTCGGGCAGTGTAGGGGGTCGTGCTAGGGTATGTGTTTCAGGGTTTAGGGCAGTGCAGTGGTGTTCGGGCAGTGTAGGGGGTCGTGCAGGGGCTGGTGTTTCAGGGTTTAGGGCAGTGCAGTGGTGTTCGGGCAGTGTAGGGGTCGTGCTGGGGGTAGTGTTTTAGGGTTTTGGGTAGTGCAGTGGTGCTTGTGTAGTGTAGGGGGTCGTGCTGGGGGTAGTGTTTTAGGGTTTAGGGTAGTGCAGTGGTGTTTGTGTAGTGTAGGGGGTCATGTTTTAGGGTAGTGCAGTGGTGTTTGGGTAGTGTAGGGGGTCGTGCTGGGGGTAGTGTTTTAGGATTTAGGTTAGTGCAGTGGTGTTGGGGTAGTGTTTTAGGGTTTAGGGTAGTGCAGTGGTGTTTGTGTAGTGTAGGGGGTCATGCTGGGGGTAGTGTTTTAGGGTTTAGGATAGTGCAGTGGTGCTTGTGTAGTGTAGGGGGTGGTGCTGGGGTAGTGTTTTAGGGTTTAGGGTAGTGCAGTGGTGTTTTTGTAGTGTAGGGGGTCATGTTTTAAGATGCATTGCTCCAATACCTGACCAGTCTGCACTACATAAAACTGCAAAAAAACTAAAAATAAAAAGTGTTTTGCACACTTTTGTCATTGGGCTATATGTGGGCTACATCTGGGTAATATTTGTGCTACATTTGGGCTCTTTTTTCACTGGTGGCCATCTTGGAAGACTTCTTTGTTATGAAGTTTCCTAATTTCCTCATTTACTGCAGTCTCCTCAGTAGGAAATGCTTTCAGTTTTTTACTTTGATTCCATCAAGAAGGCATTCAGTTGTGTCACACATTTGCCATAAATTCAGAATGTTATTACTCTAGTTGTTCATTAGATCACTGTAGTAAAGCTACTGCTCACCAAGGAGTTAACTGGAAGTCTACTGCTGGTATTGAAAGTGATTGTTTCAGTCTGCATGTCAGAATTTTCTAATGAAATAGAAGATCTCACTTAAAAAACATGCACTAAATTTTCTTTTTGCAGCACTAACCATAATTTCTATGGCAAAATGAACCCCCTCATTTTGTTCCTTTTTAAATTAAATGTTTTAAGTGTTACCAGTTTATTCCAATCAAGATGGCTTCAGGTGTGCCATACTTTTGTCATAAGTAAGGCTGTTAGCACTCTAGTTGTTCTTTAGAACACTCTGGGAAGCAGCAGTAGAACACAAAGGCATCAACTGACAGGCTGCTCCTGTTGAAATATAACAGGAAGATATTTGAGATCTCACTTAAAACATGTCCTAATTTTTCTTTCTACAGCACTAACCATAATTTCTATGGCAAAATGAACCCCCTCATTTTGTTCCTTTTTAAATTAAATGTTTTAAGTGATACCAGTTTATTCCAATCAAGATGGCTTCAGGTGTGCCATACTTTTGTCATAAGTAAGACTGTTAGCGCTCTAGTTGTTCTTTAGAACACTCTGGGAAGCTGCAGTAGAACACAAAGGCATCAACTGACAGGCTGCTCCTGTTGAAATATAACAGGAAGATATTTGAGATCACACTTGAAACATGTCCTAATTTTTCTTTCTACAGCACTAACCATAATTTCTATGACAAAATGAACCCCATCATTTTGTTCCTTTTTAAATTAAATGTTTTAAGTGTTACCAGTTTATTCCAATCAAGATGGCTTCAGGTGTGCCATACTTTTGTCATAAGTAAGGCTGTTAGCACTCTAGTTGTTCTTTAGAACACTCTGGGAAGCTGCAATAGAACACAAAGGAATCAACTGACAGTCTCTGCCCTTGTTGGATGTACATGTTTTACTGAGAATGTCAGACTTCATTCTCCCATGACTGAGAAAGATAATGTGAATTTACAGAAAATATGCTCTCATTTTAGCTTCTGGGGCACCTTCCAAAACTGTATGGGACAAGCATGTGAAAATAGTTTTCTCTCAAACATGATTCATGATATCCCAGCAGAAGGTTTTTCACAGGGTAAAATCACCTTAGAACACACCACAATTCCTGAAATTAGTATGGTACCATCAACAAATGAATTCTAATGTAACTAAAGTCTTTATAGTTCTCCTTTTGGTAACCCTCAAAATCTTCGATTCACTACAATGCATTTCAATGGGGTACTATCATTTATATTGGTCCCAAGATGGCTGCCAGCAATTCCAGGATGAAGTGCTGACAGCCAATCAGATCTCACGATGACATGTGTGGTTAGGCTCCGCCCAGATATATATGTGTTTTACTTTTGATTTTCTCAGCAACTACTGAACGGATTTACACCATTTAACAAAAAGGGTTCTTTTTGAACCAAGAACTACCTCTTTGCCAAATTTGGTGTAATTCCGTTCAGCAGTTCGGGCTGTAGCCTTGCATAAAGTTTCCTATGGGAAATTGATTTTTGACTCTTATTTTTTAATTTCTTTGCAACTACTGAACGGATTTACACCATTTAACAAAAGGGTTCTTTCTGAACCAAGAACTACCTCTTTGCCAAATTTGGTGTAATTCCGTTCAGCAGTTCGGGCTGTAGCCGTGTCTAAAGTTTCCTATGGGAAAATGAATGGGGAAAACACGTTTTGGGACCCCCTTTTTCTCGGCCCCCGCTTGACGAATCACCCTGAGACTTTCAGGGTAGGAGCGGACCGGAGCGGGCCATAAAGTTTGAAAATTTCGCGAAGATTCGTCAACCGACGCAAGAGTTTTTTCAAATAGAATGTTGCGGATTTCCTATGGAAAATAGGTCCTAACTATAACTATCTACTGGCGACCGCCAGTAGATAATATATATATATATATATATAATATCGTGTAGTATGACCAGGATGGTGGATTTTTCCGCAGAGGGTTTTCCTGCACTTACAAGCCGTGGAAACCACCAGTCCGCAATGAAATGGTGGTGCCCCTAGAGCAGCAGCCCGTAACCATGACAGTACTCTCCCTCCCAAGTGGTCTCTAGGGGCAGGTTTATGAGGAAAAGAGTCATGGAACTTCCGGACCAAATGTGGTGCATGAACTTTAGCTGCTGGCTCCCATGAGTCCTTTTCTGGGCCATACCCTTTCCAGAAGACCAAGTACCATAGCTGGGTACTATGTAGATGAGAATCCAGAATGCATTGTACTTTGAATTCCTCCTGTCCACGTCCTAGGAGTGGGCCAGGATGAGGTGAACAGTTTTGTTCCACATGTTTCAATAAAGAAGTATGAAAGACAGGATCAATTTTCATATGTGGTGGAAGACTTAGTCTGTATGTCACAGGATTAATTTGGCGAAAATTTGTGTATGCCCAATGTATTTTGGGTGAAATGTCTTTTTACTCGAAACACAATGTCTTTTGTAGATAGCCAGACTTTATCTCCTATATGCTAAACAGGACCAGGTATTTGTCGTTTATCTGCTATTTTCTTGTAATTTCCTTTGCTATATCCAAATGGGGCATGATTTGAGAATGTCTTTTCAAAATGTTTTTAACACCTTCAGTTACGGTTGGTACGTTATTTTGCTCCTTAGGAAGTTGGATTGGTAAATAATTGGCACAAAAACCATAAGAACAGTAAAACTGTGATGTTTGTATGAAAGACTGATGCACAGAATTATAGGCTATTTCCGCTAACCAGAGGAGTTGGACCCAGGATTCTTTTGCAGATGTGGCATAACAGCGGAGTTATTGTTTCAATGTCTGGTACAATCCCTCGGTTTGACCATCCATCTGCGGATGATGACTTGTAGAGAGCACTGGTGTAATTTGCAAAGCTTTGCACCTTTGAGACCAAAACGTGGCTGTGAATTGAGGAGCACAGTCTGATATTATTTTGTTTAGTATCCCATGTAAACGAACAATGTTCATCCAAAGTAAATAAGCCAGTTCTCCAGATGTCGGGAGTTTTTACATGCGATAAAATGTCCTAATTTGAAAAACTGTCTACCACTACAAGAATGCATGTGTATCCTTGATCATTTGGTAGATCAGTTATGAAATTGGGTGAACAATGTTCCCAGGGTCTTTATGGTGTTGGTAAGGGTAGTAATTGACCTTTCAGTTTGCCATGATCACTTTTATTCTGAACACAAGTTTCACATTGTTTATCCCAGTCACTGATATCGGATGTCACAGTGGGCCACCAAAAATTTCATTGTATGGCTTTCATTGTTCTTAGTCTACCTGGATGCTCAGCACAAGGATGATTGTGATGCCATTCAAAAACTGTTTTACATAGTGATTGTGTAGGAAGGAATAAGGCAGAGTCATGAAATGGTAGATCTTGTATAATTTGTCTGTTAGGGGCCTGATTAATCCAAATTTTCCAGTCTTGTTTCACAAAATGTTCTCCCATGGAATCTCAAAAAGTCTCTGTAGAAACCATATTCAAAACCTTAACTGGGTCTATAATGGCTTGTTTCGTTTCTGTGGAAGGTAATAAAGTAGAGTCTTGTCTTGTTAAAGCATCCGCTTTTTATTGTCCACTCCTGGACGAAAAGTCACAGTAAAATCGTATTCACAAAAGATCATCCATCGCAACTGACGTGGTGTCAACGCTTGTGCAGTTTTCATAAACTAAGTTGCGATGGTCTGTGAATGCTGTTACGGTATGCTTAGCACCTCGTACGCAATGTATTCATTCTTTGAATGCCTCTCGTATGGATAAGAGTTCCTTTGCAGCTTTGGTGTAATTTCTTTCAGCAGTTGAGAAGCGTTTTGACATGTATGCAATGGGATGCAATTGACCCGTGCTGGTATTTCTTTGCGACAGGATAGCACCTACTGTCATTCCTGACGCATCTGTTTCAATTATAAATGGTTTTTCTGGGTTTGGATGGACTGGAACAGGTGCTGATGTAAAGACCTGTTTTAAATGATCAAATGCTTGTTGAGCCTCCGGCCCCTAGTTGAATGATGCATTTTTGCGCAACAGCCGAGTAATGGGAGCTACTACTTGAGAAAAATGGTCAATAAACCGTCGATAGAAATTGACGAACTCCAGAAATATTGTATATCCTGCATGGTTTTTGGGATTGGCCAATTAAGCACTGCTTGTATCTTTCTCTCTGCCATTTGAAAGCCACCTGGAGATAGAATCAATCCAAGGAATTCCACTTGAGTTACATGAAAATCACTTTTACTCAATTTACAGTAAAGCCCATGTGTCTCCAAGGTTTTTAAAATAAGAATCACATGCTGTACATGAAGTGTTTGAGAGTTTGAATAGATCAAGATATCCTCTATATAGGTGATGACAAATTTATCCAAGAACTCACGGAGAATGTCATTTATGAAGAATTGAAATGCCACTGGGTCATTGCATAGACCAAACAGCATCACTGAGTATTCATTCAGACCGTATCTTGTCCTGAATGCAGTTTTCTACTCATCGCCTTCACACATGCATATTAGTTGGTAGGCTCCTTTTAGGTCTAACTTTGTATAGATCACAGCTGACTTCACTTGATTTAGGAGTACTGGAATAAGTGGAAGGGGATACTTGTTTTTACAGTGATTTTATTTAATGCTCTAAAGTCAATGCAGGTGCGAAGTTTGCCATTCGCTTTTGGGATGAAAAATAAAGGAGACGGAGCTGGAGACTTAGAAGGTTAATAAAATAATTTGCAAGATATTTCTCCAAGTATTCTTTTAGATGAGCTTTTTCTTTCTCAGATAACGCATAGATACGACAATTCGGAACCACAGCACCAGGTATCAACTCGATTTGGCAGTCATGGACAGTGTAGTGGTAAAACGTCTGCCTGTTTTTCATTAAACACATCCTGAAACTGTGAATAGCTACCACATGTTTCTGTTCTTCTGGATGGAGTAAGACACAGTGCTCTTTACAATACAAAGATAATTCTACAATTTCTTTCTTAACCCAGTCTATTCGTGGATTGTGGAACTGTAACCAAAGGCATACCAAGAATAAAACCGTACTGAGGAGCACTGATCAAATTAAATAATGTATTCGGCATGTATTATGCCTGTCACACTCAGTTCTATGTCAGTTGATTGCCTTGTAATAGGTCCAGATGTTAATACTCGCCCATCTACTGCCTGGACTATCTTTATTTTTTTCTTTCTTTGTACACAGGGGAGGTTTAATTTTTGTGCCGTCATAGCATCTTCAAAATTTCCGGTGGCTCTTGAGTCTATCAGGACATTGATAGAATGTTTGAGATTTGGTGAGATTGTCAAAATCATGTCTAACGTGAGATGGGTTCTGTGTTTACACAGAGCTGTACGTAAGGAGGGGCATTTGCCATGCACTCAAAAGTTCCCCCTTCTCATCTTTTGAGTCTTTTAGTTTTTCATCTAGGTATCTGTTTTGAGTTTTCATTGATGGAAAAAAGTTTATCCTTTTGACTTTGGGTTTGTCGGACACTCTTTAACGAAGTGTCCCTTTTCCCCCAATATAGACACAGCCCGTTCCGACGTCAAAGCTCATTTTCTTCTATGGGTAATGCTGGGCGTACAGAGTCAATTTCCATCGATTCACCATGAGTTTCTGCAGCATGAGTCTGCGAGAAAACGTTTGGTCGATCAACTCTGAATCCTGCTTGATCGCTGCGACGACAGTCACCTTTTTGCTCCATTAAACAATGGTCTAATTGTAGAGACAGATTGATTAAGGCAGCACAGTCTTGTGGTTGGGGATCTATTTGCGCTATTATATCCTTCAATTCCTCTCAAAGGCTTTGATAATACACTGCTGATCGTGTCTTTTCTGGTCAAGCTGTCTCAACTACTAAATGATTAAAGTGAGTCAAATAGGTTACTAGATCTCGATTACCCTCTGTCAATTCCAGCATTTCTCTATCTGCAGATAGGGTAGCTGTTTGACTATCAAAAACTGTTTCAAATTCACGAACAAAGGACTTCCAGTAATACAAAATGTTGTCATCTCGTCTGACTAATGGAAACGCCCATGCTGCTGCATCCCCGCTAAATATGATATTAAAAGTGCTACTTGTGATTGAGCGTCTGGGAATGAAGTAGGTCTGCATGTAAAATGGAGTTCAATTTGAGTGAGAAATATCTGTACGTTATTGGGATCCCCTGAGAAGCGTTCTGGGGCTGCTAAGGGTATTTGTGGCGGGACTGTTACAGCTATGGTAGGAGGTGATGCTCCCCTGTGGAGCCCCCTTGCCCAGTTGTGTGTACTACACTGGGACATTTACCAAACGGAACATTAAAGGGATTCTGATCAGTGACTCCCCACTTACCCATTCTCTGTTGTAATTGAGAAACCTTATCAGCTAGAGCTGCAGTATGGGCCTTGGAATCTACTAACTCTTCTTGTACTTGTCCTAGTGCCTTAAGGATATCGTCTAACGTAGCCATTCTAAGATCGAGCAAGCTTTGAGGGTTTATTAATCGTGGGCTTGCTATTCTCTCTCGGCGTGCTTGTCCTCGGAGCTTGCTTGATGTTAGGTCTACCTCCAGGCAGCACCATGTCTGATTGCCATTATGACACAGACTGTTGTAGCGGCCAGGTGGGGGAAAGGGTTTAAGGGAGGGACAGCGGGGAAGGAGACCTGCAAGAGAGAATCAATAAGATGACTCCCTTTGTCAAAATACTCCAAAATCCCGAATCCTTACCCAAGAAATAGGAAAGAATATTCATATATATATATATATATATATATATATATATATATATATATATATATATAGTGGAGTGCACCTCTAACCCCAGTATTGCCCTGTAAGAAGGAACAAATATAATGGTGAATGCACTACGTTTCCTGTGTTTAAAGGATGTATGCAAAAAGGAATGGTAAGTATGAATTTCTCCTCCCTATTAGACTTCACCCCCATATTCTTCCGTGGAGTCTTTAAAGTTTTTTAGCTGTTAAACTGGATGCTCCGTATTCGGGTTCTCCTTTGGTGTGATGTATTCCCAATTATTCATTTGGAATATACGGGTCCTGCTTCACAACTTTATACATTGAGTACTTTGTTGGTTCTAGTTCAAACACGCTTCAAAAGTAACCTGGCAACTATTCATATGGGTCACGTAAGTTCAATGCAATAGCAAGTGGCCTGTTTACAAAATTATTGTTCAACATGTCTTTCTTGCAACAACAATATCCGATTTCAAAATAAACTACACTAATTGAAGTCTGATGCTTTGCTCATTTACACAGGGAAGTTTCCAAAAATTCTAACAAGAGTATCTCTTACCGCAGAAATCAGTGCAATTTCAGTTCTCCCCACCAAAGTAAGCAGTACAGTATTCTTGCTTCTCCATCCACTAAAGGGCCTCCCTGCTCCTTACTGCATACTCGAAAATCCAACCACCGGCACAAGCAAAGAAAATCCAGAACAAGTCCGCTTGGCAGACTGTCTGAATAGCAAGCACATGGTAATGGGCGGGGCTCGTTTTATAGCGGAGCCTCTATCAAGCCTGCCGTCACATTCCTGTGCATGCTGTATCTGCCAGTGACAGTTAACCATTGCAGAACCATTTTCTGCAATCGCGGTTAACATTTACATTGTGTTTCGGTTACTGTGAAAAGAACTCATTGGGGCATAATGTAAAGAAAAGGAAATAAACACAAGTTCTGATATTGTGTGAAAACAAAAGGGAGCAAACAGAATTACATATATCAAAGTGCACAATGCCACCAATATCGTGCAATATGACAAGGATGATGGATTTTACTGCAGAGGGTGTTCCTGCATTTACAAGCCGTGAAACCACCAGTCTGCAATGAAATGGTGGTGCCCCTAGAGCCGCAGCCGGTAACCATGACAATAGCCACCCCTCTCGCTCCCCAGGCGTACCCACCATGGAAACCCTGTCATATCACTTACGGGCCAGGAAAGGACAGCACTTGCCTAGGAGATGAGTCTCCTGAAGCAGAAGGACTTCAGGGAGGTGGCAGTGGGCAAACATGAAGATTGCGGCTTGTTTTACATGGTCTAACAGCCCATTAACATTCCACGACAAGACCTGGAAGGCCATGTGCTGGGGGATTGAAAGTATGGTCCATAGGGGAGAGCCCCAGGAGTCCGACCCTCGGGGTCAAGTATTGCGACAGGTAGGTTGTCTGCTGAGCAATGTGAGTAGTCAAGGCCCCAAGACTGTAGTCACAATGGTTACAGTAGTATGTGCCAAAACCTAGAAGGGAGAACAGGTGAGCAAGAAACAACAATATAACGCAAAGAAACCCTACCCCGAACTTCCAACCCTCCCCACACTTCTACCCTGGAAGCATCTGTCGCCCAATAACGATAAAACAAAATGAAAACCAATATGCACCACATTACAAAGTCATAAAGACAAAAGGGGGAAGACTCCATCATTGAAAACATGGGAAAGACGTCTGCCGCCATCCATGGACAGTCAAGGACCATCCGGGTCTCAGATAAGTACTTGTCTATGCATCCTCATCCTCGCCAGCCAGAAGAGATCGGAAGGAGTAGTGAAGAGCATCCCGGCACCAACGCTATCAGAGGGTGGAGTTGAGGGAAGAGATCAGTCTGCACAAATGGCAGGCGGTCCACAGATGGTGGCGAGAAATTCTTCTCTGTACCTAGGTCCTCATTTTCAACCCCCAAGGCGGGTCTCACCACAGGTCGGTTGGCCAGTTTTAACTGTGTGGAGGACAGGATGGCAAGATCGATCTGGCAGTACGTACCGAGCAGGGCTCGGGCAGCGTTTGAGAGGTTGAGGCAGCAGCATTTCCCGGGCTGTTGTAAGGAGAGGGTGAGGCTCGTCTGTGCAGCAGCTGATCCTCCGTGAGCCACTGGCAACTAGATTGAGGGTTGTTGAAAAAGTGGGACTTAATAGGATGAATGATGGAAGGCGATATTGGAGCCCCATAGCTCTCAATTTTTGCTTGACCTCCAAATAGGACTGCCTCCCCTGTTGAACCTGCCGGGTATATACAGGAAATAGGAGGACCTTGGTGTCCCCGCAGTGAAGGTCTGGGTGTGCCCGAGCCTCCCCAAGGATAGCATCCCTATCGCGGTAGTGCAAAAAGCAGGTGATGATGGGTCAGGGGAGGCCCGAGGAGGCGGTCTAGGAGCCGGGGCCCGGTGTGCCCACTCAACAGCAAACCAGGAGGACAGACGTGTGCTGGGCATCCAGGATCTGAGCCAAGCCTCTAGGAAGTTTACCATTTGTTGGGGTTCTGTGCCCGCCGTGTTTTCAGGAACACCAATGACGTGGATGTTACACCGTGAGAGGTTCTCTGTGTCTTTGGCTTGAATATGAAATTCCGACATGCGGGTCAGTAAAGTAGAGACCTGGTTCTTAATGGCAGTCACCTCATCCTCAACAGTGGATTTTCGGGATTCTGCCTCCATGATCCGGGCGGTGGCGTTACGGAGAAGTTGATGCAGCAGTGCCATGTCCATCCTTACCTCGCTGTCCCTTGCCTCCACTGCTGCCTGTGATGTCTGGATCGCTTGTAGGATGACTGCAAGTTCAGTAGGTGGGGCAGTGGATTTACCATCATCAGGTAGTCCACTGGACCATTGTTGGGCCCTGTAGTATATTGATCCATATGCATTTGTGTCGAAGTGGCACAAGATGGTTTTTCTTTGCCCGTAACGGTGAGACAATGGGAGGTGACGGTGTTCGCAGTGTAGGGCTCTCTACTGGGCAAACACAAGAAAACTCAGCTTGGCACTTTCAGGAGTAGAGAGCACGGAGGGCAGGTCCGGGGGCCACAACATAGTGTAAGGCCTACTGCACTGCCGCCCTGGGAGTTCCGCAGGAGACAGTCACAGTGGGTCCCCACCTCTCCCAGCCCAGTGCATCAAGCTCTCCGGGGGGACACACAGATCCTTCAGGCAAGTGGCCGAAGACACAGACTCTGTAACCAGGTAGCCTGCCCCGAGGTCCACCTCTCAACATCGTGGGTACTCCACCTCAGGCCTGGGTCCTCAGAGCAGGCCCAACCAGGTGGAGGCCTGGCCTACCTCTCTGCCGTAATTCCCCAGGAGGCCAAACACTATCCGGAGCCTGCCCTACTGCCAGGCAGACTTTGGATCGCATTGAGTGAGTCTGGGCCTAGGGACACTGCCCCCTGGGCCCAGTGAGCAGGCAGGACAATGGGGGAGTCACTGTCCCCAGTCCATGGCCCTGCACCAGGCTGTCAGGAAGACTGCCATCCCGGTCATGAACCCACTCCAATTCACTGTCCAGAAGAAGAGGCGGTGGCCCCTGGGGTAAGTGGGAGCCTCAAGCGCATGGAGTGGTGAGGGCCCTGATCCGGAGGCTCTGCACAGACTGTGCAGCGAATTCACCTTGAGGAGAGGCGGGCGACTCCTGTGCAGGGCTGCCGCGAGCACAGCCTGGGCTTCGGGGCACATGCCCAAAGGAACTGGCAGATCGCCAGAAGAGTTGCCAGTGAGAGTCCTCGCCCCGCCCGGGCCACAGGTGTCTGTTATGTGGGGAGAGGGAGCTGCAGTGAGTCTCCGGCCCGCAGGGGCGAAGTCATGCTCCGGAGGTCCTGCACCAACAGTGCAGTGACTCACATCGACCGAGAGGCGGGCAAGGCCCAACTACAGCCGCTGCCCAGGATCCGGCATCCCCCCTTTCAACCGATGTCCCAGGTGACCACAGTGCCCGTGCAGACCCTGCCTCCCCGGCGGTGCATCTCATCAGCAAGGAGAAGTGCAGGGCTCCTCCACCAGCGCCCCAGAAACAGCATGGGCCGCATGTCAACCAGCAACTCTGGCTCCAGGTGTCATGGGCCGCTGCAGCCCTCACCGCATCCCTGGGCACACCACCCACGATAGAGGCACACCTCCAGCTGAAAGGTCGCAGTTTCACGGGCACTACCCTTCACTGCCAAAGAAGATTAGTAGATGGCGATAAAGTCCGGATTACTACCGGATGGTAGGAGTCTGGACGGAGCTATCTAGGAGGCAACCGCCATGTTGGCCACCTTAGCCACGCCCCCAATTTCAAAGATTTTAGGTAAGTATAGCACCTAAAAGTAGAAAGTGCCACACAGGATTATCCGGTTGAGGGATACTGGGTGAAAGTCACAAGTTCGTGCTGACCACAGTTGAGTGTGGGCTGGTTAAAGGGACTAGCTGAAAGCGTTACCTTCTAAAGTCTAGTTTGAAGAGTCAGTTTGTAGTGTAAGGGCCCAAGGAGTAGGCTGGGCATTGTAAACAGTCATCGCTGTAGCGCAAAGAGCCTGTCTGGTGTCGATGCTGTAACGATCTTGCATTGCGGTTGTTGCTGGCGGTCACTGAAGCACAAAAGTTTAACTCACCAGAGCTTTGCATCTGTGGGTGACACTGGCGGCAAAATCTTGGCACGGACGGGCCTGTTCGCGGTCACAAAACACAAGTTAAGGCTTTTTTCCTTTCTTCATGAAAGAACTCAGCTGATGCCACACCAAGGGTTCAGGACCTGAGGAGCACCTCTTGGGAATCAGGAATTCACATCAGCAGGGATAGCTGGACTCAAGCAGTTCCAGGCAGCAGCTAAGCTGGGCAGATGCAGGGAGGCCTCTTAAACTTAGGTCACTGTAGTTCAGAACAGGAGATCGGTCAGCTGACCCTTAGAGTCACTTCAGGCTGGGATGAAGAGTACAGGACCAGTCTTCCTTCTCAGCAAGTGGGGAAGGCCTCAAGCAGCAGAGCAACAGGCATCCTCCTTCTGTAGTATCCACAGGTCCAATAGTGTACTGAAGAATGGGTCTGTGGGTCCCCTTTTACACCTAGTGCCTATCTTGAAGTGGGGGAAACTTCTGGAAGCTTCCCCTACAGATGTGTCTGCAATGAACTTCCTTCCTGCCCTAGCTCCAGCCTGGCTACAGACACAAAAGGGGTGTGGGTGGGTGGGTGGGTGTGGTGTGTGTGTGTGTGTGTGTGTGTGTGTGTGTGTGTGTGTGTGTGTGTGTGTGTGTGTGTGTGTGTGTGTGTGTGTGTGTGTGTAGGTGGAGTATTATGTGGTGATGCTGGTTAGGCTTCACCATGCTATACTGTCCTAATACCCCGAAGATAGTACTTGGATTCACGATAATAAATCCTTAGCTCAGTCCTGCTAGGGTGGCAAAAGGCAGTTGGGCTTTACTAGAGGAAAACGTGATAAGCAATTCAGAGCACCAACATGGACGATAAGAATTTGACAGAACTTGAAAGATCCGAAACCAATTTATAAAAATGAACCCGATTTTTACACAAATTTAGACACCAAAAATAGCAAAATCAGATTAGTGTAACCAGAGTCATGAATTTTGGAAGAAAAAGAAATCAGTGTATGTTAATACAGTAAAGGTTCACCATTGTGGTCAATGGTAAATGACACTAGTGACAATCTGTCAGTTGCAGGTTGAGTTGTGTGGAGCATTCTGGGGGTGGGGGGTTAAGGTGCTGAGGGTCCCAGGACCAAGCCACAACAGTCAGTTCAATCTTTACCTGGCTCAAGGTGCCCGGGTGCAAAGTTGTCCTACTATCATTGATGCTGAAGCGGGAGCCGCTGAGGAGCTGGTTTTACCGCTGGGGGAAATGGATGCAAGAAGTCGACAATGATGCCACTGCTGATGTCTGTTAAAGTTGCTGTGGAGTTCACTCTTGATGCAGTGCCGAGTAACAGTAGTGGTAGCCATGCTAGCCACCAACAAGCCTTGGTAGCGGTAAGGTCAGCAGGAAAAGTTATTTCAATGTCCGGGGGAAATGATAGCTGTCTGAAACCCGCTGGAGGTCAGGACTAAGTTTCCCACAATGCACTGGACCATTTACTTTTGGGCAATCCCTTGTAGAGCCCAGTGGCCAGCGATTGTTTTGGTTCTGCTACGTTGTTTTTACCAGAGGTTGAAGGGGATTAGTGCCACTAGCCACGGGGAGCCAGAGGTTGCTTCAACTCTTACAGGGTCACTCTGTCTAGGGAACCAAGCTTTGGGCTAGGACGAGTCATAGTCATGCAGTTCCAGTAGTGTTGCCACATATGCAGAGTAAACCTCTTTTGCTTTCTGCAAGTCCTGTTGTTGCAGACCCAGGTCTTTGATGCAAGTTGGTTCAGAACTGAGGTTCTGATATCAGAGGGGTCCCTTAAATCTTAGATTTAGGGGAGTTAGGGAGTGTGGGATCAAATAGTCATTGGGTTAGTTGTCCCTACAACTAGTCCACCCCAGAGGTCACCTTTTCTACCCAGAACCCTATTCTGCTACTTCTAAAAATGGCAGAACCCTTCCTTGGCTGTACAGACTAGGTATCCCACCTAGGGGTGTGGCTAGAATTCTGGGAGTATACACCTGACATGGTGCAAATATGCTAGGGGGCAGTGAGGGGATGTTTCCTCCCCTGTGTGGCATCCTGCTTGCAAATCAGAGGCGGTGCATGCTTTGAAGCTTACCGCTTTGATGTGCCATCCTGTCAAGGAGGAAGATGCTACCTCCTTCCCATCCCTACCATTGTTTCTCACTCCTGGGAGAGTTCACAACTCCTGGCTGGAAGGGGGGCAGAAAGCGTGGGCTCCCAGTCAGAGCACTGTAATTGCTTGGGCAACCTCCAAGGTAGCCACCTGGCTGCATACCACACTTGGCACAAGAATCATGTAAGGGGTGATGAGGCACGTTTTTAATACCAAACATGACATATTTCAGTGATACCATAATGGAGCTGCCAATCTCTGGAATGCCCGGGTGCCAGCCCATGTTATCCTTTGGACCGCTGAACACTAGGAAAGCCACTATAGGGACATATAAGCTTGCACTTGTATGTCCTCACCTTTAATATAATGCACCCTGCCTCCTGGGCTCAAGAGGCCTTACTTAGGGGTGACTAGCATATATTCAAAATAGTGCATTGACCTTGCCACACATGGTGAGGACAAAGTTGAGTTTAGCTAGTTGGCACTTCTCCTGCAGTCTGCGATGGCAGGCCTGCTGTCAGCTGTTTACTTAGGTTACTGAGGGTGGCACAAACTGTGCTTCAGGTCCTGGTAACCCCTTTAACTTTCATGCCCTGGGTACCCCTGGTACCATTTATCAGAGAATTATAAGGGGATTGAAGTCCTTGCCAATTGGGTTTACCTATTCACATATCAGTTATGGGGATACAGCACTGGCAATGGGGCCTGGGCAGAAGGTTCCAGTACACTTTCAGAGTCCTACCCATCAGCATTGGGGTACAAAGTAGGGGAGGTGACCATACAAAGGGCACTTTCCTAAACTATTGAAGTGCAAGTGGGGCTGCTCACAGCTCCGCCCCTCATCCTGCCTGAGATAGCTCGTTCATGCACACCCAGTCTTTCTATTGTGTGGCTGTCTTGTAAGAATATACAGGGACCAACTGCCTCTCAAACCTAGTCATTTGACCCAGGAGCAGGCTGCAGGCATCAAATGGTTGGGGCACAAAAAAGTGACTTTAAAAAAGTGGCATTTTCAGAATTGTGACTACAAACCAGACTTTACCATTAAAAAGGGTTGTAAATTACAATTCAGACACGAAACATGACTTTCCTTCCTGCTCCCAATCAATAGTTAGCACTTCTTAAATGTATTAAGGTAACCCAATGTTATCCTATGGGAGAGGTAGGCATCACAGTAGTGAAAAATACATTTGTGCATGTTTCACTACCAAGACATGTACTACTTTTTAGTTACAGTGCACCCTGCCTTATGGGCTGTTTAAGGGCTACCTTAGGAGTGACTTAGTCATTAAAAGGAATGTTTTAGGCTTGGCAAAGAGGTAATTTTGCCAAGTTGGACTGGCAGTTTAAAACTGCTGGAAGACTGTAATTGCAGGCCTGACATGTTTTAAAGGGCTATTTAAATGGGTGGCACAATAAGAGCTGCAGGTCTACTAGTAGCATTGAATTTACCAGCCCTGGATATATGGTATACCAGTGTAATAGGGACCAATATGTTAATTACATATGCCACTTGGATGTAAGCCAATTCTGTCATGTTTTGGGGACTGAACACAAACACTTTAGCACTGGTTAACAGTGGTAAAGTACACAGAATCCTAAGGCTAACAAAAACAAATTCAGAAAAATAGGAGGGGTCAAGGCAAAAAGTTTGGGGGTGACCCTGCAGAGATCGCCAAGTCCAACAGCTGATGGATAAAAACACAGCTTCATTGCAGTCATGTAGTCTTTCTGCCTAATTTGTTTCCTTTAGACTACTGTTTTACATAAAACAGAAAAATTGAAACATTGAGAACAATAAATAAATATTGGCAGTTTTTACTGATCAGAGCTGGGTGAGTCAGGGAAGTTTCTCTGTCTCAGCTCGTGGTCCCCTTGACCCTCAAGCCCAAAATGTGACAAGTCTTCATGTAACTTTTGATCACCACCCACGCTGTAATGTTATGTGCCAAGCATGAAAAACAAAACAATCTTTTATGTAATACAGCAGAATGATATACACTTCTAGTGGTTGAACTACTTGACACTAGAAAAACTTGGATCAATCCCGGCTACCCTACATGACCAAATTGTGTGACCGTAGGCAAATATCTTATTTCATTTTTTTTGCATTATCACAGAAGAGAAAACGTTCAAATGTGTAAGCTCAATGTGCACTGAAGAAAAACCTCTTGTGTTTGATTGAACAAGGGAGGCAGCATTAATGTTTCTAAGTTCATGTTTTAAAACAATCACAGTATCACTTTCAGTATAAATGCTTAATAAATCAAGCCTAGATTTATTAAAGATTTATGCAATGCAGCAGGAGTAACTTGCTGCGCTGCATTGCATGAAAGGGAGAAAGCAGAACTGCCCTGTATTTATGATGCATTTCTGCTCTCTCGTAACCACTGGCTTACGCACTTCTCACAGCCTAGCAACAATACAAGCACCCTTGTGCCACAATGCAAGGGTGCCTTTGTTTTGTTTGGGATTGCTTTTGTGCAGGAAGGGATACTATGTTTACAGTTCCCACAGGGATAGGGACCCACCACGTGTGGGAGGTACCATATAGTTGTTTGTTTCTTACGTCAGTCTTTGTCGGTTTCTGGTCTGTACCATGGCATCTGTTAAAAAGATTACCCCAGTTGTATGCAAATAGTTATTTCAAGATTAAGGTTCCCCGTACCTAGAATCATCCATTTTTTTAACTTGGTTAGAAATAACAGTTTGTGGTAACACAAACCTGTTTCTGCTTTTGAAGGGTATGCTCAATTAGTGCACCTCTTTTGTTATTTGTGGCTCTTTTTCAGGATCTGTGAATAATGGACTCTGAACAGTTAGTTTTAAAATGTTTGACTTAATGCTTGTCTGTCAAAGTCCTCGGTCCAACAACAATTGCAGCATAATCTCAAATACTGTCCCTGTGGTAAATGTTCTTTTAGTGCACAGGAATGGCTACTATTGCACCTGCAGAGGCAGTTCATGGCAGTGGCTTTTTGGAGGGTATCTGTACAGAGTCCTATTTGCATGAAAGATTTTAACATCAGTGTTTCTTTACTCACATGGTGAGCACATTTTAGAAATTCATTTTGTGTTAATCCAATTCATGAGCTGTCTTGAGAATTCCACATCCCTCTTCCAGAACACAAGCACATCATTGATGTACTTTTTCCAGAGTTCTATGTGGTGTCTGAAGGGATTATTGGTTGCCATGGTTTTTAACACCTCAGTATGGTGGACATAGAGGCATCTGATACTCAGGGTGAAGGTGCTGCCTATTGAAGTTCGGTGTATTTACAAGTGCACAGTACCTTCAAATTGAAAAGTTTTTGATCAGAGCTAAACATGCACATTCTAAAGCAAAATTCCTGTGGGTGGTGTAGGTTCTGATTGTTGGAAAAAAACAGATGCTCCATTACTCTGTGTTTCCTCTTAAGGTAAGCTTAAGTACAAGCTTTCTACATCCAGGCCAATCAGTAAATGCACACTTGGGGTATACCATGTATCTTTCACAAGTCATAAGACATCCTTTTTGTCTTTTAATATATGATAGTATATCCCCAACTCGATGATGATTAAAGTAGTCATTAAATTTGTTTAAGGTTCAAGGACTGAATGTATCCCCAAAACTGTGGATCCTCCTGAAGTAGAAGTTTGGTTTTCGTGACTACTCCGCAGCATGTAGGAGGAGAGAGTAACAGGGTTGTCTGTCATCAGGAATTCTGCCTCTTCTTTAGAGAGATGCAACTGTTACCTTCTGCTTCTTCTACAGGTTCCTGATTTCAATTTTAATTGCTCCAGTGGAGTCTTGGTTCAGTTTGTTTATGTTTGCCTTAGTCACGAAAGAGGCATAGGAATTCCTCTCTGTAGTCGCCTACTTCCTGTTTTATTTGTGATCTGGTCATTAGTTTTTAGTGTATTGAATCCAGCTTTTTATTCTTTACTCGTAAGAAATTGGGTTATTATTCAAGAGGGGTGAGTGCCCCAATCAAATAATAAATACAAAGCTAGTAAGGGTGAACCACAAAAGTCACTAAATAAACCTGTGCTTAATCCTCTGATAGCTTGGTACAAAAACATTCAGGCTATGTATAAAGTATGTATGTTTCACTCAAACAGTGATAAAGTGAAACACAACACAAGAAAAATCCCAAACCAATTTAGAAACAAACTGTTTTAATAAATAAAATGACACCAAAATAAAAAAAGATCCAATAAGTAGAACCGGAATTGGGCTACTACATAAAATAGCTTGTAACTTGGAGCTCCTCTAGCCTCCCTTGGTTAGGTCTTTGTGAATGAATGAATATAATTTACAGAGTGCACAGCTACTTTATTAGAAGCGTCCCGGCACTGCTGTAAGTGATCATTCATAAGCCATTCTCTACCTAAAAGGAAGGTTTTCAGACCTTTGTTTAAAAATCTGCGGACGTAGACTTCCTAAAGTCGGCTGGTAAATCATTCCAGTTCTTTGCATCCTACTAAAAAGAGGATAACCCTCACTCCCTTTCTTGCTTTGCGAATTGTGTTGATAGTCAATAAACCTTGGTTAGAGCAAAGTAATCGGAAGAGTACATACTCCAGAAATCCCTCTCTTAGGTAAACTAGGCCCTTGTTATAAACTGCTCTGAGTGATTATTAAGGCCATAAATGTAATCATTTGTCCTATGGAAGCCATTGAAGTTGCTTCAGGTATGTGGAGATAGGTTTCCATACAGACAGGTTGAAACTGAGCCTTGCTGCTGCATTCTGAACCCTCTGCAGCTTGCGGGTGACAGTTGCTGGTACTCCTAGGTAAAGAGCTCCCACATAGTCCAACCTTGAAGTGACTGTAGCGTCTTCTCAGCCTGGGTACCCTCCAATTACCAAGCCCCAGACAGAGCTTAGTATTACACATCTTTACTCTGCTGCGTGTAACTGCAAACACCCTATATCCTAAAACAAGCTTTCATTGCATCGCGCTCTGACACCTATGTCTTAGCTCTACGGAGTCTCTTAGGAGCCAAAAGGGATCCGTCATTAAATATCACATGATACTACGTCTCCCCTCTGTTAAATCAAAAATTATTTTTTTACAAATCAAGAATAAAAAAACATACACACACTCTCTCGTTACAACCTAGTTTTCATCAAAAAGGTGATTTTCAGTTGCCTATATCTTTGACGATGGTCGATAAACCTTCATGAAATTTTCCCCAAAAATGTGCCCAGTACTTCAGGCGCTGTCTGGAAAGTTTTGGAGTGGTTTCTCAAGCGGGGGCCAAGGGGAGAAAAGGGAGGGTCCCAAAACTTTGAACAAGTCTACAGCCCGAACTGCTGGATGGATTTACACCAACTTTGGCAGGAAGCTGTTTCTTGGTACGCATATCGTGCTTTTTGTCATCTGGTATAAATCCGTTCAGTAGTTTGGTATGTTTTAAATGTTAAGCATACTTATAAAGCGCACTATCACCCCACGGGCATCCTGGCGCTGGTGTACATTAACTCTAACCACACATATAAGTTGCAGTGAAGATCGTATCCAGAGAGGGCCTAAGCAGCACCATTAGGATAGAGCCATGTCTTCAGTTTCTTTCTAAACTGCAGAAGATCTTCCACCTGTCTGAGGCTGGTCGGAAGTGCATTCTACAGTCGAGCGGCTGCAGGAGCTGAAGGCTCTTCCTCCCAGTTTTACTCTCCTAAACCTAGGTGCCTTTACAAGTTTAGCTGAGGATGATCGCAAGCTTCTGGTAGGCACATACCAATTAAATTTGCACTGCAATGGTTTAGGTCCTAGACCATGTAAAGCTTTAAAAACAATACAGAGAGATTTAAACTGGATCTTCTGTGGCACTGGGAGCCAGTGGAGCTCACTAAGGGCCAAGGAGGCTGATGATCGCCGTGATTTCATAAGTGCTAGTTTGGCTGCAATTGTCTGACTTCTCTGAAGTCTCTCGATCAGATATTTAGGGGCCTCCAATAGAAGAGCATTGCAATAATCCAGCTGGCTCAGAACAACGCTTCTCACTATTTGTGCCCTAGTTGAAATTGGCAACATTGGGAGGATCTTCCTTAGCACTCTTATAAGGGAAAAACTGGTCCCTACTGTTTTATTTACTTGCGTTTCTAGGCTCAACCTCATCAATTATTACTCCCAAATTACGTACAGCCTCAGATGGTAACAGTGGCTTGTCCACTGGATTTGGCCAGAAGTTTGCCGGGAGCTGACGTGAGATTTGCTGGGCTGCACAGCATAAGATCTCAGTCTTTTCACTGTTAAATTGTAGAGTTACCTTTAAGCCAACGTACCATGTCCTGCATACATATATGAAAGTTTTCCATTGATAGTGATTGGTCCCCATCTAATGACAAGATGAGCTGAGTGTCATCTGCATAGTTCACCAAACTAACATTATGGGACTTGATGACAGAGATCAGGGAGCTCATGTAGATGTTAAACAGTATTGGACTAATCGCTGATCCCTGAGGTACACCATGCTGAATGTTAGTAATATCTGATTGATATGGGGGTAGTGCTACTGCCTGTTGTCTATTTGACAAATAAGATTGAAACCATTTTAAGGCCGTGCCCGTTACCCCAACTTCATTAAGTCTTGCCAGGAGAATTTTATGGTTTACCGTATTGAATGCGGCGGACAGGTCCAATAGAATCAGAATGACTGACTGTCTCTTGTCCGCTCGCATTCGAAGTTCATCCAAGACTGTCACCGGGGCAGTCTCTGTTCCATGTCACTACCAAAAGCCAAATTGTACATCCTCTAGCTTGTTGTTGTCTTCCAAGAACAACGAAAGTGTTTTGCTGACCAGACGTTCAATGATCTTCATGGGATATGGAAGAAGGGAGATGGGTCTATAATTGTTTTGGACACAAGGGGTCCAGATTAGCTTTTTCAGAAGTGGTGTTACCATCGCTTGTTTCCAACTGGTCGGTACTATCCTGCTGCTCAGTGATTGTCCACAGATCTGTCGGAGCAGCGGAAAGAGCTCTATACCCAATTCTTTCCAGATCCTGTGTGGTAGAGGATCCATTGGGGACCTGAGGAAACGCTTAAAGCTAATCTGTTAAACTCCTCCTCTGACGGTATCTCAAAATGGTCAAGAGTTACCAATTTATCCCTACCTACCCGTTCCTCCTTCTGAGTTAGTATTGGTGGCCCTTCACTCATATTGCTAAGGTCCTCCCCTTTGTCTAGATTGTCCACTCTTAGGCCGTCAATGATTATACTAATCTTTTCCTCAAAGAAGATCGCTAGGCTGTCACAGAGGTCCTGTGTGGCGTTAATCCTATTTATTGCACAATCAGGATTAGCGAGATCCTTCACTATTTTAAATACACTTCTGGTACTATTAGATGCTTTTAAAATAGTGTCTGCATAGTATTCTGCTTTAACTATAGAGATTTCTTTTTGTAGTTGCTTCTTGCTTTTTTCAGGGCAAGTTTGTCGTCGTGTATATATTTTTTTTCTCCACTTACGTTCTGCCTGCTTGCAGTCCATTTTTAAGTTTTTTAACTTTTCATTGTACCACAGGGCAGGCAGTCTACTGTATTTTTAAAGTTTTTCATAGGAGCGATCTGGTCTAATGTATTGCCTATTTGTTCACAGAGTGACATATAATTTTCATCCACCTGTTTACTAATATCCAGAGGACTTTGCACAGGAAATATCGGGGTTAATCTTGCTTTTTCAAGAGTCCTTTCCAGTCCCTACCAAGGCGATTATTTTCCTTAGTGGTGGCAAAGTGACTCTTTCTGGGATTGAATACCACGAACTTGATCAAATAATGATCAGACCAATCTATGGGTAGAGTATCCTCCAGTCCAATAACATTTTCCGAAGAGAAGATTAAGTCCACTGTATGTCCTCCCCTATGCGTTGGTTCTGTTACCCACTGTTGTAAGTTCAGGTTCTCACAGGATTGGAGAAGATTTTTGAAAGCTGAGTCTGTTCCCGTTGGGCCATAAATTAAAATCCCCTAAAATAAGTAATCTAGTATAGGTAAGTGCCATGTTACTAAACATATCAATGAGTGCCTGTTGTTGGGAGCTAGTGGCAGAGCCAGGCGGTCTGTAGCATAATATTTCAGTCAGTAGATGCCCTTCAAGATCTTTCAGTGAAAAGCCCAGAAGTTCAATGCCCTCCACATCATCAATTTCCATTTCTGTGAAATTCCAATTCTCTTTAAAAATTACCCCTACCCCACTGCCACTTTTTCGTGGCTTATGAAAGGCCTTATATCCTTGTGGGCATGCTAGTCCTAATTCAAAATCTGAATCAGGATGCATCCACGTTTCTGTCAGAAATATTGCATCCAAGTCATGTGCTTCTAACGTAATTTGGATCTCCAGGTGGTGTTCCACCACGGATCTAGCGTTTATTAGTCCACACTTAAGCTTGTTACCTCCAATGATTTCTAAGACTGTTTTCTCAACCCCTCCTAACTTAAGGTCGCCGGCATTACCCCTCTGCTCACCTATAGCTCGGAGTTGGTCACTTGAATAGCAAATACGTCTGTCCCCAATAACATTATCCGCCAAACTGGCAGCATGGCTGGCGCTGAGCGTGGCCTTAGCGCGGACGGGCGCAGACGATCTTGCCTTCGGCGCGCCGCTGCGCGGTCCGCGCTTATGAAGCTCCCGGAAGTCAGCATCTAGACTGCTGACCGACTGTTTCCCACCCTAGAGTATTTCCAGCACTTCCGGAGGTAACGCCGGTTCCGAGCACTAGAAACACGCCTTTAGAGAAGTACAATCGCAACAGCTGCTAACCAGCCGGTAAGCGTTGGCTCAGTTTCAAATTCAAACAGTACAATACAGTTTAAAAAAAAAAAAATGCTTAAAACAAATGTTTTGAAGGTGGCTAAAAACAGCAATTAATTAGCGAACAAAGTGCAGCAGGGCAAAGGCATTCAGTTAAAAACTCGTAAAACCAGGTAAAAACAATTTTAACGGAGTAGATCGAAACGTGCAATATAATCGTTAGTAAGAGTAGCTGTCACTGGGCTCGTGCTGCGGCCGTGCTTATGAAGCCCCCGGAAGTCAGCATCTAGACTGCTGACTGACTATTCCCACCCTAGAGCATTTCTGGCACTTCCGGAGGTAACGCGGGTTCCGAGCACTAGAAACATGCCTTTAGAGAAGTACAATCGCAACAGCTGCTAACCAGCCGGTAAGCGTTGGCTCAGTTTCAAATTCAAACAGTACAATACAGTTTAGCAGCTGTGGAAAACAAACTTGGGTATCTGTGGACATTGATAATTTGCGATCTACCCACGAATTATCTGCAAATGTGGAGGTGAAAGGAAGGACCTGAATGGCTGGCCGCAGCTTGAAAGAAGTTGTGGCCTCCATTTTGTTTCCTCGCATCGGCTGGGTGAAAATACACTGTAAAACAGATAGAAGGGGGCAGGACACGCATATGACCCTAAAATTATGTCTCTTTTTATCACCCTAATTTACTCTCCACCGATCCTCTGAACTTTGGCCCCAGCAGAAAAAAACATTGAAATTCACAGATAAAACCAAAGGTTACGTGGTTGTTATAGTTACGCTGACTTTTTACCCATACAAAGCCATAGAAATTCAGCAGTTATAGTTATACTTATCTGAAGAAACAATCTGGGGCCATTAAGTAAATCAAATCAAATCAAAATACACTTTATTCGATTTTTGATGCAGTAAAAATCATGAAAGCACAGTAAAAAAGAGCGGAGAACACAAATTGCACCATGATACAGAATATTAAAACAATACATATCTATTCTCACGACCACGACTGTAACATTACTCTAAAAGAAGAATTTTACATTGTGTTCCTGTATTTGATCACAGTTCTTAAGAAGGCAGAGATAGCCATAATAATTTGTTCATTCTCCAAAAGTTGTAGTCTTAAAAAAGCAATTCTACATTGTCTTAGGCCCCAACTTCTTAGAATTGATATTAAAAACTTTTTCCTCGGTAAGACATAGTATTTACAAAACAGTGTACAGTGCATAGTCGATTGTATAGAAGTATCATCACACGGACATAGAGACAAATTTTTCGACCAATCATTAGTTTCTGGGAAAGTAATCAACCTAAAGAAAGAGCCACATCGAAAACGGGTTAAAAGCATATGACAGAAACTACTCTGTACCTTTACTAAATACGGTTGTATTCCTAAACAATTTGTCATCAGATGGTTCTCCATTACTGTGTGCTTCTCTCTTTCTATACACCATCGCTTATCTGCTAAGTGGTTCAGATAACACATGTTTATCATTTTTCTAGGTATCGTTTCCATACAAGCTGGGGAATCAAAGTATTCTGGATGGCCTATCTCATACGACATCCTTTTTATATAACTAATCCATGGGATACTAGCCACTTTATCCAGTTTAAAACAATCTAAAAAAAAAAAAGCACAAGAAACAAGTGCGCAAAACGCACAAAGGGGGCAGGGTAGAAACACCCTGACCCCTAGGTCTGCTCAGGGGTCCCACAAGGACCCCTGGGCAGAAAAAGAAAAGAAAAAAGACCGGCATCGTGCTGAGGCCCCGCCCCCTCCCTGCAGCAGTCTGCAAACGCGCCCCCTAGCGCGTTTTAAGAAGGGAAGTAATCCCCCTTGAATACTGGGGGTCCCTGGGGGCCAACTAGCCCACCAGGAACCTCCGGTATGCGCCAGAGGGCTGCGTTGCAGAGAGGTGTACAGAGGCCACGCCCCTTTTACACCTCTCTGCAACGCAGCGCTGTGGTACTTTTTGGAGGTACATGGTGGGCTAGTTGGACTCCAGGGACCCTCATGATTCAAGGGGACTTAATCCCCCAACTTAAAATGCGCCACGGGGCGCGTTTGCACAGATGTCACCTCAGGCCCCGCCCCCTCCCTTCACCATTGTGCAAATATTCCTCTAAAATCAGCCGAACTACGAATTCCGATTTACTCACCTGTCATCAGGAGAGACCTCAGTGCTGCATCTTTGAGCCCAGTACTGATCCTGAAAAGTAATTCTAACCGTACTTACCAGTAACTTCAATTTCCTTCCATAGGCTAACATTGACTGGTTTCACTTGGAAATTCTTCTAAGTGTGGAGTTTTGGAACTTTATAATATTCCTCTAAAATCAGCCGAACTACGAATTCCGATTTACTCACCTATCAGGAGAGAACCCAGTGCTGCATCTTTTAGCCCAGCACTGACCCTGAAAAGTAATTCTAACCGTACTTACCAGTAACTTGTATTTCCTTCCATAGGAATCCATTGTCTGGTTTTCAGCAGAAAAGTTTCACAGTGTCGATTTTCACAAACTACAAATATTCCTTAAAATTCGCCTGTATGACTTAAACGCATTCTATCAACTGTTTACAGGAGATGCACCAGTACTGAGTAAGAAAAAGTAACGATAACACTACTTACCTGCTAAGTGAATTTCCTCCCATAGGATAACATTGGTGATTCTATGTGAAGAAGTTTCTAAGTGTCAACTTTTAAAATAATATTCCTTAAAAATCACTACTGTAACCAAAACGCTTTTACTCAACTGTTTACAGGAGATGTCCCAGGACTGAATCTAGGATCCAGTCCTGTGGTTAGAAAAGTAATCCATAAAGTAACTAATTGCATTTAACTAGAAATTCACATTGAGCGGAATGTTGCATTGTGTTTGAAAATGTGTTGCCCATTGCAACAACTGTAACTACTGTACTTAAAAGTCTATTGCCTATTTGCAAAGTATTTAAACTAAAGTAATTCATTCTGAGAAAGTATATTTTGTAATGTAATGTATAATGTAATTTAAAAAATAAAATATCTAAAAATAAAAAGTTTAAAAAAATGTAGTAAATCAGTATCAAAAAATAAATATAACAATTAATACATTTAAAAATTGTCATTTACAAAACCTTTGAAATTCACTGAAAAAAACCATAGGTTTCAGACATCTTATAGTTAGGAATTAGCATTTAAAAACCTTTGAAATTTACTGAAAAAACCATAGGTTTCTGGCACGTTATAGTTAGAAATTAGCATTTAAAAAACCTTACAAATTCACTGAAAAAACCATAGGTTTTAGGGACAGTTATAGGTAGTTGGACATTGCACTCGTACAAAACCTGTGAAATTCCCCGTTATAGTTAGTTCAGCTAACTATAACTTCGCGCCCCGCAATGCACTGCTGATGACGTCACATATTACATCACTCATGACATGGTCAGTGACATCACTGATGACATCACTGATGACATCTCAAATGACATCACTGATGACATCACTGATGACATCATCCACGTGATAATCTGATGCACCTCCTCACACCCTAATATAACCTTTGATACACCCACTCTAAATTACATACTGCCATTCGCAAAACCATAGACACTCCAACACCAATAACTACATACCCACTCACTGATTCTTAGGTCTACACACACATCCACTCACTCACCCGTACAGTCACTCATACTTACGGTCACTCAGTACAGGACTATCATATGCACTCATACTCCTATATAGACACTCAAACACCGCCACTCATCCATAGAGGTACTCACACACCTAGTCAGTCATGCAAATAATTAAACACACTGCCATTTACTCACCTATACAGTTATACACACACCAGCTCACTTACTCATACAAATACTAGCACATTCTTACGCTCTTATACAATCACTGCTACAAGCACACACTCATCCATACAGTCACTAACACAATCACACACTCTCGCTTATAGCTATTTATATACTCCAACACACATATATACTGCCTTTCACATATATAGTTACTCACACATGTACCACTGGGACATACATTCACTCACTAACACACTCTTACACACACTTACCCACCCATACAGTCTATCACAGATGCACTCTTGAAACCATCCACCCAGTGAATCACCCACTCACACATCTATGCACAGAGTCGCACACACCCCACCCACACAAACACTCAGGCACCCATACAGATACTCAGACAACCAATCAATAACTCGTATAGACACTCATGTAGCTATTCACAAACCCATGCAGCCACTTATACAGCAACAGACAGACGGATACAGACATTCACCAAGTTTAGTCACTAACCCATGCATTCAGTAAGATACGTTTAATCACTCACTTATAGAGTTAGTCACGCACCTACTAAATCATCCATACAGACACTTATACACCCACTCATTCTTCAATACGCCTTTCCCTATATATATTAAAAATATTTAAACTTTACAGAAACACACAGTCACTGGATGATGTCATCTGAGATGTCATCAGTGATGTCATCAGTGATGTCACTGACCATGTCATGAGTGATGTAATATGTGACGTCATCAGCAGTGCATTGCGGGTGCGCGAGTTATAGTTAGCTGAACTAACTATAACGGGGGAATTTCACGGGTTTTGTATGAGTGCAATGTCCAACTACCTATAACTGTCCCTAAAACCTATGGTTTTTTCAGTGAATTTGTAAGGTTTTTAAATGCTAATTTCTAACTATAACGTGCCTGAAACCTATGGTTTTTTCAGTGAATATATATATATATATATATATATATATATATATATATATATATATGTATATATATCTATGTATATGTATGTATATGTATATATATGTATGTGTGTGTGTATGTATATATATTTATTTAATATATTAGCACTTTATTGTAAGGGGCCCCCTTACAACTTGTCCAATGAGTCTAATAATGCATATTTAATATATACTATTTATATCTTTCTTTCTTCTAAATGCCATTTTGTATGGATTTTCTTCTCTGCATTTTCTTCTCCGCACTTTTCTACACCCACAAACTTTGCACGTATTTGCACATAAACTTTGCACTAAGGCACCGCACTTTGAAAAGGCTTTCACCATGAACTAGCGTCAATATTAAATGTCTACTGATAATGTTTACAACGCAGTATTTGCACAGGTTATCATAGTGACTTACTTTTTATTGAGATTTTTTATGTGGCAAAAATAGGACTGTTTACAAGATTCCAATTTTACGGCATTTTTATATCCATTTTAACATTGCTTTTATCCACAATTTTAGCATATGAAATAATTGCATTTGTGCATTTTATATATTATATATGCTTGTAATGTGTAGATTTCTGTTATTTATTAACTCGCAGATAAATGTTAAGTACAGTTGTAACAACAGAATAAGCAATACTAGTTAAGCAAAAGTGAACTTTGTAGTTCTAACCGCCCATGCCACAGTATGTTGTCTATTTCTATCATGTGGAGGTCAAGGTGTCAGGTGATTGACTGGTATTCAATAAATGACTTACTATCACGTAACGTGATCATGTGACCAAGGCCACTGTGTTGGCCGAAACGCGTCTGATCGACTTGCACTGAACTAAAAATAAAGCGCTTCACTGGGCACTAAGCTTACGAAGTTGTCCGTATCTCTTGGTGTGCATGAATGCACGTTGGAGCTGTAATCGGGGATATATATATATATATATATATATATATATATATATATATATATATATATATATATATATATATATATATATATATAATCTACTGGCGGTCGCCAGTAGATAGTTATAGTTAGGACCTATTTTCCATAGGAAATCCGCAACATTCTATTTGAAATAACGTTGGCGCCGGTTGACGAATCTTCGCGAAATTTTCAAACTTGTTGGAGCGCTCCGGTCCGCTCCTATCCTGAAAGTCTCGGGGAGATTCGTCAAGCGGGGGCCGAGAAAAAGGGGTGTCCCAAAACGTGTTTTCCCCATTCATTTTTCCATAGGAACCGTTCATCGCGGCTACAGCCCGAACTGCTGAATGGAATTACACCAAATTTGGCAAAGAGGTAGCCCTTGGTTCAGACTCGTGCCTTTTGCTTAAATAGTGTAAATCCGTTCAGTAGTTCCTGAGAAAATCACAAGTAAAATCACATATATATCTATGGCCGCGTCGGATCCGCTCACCCTGAGTGCACCCTGCGCGCACCATCCCGATCATGAGCTGCATGCTAATTGGCTGTCAACTGGCTGTCAACACTCCAAATCAGGAAGTGTTGGCAGACATTTTGTCCCTTGGTAGAACCGAGGCAGAAGAAACAAGTGCGCAAAACGCACAAAGGGGGCAGGGTAGAAACACCCTGACCCCCTAGGTTTGCTCAGGGGTCCCACAAGGACCCCCTGGGCAGAAAAAGCATTTAAAAAAAAAAAAAAATCTGTGGGATGCGCTTAGGGTGCGCGGCTCCCGCCGAGAAAAAAAAACGAAGCGTGGTCTCCCGTGCTTTGTGGTTAATTGGCCCCGGGTGGGCCAAGTCCCGGGGGCATGCGGGGTTTATCAAATTTATGATTGGGGGCCTCTAAGGCTCCCAAGCCCCGGGGACCACCACCCCCGGGGCTTTAAATAAACAATGGTGCGGGAGGGCTCTCGGCTCTCCCACAGCCCCGTGGACCGCCACCCCCGGGGCTTCTTTTTAAAAATTTAAAGTACCTGTGTGGGGGTTGGACCACAACCCCGGGACCGCCACCTCCCGGGGCACTAAAGATTTAAATATGGGGGTCCGTTACGGACCTCAGAGCCCGGGGACCACCACCTCCCCGGGGCTTTCAAGATGTTGGGAGGGGGCCGCGTGGCCCCCTCCTGGAGCCTCTGATGGCCTTGGGGACCGCCATCCGCCAGGGACGGCTCCTGCAGTGTCCCGGGGGCCTACCCCGGGACACTGTAGTTTGCTATGACAGGACGGGAGCCTCACGGCTCCCGTCCTGTCATAGCAAACTGCTTTGGTTTTGGAACAGAGAGCAGGAAACCTGCTCTCTTCCAAAAACCAAAGCACATTGCTTTTCCACACGGGGAGCTGCATGTCAGCAGCTCCCCATGTGGAAAAGCAATGCCGGCTCCCGCAGGACGCGGGAGCCGGCGGGACCATGGGGGGATTGGGGACCCCAGGGTCCCCAACGGAGAGGGCCATCCCCGGGGGATGGGGTCCCCGGGCTAGTAGTGGCCCAAGAGGGGGCCACGCGGCCCCCTCCCCTACAAATTAAACATTTTTTTTTTTAAATAAAACGACGTAAAGGCCGGCCCCGGGGGATGGGGTCCCAGGGCCTTAAATGGCCTGAGGAGGGGACCACGCAGCCCCCTCCAAATATTTTAATTTAAAGAAAAAGAGGGCATGCCCCGGGGATGGGGTCCCCGGGGCCAATAGAAGCCCAGGGAAGGGGGCCACGCGGCCCCTTCCTGTTTTTTTATAATAAAAAAAAGAAAATCCTCAGGCCCCGGGGGATGGGGTCCCCGGGGCCAAAAGTGGCCGAGGAAGGGGGCCATGCAGCCCCCTCCCATACAAAAAAAAGACTGCCATCGTGCCGGAGGCCCCGCCCCCTCCCTGCAGCAGTCTCCCAAACGTGCCCCCTGGCGCATTTTAAGAAGGGAAGTAATTCCCCTTGAATACTGGGGTTCCCTGGGGCCAACTAGCCCACCAGGAATCTCCAGTATGCGCCAGAGGGCTGCGTTGCAGAGAGGTGTACAGAGGCCACGCCCTTTTACACCTCTCTGCAACGCAGCTCTGTGGCGCTTTTGGAGGTACATGGTGGGCTAGTTGGACTCCAGGGACCCTCAGGATTCAAGGGGACTTAATCCCCCAACTTAAAACGCGCCACGGGGCGCGTTTGCACAGTGGTGAAGGGAGGGGCGGGGCTTCAGGTGACATGTGTGCAAACAGGCCCCATGGTGCGTTTTAAGATGGGGAATTAAATCCCCTTCAATCCTGAGGGTCCCTGAGGCCAACTAGCCCACCAGGTACCTCCAGTAAGCGCCACAGAGCTGCGTTGCAGAGTGTTGTAAAAGGGGCGTGACCTCTGAACACCTCTCTGCAACGCAGCTCTCTGGCGCATACTGGAGGTATCTGGTGGGCTAGTTGGCCCCTAGGGACCCTCGGGATTGAGGAGGAATTAATTCTCCAACTTAAAACGCGCCACAGGGCATGTTTGCAGACATGTCACCTCAGGCCCCACCCCCTTCCTTCACCATTGTGCAATTATTCCTCTAAAATCAGCCGAACTACGAATTCCGATTTACTCACCTGTTATCAGGAGAGACCTCAGTGCTGCATCTTTGAGCCCAGTACAGATCCTGAAAAGTAATTCTAACCGTACTTACCAGTAACTTGTATTTCCTTCCATAGGAATCCATTGTCTGGTTTTCAGCAGAAAAGTTTGTGTCGATTTTCACAAACTACAAATATTCCTTAAAAATTGCCTGTATGACTTAAACGCATTCTTTCAACTGTTTACAGGAGATGCACTAGTGCTGGATCCAGGATCAACCACTGAGTAAGAAAAAGTAACGATAACACTACTTACCTGCTAAGTGAATTTCCTCCCATAGGATAACATTGGTGATTCTATGTGAAAAAGTTTGTCAACTTTTAAAATACAATAATATTCCTTAAAAATCACTACTGTAACCAAAACGCTTTTACTCAACTGTTTACAGGAGATGTCCCAGGACTGAATCTAGGATCCAGTCCTGTGGTTAGAAAAGTAATCCATAAAGTAACTAATTGCATTTAACTAGAAATTCACATTGAGCTCAATGTTGCATTGTGTTTGAAATTGTGTTGCCCATTGCAACAACTGTAACTACTGTACTTAAAAGTCTATTGCCTATTTGCAAAGTATTTAAACTAAAGTAATTCATTCTGAGAAAGTATATTTTGTAATGTAATGTATAATGTAATTACAATGTAATTTAAAAAATAAAATATCTAAAAAAAAAAGTTTTAAAAAATGTAGTAAATCAGTATCAAAAAAATAAATATAACAATTAATACTTTTAAAAATTGTCATTTACAAAACCTTTGAAATTTACTGAAAAAAACCATAGGTTTCAGACATGTTATAGTTAGGAATTAACATTTAAAAAATCTTTGAAATTCACTGAAAAAAACCATAGGTTTTAGGGACAGTTATAGGTAGTTGGACATTGCACTCGTACAAAACCCGTGAAATTCCCCTGTTATAGTTAGTTCAGCTAACTATAACTCGCGCCTCGCAATGCACTGCTGATGACGTCACATATTACATCACTCATGACATGGTCAGTGACATCACTGATGACATCACTGATGACATCTCAAATGACATCACTGATGACATCATCCACGTGATAATCTGATGCACCTCCTCACAACCTAATATAACCTTTGATACACCCACTCTAAATTACAGACTGCCATTCGCAAAACCATAGACACTCCAACACCAATAACTACATACCCACTCACTGATTCTTAGGTCTACACACACATCCACTCACTCACCCGTACAGTCACTCATACTCACGGTCACTCAGTACAGGACTATCATATGCACTCATACTCCTATATAGACACTCAAACACCGCCACTCATCCATAGAGGTACTCACACACCTAGTCAGTCATGCAAATAATTAAACACACTGCCATTTACTCACCTATACAGTTATACACACACCAGCTCACTTACTCATACAAATACTAGCACATTCTTACGCTCTTATACAATCACTGATACAAGCACACACTCATCCATACAGTCACTAACACAATCACACACTCTCGCTTATAGCTATTTATATACTCCAACACACATATATACTGCCTTTCACATATGTAGTTACTCACACATGTACCACTGGGACATACATTCACTCACTAACACACTCTTACACACTCTTACACACACTTACCCACCCATACAGTCTATCACAGATGCACTCTTGAAACCATCCACCCAGTGAATCACCCAATCACACATCTATGCACAGAGTCGCACACACCCCACCCACACAAACACTCAGGCACCCATACAGATACTCAGACAACCAATCAATAACTCATATAGACACTCATGTAGCTATTCACAAACCCATGCAGCCACTTATACAGCAACAGACAGACGGATACAGACATTCACCCAGTTTCGTCACTAACCCATGCATTCAGTAAGATACGTTTAATCACTCACTTATAGAGTTAGTCACGCACCTACTAAATCATCCATACAGACACTTATACACCCTCTCATTCTTCAGTACGCCTTTCCCTATATATATTAAAAATATTTAAACTTTACAGAAACACACAGTCACTGGATGATGTCATCAGTGATGTCATTTGAGATGTCATCAGTGATGTCATCAGTGATGTCACTGACCATGTCATGAGTGATGTAATATGTGACGTCATCAGCAGTGCATTGCGGGGCGCGAGTTATAGTTAGCTGAACTAACTATAACGGGGGAATTTCACGGGTTTTGTACGAGTGCAATGTCCAACTACCTATAACTGTCCCTAAAACCTATGGTTTTTTCAGTGAATTTGTAAGGTTTTTAAATGCTAATTTCTAACTATAACGTGCCTGAAACCTATGGTTTTTTCAGTGAATATATATATATATGTATATTCACTGAAAAAACCATAGGTTTAGGGACAGTTATAGTTAGTTGGACATTGCACTCGTACAAAACCCGTGAAATTCCCCCGTTATAGTTAGTCCAGCTAACTATAACTCGCGCCCCGCAATGCACTGCTGATGACGTCACATATTACATCACTCATGACATGGTCAGTGACATCACTGATGACATCACTGATGACATCTCAAATGACATCACTGATGACATCACTGATGACATCATCCAGTGACTGTGTGTTTCTGTAAAGTTTAAATATTTTTAATATATATAGGAAAAGACGTATTGAAGAATGAGTGGGTGTGTAAGTGTCTGTATGGATGATTTAGTAGGTGCGTGACTGACTCTATAAGTGAGTGATTTAACGTATCTTACTGAATGCATGGGTTAGTGACTAAACTGGGTGAATGTCTGTATCCGTCTGTCTGTTGCTGTGTAAGTGGCTGCATGTGTTTGTGAATAGCTACATGAGTGTCTATATGAGTTATTGAATGCTTGTCTGAGTATCTGTATGGGTGCCTGAGTGTTTGTGTGGGAGGGGTGTGTGCAACTCTGTGCATAGATGTGTGAGTGGGTGATTCACTGGGTGGATGGTTTCAAGAGTGCAACTGTGATAGACTGTATAGGTGGGTAAGTGTGTGTAAGAGTGTGTTAGTGAGTGAATGTATGTCCCAGTGGTACATGTGTGAGTAACTACATATGTGAAAGGCAGTATATATGTGTGTTGGAGTATATAAATAGCTATAAGCGAGAGTGAGTGATTGTGATAGTGGCTGTATGGATGAGTGTGTGCTTGTATCAGTGATTGTATAAGAGCATAAGAATGTGCTACTATTTGTATGAGTAAGTGAGCTGGTGTGTGTATAACTGTATAGGTGAGTAAATGGTAGTGTGTTTAATTATTTGCATGACTGACTAGGTGTGTGAGTACCTCTATGGATGAGTGGCGGTGTTTGAGTGTCTATATAGGAGTATGAGTGCATATGATAGTCCAGTACTGAGTGACCGTAAGTATGAGTGACTGTACGGGTGAGTGAGTGGATGTGTGCGTAGACCTAAGAATCAGTGAGTGGGTATGTAGTTATTGGTGTTGGAGTGTCTATGGTTTTGCGAATGGCAGTCTGTAATTTAGAGTGGGTGTATCAAAGGTTATATTAGAGTGTGAGGAGGTGCATCAGATTATCACGTGGATGATGTCATCAGTGATGTCATTTGAGATGTCATCAGTGATGTCATCAGTGATGTCACTGACCATGTCATGAGTGATGTAATATGTGACGTCATCAGCAGTGCATTGCGGGCGCGAGTTATAGTTAGCTGGACTAACTATAACGGGGAATTTCACGGGTTTTGTACGAGTGCAATGTCCAACTAACTATAACTGTCCCTAAAACCTATGGTTTTTCAGTGAATTTCAAGGTTTTTAAATGCTAATTTGTAACTATAACGTCCCTGAAACCTATGGTTTTTTCAGTGAATTTCAAAGGTTTTTTAAATGCTAATTTGTAACTATAACATGTCTGAAACCTACAGTTTTTTCAGTGAATTTCAAAGGTTTTGTAAATGACAATTTTTAAATGTATTAATTGTTATATAAATTTTTTCATACTGATTTCCAAATTTTTAAAAACAATTTTTTTTTACATATTTTATTTTTTAAATTACATTGTAATTACATTATACATTACATTACAAAAAATACTTTCTCAGAATGAATTACTTTAGTTTAATTACTTTGCACATAGGCAATAGACTTTTAAGTACAGTAGTTACAGTTGTTGCAATGGGCAACACATTTTCAAACACAATGCAACATTCAGCTCAATGTGAATTTCTAGTTAAATGCAATTAGTTACTTTATGGATTACTTTTCTAACCACATTACTGGATCCTAGATTCAGTCCTGGGACATCTCATGTAAACAGTTGAGTAAAAGCGTTTTGGTTACAGTCGTGATTTTTAAGGAATATTATTGTACTTTAAAAGTTCACACTTAGAAACTTTTTCTCATAGAATCACCAATGTTATCCTATGGAAGGAAATTCACTTAGAAGTTAAAAACTGTTATCGTTACTTTTTCTTACTCAGTGTTGGATCCTGGATCCAGCACTGGTGCATCTCCTGTAAACAGTTGAAAGAATGCGTTTAAGTCATACAGGCGATTTTTAGGAATATTTGTAGTTTGTGAAAATCGACACTTTGAAACTTTTCTGCTGAAAACCAGACAATGGATTCCTATGGAAGGAAATTCAAGTTACTGGTAAGTACGGTTAAAATTACTTTTGAGGATCAGTACTGGGCTGAAAGATGCAGCACTGAGGTCTCTCCTGATAACAGGTGAGTAAATCGGAATTCGTATTTCGGCTGATTTTAGAGGACTATTTTAAAGTTCCAAAACTCCACACTTAGAAGAATTTCCAAGTGAAACCAGTCAATGTTAGCCTATGGAAGGAAATTCAAGTTACTGGTAAGTACGGTTAAAATTACTTTTCAGGACCAGAACTGGGCTGAAAGATGCAGCACTGAGGTCTCTCCTGATAACAGGTGAGTAAATCAGAATTCGGATTTCGGCTGATTTTAGAGGAATATTTGTATGTTTCAAAAATCAACACTTAGAAACTTTTTCAGCAAAAAGCAGGCAATGATATCCTATGGAAGGAAATTCAAGTTACTGGTAAGTACGGTTAAAATTACTTTTGAGGATCAGTACTGGGCTAAAAGATGCAGCACTGGGTTCTCTCCTGATAACAGGTGAGTAAATCGGAATTCGTATTTCGGCTGATTTTAGAGGAATATTTTAAAGTTCCAAAACTCCACACTTAGAAGAATTTCCAAGTGAAACCAGTCAATGTTAGCCTATGAAGGAAATTCAAGTTACCGGTAAGTACGGTTAAAATTACTTTTGAGGATCAGTACTGGGCTGAAAGATGCAGCACTGAGGTCTCTCCTGATAACAGGTGAGTAAATCGGAATTCGTATTTCGGCTGATTTTAGAGGAATATTTTAAAGTTCCAAAACTCCACACTTAGAAGAATTTCCAAGTGAAACCAGTCAATGTTAGCCTATGAAGGAAATTCAAGTTACCGGTAAGTACGGTTAAAATTACTTTTCAGGACCAGTACTGGGCTGAAAGATGCAGCACTGAGGTCTCTCCTGATAACAGGTGAGTAAATCAGAATTCGGATTTCGGCTGATTTTAGAGGAATATTTGTATGTTTCAAAAATCAACACTTTGAAACTTTTTCAGCAAAAAGCAGGCAATGATATCCTATGGAAGGAAATTCAAGTTACTGGTAAGTACGGTTAAAATTACTTTTGAGGATCAGTACTGGGCTGAAAGATGCAGCACTGAGGTCTCTCCTGATAACAGGTGAGTAAATCGGAATTCGTATTTCGGCTGATTTTAGAGGAATATTTTAAAGTTCCAAAACTCCACACTTAGAAGAATTTCCAAGTGAAACTAGTCAATGTTAGCCTATGAAGGAAATTCAAGTTACCGGTAAGTACGGTTAAAATTACTTTTGAGGATCAGTACTGGGCTGAAAGATGCAGCACTGAGGTCTCTCCTGATAACAGGTAAGTAAATCGGAATTCGGATTTCGGCTGATTTTAGAGGAATATTTGTATGTTTCAAAAATCAACACTTAGAAACTTTTTCAGCAAAAAGCAGGCAATGATATCCTATGGAAGGAAATTCAAGTTACTGGTAAGTACGGTTAAAATTACTTTTGAGGATCAGTACTGGGCTGAAAGATGCAGCACTGAGGTCTCTCCTGATAACAGGTGAGTAAATCGGAATTCGTATTTCGGCTGATTTTAGAGGAATATTTTAAAGTTCCAAAACTCCACACTTAGAAGAATTTCCAAGTGAAACCAGTCAATGTTAGCCTATGAAGGAAATTCAAGTTACCGGTAAGTACGGTTAAAATTACTTTTCAGGACCAGTACTGATCCTCAAAAGTAATTTTAACCGTACTTACCAGTAACTTGAATTTCCTTCCATAGGATATCATTGCCTGCTTTTTGCTGAAAAAGTTTCAAAGTGTTGATTTTTGAAACATACAAATATTCCTCTAAAATCAGCCGAAATCCGAATTCTGATTTACTCACCTGTTATCAGGAGAGACCTCAGTGCTGCATCTTTCAGCCCAGTACTGGTCCTGAAAAGTAATTTTAACCGTACTTACCGGTAACTTGAATTTCCTTCATAGGCTAACATTGACTGGTTTCACTTGGAAATTCTTCTAAGTGTGGAGTTTTGGAACTTTAAAATATTCCTCTAAAATCAGCCGAAATACGAATTCCGATTTACTCACCTGTTATCAGGAGAGACCTCAGTGCTGCATCTTTCAGCCCAGTACTGATCCTCAAAAGTAATTTTAACCGTACTTACCAGTAACTTGAATTTCCTTCCATAGGATATCATTGCCTGCTTTTTGCTGAAAAAGTTTCTAAGTGTTGATTTTTGAAACATACAAATATTCCTCTAAAATCAGCCGAAATCCGAATTCCGATTTACTTACCTGTTATCAGGAGAGACCTCAGTGCTGCATCTTTCAGCCCAGTACTGATCCTCAAAAGTAATTTTAACCGTACTTACCGGTAACTTGAATTTCCTTCATAGGCTAACATTGACTAGTTTCACTTGGAAATTCTTCTAAGTGTGGAGTTTTGGAACTTTAAAATATTCCTCTAAAATCAGCCGAAATACGAATTCCGATTTACTCACCTGTTATCAGGAGAGACCTCAGTGCTGCATCTTTCAGCCCAGTACTGATCCTCAAAAGTAATTTTAACCGTACTTACCAGTAACTTGAATTTCCTTCCATAGGATATCATTGCCTGCTTTTTGCTGAAAAAGTTTCAAAGTGTTGATTTTTGAAACATACAAATATTCCTCTAAAATCAGCCGAAATCCGAATTCTGATTTACTCACCTGTTATCAGGAGAGACCTCAGTGCTGCATCTTTCAGCCCAGTACTGGTCCTGAAAAGTAATTTTAACCGTACTTACCGGTAACTTGAATTTCCTTCATAGGCTAACATTGACTGGTTTCACTTGGAAATTCTTCTAAGTGTGGAGTTTTGGAACTTTAAAATATTCCTCTAAAATCAGCCGAAATACGAATTCCGATTTACTCACCTGTTATCAGGAGAGACCTCAGTGCTGCATCTTTCAGCCCAGTACTGATCCTCAAAAGTAATTTTAACCGTACTTACCGGTAACTTGAATTTCCTTCATAGGCTAACATTGACTGGTTTCACTTGGAAATTCTTCTAAGTGTGGAGTTTTGGAACTTTAAAATATTCCTCTAAAATCAGCCGAAATACGAATTCCGATTTACTCACCTGTTATCAGGAGAGAACCCAGTGCTGCATCTTTTAGCCCAGTACTGATCCTCAAAAGTAATTTTAACCGTACTTACCAGTAACTTGAATTTCCTTCCATAGGATATCATTGCCTGCTTTTTGCTGAAAAAGTTTCTAAGTGTTGATTTTTGAAACATACAAATATTCCTCTAAAATCAGCCGAAATCCGAATTCTGATTTACTCACCTGTTATCAGGAGAGACCTCAGTGCTGCATCTTTCAGCCCAGTTCTGGTCCTGAAAAGTAATTTTAACCGTACTTACCAGTAACTTGAATTTCCTTCCATAGGCTAACATTGACTGGTTTCACTTGGAAATTCTTCTAAGTGTGGAGTTTTGGAACTTTAAAATAGTCCTCTAAAATCAGCTGAAATACGAATTCCGATTTACTCACCTGTTATCAGGAGAGACCTCAGTGCTGCATCTTTCAGCCCAGTACTGATCCTCAAAAGTAATTTTAACCGTACTTACCAGTAACTTGAATTTCCTTCCATAGGAATCCATTGTCTGGTTTTCAGCAGAAAAGTTTCAAAGTGTCGATTTTCACAAACTACAAATATTCCTAAAAATCGCCTGTATGACTTAAACGCATTCTTTCAACTGTTTACAGGAGATGCACCAGTGCTGGATCCAGGATCCAACACTGAGTAAGAAAAAGTAACGATAACAGTTTTTAACTTCTAAGTGAATTTCCTTCCATAGGATAACATTGGTGATTCTATGAGAAAAAGTTTCTAAGTGTGAACTTTTAAAGTACAATAATATTCCTTAAAAATCACGACTGTAACCAAAACGCTTTTACTCAACTGTTTACATGAGATGTCCCAGGACTGAATCTAGGATCCAGTAATGTGGTTAGAAAAGTAATCCATAAAGTAACTAATTGCATTTAACTAGAAATTCACATTGAGCTGAATGTTGCATTGTGTTTGAAAATGTGTTGCCCATTGCAACAACTGTAACTACTGTACTTAAAAGTCTATTGCCTATGTGCAAAGTAATTAAACTAAAGTAATTCATTCTGAGAAAGTATTTTTTGTAATGTAATGTATAATGTAATTACAATGTAATTTAAAAAATAAAATATGTAAAAAAAAATTGTTTTTAAAAATTTGGAAATCAGTATGAAAAAATTTATATAACAATTAATACATTTAAAAATTGTCATTTACAAAACCTTTGAAATTCACTGAAAAAACTGTAGGTTTCAGACATGTTATAGTTACAAATTAGCATTTAAAAAACCTTTGAAATTCACTGAAAAAACCATAGGTTTCAGGGACGTTATAGTTACAAATTAGCATTTAAAAAACCTTTGAAATTCACTGAAAAAACCATAGGTTTTAGGGACAGTTATAGTTAGTTGGACATTGCACTCGTACAAAACCCGTGAAATTCCCCGTTATAGTTAGTCCAGCTAACTATAACTCGCGCCCGCAATGCACTGCTGATGACGTCACATATTACATCACTCATGACATGGTCAGTGACATCACTGATGACATCACTGATGACATCTCAAATGACATCACTGATGACATCATCCACGTGATAATCTGATGCACCTCCTCACACTCTAATATAACCTTTGATACACCCACTCTAAATTACAGACTGCCATTCGCAAAACCATAGACACTCCAACACCAATAACTACATACCCACTCACTGATTCTTAGGTCTACGCACACATCCACTCACTCACCCGTACAGTCACTCATACTTACGGTCACTCAGTACTGGACTATCATATGCACTCATACTCCTATATAGACACTCAAACACCGCCACTCATCCATAGAGGTACTCACACACCTAGTCAGTCATGCAAATAATTAAACACACTACCATTTACTCACCTATACAGTTATACACACACCAGCTCACTTACTCATACAAATAGTAGCACATTCTTATGCTCTTATACAATCACTGATACAAGCACACACTCATCCATACAGCCACTATCACAATCACTCACTCTCGCTTATAGCTATTTATATACTCCAACACACATATATACTGCCTTTCACATATGTAGTTACTCACACATGTACCACTGGGACATACATTCACTCACTAACACACTCTTACACACACTTACCCACCTATACAGTCTATCACAGTTGCACTCTTGAAACCATCCACCCAGTGAATCACCCACTCACACATCTATGCACAGAGTTGCACACACCCCTCCCACACAAACACTCAGGCACCCATACAGATACTCAGACAAGCATTCAATAACTCATATAGACACTCATGTAGCTATTCACAAACACATGCAGCCACTTACACAGCAACAGACAGACGGATACAGACATTCACCCAGTTTAGTCACTAACCCATGCATTCAGTAAGATACGTTAAATCACTCACTTATAGAGTCAGTCACGCACCTACTAAATCATCCATACAGACACTTACACACCCACTCATTCTTCAATACGTCTTTTCCTATATATATTAAAAATATTTAAACTTTACAGAAACACACAGTCACTGGATGATGTCATCAGTGATGTCATCAGTGATGTCATTTGAGATGTCATCAGTGATGTCATCAGTGATGTCACTGACCATGTCATGAGTGATGTAATATGTGACGTCATCAGCAGTGCATTGCGGGGGCGCGAGTTATAGTTAGCTGGACTAACTATAACGGGGGAATTTCACGGGTTTTGTACGAGTGCAATGTCCAACTAACTATAACTGTCCCTAAAACCTATGGTTTTTTCAGTGAATATACATATATATATATATTCACTGAAAAAACCATAGGTTTCAGGCACGTTATAGTTAGAAATTAGCATTTAAAAACCTTACAAATTCACTGAAAAAACCATAGGTTTTAGGGACAGTTATAGGTAGTTGGACATTGCACTCGTACAAAACCCGTGAAATTCCCCCGTTATAGTTAGTTCAGCTAACTATAACTCGCGCCCCGCAATGCACTGCTGATGACGTCACATATTACATCACTCATGACATGGTCAGTGACATCACTGATGACATCACTGATGACATCTCAAATGACATCACTGATGACATCATCCAGTGACTGTGTGTTTCTGTAAAGTTTAAATATTTTTAATATATATAGGGAAAGGCGTACTGAAGAATGAGAGGGTGTATAAGTGTCTGTATGGATGATTTAGTAGGTGCGTGACTAACTCTATAAGTGAGTGATTAAACGTATCTTACTGAATGCATGGGTTAGTGACGAAACTGGGTGAATGTCTGTATCCGTCTGTCTGTTGCTGTATAAGTGGCTGCATGGGTTTGTGAATAGCTACATGAGTGTCTATATGAGTTATTGATTGGTTGTCTGAGTATCTGTATGGGTGCCTGAGTGTTTGTGTGGGTGGGGTGTGTGCGACTCTGTGCATAGATGTGTGATTGGGTGATTCACTGGGTGGATGGTTTCAAGAGTGCATCTGTGATAGACTGTATGGGTGGGTAAGTGTGTGTAAGAGTGTGTAAGAGTGTGTTAGTGAGTGAATGTATGTCCCAGTGGTACATGTGTGAGTAACTACATATGTGAAAGGCAGTATATATGTGTGTTGGAGTATATAAATAGCTATGAGTGAGAGTGTGTGATTGTGTTAGTGACTGTATGGATGAGTGTGTGCTTGTATCAGTGATTGTATAAGAGCGTAAGAATGTGCTAGTATTTGTATGAGTAAGTGAGCTGGTGTGTGTATAACTGTATAGGTGAGTAAATGGCAGTGTGTTTAATTATTTGCATGACTGACTAGGTGTGTGAGTACCTCTATGGATGAGTGGCGGTGTTTGAGTGTCTATATAGGAGTATGAGTGCATATGATAGTCCTGTACTGAGTGACCGTGAGTATGAGTGACTGTACGGGTGAGTGAGTGGATGTGTGTGTAGACCTAAGAATCAGTGAGTGGGTATGTAGTTATTGGTGTTGGAGTGTCTATGGTTTTGCGAATGGCAGTCTGTAATTTAGAGTGGGTGTATCAAAGGTTATATTAGGTTGTGAGGAGGTGCATCAGATTATCACGTGGATGATGTCATCAGTGATGTCATTTGAGATGTCATCAGTGATGTCATCAGTGATGTCACTGACCATGTCATGAGTGATGTAATATGTGACGTCATCAGCAGTGCATTGCGAGGCGCGAGTTATAGTTAGCTGAACTAACTATAACAGGGGAATTTCACGGGTTTTGTACGAGTGCAATGTCCAACTACCTATAACTGTCCCTAAAACCTATGGTTTTTTTCAGTGAATTTCAAAGATTTTTTAAATGTTAATTCCTAACTATAACATGTCTGAAACCTATGGTTTTTTTCAGTAAATTTCAAAGGTTTTGTAAATGACAATTTTTAAAAGTATTAATTGTTATATTTATTTTTTTGATACTGATTTACTACATTTTTTAAAACTTTTTTTTTTAGATATTTTATTTTTTAAATTACATTGTAATTACATTATACATTACATTACAAAATATACTTTCTCAGAATGAATTACTTTAGTTTAAATACTTTGCAAATAGGCAATAGACTTTTAAGTACAGTAGTTACAGTTGTTGCAATGGGCAACACAATTTCAAACACAATGCAACATTGAGCTCAATGTGAATTTCTAGTTAAATGCAATTAGTTACTTTATGGATTACTTTTCTAACCACAGGACTGGATCCTAGATTCAGTCCTGGGACATCTCCTGTAAACAGTTGAGTAAAAGCGTTTTGGTTACAGTAGTGATTTTTAAGGAATATTATTGTATTTTAAAAGTTGACAAACTTTTTCACATAGAATCACCAATGTTATCCTATGGGAGGAAATTCACTTAGCAGGTAAGTAGTGTTATCGTTACTTTTTCTTACTCAGTGGTTGATCCTGGATCCAGCACTAGTGCATCTCCTGTAAACAGTTGAAAGAATGCGTTTAAGTCATACAGGCAATTTTTAAGGAATATTTGTAGTTTGTGAAAATCGACACAAACTTTTCTGCTGAAAACCAGACAATGGATTCCTATGGAAGGAAATACAAGTTACTGGTAAGTACGGTTAGAATTACTTTTCAGGATCTGTACTGGGCTCAAAGATGCAGCACTGAGGTCTCTCCTGATAACAGGTGAGTAAATCGGAATTCGTAGTTCGGCTGATTTTAGAGGAATAATTGCACAATGGTGAAGGAAGGGGGTGGGGCCTGAGGTGACATGTCTGCAAACATGCCCTGTGGCGCGTTTTAAGTTGGAGAATTAATTCCTCCTCAATCCCGAGGGTCCCTAGGGGCCAACTAGCCCACCAGATACCTCCAGTATGCGCCAGAGAGCTGCGTTGCAGAGAGGTGTTCAGAGGTCACGCCCCTTTTACAACACTCTGCAACGCAGCTCTGTGGCGCTTACTGGAGGTACCTGGTGGGCTAGTTGGCCCCAGGGACCCTCAGGATTGAAGGGGATTTAATTCCCCATCTTAAAACGCACCATGGGGCCTGTTTGCACACATGTCACCTGAAGCCCCGCCCCTCCCTTCACCACTGTGCAAACGCGCCCCGTGGCGCGTTTTAAGTTGGGGGATTAAGTCCCCTTGAATCCTGAGGGTCCCTGGAGTCCAACTAGCCCACCATGTACCTCCAAAAGCGCCACAGAGCTGCGTTGCAGAGAGGTGTAAAAGGGCGTGGCCTCTGTACACCTCTCTGCAACGCAGCCCTCTGGCGCATACTGGAGATTCCTGGTGGGCTAGTTGGCCCCAGGGAACCCCAGTATTCAAGGGGAATTACTTCCCTTCTTAAAATGCGCCAGGGGGCACGTTTGGGAGACTGCTGCAGGGAGGGGGCGGGGCCTCCGGCACGATGGCAGTCTTTTTTTTGTATGGGAGGGGGCTGCATGGCCCCCTTCCTCGGCCACTTTTGGCCCCGGGGACCCCATCCCCCGGGGCCTGAGGATTTTCTTTTTTTATTATAAAAAAAACAGGAAGGGGGCCGCGTGGCCCCCCTTCCCTGGGCTTCTATTGGCCCCGGGGACCCCATCCCCGGGGCATGCCCTCTTTTTCTTTAAATTAAAATATTTGGAGGGGGCTGCGTGGTCCCCTCCTCAGGCCATTTAAGGCCCTGGGACCCCATCCCCCGGGGCCGGCCTTTACGTCGTTTTATTTAAAAAAAAAAATGTTTAATTTGTAGGGGAGGGGGCCGCGTGGCCCCCTCTTGGGCCACTACTAGCCCGGGGACCCCATCCCCCGGGGATGGCCCTCTCCGTTGGGGACCCTGGGGTCCCCAATCCCCCCATGGTCCCGCCGGCTCCCGCGTCCTGCGGGAGCCGGCATTGCTTTTCCACATGGGGAGCTGCTGACATGCAGCTCCCCGTGTGGAAAAGCAATGTGCTTTGGTTTTTGGAAGAGAGCAGGTTTCCTGCTCTCTGTTCCAAAACCAAAGCAGTTTGCTATGACAGGACGGGAGCCGTGAGGCTCCCGTCCTGTCATAGCAAACTACAGTGTCCCGGGGTAGGCCCCCGGGACACTGCAGGAGCCGTCCCTGGCGGATGGCGGTCCCCAAGGCCATCAGAGGCTCCAGGAGGGGGCCACGCGGCCCCCTCCCAACATCTTGAAAGCCCCGGGGAGGTGGTGGTCCCCGGGCTCTGAGGTCCGTAACGGACCCCCATATTTAAATCTTTAGTGCCCCGGGAGGTGGCGGTCCCGGGGTTGTGGTCCAACCCCCACACAGGTACTTTAAATTTTTAAAAAGAAGCCCCGGGGGTGGCGGTCCACGGGGCTGTGGGAGAGCCGAGAGCCCTCCCGCACCATTGTTTATTTAAAGCCCCGGGGGTGGTGGTCCCCGGGGCTTGGGAGCCTTAGAGGCCCCCAATCATAAATTTGATAAACCCCGCATGCCCCCGGGACTTGGCCCACCCGGGGCCAATTAACCACAAAGCACGGGAGACCACGCTTCGTTTTTTTTTCTCGGCGGGAGCCGCGCACCCTAAGCGCATCCCACAGATTTTTTTTTTTTTTTAAATGCTTTTTCTGCCCAGGGGGTCCTTGTGGGACCCCTGAGCAAACCTAGGGGGTCAGGGTGTTTCTACCCTGCCCCCTTTGTGCGTTTTGCGCACTTGTTTCTTCTGCCTCGGTTCTACCAAGGGACAAAATGTCTGCCAACACTTCCTGATTTGGAGTGTTGACAGCCAGTTGACAGCCAATTAGCATGCAGCTCATGATCGGGATGGTGCGCGCAGGGTGCACTCAGGGTGAGCGGATCCGACGCGGCCATAGATATATATGTGATTTTACTTGTGATTTTCTCAGGAACTACTGAACGGATTTACACTATTTAAGCAAAAGGCACGAGTCTGAACCAAGGGCTACCTCTTTGCCAAATTTGGTGTAATTCCATTCAGCAGTTCGGGCTGTAGCCGCGATGAACGGTTCCTATGGAAAAATGAATGGGGAAAACACGTTTTGGGACACCCCTTTTTCTCGGCCCCCGCTTGACGAATCTCCCCGAGACTTTCAGGATAGGAGCGGACCGGAGCGCTCCAACAAGTTTGAAAATTTCGCGAAGATTCGTCAACCGGCGCCAACGTTATTTCAAATAGAATGTTGCGGATTTCCTATGGAAAATAGGTCCTAACTATAACTATCTACTGGCGACCGCCAGTAGATTATATATATATATATATATATATATATATATATATATATATATATATATATATATATATATATATATATATATATATCCCCGATTACAGCTCCAACGTGCATTCATGCACACCAAGAGATACGGACAACTTCGTAAGCTTAGTGCCCAGTGAAGCGCTTTATTTTTAGTTCAGTGCAAGTCGATCAGACGCGTTTCGGCCAACACAGTGGCCTTGGTCACATGATCACGTTACGTGATAGTAAGTCATTTATTGAATACCAGTCAATCACCTGACACCTTGACCTCCACATGATAGAAATAGACAACATACTGTGGCATGGGCGGTTAGAACTACAAAGTTCACTTTTGCTTAACTAGTATTGCTTATTCTGTTGTTACAACTGTACTTAACATTTATCTGCGAGTTAATAAATAACAGAAATCTACACATTACAAGCATATATAATATATAAAATGCACAAATGCAATTATTTCATATGCTAAAATTGTGGATAAAAGCAATGTTAAAATGGATATAAAAATGCCGTAAAATTGGAATCTTGTAAACAGTCCTATTTTTGCCACATAAAAAATCTCAATAAAAAGTAAGTCACTATGATAACCTGTGCAAATACTGCGTTGTAAACATTATCAGTAGACATTTAATATTGACGCTAGTTCATGGTGAAAGCCTTTTCAAAGTGCGGTGCCTTAGTGCAAAGTTTATGTGCAAATACGTGCAAAGTTTGTGGGTGTAGAAAAGTGCGGAGAAGAAAATGCAGAGAAGAAAATCCATACAAAATGGCATTTAGAAGAAAGAAAGATATAAATAGTATATATTAAATATGCATTATTAGACTCATTGGACAAGTTGTAAGGGGGCCCCTTACAATAAAGTGCTAATATATTAAATAAATATATATACATACACACACACATACATATATATACATATACATACATATACATAGATATATATACATATATATATATATATATATATATATATATATATATATATATATATTCACTGAAAAAACCATAGGTTTCAGGCACGTTATAGTTAGAAATTAGCATTTAAAAACCTTACAAATTCACTGAAAAAACCATAGGTTTTAGGGACAGTTATAGGTAGTTGGACATTGCACTCATACAAAACCCGTGAAATTCCCCCGTTATAGTTAGTTCAGCTAACTATAACTCGCGCACCCGCAATGCACTGCTGATGACGTCACATATTACATCACTCATGACATGGTCAGTGACATCACTGATGACATCACTGATGACATCTCAGATGACATCATCCAGTGACTGTGTGTTTCTGTAAAGTTTAAATATTTTTAATATATATAGGGAAAGGCGTATTGAAGAATGAGTGGGTGTATAAGTGTCTGTATGGATGATTTAGTAGGTGCGTGACTAACTCTATAAGTGAGTGATTAAACGTATCTTACTGAATGCATGGGTTAGTGACTAAACTTGGTGAATGTCTGTATCCGTCTGTCTGTTGCTGTATAAGTGGCTGCATGGGTTTGTGAATAGCTACATGAGTGTCTATACGAGTTATTGATTGGTTGTCTGAGTATCTGTATGGGTGCCTGAGTGTTTGTGTGGGTGGGGTGTGTGCGACTCTGTGCATAGATGTGTGAGTGGGTGATTCACTGGGTGGATGGTTTCAAGAGTGCATCTGTGATAGACTGTATGGGTGGGTAAGTGTGTGTAAGAGTGTGTTAGTGAGTGAATGTATGTCCCAGTGGTACATGTGTGAGTAACTATATATGTGAAAGGCAGTATATATGTGTGTTGGAGTATATAAATAGCTATAAGCGAGAGTGTGTGATTGTGTTAGTGACTGTATGGATGAGTGTGTGCTTGTAGCAGTGATTGTATAAGAGCGTAAGAATGTGCTAGTATTTGTATGAGTAAGTGAGCTGGTGTGTGTATAACTGTATAGGTGAGTAAATGGCAGTGTGTTTAATTATTTGCATGACTGACTAGGTGTGTGAGTACCTCTATGGATGAGTGGCGGTGTTTGAGTGTCTATATAGGAGTATGAGTGCATATGATAGTCCTGTACTGAGTGACCGTAAGTATGAGTGACTGTACGGGTGAGTGAGTGGATGTGTGTGTAGACCTAAGAATCAGTGAGTGGGTATGTAGTTATTGGTGTTGGAGTGTCTATGGTTTTGCGAATGGCAGTATGTAATTTAGAGTGGGTGTATCAAAGGTTATATTAGGGTGTGAGGAGGTGCATCAGATTATCACGTGGATGATGTCATCAGTGATGTCATCAGTGATGTCATTTGAGATGTCATCAGTGATGTCATCAGTGATGTCACTGACCATGTCATGAGTGATGTAATATGTGACGTCATCAGCAGTGCATTGCGGGGCGCGAAGTTATAGTTAGCTGAACTAACTATAACGGGGAATTTCACAGGTTTTGTACGAGTGCAATGTCCAACTACCTATAACTGTCCCTAAAACCTATGGTTTTTTCAGTGAATTTGTAAGGTTTTTTAAATGCTAATTTCTAACTATAACGTGCCAGAAACCTATGGTTTTTTCAGTAAATTTCAAAGGTTTTTAAATGCTAATTCCTAACTATAAGATGTCTGAAACCTATGGTTTTTTTCAGTGAATTTCAAAGGTTTTGTAAATGACAATTTTTAAATGTATTAATTGTTATATTTATTTTTTGATACTGATTTACTACATTTTTTTAAACTTTTTATTTTTAGATATTTTATTTTTTAAATTACATTATACATTACATTACAAAATATACTTTCTCAGAATGAATTACTTTAGTTTAAATACTTTGCAAATAGGCAATAGACTTTTAAGTACAGTAGTTACAGTTGTTGCAATGGGCAACACATTTTCAAACACAATGCAACATTCCGCTCAATGTGAATTTCTAGTTAAATGCAATTAGTTACTTTATGGATTACTTTTCTAACCACAGGACTGGATCCTAGATTCAGTCCTGGGACATCTCCTGTAAACAGTTGAGTAAAAGCGTTTTGGTTACAGTAGTGATTTTTAAGGAATATTATTTTAAAAGTTGACACTTAGAAACTTCTTCACATAGAATCACCAATGTTATCCTATGGGAGGAAATTCACTTAGCAGGTAAGTAGTGTTATCGTTACTTTTTCTTACTCAGTACTGGTGCATCTCCTGTAAACAGTTGATAGAATGCGTTTAAGTCATACAGGCGAATTTTAAGGAATATTTGTAGTTTGTGAAAATCGACACTGTGAAACTTTTCTGCTGAAAACCAGACAATGGATTCCTATGGAAGGAAATACAAGTTACTGGTAAGTACGGTTAGAATTACTTTTCAGGGTCAGTGCTGGGCTAAAAGATGCAGCACTGGGTTCTCTCCTGATAGGTGAGTAAATCGGAATTCGTAGTTCGGCTGATTTTAGAGGAATATTATAAAGTTCCAAAACTCCACACTTAGAAGAATTTCCAAGTGAAACCAGTCAATGTTAGCCTATGGAAGGAAATTGAAGTTACTGGTAAGTACGGTTAGAATTACTTTTCAGGATCAGTACTGGGCTCAAAGATGCAGCACTGAGGTCTCTCCTGATGACAGGTGAGTAAATCGGAATTCGTAGTTCGGCTGATTTTAGAGGAATATTTGCACAATGGTGAAGGGAGGGGGCGGGGCCTGAGGTGACATCTGTGCAAACGCGCCCCGTGGCGCATTTTAAGTTGGGGGATTAAGTCCCCTTGAATCATGAGGGTCCCTGGAGTCCAACTAGCCCACCATGTACCTCCAAAAAGTACCACAGCGCTGCGTTGCAGAGAGGTGTAAAAGGGGCGTGGCCTCTGTACACCTCTCTGCAACGCAGCCCTCTGGCGCATACCGGAGGTTCCTGGTGGGCTAGTTGGCCCCCAGGGACCCCCAGTATTCAAGGGGGATTACTTCCCTTCTTAAAACGCGCTAGGGGGCGCGTTTGCAGACTGCTGCAGGGAGGGGGCGGGGCCTCAGCACGATGCCGGTCTTTTTTCTTTTCTTTTTCTGCCCAGGGGTCCTTGTGGGACCCCTGAGCAGACCTAGGGGTCAGGGTGTTTCTACCCTGCCCCCTTTGTGCGTTTTGCGCACTTGTTTCTTGTGCTTTTTTTTTTTTAGATTGTTTTAAACTGGATAAAGTGGCTAGTATCCCATGGATTAGTTATATAAAAAGGATGTCGTATGAGATAGGCCATCCAGAATACTTTGATTCCCCAGCTTGTATGGAAACGATACCTAGAAAAATGATAAACATGTGTTATCTGAACCACTTAGCAGATAAGCGATGGTGTATAGAAAGAGAGAAGCACACAGTAATGGAGAACCATCTGATGACAAATTGTTTAGGAATACAACCGTATTTAGTAAAGGTACAGAGTAGTTTCTGTCATATGCTTTTAACCCGTTTTCGATGTGGCTCTTTCTTTAGGTTGATTACTTTCCCAGAAACTAATGATTGGTCGAAAAATTTGTCTCTATGTCCGTGTGATGATACTTCTATACAATCGACTATGCACTGTACACTGTTTTGTAAATACTATGTCTTACCGAGGAAAAAGTTTTTAATATCAATTCTAAGAAGTTGGGGCCTAAGACAATGTAGAATTGCTTTTTTAAGACTACAACTTTTGGAGAATGAACAAATTATTATGGCTATCTCTGCCTTCTTAAGAACTGTGATCAAATACAGGAACACAATGTAAAATTCTTCTTTTAGAGTAATGTTACAGTCGTGGTCGTGAGAATAGATATGTATTGTTTTAATATTCTGTATCATGGTGCAATTTGTGTTCTCCGCTCTTTTTTACTGTGCTTTCATGATTTTTACTGCATCAAAAATCGAATAAAGTGTATTTTGATTTGATTTGATTTACTTAATGGCCCCAGATTGTTTCTTCAGATAAGTATAACTATAACTGCTGAATTTCTATGGCTTTGTATGGGTAAAAAGTCAGCGTAACTATAACAACCACGTAACCTTTGGTTTTATCTGTGAATTTCAATGTTTTTTTCTGCTGGGGCCAAAGTTCAGAGGATCGGTGGAGAGTAAATTAGGGTGATAAAAAGAGACATAATTTTAGGGTCATATGCGTGTCCTGCCCCCTTCTATCTGTTTTACAGTGTATTTTCACCCAGCCGATGCGAGGAAACAAAATGGAGGCCACAACTTCTTTCAAGCTGCGGCCAGCCATTCAGGTCCTTCCTTTCACCTCCACATTTGCAGATAATTCGTGGGTAGATCGCAAATTATCAATGTCCACAGATACCCAAGTTTGTTTTCCACAGCTGCTAAACTGTATTGTACTGTTTGAATTTGAAACTGAGCCAACGCTACCGGCTGGTTAGCAGCTGTTGCGATTGTACTTCTCTAAAGGCATGTTTCTAGTGCTCGGAACCCGCGTTACCTCCGGAAGTGCCAGAAATGCTCTAGGGTGGGAATAGTCAGTCAGCAGTCTAGATGCTGACTTCCGGGGGCTTCATAAGCACGGCCGCAGCACGAGCCCAGTGACAGCTACTCTACTAACGATTATATTGCACGTTTCGATCTACTCCGTTAAAATTGTTTTTACCTGGTTTTACGAGTTTTTAACTGAATGCCTTTGCCCTGCTGCACTTTGTTCGCTAATTAATTGCTGTTTTTAGCCACCTTCAAAACATTTGTTTTAAGCATTTTTTTTTTTTAAACTGTATTGTACTGTTTGAATTTGAAACTGAGCCAACGCTTACCGGCTGGTTAGCAGCTGTTGCGATTGTACTTCTCTAAAGGCGTGTTTCTAGTGCTCGGAACCGGCGTTACCTCCGGAAGTGCTGGAAATACTCTAGGGTGGGAAACAGTCGGTCAGCAGTCTAGATGCTGACTTCCGGGAGCTTCATAAGCGCGGACCGCGCAGCGGCGCGCCGAAGGCAAGATCGTCTGCGCCCGTCCGCGCTAAGGCCACGCTCAGCGCCAGCCATGCTGCCAGTTTGGCGGATAATGTTATTGGGGACAGACGTATTTGCTATTCAAGTGACCAACTCCGAGCTATAGGTGAGCAGAGGGGTAATGCCGGCGACCTTAAGTTAGGAGGGGTTGAGAAAACAGTCTTAGAAATCATTGGAGGTAACAAGCTTAAGTGTGGACTAATAAACGCTAGATCCGTGGTGGAACACCACCTGGAGATCCAAATTACGTTAGAAGCACATGACTTGGATGCAATATTTCTGACAGAAACGTGGATGCATCCTGATTCAGATTTTGAATTAGGACTAGCATGCCCACAAGGATATAAGGCCTTTCATAAGCCACGAAAAAGTGGCAGTGGGGTAGGGGTAATTTTTAAAGAGAATTGGAATTTCACAGAAATGGAAATTGATGATGTGGAGGGCATTGAACTTCTGGGCTTTTCACTGAAAGATCTTGAAGGGCATCTACTGACTGAAATATTATGCTACAGACCGCCTGGCTCTGCCACTAGCTCCCAACAACAGGCACTCATTGATATGTTTAGTAACATGGCACTTACCTATACTAGATTACTTATTTTAGGGGATTTTAATTTATGGCCCAACGGGAACAGACTCAGCTTTCAAAAATCTTCTCCAATCCTGTGAGAACCTGAACTTACAACAGTGGGTAACAGAACCAACGCATAGGGGAGGACATACAGTGGACTTAATCTTCTCTTCGGAAAATGTTATTGGACTGGAGGATACTCTACCCATAGATTGGTCTGATCATTATTTGATCAAGTTCGTGGTATTCAATCCCAGAAAGAGTCACTTTGCCACCACTAAGGAAAATAATCGCCTTGGTAGGGACTGGAAAGGACTCTTGAAAAAGCAAGATTAACCCCGATATTTCCTGTGCAAAGTCCTCTGGATATTAGTAAACAGGTGGATGAAAATTATATGTCACTCTGTGAACAAATAGGCAATACATTAGACCAGATCGCTCCTATGAAAAACTTTAAAAATACAGTAGACTGCCTGCCCTGTGGTACAATGAAAAGTTAAAAAACTTAAAAATGGACTGCAAGCAGGCAGAACGTAAGTGGAGAAAAAAAATATATACACGACGACAAACTTGCCCTGAAAAAAGCAAGAAGCAACTACAAAAAGAAATCTCTATAGTTAAAGCAGAATACTATGCAGACACTATTTTAAAAGCATCTAATAGTACCAGAAGTGTATTTAAAATAGTGAAGGATCTCGCTAATCCTGATTGTGCAATAAATAGGATTAACGCCACACAGGACCTCTGTGACAGCCTAGCGATCTTCTTTGAGGAAAAGATTAGTATAATCATTGACGGCCTAAGAGTGGACAATCTAGACAAAGGGGAGGACCTTAGCAATATGAGTGAAGGGCCACCAATACTAACTCAGAAGGAGGAACGGGTAGGTAGGGATAAATTGGTAACTCTTGACCATTTTGAGATACCGTCAGAGGAGGAGTTTAACAGATTAGCTTTAAGCGTTTCCTCAGGTCCCCAATGGATCCTCTACCACACAGGATCTGGAAAGAATTGGGTATAGAGCTCTTTCCGCTGCTCCGACAGATCTGTGGACAATCACTGAGCAGCAGGATAGTACCGACCAGTTGGAAACAAGCGATGGTAACACCACTTCTGAAAAAGCTAATCTGGACCCCTTGTGTCCAAAACAATTATAGACCCATCTCCCTTCTTCCATATCCCATGAAGATCATTGAACGTCTGGTCAGCAAAACACTTTCGTTGTTCTTGGAAGACAACAACAAGCTAGAGGATGTACAATTTGGCTTTTGGTAGTGACATGGAACAGAGACTGCCCCGGTGACAGTCTTGGATGAACTTCGAATGCGAGCGGACAAGAGACAGTCAGTCATTCTGATTCTATTGGACCTGTCCGCCGCATTCAATACGGTAAACCATAAAATTCTCCTGGCAAGACTTAATGAAGTTGGGGTAACGGGCACGGCCTTAAAATGGTTTCAATCTTATTTGTCAAATAGACAACAGGCAGTAGCACTACCCCCATATCAATCAGATATTACTAACATTCAGCATGGTGTACCTCAGGGATCAGCGATTAGTCCAATACTGTTTAACATCTACATGAGCTCCCTGATCTCTGTCATCAAGTCCCATAATGTTAGTTTGGTGAACTATGCAGATGACACTCAGCTCATCTTGTCATTAGATGGGGACCAATCACTATCAATGGAAAACTTTCATATATGTATGCAGGACATGGTACGTTGGCTTAAAGGTAACTCTACAATTTAACAGTGAAAAGACTGAGATCTTATGCTGTGCAGCCCAGCAAATCTCACGTCAGCTCCCGGCAAACTTCTGGCCAAATCCAGTGGACAAGCCACTGTTACCATCTGAGGCTGTACGTAATTTGGGAGTAATAATTGATGAGGTTGAGCCTAGAAACGCAAGTAAATAAAACAGTAGGGACCAGTTTTTCCCTTATAAGAGTGCTAAGGAAGATCCTCCCAATGTTGCCAATTTCAACTAGGGCACAAATAGTGAGAAGCGTTGTTCTGAGCCAGCTGGATTATTGCAATGCTCTTCTATTGGAGGCCCCTAAATATCTGATCGAGAGACTTCAGAGAAGTCAGACAATTGCAGCCAAACTAGCACTTATGAAATCACGGCGATCATCAGCCTCCTTGGCCCTTAGTGAGCTCCACTGGCTCCCAGTGCCACAGAAGATCCAGTTTAAATCTCTCTGTATTGTTTTTAAAGCTTTACATGGTCTAGGACCTAAACCATTGCAGTGCAAATTTAATTGGTATGTGCCTACCAGAAGCTTGCGATCATCCTCAGCTAAACTTGTAAAGGCACCTAGGTTTAGGAGAGTAAAACTGGGAGGAAGAGCCTTCAGCTCCTGCAGCCGCTCGACTGTAGAATGCACTTCCGACCAGCCTCAGACAGGTGGAAGATCTTCTGCAGTTTAGAAAGAAACTGAAGACATGGCTCTATCCTAATGGTGCTGCTTAGGCCCTCTCTGGATACGATCTTCACTGCAACTTATATGTGTGGTTAGAGTTAATGTACACCAGCGCCAGGATGCCCGTGGGGTGATAGTGCGCTTTATAAGTATGCTTAACATTTAAAACATACCAAACTACTGAACGGATTTATACCAGATGACAAAAAGCACGATATGCGTACCAAGAAACAGCTTCCTGCCAAAGTTGGTGTAAATCCATCCAGCAGTTCGGGCTGTAGACTTGTTCAAAGTTTTGGGACCCTCCCTTTTCTCCCCTTGGCCCCCGCTTGAGAAACCACTCCAAAACTTTCCAGACAGCGCCTGAAGTACTGGGCACATTTTTGGGGAAAATTTCATGAAGGTTTATCGACCATCGTCAAAGATATAGGCAACTGAAAATCACCTTTTTGATGAAAACTAGGTTGTAACGAGAGAGTGTGTGTATGTTTTTTTATTCTTGATTTGTAAAAAAATAATTTTTGATTTAACAGAGGGGAGACGTAGTATCATGTGATATTTAATGACGGATCCCTTTTGGCTCCTAAGAGACTCCGTAGAGCTAAGACATAGGTGTCAGAGCGCGATGCAATGAAAGCTTGTTTTAGGATATAGGGTGTTTGCAGTTACACGCAGCAGAGTAAAGATGTGTAATACTAAGCTCTGTCTGGGGCTTGGTAATTGGAGGGTACCCAGGCTGAGAAGACGCTACAGTCACTTCAAGGTTGGACTATGTGGGAGCTCTTTACCTAGGAGTACCAGCAACTGTCACCCGCAAGCTGCAGAGGGTTCAGAATGCAGCAGCAAGGCTCAGTTTCAACCTGTCTGTATGGAAACCTATCTCCACATACCTGAAGCAACTTCAATGGCTTCCATAGGACAAATGATTACATTTATGGCCTTAATAATCACTCAGAGCAGTTTATAACAAGGGCCTAGTTTACCTAAGAGAGGGATTTCTGGAGTATGTACTCTTCCGATTACTTTGCTCTAACCAAGGTTTATTGACTATCAACACAATTCGCAAAGCAAGAAAGGGAGTGAGGGTTATCCTCTTTTTAGTAGGATGCAAAGAACTGGAATGATTTACCAGCCGACTTTAGGAAGTCTACGTCCGCAGATTTTTAAACAAAGGTCTGAAAACCTTCCTTTTAGGTAGAGAATGGCTTATGAATGATCACTTACAGCAGTGCCGGGACGCTTCTAATAAAGTAGCTGTGCACTCTGTAAATTATATTCATTCATTCACAAAGACCTAACCAAGGGAGGCTAGAGGAGCTCCAAGTTACAAGCTATTTTATGTAGTAGCCCAATTCCGGTTCTACTTATTGGATCTTTTTTTATTTTGGTGTCATTTTATTTATTAAAACAGTTTGTTTCTAAATTGGTTTGGGATTTTTCTTGTGTTGTGTTTCACTTTATCACTGTTTGAGTGAAACATACATACTTTATACATAGCCTGAATGTTTTTGTACCAAGCTATCAGAGGATTAAGCACAGGTTTATTTAGTGACTTTTGTGGTTCACCCTTACTAGCTTTGTATTTATTATTTGATTGGGGCACTCACCCCTCTTGAATAATAACCCAATTTCTTACGAGTAAAGAATAAAAAGCTGGATTCAATACACTAAAAACTAATGACCAGATCACAAATAAAACAGGAAGTAGGCGACTACAGAGAGGAATTCCTATGCCTCTTTCGTGACTAAGGCAAACATAAACAAACTGAACCAAGACTCCACTGGAGCAATTAAAATTGAAATCAGGAACCTGTAGAAGAAGCAGAAGGTAACAGTTGCATCTCTCTAAAGAAGAGGCAGAATTCCTGATGACAGACAACCCTGTTACTCTCTCCTCCTACATGCTGCGGAGTAGTCACGAAAACCAAACTTCTACTTCAGGAGGATCCACAGTTTTGGGGATACATTCAGTCCTTGAACCTTAAACAAATTTAATGACTACTTTAATCATCATCGAGTTGGGGATATACTATCATATATTAAAAGACAAAAAGGATGTCTTATGACTTGTGAAAGATACATGGTATACCCCAAGTGTGCATTTACTGATTGGCCTGGATGTAGAAAGCTTGTACTTAAGCTTACCTTAAGAGGAAACACAGAGTAATGGAGCATCTGTTTTTTTCCAACAATCAGAACCTACACCACCCACAGGAATTTTGCTTTAGAATGTGCATGTTTAGCTCTGATCAAAAACTTTTCAATTTGAAGGTACTGTGCACTTGTAAATACACCGAACTTCAATAGGCAGCACCTTCACCCTGAGTATCAGATGCCTCTATGTCCACCATACTGAGGTGTTAAAAACCATGGCAACCAATAATCCCTTCAGACACCACATAGAACTCTGGAAAAAGTACATCAATGATGTGCTTGTGTTCTGGAAGAGGGATGTGGAATTCTCAAGACAGCTCATGAATTGGATTAACACAAAATGAATTTCTAAAATGTGCTCACCATGTGAGTAAAGAAACACTGATGTTAAAATCTTTCATGCAAATAGGACTCTGTACAGATACCCTCCAAAAAGCCACTGCCATGAACTGCCTCTGCAGGTGCAATAGTAGCCATTCCTGTGCACTAAAAGAACATTTACCACAGGGACAGTATTTGAGATTATGCTGCAATTGTTGTTGGACCGAGGACTTTGACAGACAAGCATTAAGTCAAACATTTTAAAACTAACTGTTCAGAGTCCATTATTCACAGATCCTGAAAAAGAGCCACAAATAACAAAAGAGGTGCACTAATTGAGCATACCCTTCAAAAGCAGAAACAGGTTTGTGTTACCACAAACTGTTATTTCTAACCAAGTTAAAAAAATGGATGATTCTAGGTACGGGGAACCTTAATCTTGAAATAACTATTTGCATACAACTGGGGTAATCTTTTTAACAGATGCCATGGTACAGACCAGAAACCGACAAAGACTGACGTAAGAAACAAACAACTATATGGTACCTCCCACACGTGGTGGGTCCCTATCCCTGTGGGAACTGTAAACATAGTATCCCTTCCTGCACAAAAGCAATCCCAAACAAAACAAAGGCACCCTTGCATTGTGGCACAAGGGTGCTTGTATTGTTGCTAGGCTGTGAGAAGTGCGTAAGCCAGTGGTTACGAGAGAGCAGAAATGCATCATAAATACAGGGCAGTTCTGCTTTCTCCCTTTCATGCAATGCAGCGCAGCAAGTTACTCCTGCTGCATTGCATAAATCTTTAATAAATCTAGGCTTGATTTATTAAGCATTTATACTGAAAGTGATACTGTGATTGTTTTAAAACATGAACTTAGAAACATTAATGCTGCCTCCCTTGTTCAATCAAACACAAGAGGTTTTTCTTCAGTGCACATTGAGCTTACACATTTGAACGTTTTCTCTTCTGTGATAATGCAAAAAAAATGAAATAAGATATTTGCCTACGGTCACACAATTTGGTCATGTAGGGTAGCCGGGATTGATCCAAGTTTTTCTAGTGTCAAGTAGTTCAACCACTAGAAGTGTATATCATTCTGCTGTATTACATAAAAGATTGTTTTGTTTTTCATGCTTGGCACATAACATTACAGCGTGGGTGGTGATCAAAAGTTACATGAAGACTTGTCACATTTTGGGCTTGAGGGTCAAGGGGACCACGAGCTGAGACAGAGAAACTTCCCTGACTCACCCAGCTCTGATCAGTAAAAACTGCCAATATTTATTTATTGTTCTCAATGTTTCAATTTTTCTGTTTTATGTAAAACAGTAGTCTAAAGGAAACAAATTAGGCAGAAAGACTACATGACTGCAATGAAGCTGTGTTTTTATCCATCAGCTGTTGGACTTGGCGATCTCTGCAGGGTCACCCCCAAACTTTTTGCCTTGACCCCTCCTATTTTTCTGAATTTGTTTTTGTTAGCCTTAGGATTCTGTGTACTTTACCACTGTTAACCAGTGCTAAAGTGTTTGTGTTCAGTCCCCAAAACATGACAGAATTGGCTTACATCCAAGTGGCATATGTAATTAACATATTGGTCCCTATTACACTGGTATACCATATATCCAGGGCTGGTAAATTCAATGCTACTAGTAGACCTGCAGCTCTTATTGTGCCACCCATTTAAATAGCCCTTTAAAACATGTCAGGCCTGCAATTACAGTCTTCCAGCAGTTTTAAACTGCCAGTCCAACTTGGCAAAATTACCTCTTTGCCAAGCCTAAAACATTCCTTTTAATGACTAAGTCACTCCTAAGGTAGCCCTTAAACAGCCCATAAGGCAGGGTGCACTGTAACTAAAAAGTAGTACATGTCTTGGTAGTGAAACATGCACAAATGTATTTTTCACTACTGTGATGCCTACCTCTCCCATAGGATAACATTGGGTTACCTTAATACATTTAAGAAGTGCTAACTATTGATTGGGAGCAGGAAGGAAAGTCATGTTTCGTGTCTGAATTGTAATTTACAACCCTTTTTAATGGTAAAGTCTGGTTTGTAGTCACAATTCTGAAAATGCCACTTTTTTAAAGTCACTTTTTTGTGCCCCAACCATTTGATGCCTGCAGCCTGCTCCTGGGTCAAATGACTAGGTTTGAGAGGCAGTTGGTCCCTGTATATTCTTACAAGACAGCCACACAATAGAAAGACTGGGTGTGCATGAACGAGCTATCTCAGGCAGGATGAGGGGCGGAGCTGTGAGCAGCCCCACTTGCACTTCAATAGTTTAGGAAAGTGCCCTTTGTATGGTCACCTCCCCTACTTTGTACCCCAATGCTGATGGGTAGGACTCTGAAAGTGTACTGGAACCTTCTGCCCAGGCCCCATTGCCAGTGCTGTATCCCCATAACTGATATGTGAATAGGTAAACCCAATTGGCAAGGACTTCAATCCCCTTATAATTCTCTGATAAATGGTACCAGGGGTACCCAGGGCATGAAAGTTAAAGGGGTTACCAGGACCTGAAGCACAGTTTGTGCCACCCTCAGTAACCTAAGTAAACAGCTGACAGCAGGCCTGCCATCGCAGACTGCAGGAGAAGTGCCAACTAGCTAAACTCAACTTTGTCCTCACCATGTGTGGCAAGGTCAATGCACTATTTTGAATATATGCTAGTCACCCCTAAGTAAGGCCTCTTGAGCCCAGGAGGCAGGGTGCATTATATTAAAGGTGAGGACATACAAGTGCAAGCTTATATGTCCCTATAGTGGCTTTCCTAGTGTTCAGCGGTCCAAAGGATAACATGGGCTGGCACCCGGGCATTCCAGAGATTGGCAGCTCCATTATGGTATCACTGAAATATGTCATGTTTGGTATTAAAAACGTGCCTCATCACCCCTTACATGATTCTTGTGCCAAGTGTGGTATGCAGCCAGGTGGCTACCTTGGAGGTTGCCCAAGCAATTACAGTGCTCTGACTGGGAGCCCACGCTTTCTGCCCCCCTTCCAGCCAGGAGTTGTGAACTCTCCCAGGAGTGAGAAACAATGGTAGGGATGGGAAGGAGGTAGCATCTTCCTCCTTGACAGGATGGCACATCAAAGCGGTAAGCTTCAAAGCATGCACCGCCTCTGATTTGCAAGCAGGATGCCACACAGGGGAGGAAACATCCCCTCACTGCCCCCTAGCATATTTGCACCATGTCAGGTGTATACTCCCAGAATTCTAGCCACACCCCTAGGTGGGATACCTAGTCTGTACAGCCAAGGAAGGGTTCTGCCATTTTTAGAAGTAGCAGAATAGGGTTCTGGGTAGAAAAGGTGACCTCTGGGGTGGACTAGTTGTAGGGACAACTAACCCAATGACTATTTGATCCCACACTCCCTAACTCCCCTAAATCTAAGATTTAAGGGACCCCTCTGATATCAGAACCTCAGTTCTGAACCAACTTGCATCAAAGACCTGGGTCTGCAACAACAGGACTTGCAGAAAGCAAAAGAGGTTTACTCTGCATATGTGGCAACACTACTGGAACTGCATGACTATGACTCGTCCTAGCCCAAAGCTTGGTTCCCTAGACAGAGTGACCCTGTAAGAGTTGAAGCAACCTCTGGCTCCCCGTGGCTAGTGGCACTAATCCCCTTCAACCTCTGGTAAAAACAACGTAGCAGAACCAAAACAATCGCTGGCCACTGGGCTCTACAAGGGATTGCCCAAAAGTAAATGGTCCAGTGCATTGTGGGAAACTTAGTCCTGACCTCCAGCGGGTTTCAGACAGCTATCATTTCCCCCGGACATTGAAATAACTTTTCCTGCTGACCTTACCGCTACCAAGGCTTGTTGGTGGCTAGCATGGCTACCACTACTGTTACTCGGCACTGCATCAAGAGTGAACTCCACAGCAACTTTAACAGACATCAGCAGTGGCATCATTGTCGACTTCTTGCATCCATTTCCCCCAGCGGTAAAACCAGCTCCTCAGCGGCTCCCGCTTCAGCATCAATGATAGTAGGACAACTTTGCACCCGGGCACCTTGAGCCAGGTAAAGATTGAACTGACTGTTGTGGCTTGGTCCTGGGACCCTCAGCACCTTAACCCCCCACCCCCAGAATGCTCCACACAACTCAACCTGCAACTGACAGATTGTCACTAGTGTCATTTACCATTGACCACAATGGTGAACCTTTACTGTATTAACATACACTGATTTCTTTTTCTTCCAAAATTCATGACTCTGGTTACACTAATCTGATTTTGCTATTTTTGGTGTCTAAATTTGTGTAAAAATCGGGTTCATTTTTATAAATTGGTTTCGGATCTTTCAAGTTCTGTCAAATTCTTATCGTCCATGTTGGTGCTCTGAATTGCTTATCACGTTTTCCTCTAGTAAAGCCCAACTGCCTTTTGCCACCCTAGCAGGACTGAGCTAAGGATTTATTATCGTGAATCCAAGTACTATCTTCGGGGTATTAGGACAGTATAGCATGGTGAAGCCTAACCAGCATCACCACATAATACTCCACCTACACACACACACACACACACACACACACACACACACACACACACACACACACACACACACACACACACACACACACACACACACCAACCCACCCACCCACCCACACCCCTTTTGTGTCTGTAGCCAGGCTGGAGCTAGGGCAGGAAGGAAGTTCATTGCAGACACATCTGTAGGGGAAGCTTCCAGAAGTTTCCCCCACTTCAAGATAGGCACTAGGTGTAAAAGGGGACCCACAGACCCATTCTTCAGTACACTATTGGACCTGTGGATACTACAGAAGGAGGATGCCTGTTGCTCTGCTGCTTGAGGCCTTCCCCACTTGCTGAGAAGGAAGACTGGTCCTGTACTCTTCATCCCAGCCTGAAGTGACTCTAAGGGTCAGCTGACCGATCTCCTGTTCTGAACTACAGTGACCTAAGTTTAAGAGGCCTCCCTGCATCTGCCCAGCTTAGCTGCTGCCTGGAACTGCTTGAGTCCAGCTATCCCTGCTGATGTGAATTCCTGATTCCCAAGAGGTGCTCCTCAGGTCCTGAACCCTTGGTGTGGCATCAGCTGAGTTCTTTCATGAAGAAAGGAAAAAAGCCTTAACTTGTGTTTTGTGACCGCGAACAGGCCCGTCCGTGCCAAGATTTTGCCGCCAGTGTCACCCACAGATGCAAAGCTCTGGTGAGTTAAACTTTTGTGCTTCAGTGACCGCCAGCAACAACCGCAATGCAAGATCGTTACAGCATCGACACCAGACAGGCTCTTTGCGCTACAGCGATGACTGTTTACAATGCCCAGCCTACTCCTTGGGCCCTTACACTACAAACTGACTCTTCAAACTAGACTTTAGAAGGTAACGCTTTCAGCTAGTCCCTTTAACCAGCCCACACTCAACTGTGGTCAGCACGAACTTGTGACTTTCACCCAGTATCCCTCAACCGGATAATCCTGTGTGGCACTTTCTACTTTTAGGTGCTATACTTACCTAAAATCTTTGAAATTGGGGGCGTGGCTAAGGTGGCCAACATGGCGGTTGCCTCCTAGATAGCTCCGTCCAGACTCCTACCATCCGGTAGTAATCCGGACTTTATCGCCATCTACTAATCTTCTTTGGCAGTGAAGGGTAGTGCCCGTGAAACTGCGACCTTTCAGCTGGAGGTGTGCCTCTATCGTGGGTGGTGTGCCCAGGGATGCGGTGAGGGCTGCAGCGGCCCATGACACCTGGAGCCAGAGTTGCTGGTTGACATGCGGCCCATGCTGTTTCTGGGGCGCTGGTGGAGGAGCCCTGCACTTCTCCTTGCTGATGAGATGCACCGCCGGGGAGGCAGGGTCTGCACGGGCACTGTGGTCACCTGGGACATCGGTTGAAAGGGGGGATGCCGGATCCTGGGCAGCGGCTGTAGTTGGGCCTTGCCCGCCTCTCGGTCGATGTGAGTCACTGCACTGTTGGTGCAGGACCTCCGGAGCATGACTTCGCCCCTGCGGGCCGGAGACTCACTGCAGCTCCCTCTCCCCACATAACAGACACCTGTGGCCCGGGCGGGGCGAGGACTCTCACTGGCAACTCTTCTGGCGATCTGCCAGTTCCTTTGGGCATGTGCCCCGAAGCCCAGGCTGTGCTCGCGGCAGCCCTGCACAGGAGTCGCCCGCCTCTCCTCAAGGTGAATTCGCTGCACAGTCTGTGCAGAGCCTCCGGATCAGGGCCCTCACCACTCCATGCGCTTGAGGCTCCCACTTACCCCAGGGGCCACCGCCTCTTCTTCTGGACAGTGAATTGGAGTGGGTTCATGACCGGGATGGCAGTCTTCCTGACAGCCTGGTGCAGGGCCATGGACTGGGGACAGTGACTCCCCCATTGTCCTGCCTGCTCACTGGGCCCAGGGGGCAGTGTCCCTAGGCCCAGACTCACTCAATGCGATCCAAAGTCTGCCTGGCAGTAGGGCAGGCTCCGGATAGTGTTTGGCCTCCTGGGGAATTACGGCAGAGAGGTAGGCCAGGCCTCCACCTGGTTGGGCCTGCTCTGAGGACCCAGGCCTGAGGTGGAGTACCCACGATGTTGAGAGGTGGACCTCGGGGCAGGCTACCTGGTTACAGAGTCTGTGTCTTCGGCCACTTGCCTGAAGGATCTGTGTGTCCCCCCGGAGAGCTTGATGCACTGGGCTGGGAGAGGTGGGGACCCACTGTGACTGTCTCCTGCGGAACTCCCAGGGCGGCAGTGCAGTAGGCCTTACACTATGTTGTGGCCCCCGGACCTGCCCTCCGTGCTCTCTACTCCTGAAAGTGCCAAGCTGAGTTTTCTTGTGTTTGCCCAGTAGAGAGCCCTACACTGCGAACACCGTCACCTCCCATTGTCTCACCGTTACGGGCAAAGAAAAACCATCTTGTGCCACTTCGACACAAATGCATATGGATCAATATACTACAGGGCCCAACAATGGTCCAGTGGACTACCTGATGATGGTAAATCCACTGCCCCACCTACTGAACTTGCAGTCATCCTACAAGCGATCCAGACATCACAGGCAGCAGTGGAGGCAAGGGACAGCGAGGTAAGGATGGACATGGCACTGCTGCATCAACTTCTCCGTAACGCCACCGCCCGGATCATGGAGGCAGAATCCCGAAAATCCACTGTTGAGGATGAGGTGACTGCCATTAAGAACCAGGTCTCTACTTTACTGACCCGCATGTCGGAATTTCATATTCAAGCCAAAGACACAGAGAACCTCTCACGGTGTAACATCCACGTCATTGGTGTTCCTGAAAACACGGCGGGCACAGAACCCCAACAAATGGTAAACTTCCTAGAGGCTTGGCTCAGATCCTGGATGCCCAGCACACGTCTGTCCTCCTGGTTTGCTGTTGAGTGGGCACACCGGGCCCCGGCTCCTAGACCGCCTCCTCGGGCCTCCCCTGACCCATCATCACCTGCTTTTTGCACTACCGCGATAGGGATGCTATCCTTGGGGAGGCTCGGGCACACCCAGACCTTCACTGCGGGGACACCAAGGTCCTCCTATTTCCTGTATATACCCGGCAGGTTCAACAGGGGAGGCAGTCCTATTTGGAGGTCAAGCAAAAATTGAGAGCTATGGGGCTCCAATATCGCCTTCCATCATTCATCCTATTAAGTCCCACTTTTTCAACAACCCTCAATCTAGTTGCCAGTGGCTCACGGAGGATCAGCTGCTGCACAGACGAGCCTCACCCTCTCCTTACAACAGCCCGGGAAATGCTGCTGCCTCAACCTCTCAAACGCTGCCCGAGCCCTGCTCGGTACGTACTGCCAGATCGATCTTGCCATCCTGTCCTCCACACAGTTAAAACTGGCCAACCGACCTGTGGTGAGACCCGCCTTGGGGGTTGAAAATGAGGACCTAGGTACAGAGAAGAATTTCTCGCCACCATCTGTGGACCGCCTGCCATTTGTGCAGACTGATCTCTTCCCTCAACTCCACCCTCTGATAGCGTTGGTGCCGGGATGCTCTTCACTACTCCTTCCGATCTCTTCTGGCTGGCGAGGATGAGGATGCATAGACAAGTACTTATCTGAGACCCGGATGGTCCTTGACTGTCCATGGATGGCGGCAGACGTCTTTCCCATGTTTTCAATGATGGAGTCTTCCCCCTTTTGTCTTTATGACTTTGTAATGTGGTGCATATTGGTTTTCATTTTGTTTTATCGTTATTGGGCGACAGATGCTTCCAGGGTAGAAGTGTGGGGAGGGTTGGAAGTTCGGGGTAGGGTTTCTTTGCGTTATATTGTTGTTTCTTGCTCACCTGTTCTCCCTTCTAGGTTTTGGCACATACTACTGTAACCATTGTGACTACAGTCTTGGGGCCTTGACTACTCACATTGCTCAGCAGACAACCTACCTGTCGCAATACTTGACCCCGAGGGTCGGACTCCTGGGGCTCTCCCCTATGGACCATACTTTCAATCCCCCAGCACATGGCCTTCCAGGTCTTGTCGTGGAATGTTAATGGGCTGTTAGACCATGTAAAACAAGCCGCAATCTTCATGTTTGCCCACTGCCACCTCCCTGAAGTCCTTCTGCTTCAGGAGACTCATCTCCTAGGCAAGTGCTGTCCTTTCCTGGCCCGTAAGTGATATGACAGGGTTTCCATGGTGGGTACGCCTGGGGAGCGAGAGGGGTGGCTATTGTCATGGTTACCGGCTGCGGCTCTAGGGGCACCACCATTTCATTGCAGACTGGTGGTTTCACGGCTTGTAAATGCAGGAACACCCTCTGCAGTAAAATCCATCATCCTTGTCATATTGCACGATATTGGTGGCATTGTGCACTTTGATATATGTAATTCTGTTTGCTCCCTTTTGTTTTCACACAATATCAGAACTTGTGTTTATTTCCTTTTCTTTACATTATGCCCCAATGAGTTCTTTTCACAGTAACCGAAACACAATGTAAATGTTAACCGCGATTGCAGAAAATGGTTCTGCAATGGTTAACTGTCACTGGCAGATACAGCATGCACAGGAATGTGACGGCAGGCTTGATAGAGGCTCCGCTATAAAACGAGCCCCGCCCATTACCATGTGCTTGCTATTCAGACAGTCTGCCAAGCGGACTTGTTCTGGATTTTCTTTGCTTGTGCCGGTGGTTGGATTTTCGAGTATGCAGTAAGGAGCAGGGAGGCCCTTTAGTGGATGGAGAAGCAAGAATACTGTACTGCTTACTTTGGTGGGGAGAACTGAAATTGCACTGATTTCTGCGGTAAGAGATACTCTTGTTAGAATTTTTGGAAACTTCCCTGTGTAAATGAGCAAAGCATCAGACTTCAATTAGTGTAGTTTATTTTGAAATCGGATATTGTTGTTGCAAGAAAGACATGTTGAACAATAATTTTGTAAACAGGCCACTTGCTATTGCATTGAACTTACGTGACCCATATGAATAGTTGCCAGGTTACTTTTGAAGCGTGTTTGAACTAGAACCAACAAAGTACTCAATGTATAAAGTTGTGAAGCAGGACCCGTATATTCCAAATGAATAATTGGGAATACATCACACCAAAGGAGAACCCGAATACGGAGCATCCAGTTTAACAGCTAAAAAACTTTAAAGACTCCACGGAAGAATATGGGGGTGAAGTCTAATAGGGAGGAGAAATTCATACTTACCATTCCTTTTTGCATACATCCTTTAAACACAGGAAACGTAGTGCATTCACCATTATATTTGTTCCTTCTTACAGGGCAATACTGGGGTTAGAGGTGCACTCCACTATATATATATATATATATATATATATATATATATATATATATATATATATGAATATTCTTTCCTATTTCTTGGGTAAGGATTCGGGATTTTGGAGTATTTTGACAAAGGGAGTCATCTTATTGATTCTCTCTTGCAGGTCTCCTTCCCCGCTGTCCCTCCCTTAAACCCTTTCCCCCACCTGGCCGCTACAACAGTCTGTGTCATAATGGCAATCAGACATGGTGCTGCCTGGAGGTAGACCTAACATCAAGCAAGCTCCGAGGACAAGCACGCCGAGAGAGAATAGCAAGCCCACGATTAATAAACCCTCAAAGCTTGCTCGATCTTAGAATGGCTACGTTAGACGATATCCTTAAGGCACTAGGACAAGTACAAGAAGAGTTAGTAGATTCCAAGGCCCATACTGCAGCTCTAGCTGATAAGGTTTCTCAATTACAACAGAGAATGGGTAAGTGGGGAGTCACTGATCAGAATCCCTTTAATGTTCCGTTTGGTAAATGTCCCAGTGTAGTACACACAACTGGGCAAGGGGGCTCCACAGGGGAGCATCACCTCCTACCATAGCTGTAACAGTCCCGCCACAAATACCCTTAGCAGCCCCAGAACGCTTCTCAGGGGATCCCAATAACGTACAGATATTTCTCACTCAAATTGAACTCCATTTTACATGCAGACCTACTTCATTCCCAGACGCTCAATCACAAGTAGCACTTTTAATATCATATTTAGCGGGGATGCAGCAGCATGGGCGTTTCCATTAGTCAGACGAGATGACAACATTTTGTATTACTGGAAGTCCTTTGTTCGTGAATTTGAAACAGTTTTTGATAGTCAAACAGCTACCCTATCTGCAGATAGAGAAATGCTGGAATTGACAGAGGGTAATCGAGATCTAGTAACCTATTTGACTCACTTTAATCATTTAGTAGTTGAGACAGCTTGACCAGAAAAGACACGATCAGCAGTGTATTATCAAAGCCTTTGAGAGGAATTGAAGGATATAATAGCGCAAATAGATCCCCAACCACAAGACTGTGCTGCCTTAATCAATCTGTCTCTACAATTAGACCATTGTTTAATGGAGCAAAAAGGTGACTGTCGTCGCAGCGATCAAGCAGGATTCAGAGTTGATCGACCAAACGTTTTCTCGCAGACTCATGCTGCAGAAACTCATGGTGAATCGATGGAAATTGACTCTGTACGCCCAGCATTACCCATAGAAGAAAATGAGCTTTGACGTCGGAACGGGCTGTGTCTATATTGGGGGAAAAGGGACACTTCGTTAAAGAGTGTCCGACAAACCCAAAGTCAAAAGGATAAACTTTTTTCCATCAATGAAAACTCAAAACAGATACCTAGATGAAAAACTAAAAGACTCAAAAGATGAGAAGGGGGAACTTTTGAGTGCATGGCAAATGCCCCTCCTTACGTACAGCTCTGTGTAAACACAGAACCCATCTCACGTTAGACATGATTTTGACAATCTCACCAAATCTCAAACATTCTATCAATGTCCTGATAGACTCAAGAGCCACCGGAAATTTTGAAGATGCTATGACGGCACAAAAATTAAACCTCCCCTGTGTACAAAGAAAGAAAAAAATAAAGATAGTCCAGGCAGTAGATGGGCGAGTATTAACATCTGGACCTATTACAAGGCAATCAACTGACATAGAACTGAGTGTGACAGGCATAATACATGCCGAATACATTATTTAATTTGATCAGTGCTCCTCAGTACGGTTTTATTCTTGGTATGCCTTTGGTTACAGTTCCACAATCCACGAATAGACTGGGTTAAGAAAGAAATTGTAGAATTATCTTTGTATTGTAAAGAGCACTGTGTCTTACTCCATCCAGAAGAACAGAAACATGTGGTAGCTATTCACAGTTTCAGGATGTGTTTAATGAAAAACAGGCAGACGTTTTACCACTACACTGTCCATGACTGCCAAATCGAGTTGATACCTGGTGCTGTGGTTCCGAATTGTCGTATCTATGCGTTATCTGAGAAAGAAAAAGCTCATCTAAAAGAATACTTGGAGAAATATCTTGCAAATTATTTTATTAACCTTCTAAGTCTCCAGCTCCGTCTCCTTTATTTTTCATCCCAAAAGCGAATGGCAAACTTCGCACCTGCATTGACTTTAGAGCATTAAATAAAATCACTGTAAAAACAAGTATCCCCTTCCACTTATTCCAGTACTCCTAAATCAAGTGAAGTCAGCTGTGATCTATACAAAGTTAGACCTAAAAGGAGCCTACCAACTAATATGCATGTGTGAAGGCGATGAGTAGAAAACTGCATTCAGGACAAGATACGGTCTGAATGAATACTCAGTGATGCTGTTTGGTCTATGCAATGACCCAGTGGCATTTCAATTCTTCATAAATGACATTCTCCGTGAGTTCTTGGATAAATTTGTCATCACCTATATAGAGGATATCTTGATCTATTCAAACTCTCAAACACTTCATGTACAGCATGTGATTCTTATTTTAAAAACCTTGGAGACACATGGGCTTTACTGTAAATTGAGTAAAAGTGATTTTCATGTAACTCAAGTGGAATTCCTTGGATTGATTCTATCTCCAGGTGGCTTTCAAATGGCAGAGAGAAAGATACAAGCAGTGCTTAATTGGCCAATCCCAAAAACCATGCAGGATATACAATATTTCTGGAGTTCGTCAATTTCTATCGACGGTTTATTGACCATTTTTCTCAAGTAGTAGCTCCCATTACTCGGCTGTTGCGCAAAAATGCATCATTCAACTAGGGGCCGGAGGCTCAACAAGCATTTGATCATTTAAAACAGGTCTTTACATCAGCACCTGTTCCAGTCCATCCAAACCCAGAAAAACCATTTATAATTGAAACAGATGCGTCAGGAATGACAGTAGGTGCTATCCTGTCGCAAAGAAATACCAGCACGGGTCAATTGCATCCCATTGCATACATGTCAAAACGCTTCTCAACTGCTGAAAGAAATTACACCAAAGCTGCAAAGGAACTCTTATCCATACGAGAGGCATTCAAAGAATGAATACATTGCGTACGAGGTGCTAAGCATACCGTAACAGCATTCACAGACCATCGCAACTTAGTTTATGAAAACTGCACAAGCGTTGACACCACGTCAGTTGCGATGGATGATCTTTTGTGAATACGATTTTACTGTGACTTTTCGTCCAGGAGTGGACAATAAAAAGCGGATGCTTTAACAAGACAAGACTCTACTTTATTACCTTCCACAGAAACGAAACAAGCCATTATAGACCCAGTTAAGGTTTTGAATATGGTTTCTACAGAGACTTTTTGAGATTCCATGGGAGAACATTTTGTGAAACAAGACTGGAAAATTTGGATTAATCAGGCCCCTAACAGACAAATTATACAAGATCTACCATTTCATGACTCTGCCTTATTCCTTCCTACACAATCACTATGTAAAACAGTTTTTGAATGGCATCACAATCATCCTTGTGCTGAGCATCCAGGTAGACTAAGAACAATGAAAGCCATACAATGAAATTTTTGGTGGCCCACTGTGACATCCGATATCAGTGACTGGGATAAACAATGTGAAACTTGTGTTCAGAATAAAAGTGATCATGGCAAACTGAAAGGTCAATTACTACCCTTACCAACACCATAAAGACCCTGGGAACATTGTTCACCCAATTTCATAACTGATCTACCAAATGATCAAGGATACACATGCATTCTTGTAGTGGTAGACAGTTTTTCAAATTAGGACATTTTATCGCATGTAAAAACTCCCGACATCTGGAGAACTGGCTTATTTACTTTGGATGAACATTGTTCGTTTACATGGGATACTAAACAAAATAATATCAGACTGTGCTCCTCAATTCACAGCCACGTTTTGGTCTCAAAGGTGCAAAGCTTTGCAAATTACACCAGTGCTCTCTACAAGTCATCATCCGCAGATGGATGGTCAAACCGAGGGATTGTACCAGACATTGAAACAATAACTCCGCTGTTATGCCACATCTGCAAAAGAATCCTGGGTCCAACTCCTCTGGTTAGCGGAAATAGCCTATAATTCTGTGCATCAGTCTTTCATACAAACATCACAGTTTTACTGTTCTTATGGTTTTTGTGCCAATTATTTACCAATCCAACTTCCTAAGGAGCAAAATAACGTACCAACCGTAACTGAAGGTGTTAAAAACATTTTGAAAAGACATTCTCAAATCATGCCCCATTTGGATATAGCAAAGGAAATTACAAGAAAATAGCAGATAAACGACAAATACCTGGTCCTGTTTAGCATATAGGAGATAAAGTCTGGCTATCTACAAAAGACATTGTGTTTCGAGTAAAAAGACATTTCACCCAAAATACATTGGGCATACACAAATTTTCGCCAAATTAATCCTGTGACATACAGACTAAGTCTTCCACCACATATGAAAATTGATCCTGTCTTTCATACTTCTTTATTGAAACATGTGGAACAAAACTGTTCACCTCATCCTGGCCCACTCCTAGGACGTGGACAGGAGGAATTCAAAGTACAATGCATTCTGGATTCTCATCTACATAGTACCCAGCTATGGTACTTGGTCTTCTGGAAAGGGTATGGCCCAGAAAAGGACTCATGGGAGCCAGCAGCTAAAGTTCATGCACCACATTTGGTCCGGAAGTTCCATGACTCTTTTCCTCATAAACCTGCCCCTAGAGACCACTTGGGAGGGAGAGTACTGTCATGGTTACGGGCTGCTGCTCTAGGGGCACCACCATTTCATTGCGGACTGGTGGTTTCCACGGCTTGTAAGTGCAGGAAAACCCTCTGCGGAAAAATCCACCATCCTGGTCATACTACACGATATTATATATATATATATATATATTATCTACTGGCGGTCGCCAGTAGATAGTTATAGTTAGGACCTATTTTCCATAGGAAATCCGCAACATTCTATTTGAAAAAACTCTTGCGTCGGTTGACGAATCTTCGCGAAATTTTCAAACTTTATGGCCCGCTCCGGTCCGCTCCTACCCTGAAAGTCTCAGGGTGATTCGTCAAGCGGGGGCCGAGAAAAAGGGGGTCCCAAAACGTGTTTTCCCCATTCATTTTCCCATAGGAAACTTTAGACACGGCTACAGCCCGAACTGCTGAACGGAATTACACCAAATTTGGCAAAGAGGTAGTTCTTGGTTCAGAAAGAACCCTTTTGTTAAATGGTGTAAATCCGTTCAGTAGTTGCAAAGAAATTAAAAAATAAGAGTCAAAAATCAATTTCCCATAGGAAACTTTATGCAAGGCTACAGCCCGAACTGCTGAACGGAATTACACCAAATTTGGCAAAGAGGTAGTTCTTGGTTCAAAAAGAACCCTTTTTGTTAAATGGTGTAAATCCGTTCAGTAGTTGCTGAGAAAATCAAAAGTAAAACACATATATATCTGGGCGGAGCCTAACCACACATGTCATCGTGAGATCTGATTGGCTGTCAGCACTTCATCCTGGAATTGCTGGCAGCCATCTTGGGACCAATATAAATGATAGTACCCCATTGAAATGCATTGTAGTGAATCGAAGATTTTGAGGGTTACCAAAAGGAGAACTATAAAGACTTTAGTTACATTAGAATTCATTTGTTGATGGTACCATACTAATTTCAGGAATTGTGGTGTGTTCTAAGGTGATTTTACCCTGTGAAAAACCTTCTGCTGGGATATCATGAATCATGTTTGAGAGAAAACTATTTTCACATGCTTGTCCCATACAGTTTTGGAAGGTGCCCCAGAAGCTAAAATGAGAGCATATTTTCTGTAAATTCACATTATCTTTCTCAGTCATGGGAGAATGAAGTCTGACATTCTCAGTAAAACATGTACATCCAACAAGGGCAGAGACTGTCAGTTGATTCCTTTGTGTTCTATTGCAGCTTCCCAGAGTGTTCTAAAGAACAACTAGAGTGCTAACAGCCTTACTTATGACAAAAGTATGGCACACCTGAAGCCATCTTGATTGGAATAAACTGGTAACACTTAAAACATTTAATTTAAAAAGGAACAAAATGATGGGGTTCATTTTGTCATAGAAATTATGGTTAGTGCTGTAGAAAGAAAAATTAGGACATGTTTCAAGTGTGATCTCAAATATCTTCCTGTTATATTTCAACAGGAGCAGCCTGTCAGTTGATGCCTTTGTGTTCTACTGCAGCTTCCCAGAGTGTTCTAAAGAACAACTAGAGCGCTAACAGTCTTACTTATGACAAAAGTATGGCACACCTGAAGCCATCTTGATTGGAATAAACTGGTATCACTTAAAACATTTAATTTAAAAAGGAACAAAATGAGGGGGTTCATTTTGCCATAGAAATTATGGTTAGTGCTGTAGAAAGAAAAATTAGGACATGTTTTAAGTGAGATCTCAAATATCTTCCTGTTATATTTCAACAGGAGCAGCCTGTCAGTTGATGCCTTTGTGTTCTACTGCTGCTTCCCAGAGTGTTCTAAAGAACAACTAGAGTGCTAACAGCCTTACTTATGACAAAAGTATGGCACACCTGAAGCCATCTTGATTGGAATAAACTGGTAACACTTAAAACATTTAATTTAAAAAGGAACAAAATGAGGGGGTTCATTTTGCCATAGAAATTATGGTTAGTGCTGCAAAAAGAAAATTTAGTGCATGTTTTTTAAGTGAGATCTTCTATTTCATTAGAAAATTCTGACATGCAGACTGAAACAATCACTTTCAATACCAGCAGTAGACTTCCAGTTAACTCCTTGGTGAGCAGTAGCTTTACTACAGTGATCTAATGAACAACTAGAGTAATAACATTCTGAATTTATGGCAAATGTGTGACACAACTGAATGCCTTCTTGATGGAATCAAAGTAAAAAACTGAAAGCATTTCCTACTGAGGAGACTGCAGTAAATGAGGAAATTAGGAAACTTCATAACAAAGAAGTCTTCCAAGATGGCCACCAGTGAAAAAAGAGCCCAAATGTAGCACAAATATTACCCAGATGTAGCCCACATATAGCCCAATGACAAAAGTGTGCAAAACACTTTTTATTTTTAGTTTTTTTGCAGTTTTATGTAGTGCAGACTGGTCAGGTATTGGAGCAATGCATCTTAAAACATGACCCCCTACACTACAAAAACACCACTGCACTACCCTAAACCCTAAAACACTACCCCAGCACCACCCCCTACACTACACAAGCACCACTGCACTATCCTAAACCCTAAAACACTACCCCCAGCATGACCCCCTACACTACACAAACACCACTGCACTACCCTAAACCCTAAAACACTACCCCAACACCACTGCACTAACCTAAATCCTAAAACACTACCCCCAGCACGACCCCCTACACTACCCAAACACCACTGCACTACCCTAAAACATGACCCCCTACACTACACAAACACCACTGCACTACCCTAAACCCTAAAACACTACCCCCAGCACGACCCCCTACACTACACAAGCACCACTGCACTACCCAAAACCCTAAAACACTACCCCCAGCACGACCCCTACACTGCCCGAACACCACTGCACTGCCCTAAACCCTGAAACACCAGCCCCTGCACGACCCCCTACACTGCCCGAACACCACTGCACTGCCCTAAACCCTGAAACACATACCCTAGCACGACCCCCTACACTGCCCGAACACCACTGCACTGCCCTAAACCCTGAAACACCACCCCTTCACGACCCCCTACACTGCCCGAACACCACTGCACTGCCCTAAACCCTGAAACACCACCCCCAGCATGACCCCTACACTGCCCGAACACCACTGCACTGCCCTAAACCCTGAAACACTACCCCCAGCAAGACCTCCTACACTGCCCGAACACCACTGCACTGCCCTAAACCCTGAAACATCACCCCCAGCAAGACCCCCTACACTGCCCGAACACCACTGCCCTAAACCCTGAAACACCACCCCCAGCACGACCCCCTACACTGCCCGAACACCACTGCACTGCCCTAAACCCCTGAAACACCACCCCCAGCACGACCCCCTACACTGCCCGAACACCACTGCACTGCCCTAAACCCTGAAACACCACCCCTGCACGACCCCCTACACTGCCCGAACACTACTGCACTGCCCTAAACCCTGAAACACCATCCCCAGCACGACCCCCTACACTGCACGAACACCACTGCACTGCCCTAAACCCTGAAACCCTACCCCCAGCAAGACCCCCTACACTGCCCGAACACCACTGCACTGCCCTAAACCCTGAAACACTACCCCCAGCAAGACCCCCTACACTGCCCGAACACCACTGCACTGCCCTAAACCCTGAAACACCACCCCCAGCAAGACCCCCTACACTGCCCGAACACCACTGCCCTAAACCCTGAAACACCACTCCCAGGAAGACCCCTACATTGCCCGAACACCACTGCACTGCCCTAAACCCTGAAACACCAGCCCCAGCACGACCCATACACTGCCCGAACATCACTGCACTGCCCTAAACCCTGAAACACCACCCCCTGCACGACCCCCTACACTGCCCGAACACCACTGCACTGCCCTAAACCCTGAAACACCACCCCCAGCACGACCCCCTACACTGCCCGAACACCACTGCACTGCCCTAAACCCTGAAACACCACCCCCTGCACGATCCCCTACACTGCCCGAACACTACTGCACTGCCCTAAACCCTGAAACACCACCCCCAGCACGACCCCCTACACTGCACGAACACCACTGCACTGCCCTAAACCCCAAAACACTACCCCCAGCAAGACCCCCTACACTGCCCGAACACCACTGCCCTAAACCCTGAAATACCACCCCCAGCAAGACCCCCTACACTGCCCGTACACCACTGCACTGCCCTAAACCCTGAAACACCACCCCCAGCTTGACCCCCTACACTGCCCGAACACCACTGCACTGCCCTAAACCCTGAAACACCACCCCCAGCATGACCCCCTACACTGCCCGAACACCACTGCACTGCCCTAAACCATGAAACACCAGCCCCAGCACGACCCCCTACACTGCCCGAACACCACTGCACTGCCCTAAACCCTGAAACACCACCCCCAGCACGATCCCCTACACTGCCCGAACACCACTGCACTGCCCTAAACCCTGAAACACCAGCCCCAGCACAACCCCGTACACTGCCCGAACACCACTGCACTGCCCTAAACCCTGAAACACCAGACCCAGCACGACCGCCTACACTGCCCGAAAACCACTGCACTGCCCTAAACCCTGAAACACCAGCCCCAGCACGACCCCCTACACTGCCCGAACACCACTGCACTACCCTAAACCCTCAAACACCAGCCCCAGCACGACCCCCTACACTGCCCGAACACCACTGCACTGCCCTAAACCCTGAAACACCAGCCCCAGCAAGACCCCTACACTGCCCGAACACCACTGCACTGCCCTAAACCCTGAAACACCACCCCCAGCAAGACCCCCTACACTGCCCGAACACCAATGCACTAAAGCCTGAAACACCACCCCCAGCAAGACCACCTACACTGGCCGAACACCACTGCACTGCCCTAAACCCTGAAACACCACCCCTGCACGACCCCCTACACTGCCCAAACACCACTGCACTGCCCTAAACCCTGAAACACCACCCCCTGCACGACCCCCTACACTGCCCGAACACCACTGCACTGCCCTAAACCCTGAAACACCACCCCTCAGCACGACACCCTACACTGCCCGAACACCACTGCACTGCCCTAAATCCTGAAACACCACCCCCAGGAAGACCCCTACACTGCCCGAACACCACTGCACTGCCCTAAACCCTGAAACACCACCCCCTGCACGACCTCCTCACACTGCCGGAACACCACTGCACTGCCCTAAACCCTGAAACACCACCCCCAGCACGACCCCTACACTGCCCGAACACCACTGCACTGCCCTAAACCCTGAAACATCAAACCCAGCAAGACCCCCTACACTGCCTGAACACCACTGCCCTAAACCCTGAAACAACACCCCCTACACTGCACGAACACCACTGCACTGCCCTAAACCCTGAAACACCACCTCCAGCAAAACCCCTACACTGCCTGAACACCATTGCTCTGCCCTAAATCCTGAAACACTAGCCCCAGCATGACCCCCTACACTGCCCAAACACCACTGCACTGCCCTAAACCCTGAAACACCACCCCCAGCACGACCCCCTACACTGCCCGAACACCACTGCACTGCCCTAGACCCTGAAACACCAGCCCCAGCAAGACCCCCTACACTGCCCGAACACCACTGCACTGCCCTAGACTCTGAAACACCAGCCCCAGCAAGACCCCCTACACTGCCCGAACACCACTGCACTGCCCTAAACCCTGAAACACCAGCCCCAGCATGACCCCCTACACTGCCCGAACACCACTGCACTGCCCTAAACCCTGAAACACCAGCCCCAGCACGACCACCTACACTGCCCGAACACCACTGCACTGCCCTAAACCCTGAAACACCAGCCCCAGCACAACCCCTTACACTGCCCGAACACCACTGCACTGCCCTAAACCCTGAAACACCAGCCCCAGCACGACCCCCTACACTGCCCGAACACCACTGTACTGCCCTAAACCCTGAAACACCAGCCCCAGCACGACCCCTACACTGCCCGAACACCACTGCACTGCCCTAAACCCTGAAACACCACCCCCTGCATGACCCCCTACCTTGCCCGAACACCACTGCACTGCCCTAAACCCTGAAACACCACCCCCTGCAGCACCCCCTACACTGCCCGAACACCACTGCACTGCCCTAAACCCTGAAACACCACCCCCTGCACTGCCCCCTACACTGCCCGAACACCACTGCACTGCCCTAAACCCTGAAACACCACCCCCAGCACGACCCCTTTACTGCTCGAACACCACTGCACTGCCCCAAACCCTGAAACACCACCCCCAGCACGACCCCCTACACTGCCCGAACACCACTGCCCTAAACCCTGAAACACCACCCCCTGCACGACCCCCTACACTGCCCGAACAGCACTGCACTGCCCTAAACCCTGAAACACCACCCCCTACACTGCCCGAACACCACTTCACTGCCCTAAACCCTGAAACACCACCCCCAGCACGACCCCCTACACTGCCTGAACACCACTGCACTGCCCTAAACCCTAAAACACCACCCCCAGCATTACCCCTACACTGCCCAAACACCACTGCACTGCCCTAAACCCTAGAACACTACCCCCAGCACGACCCCCTACACTACCCGAACACCACTGCACTACCCTAAACCCTAAAATGCTACCCCAGCACAACCCCCTACACTACCCGAACACGACTGCACTGCCATAAACCCTCAAACACTCCCCCCAGCACGACCCCCCTACACTACCCGAACACCACTGCACTGCCCTAAACCCTAAAACACTCCCCCAGCACGACCCCCTACACTACCCGAACACCACTGCACTGCCCTAAACCCTCAAACACTCCCCCAGCACGACCCCCTACACTACCCGAACACCACTGCACTGCCCTAAACCCTAAAACACTCCCTCAGCACGACCCCTACACTACCCGAACACCACTGCACTGCCCTAAACCCTAAAACACTCCCCCAGCACGACCCCCTACACTACCCAAACACCACTGCACTGCCCTAAACCCTAAAACACTACCCCCCGCATGACCCCCTACACTACCCAAACACCAATGCACTACCCTAATCCCTAAAACACTACCCCCGCATGACCCCCTACACTACCCTAAACCCTAAAACACTACCCCCGCACGACTCCCTACACTACCCAAAGACCACTGCACTACCCTAAACCACGACCTCCTACACTACACAAACACCACTGCTCTACCCTAAACCCTAAAACACTACCCCCTACACTTCACAAACACCACTGGACTACCCTAAACCCTAAAACACTACCCCCAGCAGTACCCCTACACTACCCAAACACCACTGCACTAACCTAAACCCTAAAACACTACCCCAGCAGTACCCCTACACTACCCAAACACCACTGCACTACCCTAAATCACTACCCCCAGCACGACTCCCTACACTACCCAAACACCACTGCACTACCCTAAACCCTAAAACACTACCCCCAGCACGACCCCCTACACTACCCAAATACCACTGCACTACCCTAAACCCTAAAACACTCCCCCAGCACGACTCCCTACACTACCCAAACACCACTGCACTACCCTAATCCCTAAATCTGCCCCCAGCATGACCCCCTACACTACACAAATACCACTGCACTACCCTAAACCCTAAAACACTACCCCCAGCACGACCCTCTTCACTACCTAAACACAACTGCACAAATTGTTACAGGCGTTGCAACGCAGGCCTGTGGTGCTTACTGGAAGTACCTAGTGGGCTAGTTGGGCCCCAGGGACCCTCAGAATTCAAGGTGACCTAATCCCCCAACTTAAAACGCACCACGGGGCGCGTTTGCACAGTGGTGAAGGGAGGGGCGGGGCCTCAGGTGACATGTGCGCAAACACGCCCTGTGGTGCGTTTTAAGTTGGGGAATTAATTCCTTTGAATCCTGAGGGACCCTGGGGCCAACTAGCCCACCAGGTACCTTCAGTAAGCACAACAGAGTTGCGTTGCAGAGAGGTGAAAAAAGGTGCGTGGCCTCGGAACGCCTCTCTGCAACTCAGCTCTGTGGTCCTAACTGTAGGTACCTGGGGGCTAGTTGGGCCCTAGGGACCCTCAGAATTCAAGGGGACTTAATCCCGCAGCTTAAAACGCGCCACGGGGTGCGTTTGCACACATGTCACCTCAGGCCCCCTCCCTTCACCACTGTGCAAACGCGCCCTGTACGCGTTTTAGAGAGGTAGTTTTAATCCCCCTGCCCTATTATGTACTAGGGACTTGCAGAGGAGGTCATGCTAATCACAGGGGTACCCCAACGCATAGTGTTCCCTAGTGTATGTAGGTGTTTTCACTGTATTCTAAGTGTCTTTTAGCATAGCACTGGTTCTGGTTAGTCAGAGTCAGTTACCACCAGTACCCGTCTGAAAAAGTTGTGGGCACAGGATGATTTTGCAACAAGGCCTCTTTCTGCTCCTCTGTTGGTTCTTTCTGCACATCTTTTGCTTCTTTCTGTGCGTTTTTTCTTCTTTCTTCACATGTCCTACCTCTGTAGGCATAGTTAGAAACTAGCATTTAAAAAACCTTTGAAATTCACTTAAAAAATCATAGGTTTCAGGCACGTTATAGTTAGAAATTAGCATTTAAAAAACCTTTGAAATTCACTGAAAAAACCATAGGTTTCAGACACGTTATAGTTAGAAATTAGCATTTAAAAAACCTTTGAAATTCACTGAAAAAACCATAGGTTTTAGGGACAGTTATAGTTAGTTGGACATTTCACTCGTACAAAACCATAGAAATTCCCCCGTTATAGTTAGTTCAGCTAACTATAACTCGCGCCTCGCAATGCACTGCTGATGACGTCACATATTACATCACTCATGACATGGTCAGTGACATCACTGATGACATCACTGATGACATCTCAAATGACATCACTGATGACATCATCCATGTGATAATTTCATGCATCTTCTCACACCCTAATATAACTTTTGATACACCCACTCTAAATTACAGACTGCCATTCTCAAAACCATAGACACTCCAACACCAAAAACTACATACCCACTCACTGATTCTTAGGTCTACACACACATCCACTCACTCACCCGTACAGTCACTCATACTTAGTCACTCAGTACAGGACTATCATATGCACTCATACACCTATATAAACACTCACACACCGCCACTCATCCATAGAGGTACTCACACACCTAGTCAGTCATGCAAAAACTTAATCACACACCCATTTACTCACCTATACAGTTATACACACACCAGCTCACTTACTCATACAAATACTAGCACATTCTTACGCTCTTATACAATCACTGATACAAGTACACACTCATCCATACAGCCACTCTCACAATCACACACTCTCACTTATAGCCATTTATATACTCCAACACACATATATACTGCCTTTCACATATGTAGTTACTCACACATGTACCACTGAGATATACATTCAATCACTAACACACCCATACACACACTCACCCACCCATACAGTCCATCACAGATGCACTCTTGAAACCATGCACCCAGTGAATCACCAACTCACACTTCTATGCATAGAGTCACACACACCCCACCCACACAAACACTCAGGCACCCATACAGATACTCAGACAATCAATCAATAACCCATGTAGACACTCATGTAGCTATTCAGAAAGCCATGCAGCCGCTTACAAACCAACAGACAGACGGATACAGACATTCACACAGTTTAGTCACTAACCCATGCATTCAGTAAGATACATTTAATCACTCACTTGTAGAGTCAGTCACTCACGTACTAAATCATCCATTCAGACACTTATACACCCACTCATTCTTCAATACGCCTTTCCCTATATATATTAAACATATTTAAACTTTACAGAAACACACAGTCACTGGATGATGTCATCAGTGATGTCATCAGTGATGTCATTTGAGATGTCATCAGTGATGTCATCAGTGATGTCACTGACCATGTCATGAGTGATGTAATATGTGACGTCATCAGCAGTGCATTGCGGGGCGCGAGTTATAGTTAGCTGAACTAACTATAACGGGGAATTTCTATGGTTTTGTACGAGTGAAATGTCCAACTAACTATAACTGTCCCTAAAACCTATGGTTTTTTCAGTGAATTTCAAAGGTTTTTTAAATGCTAATTTCTAACTATAACGTGTCTGAAACCTATGGTTTTTTCAGTGAATATATATATATATAAAAAAAATTGTGTTTACTCCCTTTTGTTTCAAAACTATCAGAACTTGTGTTCATTTCCTTTTCTTGTCTAACTTTTCTTTTCATTATGCCCCAATGAGTACTTTTCACAGTAACAGAAACACAATGTAAATGTTAACCGCGATTGCAGAAAATTGTTCTGCAATGTTAACTGTCACCAGCAGATACAGCATGCACAGGAACATGACGGCAGGCTTAGGAAAGGCTCCGCTATAAAAACAAGCCCCGCCCGTTACCACGTGCTTGCTATTCAGACTGTCTGCCAAGCGGACGTTTTCTGGATTTCCTTCGCTTAAGCTGGTGGTTGGATTTTCGAGTATGCAGTGAGGAGCAGGGAGGCCCTATAGTGGATGGAGAAGCAAGAATACTGTACTGCTTACTTAGGTGGGGAGAACTAAATCGGAATGACTTCTGCAGTAAGAGAGATACTCTTGTTATGATTTTTGGAAACTTTCCTGTGTAAACAAATGAAGCATCAGACTTCAATTAGTGTAGTTTGTTATGTTTTGAACTCAGATGTTGTTGCAAGATGACATGTTGAACAATAACTTCGCAAACAGGCCACTTGCTATTGCATTGAACTTACATGACCCATATAAATAGTTGCCTGGTAATGTTTGGAAGCGTGTTTGAACTAGAATGACCAAAGTACTCAATGTATAAAGTTCTGAGGCAGACCCGCATACCTCAAATGAACAATTGGGAATACATCACATCAAAGGAGAACCTGAATATGGAGCATCCAGTTTAACAGCTAAAAACTTTAAAGACTCCACCAAAGAATAAAGGGGTGAAGTCTAATAGGTAGGCAAAATTCATACTTACCATTCCATTTTGCATTCTTCCTATAAACACCGGAAAAGTAGTGCATTCACCATTATATTTGTTCCTTCTTACAGGGCAATACTGGGGTTAGAGTTGCACTCCACTATAAATATAGGTGAATATTCTTTCCTATTTCTTGGGTAAGGATTGGGGGTTTATGAGTATTTTGACAAAGGGAGTCATCTTATTAATTCTTTCTTACAGGTCTTCTTACCCGCTGTTCCCTCACTTAAACCCTTCCCCCACCTGGCCAACCCAACAGTCCGTGTCATAACGGTAATCAGATTTGGTGCTGCCTGGAGTTGGACCTTCTAACATCGAGCAAGCTCTGAGGACACGCACGTGGAGACAGCTATCCTACGTTGCTCCTTTCCCATTATGATCTCCAACGTAACACGTGATCCGCAGGGGTGCTTTATCACTTTAGCAGGTACACTGGAGGGAAGAATGACTGTTTTAATAAGTGTGTATGATCCTCCCGCATCCCTACCCATGTGCCTTAGAGATCTCTCAAAACTCCTGGTACGCCTCCCACAGGGACTTACAATATTAGGGGGTGACTTTAATGCAGTCTTAGACCATGCCCTGGATAGTACGGATAGTACTGCTTCAAGATGCACCAGGACCCGCCACCTTACTGAGTCTAGGCTTTAGGACTTTGCGATGCCTGGAGGTCTTGGCATCCTGGGCTCGGCCGGATCACCCACATGTCCGCGGGCCACCATCTCCACTCTCGCATAGACCTAATTTTGTTACCTGCCCCTGATTGTCAATTAGTGAATCAAGTGCAAACATCACCAGGAGGTATCTCAGACTGCACGGCGCTACTCCTTCATCTTGGACAATCTCCATTTTGACTGCGCCCTATATGGTGTATTAATCGCTGGTACTTTCAGGATCAGACTTTTGTTTGTGCGTTGGATACAGAGCTTCAGACCTACTTCTGCAACAAGGGTGTGTCCGTTGCAGTTTGGCACCCTTTGGGCGGCCAGCAAGGTGACAATATGTGGGTATGCCAAATGCTATATTCGAGCCCGAGAGAGTGAGCGCTCCTCTCTCATCTCTCAGTTAGAAGTATGCACTCATCACTTCGATCCAGAGCTTGGCACTGAACCCTCAGGAGGAAGATTCCCGGAAATTGGCTCTCATCTGGGAAGATATTCGCATGCACTCCCTTGAGGCGGTCAAGCAACATTGGCGGACATGACAACTAAAATGTATGGCTGGGGAAACAAAAATGGGAACATGCTCTACTGGTTGATATACCATAAGCTAGCGAATAAGATCAGCATTGAGGTTAGGGATGACACAGGCTGCTTGAGACAATCTCTTCCTGAGATTGCACAAACCTTCGCCCAGTATTACAAGATAGATGTCATATTCCTCTCCGCAGGAGAATGACACCTATCTCGTGCCCTCCTTGACTCCCCCTCCAGAAAGAGAGACCTGGAAGAGGAGGTGAGGGGAGGGAAGGGGGGTGGAGGAACAGGGGGGGAGGGAAGAGGGAAGAGGGAAGAGGGAAGAGGGAAGAGGGTGGAGGGTGGAGGGTGGAGGGTGGAGAGGCAAGGGGGAGAAGAGGGAGGAAGGGGAGGGGCGAGGGAGAGGGACGATGGAGAAGAGGGAGGGGAGAGGAGAGGGGGAGAAGAGGGAGGGGAGAGGAGAGGGGGAGAACAGGGAGGGGGGAGAGGAGAGGGGGAGAACAGGGAGGGGGGAGAGGAGAGGGGGAGAACAGGGAGGGGGGAGAGGAGAGGGGGAGAACAGGGAGGGGGGAGAGGAGAGGGGGAGAAGAGGGAGGGGAGGAGGGGGGAGAGGGCTGGGAGAGGTGGGGCCCCGCTGTGACTGTTTCCTGCGGAACTCCCAGGGCGGCAGTGCAGTAGGCCTTACACTATGTTGTGGCCCTGACCTGCCCTCCGTGCTCTCTACTCCTGAAAGTGCCAAGCTGAGTTTTCTTGTGTTTGCCCAGTAGAGAGCCCTACACTGCGAACACCGTCACCTCCCATTGTCTCACCGTTACGGGCAAGGAAAACCATCTTGCGCCACTTCGACATAAATGCGTATGGATCAATATACTACAGGGCCCAACAATGGTTCAGTGGACTACCTGATGATGGTAAATCCACTGCCCCACCTACTGAACTTGCAGTCATCCTACAAGCGATCCAGACATCACAGGCAGCAGTGGAGGCAAGGGTCAGCGAGGTAAGGATGGACATGGCACTGCTGCATCAACTTCTCCGTAACGCCACCGCCCGGATCATGGAGGCAGAATCCCGAAAATCCACTGTTGAGGATGAGGTGACTGCCATTAAGAACCAGGTCTCTACTTTACTGACCCGGATGTCGGAACTTCATATTCAAGCCAAAGACACAGAGAACCTCTCACGGTGTAACATCCACGTCATTGATGTTCCTGAAAACACGGCGGGCACAGAACGCCAACAAATGGTAAACTTCCTAGAGGCTTGGCTCAGATCCTGGATGCCCAGCACACGTCTGTCCTCCTGGTTTGCTGTTGAGTGGGCACACCGGGCCCCGGCTCCTAGACCGCCTCCTCGGGCCTCCCTGACCCATCACCACCTGCTTTTTGCACTACCGTGATAGGAATGCTATCCTTGGAGAGGCTCGGGCACACCCAGACCTTCACTTCGGGGACACCAAGGTCCTCCTATTTCCTGTATATACCCGGCAGGTTCAACAGGGGAGGCAGTCCTATTTGGAGGTCAAGCAAAAATTGAGAGCTATGGGGCTCCAATATCGCCTTCCATCATTCATCCTATTAAGTCCCACTTTTTCAACAACCCTCAATCTAGTTGCCAGTGGCTCACGGAGGATCAGCTGCTGCACAGACGAGCCTCACCCTCTCCTTCCAACAGCCCGGGAAATGCTGCTGCCTCAACCTCTCAAACGCTGACGAGCCCTGCATGGTGCGTACTGCCCGATCGATCTTGCCATCCTGTCCTCCACACAGTTAAAACTGGCCAACCGACCTGTGGTGAGGCCCGCCTTGGGGGTTGAAAATGAGGACCTAGGTACAGGGAAGAATTTCTCGCCACCATCTGTGGACCGCCTGCCATTTGTGCAAACTGATCTCTTCCCTCAACTCCACCCTCTGATAGCGTTGGTGCCGGGATGCTCTTCACTACTCCTTCCGATCTCTTCTGGCTGGCGAGGATGAGGATGCATAGACAAGTACTTATCTGAGACCCGGATGGTCCTTGACTGTCCTTGACTGTCCATGGATGGCGGCAGACGTCTTTCCCATGTTTTCAATGATGGAGTCTTCCCCTTTTGTCTTTATGACTTTGTAATGTGGTGCATATTGGTTTTCATTTTGTTTTATCGTTATTGGGCGACAGATGCTTCCAGGGTAGAAGTGTGGGGAGGGGTGGAAGTTCGGGGTGGGGTTTCTTTGCGTTATATTGTTGTTTCTTGCTCACCTGTTCTCCCTTCTAGGTTTTGGCACATACTACTGTAACCATTGTGACTACAGTCTTGGGGCCTTGACTACTCACATTGCTCAGCAGACAACCTACCTGTCGCAATACTCGACCCTGAGGGTCGGACTCCTGGGGCTCTCCCCTATGGACCATACTTTCAATCCCCCAGTACATGGCCTTCCAGGTCTTGTCGTGGAATGTTAATGGGCTGTTAGACCGTGTAAAACAAGCCGCAATCTTCATGTTTGCCCACCTCCACCTCCCTGAAGTCCTTCTGCTTCAGGAGACTCATCTCCTAGGCAAGTGCTGTCCTTTCCTGGCCCGTAAATGATATGACAGGGTTTCCATGGTGGGTACGCCTGGGGAGCGAGAGGGGTGGCTTTGTCATGGTTACCGGCTGCGGCTCTAGGGGCACCACCATTTCATTGCAGACTGGTGGTTTCACGGCTTGTAAATGCAGGAACACCCTCTGCAGTAAAATCCATCATCCTTGTCATATTGCACGATATTGGTGGTATTGTGCACTTTGATATATGTAATTGTGTTTGCTCCCTTTTGTTTCCACACAATATCAGAACTTGTGTTTATTTTCTTTTCTTTACTAACTTTTCTTTTCATTGTGCCCCAATGAGTTCTTTTCACAGTAACCGAAACACAATGTAAATGTTAACCGCGATTGCAGAAAATGGTTCTGCAATGGTTAACTGTCACTGGCAGATACGCATGCACAGGAATGTGACGGCAGGCTTGATAGAGGCTCCGCTATAAAAGCGAGCCCCGCCCCTTACCATGTGCTTGCTATTCAGACAGTCTGCCAAACGGACGTGTTCTGGATTTTCTTTGCTTGTGCCGGTGGTTGGATTTTCGAGTATGCAGTAAGGAGCAGGGAGGCCCTTTAGTGGATGGAGAAGCAAGAATACTGTACTGCTTACTTTGGTGGGGAGAACTGAAATTGCACTGATTTCTGCGGTAAGAGATACTCTTGTTAGAATTTTTGGAAACTTCCCTGTGTAAATGAGCGAAGCATCAGACTTCAATTAGTGTAGTTTATTTTGTTTTGAACTCGGATATTGTTGTTGCAAGAAAGACATGTTGAACAATAATTTTGTAAACAGGCCACTTGCTATTGCATTGAACTTACGTGACCCATATGAATAGTTGCCTGGTTACTTTTGAAGCGTGTTTGAACTAGAACCAACAAAGTACTCAATGTATAAAGTTGTGAAGCAGGACCCGTATAACTCAAATGAATAATTGAGAATACATCACACCAAAGGAGAACCCGAATATGGAGCATCCAGTTTAACAGCTAAAAAACTTTAAAGACTCCACGGAAGAATATGGGGGTGAAGTCTCATAGGGAGGAGAAATTCATACTTACCATTCTTTTTTGCATACATCCTTTAAACACAGGAAACATAGTGCATTCACCATTATATTTGTTCCTTCTTACAGGGCAATACTGGGGTTAGAGGTGCACTCCACTATATATATATATATATATATATATATATATATATATGTGAATATTCTTTCCTATTTCTTGGGTAAGGATTGGGGATTTTGGAGTATTTTGACAAAGGGAGTCATCTTATTGATTCTCTCTTGCAGGTCTCCTTCCCCGCTGTCCCTCCCTTAAACCCTTTCCGCCACCTGGCCGCTACAACAGTCTGTGTCATAATGGCAATCAGACATGGTGCTGCCTGGAGGTAGACCTTCTAATATCAAGCAAGCTCCGAGGACACGCACGCCGAGAGAGAATAGCAAGCCCACGATTAATAAACCCTCAAAACTTGCTCGATCTTAGAATGGCTATGTTAGACGATATCCTTAAGGCACTAGGACAAGTACAAGAAGAGTTAGTAGATTCCAAGGCCCATACTGCAGCTCTAGCTGATAAGGTTTCTCAATTACAACAGAGAATGGGTAAGTGGGGAGTCACTGATCGGAATCCCTTTAATGTTCCGTTTGATAAATGTCCCAGTGTAGTACACACAACTGGGCAAGGGGGCTCCACAGGGGGAGCATCACCTCCTTCCATAGCTGTAACGGTCCCGCCACAAATACCCTTAGCAGACCCAGAACACTTCTCAGGGGATCCCAATAACGTACAGATATTTCTCACTCAAATTGAACTCCATTTTACATGCAGACCTACTTCATTCCCAGACGCTCAATCACAAGTACCACTTTTAATATCATTTAGCAGGGGATGCAGCAGCATGGGCGTTTCCATTAGTCAGACGAGATGACAACATTTTGTATTACTGGAAGTCCTTTGTTCGTGAATTTGAAACGGTTTTTGATAGACAAACAGCTACCCTATCTGCGGATAGAGAACTGCTGGAATTGACAGAGGGTAATCGAGATCTAGTAACCTATTTGACTCACTTTAATCATTTAGTAGTTGAGACAGCTTGACCAGAAAAGACACGATCAGCAGTGTATTATCAAAGCCTTTGAGAGGAATTGAAGGACATAATAGCGCAAATACATCCCCAACCACAAGACTGTGCTGCCTTAATCAATCTGTCTCTACAATTAGACCATTGTTTAATGGAGCAAAAAGGTGACTGTCGTCGCAGCGATCAAGCAGGATTCAGAGTTGATCGACCAAACATTTTCTCGCAGACTCATGCTGCAGAAACTCATGGTGAATCGATGGAAATTGACTCTGTACGCCCAGCATTACCCATAGAAGAAAATGAGCTTTGACGTCGGAACGGGCTGTGTCTATATTGGGGGAAAAGGGACACTTCGTTAAAGAGTGTCCGACAAACCCAAAGTCAAAAGGATAAACCTTTTTTCCATCAATGAAAACTCAAAACAGATACCGAGATGAAAAACTAAAAGACTCAAAAGATGAGAAGGGGGAACTTTTGAGTGCATGGTAAATGCCCTTCCTTAAGTACAGCTGTGTGTAAACACGGAACCCATCTCACGTTAGACATGATTTTGACAATCTCACCAAATCTCAAACATTCTATCAATGTCCTGATAGACTCAAGAGCCACCGGAAATTTTGAAGATGCTATGACGGCACAAAAATTAAACCTACCCTGTGTACAAAGAAAGAAAAAATAAAGATAGTCCAGGCAGTAGATGGGCGAGTATTAACATCTGGACCTATTACAAGGCAAACAACTGACATAGAACTGAGTGTGACAGGCATAATACATGCCGAATACATTATTTAATTTGATCAGTGCTCCTCAGTACGGTTTTATTCTTGGTATGCCTTTGGTTACAGTTCCACAATCCACGAATAGACTGGGTTAAGAAAGAAATTGTAGAATTATCTTTGCATTGTAAAGAGCACTGTGTCTTACTCCATCCAGAAGAACAGAAACATGTGGTAGCTACTGCTGAAGAAAAAGAAACAGTTTTGACTCCTCAATATGCACAGTTTCAGGATGTGTTTAATGAAAAACAGGCAGACGTTTTACCACTACACTGTCCATGACTGCCAAATCGAGTTGATACCTGGTGCTGTGGTTCCGAATTGTCGTATCTATGCGTTATCTGAGAAAGAAAAAGCTCATCTAAAAGAATACTTGGAGAAATATCTTGCAAATTACTTTATTAACCTTCTAAGTCTCCAGCTCCGTCTCCTTTATTTTTCATCCCAAAAGCGAATGGCAAACTTTGCACCTGCATTGACTTTAGAGCATTAAATAAAATCACTGTAAAAACAAGTATCCCCTTCCACTTATTCCAGTACTCCTAAATCAAGTGAAGTCAGTTGTGATCTATACAAAGTTAGACCTAAAAGGAGCCTACCAACTAATATGCATGTGTGAAGGCGATGAGTAGAAAACTGCATTCAGGACGAGATATGGTCTGATTGAATACTCAGTGATGCTGTTTGGTCTATGCAATGACCCAGTGGCATTTCAATTCTTCATAAATGACATTCTCCGTGAGTTCTTGGATAAATTTGTCATCATCTATATAGAGGATATCTTGATCTATTCAAACTCTCAAACACTTCATGTACAGCATGTGATTCTTATTTTAAAAACCTTGGAGACACATGGGCTTTACTGTAAATTGAGTAAAAGTGATTTTCATGTAACTCAAGTGGAATTCTTTGGATTGATTCTATCTCCAGGTGGCTTTCAAATGGCAGAGAGAAAGATACAAGCAGTGCTTAATTGGCCAATCCCAAAAACTGTGCAGGATATACAATATTTCTGGAGTTCGTCAATTTCTATCGACGGTTTATTGACCATTTTTCTCAAGTAGTAGCTCCCATTACTCGGCTGTTGCGCAAAAATGCATCAATCAACTGGGGGCCAGAGGCTCAACAAGCATTTGATCATTTAAAACAGGCCTTTACATCAGCACCTGTTCCAGTCCATCCAAACCCAGAAAAACCATTTATAATTGAAACAGATGCGTCAGGAATGACAGTAGGGGCTATCCTGTCGCAAAGAAATACCAGCACGGGTCAATTGCATCCCATTGCATACATGTCAAAACGCTTCTCACTTGCTGAATGAAATTACACCAAAGCTCCAAAGGAACTCTTAGCCATACGAGAGGCATTCAAAGAATGAATACATTGCGTACTAGGTGCTAAGCATACCGTAACAGCATTCACAGACCATTGCAACTTAGTTTATGAAAACTGCACAAGCGTTGACACCACGTCAGTTGCGATGGATGATCTTTTGTGAATACGATTTTACTGTGACTTTTCGTCCAGGAGTGGACAATAAAAAGCGGATGCTTTAACAAGACAAGACTCTACTTTATTACCTTCCACAGAAACGAAACAAGCCATTATAGACCCAGTTAAGGTTTTGAATATGGTTTCTACAGAGGATTTTTAGATTCCGTGGGAGAACATTTTGTGAAACAAGACTGGAAAATTTGGATTAATCAGGCCCCTATCAGACAAATTATACAAGATCTACCATTTCATGACTCTGCCTTATTCCTTCCTACACAATCACAATGTAAAACAGTTTTTGAATGGCATCACAATCATCCTTGTGCTGAACATCCAGGTAGACTAACAATGAAAGCCATACAATGACATTTTTGGTGGCCCACTGTGACATCCGATATCAGTGACTGGGATAAACAATGTGAAACTTGTGTTAAGAATAAAAGTGATCATGGCAAACCAAAAGGTCAATTACTGCCCTTACCAACACCATAAAGACCCTGGGAATATTGTTCACTCAATTTCATAACTGATCTACCAAATGATCAAGGATACACATGCATTCTTGTAGTGGTAGACAGTTTTTCCAACTTAGGACATTTTATTGCATGTAAAAAACTCCCGACATCTGGAGAACTGGCTTATTTACTTTTGATGAACATTGTTCGTTTACATGGGATACTAAACAAAATTATATCAGACTGTGCTCCTCAATTCACAGCCACGTTTTGGTCTCAAAGGTGCAAAGCTTTGCAAATTACACCAGTGCTTTCTACAAGTCATCATCCGCAGACAGATGGTCAAACTGAGGGATTGAACCAGACATTGAAACAATAACTCCGCTGTTATGCCACATCTGCAAAAGAATCCTGGGTCCAACTCCTCTGGTTAGTGGAAATAGCCTATAATTCTGTGCATCAGTCTTTCATACAAACATCACAGTTTTACTGTACTTATGGTTTTTGTGCCAATTATTTACCAATCCAACTTCCTAAGGAGCAAAATAACGTACCAACCGTAACTGAAGGTGTTAAAAACATTTTGAAAAGAGATTCTCAAATCATGCACCATTTGGATATAACAAAGGAAATTACAAGAAAATAGCAGATAAACGACAAATACCTGGTCCTGTTAATCATAAAGGAGATAAAGTCTGGCTATATACAAAAGACATTGTGTTTCGAGATAAAAAGACATTTCATCCAAAATACATTGGGCCATACACAAATTTTCGCCAAATTAATCCTGTGACATACAGACTAAGTCTTCCACCACATATGAACATTGATCCTGTCTTTCATACTTCTTTATTGAAACGTGTGGAACAAAACTGTTCACCTCATCCTGGCCCACTACTAGTACGTGGACAGGAGGAATTCAAAGTACAATGCATTCTGGATTCTCGTCTACATAGTACCCAGCTATGGTACTTGGTCTTCTGGAAAGGGTATGGCCCAGAAAAGGACTCATGGGAGCCAGCAGCTAACGTTCATGCACCACATTTGATCCGGAAGTTCCATGACTCTTTTCCTCATAAACCTGCCCCTAGAGACCACTTGGGAGGGGAGAGTACTGTCATGGTTACGGGCTGCTGCTCTAGGGGCACCACCATTTCATTGCAGACTGGTGGGTTCACGGCTTGTAAATGCAGGAAAACCCTCTGCGGAAAAATCCACCATCCTGGTCATACTACACGATAATGGTGGTATTGTCCACTACGAGAGATATATATATATATATATTCACTGAAAAACCATAGGTTTTAGGGACAGTTATAGTTAGTTGGACATTGCACTCGTACAAAACCCGTGAAATTCCCCTGTTATAGTTAGTTCAGCTAACTATAACTCGCACCCCGCAATGCACTGCTGATGACGTCACATATTACATCACTCATGACATGGTCAGTGACATCACTGATGACATCACTGATGACATCTCAAATGACATCACTGATGACATCACTGATGACATCATACAGTGACTGTGTGTTTCTGTAAAGTTTAAATATGTTTTATATATAGGGAAAGGCGTATTGAAGAATGAGTGGGTGTATAAGTGTCTGAATGGATGATTTAGTACGTGAGTGACTGACTCTACAAGTGAGTGATTAAACGTATCTTACTGAATGCATGGGTTAGTGACTAAACTGTGTGAATGCCTGTATCCGTCTGTTTGTTGGTGTGTAAGTGGATGCATGGATTTGCGAATAGCTACATGAGTGTCTATATGGGTTATTGATTGGTTCTCTGAGTATCTGTATAGCTGCCTGAGTGTTTGTGTGGGTGGGGTGTGTGTGACTCTATACATAGATGTGTGAGTGGGTGATTCACTGGGTGCATGATTTCAAGAGTGCATCTGTGATGGACTGCTTGGGTGGGTGAGTGTGTGTATGGGTGTGTTAGTGAGTAAATGTATATCTCAGTGGTACATGTGTGAGTAACTACATATGTAAAAGGCAGTATATATGTGTGTTAGAGTATTTAAATGGCTATAAGTGAGAGTGTGTTATTGTGAGAGTGGCTGTATGGATGCGTGTGTGCTTGTATCAGTTATTGTATAAGAGCGTAAGAATGTGCTAGTATTTGTATGAGTAAGTGAGCTGGTGTGTGTATAACTGTATAGGTGAGTAAATGGGTGTGTGATTAATTTTTTGCATGACTGACTAGGTGTGTGAGTACCTCTATGGATGAGTGGCGGTGTGTGAGTGTTTATATAGGTGTATGAGTGCATATGATAGTCCTGTACTGAGTGACTGTAAGTATGAGTGACTGTACAGGTGAGTGAGTGGATGTGTGTGTAGACGTAAGAATCAGTGAGTGGGTATGTAGTTTTTGGTGTTGGAGTGTCTATGGTTTTGAGAATGGCAGTCTGTAATTTAGAGTGGGTGTATCAAAAGTTATATTAGGGTGTGAGAAGATGCATGAAATTATCACATGGATGATGTCATCAGTGATGTCATTTGAGATGTCATCAGTGATGTCATCAGTGATGTCACTGACCATGTCATGAGTGATGTAATATGTGACGTCATCAGCAGTGCATTGCGGGGCGCGAGTTATAGTTAGCTGAACTAACTATAACAGGGGAATTTCACGGGTTTTGTACGAGTGCAATGTCCAACTAACTATAACTGTCCCTAAAACCTATGGTTTTTTCAGTGAATTTCAAAGGTTTTTTAAATGCTAATTTCTAACTATAACGTGCCTGAAACCTATGGTTTTTTCAGTGAATTTCAAAGGTTTTTTAAATGCTAATTTCTAACTATAACGTGCCTGAAACCTATGGTTTTTTCAGTGAATTTCAAAGGTTTTTTAAATGCTAATTTCTAACTATAACGTGCCTGAAAACTATGATTTTTTAAGTGAATTTCAAAGGTTTTTTAAATGCTAGTTTCTAACTATGCCAACAGAGGTAGGACATGTGAAGAAAGAAGAAAAAACGCACAGAAAGAAGCAAAAGATGTGCAGAAAGAACCAACAGAGGAGCAGAAAGAGGCCTTGTTGCAAAATCATCCTGTGCCCACAACTTTTTCAGACGGGTACTGGTGGTGACTGACTGACTAACCAGAGCCAGTGCGCGTTTGCACAGTAGTGAAGGGAGGGGGGGCCTGAGGTGGCATGTGTGCAAACGCGCCCCGTGGCGCGTTTTAAGTTGCGGGATTAAGTCCCCTTGAATTCTGAGGGTCCTTGGGGCCCAACTAGCCCCCAGGTACCTACAGTTAGGACCACAGAGCTGAGTTGCAGAGAGGCGTTCCGAGGCCACACACCTTTTTCACCTCTCTGCAACGCACCTCTGTTGTGCTTACTGAAGGTACCTGGTGGGCTAGTTGGCCCCCAGGATTCAAAGGGAATTAACTCCCCAACTTAAAACGCACCAAAGGGGCGTGTTTGCGCACATGTCACCTGAGGCCCCGCCCCCTCCCTTCACCACTGTGCAAACGCGCCCGTGGCGCGTTTTAAGTTGGGGGATTAGGTCACCTTGAATCCTGAGAGTCCCTGGGGCCCAACCAGCCCACCAGGTACTTCCAGTAAGCACCACAGGCCTGCGTTGCAACGCCTGTAACAAATTGTGCAGTTGTGTTTAGGAAGTGAAGAGGGTCGTGCTGGGGGTAGTGTTTTAGGGTTTAGGGTAGTGCAGTGGTGTTTGTGTAGTGTTGGGGGTCATGCTGGGGGTAGATTTAGGGTTTAGGGTAGTGCAGTGGTGTTTGGGTAGTGTAGGGAGTCGTGCTGGGGGAGTGTTTTAGGGTTTAGGGTAGTACAGTGGTGTTTGGGTAGTGTAGGGGGTCGTGCTGGGGTTAGTGTTTTAGGGTTTTAGGGTTTAGGGTAGTGCAGTGGTGTTTGGGTAGTGTAGGGGATACTGCTGGGGGTAGTGTTTTAGGGTTTAGGGTAGTGCAATGGTGTTTGGGTAGTGTAGGGGGTACTGCTGGGAGTAGTGTTTTAGGGTTTAGGGTAGTGCAGTGATGTTTGGGTAGCGTAGGGGGTACTGCTGGGGGTAGTGTTTTATGGTTTAGGGTAGTGCAGTGGTGTTTGGGTAGTGTAGGGGTTCGTGCTGGGGGTAGTTTTTTAGGGTTTAGGGTAGTGCAGTGGTGTTTGTGTAGTGTAGGAGGTCGTGTTTTAGGGTTTAGGGTAGTGCAGTGGTCTTTGGGTATTGTAGGGAGTCGTGCGGGGGTATTGTTTTAGAGTTTAGGGTAGTGCAGTGGTCTTTGGGTAGTGTAGGGGTTGTGCGGGGGTAGTGTTTTAGGGATTAGGGTAGTGCATTGGTATTTGGGTAGTGTAGGGGGTCATGCGGGGGTAGTGTTTTAGGGTTTAGGGCAGTGCAGTGGTGTTTAGGTAGTGTAGGGGGTCGTGCTGGGGGAGTGTTTTAGGGTTTAGGGCAGTGCAGTGGTGTTCGGGTAGTGTAGGGGGTCGTGCTGGGGGAGTGTTTTAGGGTTTAGGGCAGTGCAGTCGTGTTCGGGTAGTGTAGGGGGTCGTGCTGGGGGAGTATTTTAGGGTTTAGGGTAGTGCAGTGGTGTTCGGGTAGTGTAGGGGGTCATGCTGGGGGTAGTGTTCTAGGGTTTAGGGCAGTGCAGTGGTGTTCGGGCAGTGTAGGGGGTCGTGCTGGGGGTGGTGTTTCAGGGTTTAGGGCAGTGCAGTGGTGTTCGGGCAGTGTAGGGGGTCGTGCAGGGGGTGGTGTTTCAGGGTTTAGGGCAGTGCAGTGGTGTTCGGGCAGTGTAGGGGGTCGTGCAGGGGTGGTGTTTCAGGGTTTAGGGCAGTGGTGTTCGGGCAGTGTAGGGGGTCATGCTGGGGGTGATGTTTCAGGGTTTGGGGCAGTGCAGTGTTGTTCGAGCAGTAAAGGGGGTCATGCTAGGGGTGGTGTTTCAGGGTTTAGGGCAGTGCAGCGGTGTTCGGGCAGTGTAGGGGGTGGTGCAGGGGTGGTGTTTCAGGGTTTAGGGCAGTGCCGTGGTGTTCGGGCAGTGTAGGGGGTCGTGCAGGGGGTGGTGTTTCAGGGTTTAGGGCAGTGCAGTGGTGTTCGGGCAGTGTAGGGGCGGTGCAGGGGTGGTGTTTCAGGGTTTAGGGCAGTACAGTGGTGTTCGGGCATTGTAGGGGGTGGTGCTGGGGCTGGTGTTTCAGGGTTTAGGGCAGTGCAGTGGTGTTCGGGCAGTGTAGGGGGTCGTGCTGGGGCTAGTGTTTCAGGGTTTAGGGCAGAGCAATGGTGCTCAGGCAGTGTAGGGGGTTGTGCTGGGGGTGATGTTTCAGGGTTTAGGGCAGTGCAGTGGTGTTAGGGCAGTGTAGGGGGTCGTGCTGGGGTTGGTGTTTCAGGGTTTAGGGCAGTGCAGTGGTGTTCCGGCAGTGTAGGGGGTCGTGCAGGGGGTGGTGTTTCAGGGTTTAGTGCAGTGGTGTTCGGGCAGTGTAGGGGGTCGTGCTGGGGTGGTGTTTCAGGGTTTAGGGCAGTGCAGTGGTGTTCGGGCAGTGTAGGGTGTTGTGCTGAGGGGTGGTGTTTCAGGATTTAGGGCAGTGCAGTAGTGTTTGGGCAGTGTAGGGGGTCGTGCAGGGGGTGGTGTTTCAGGGTTTAGGGCAGTGCAGTGGTGTTCGGCCAGTGTAGGTAGTCTTGCTGGGGGTGGTGTTTCAGGGTTTAGGGCAGTGCAGTAGTTTTCGGGCAGTGTAGGCGGTCGTGCTGGGGCTGGTGTTTCAGGGTTTAGGGCAGTGCAGTGGTGTTCGGGCAGTGTACGGGTTTGTGCTGGGGCTGGTGTTTCAGTGTTTAGGGCAGTGCAGTGGTGTTCGGGCAGTGTAGGGGTCGTGCTGGGGGTGGTGTTTCAGGGTTTAGGGCAGTGCAGTGGTGTTCCGGCAGTGTAGGGGTCGTGCAGGGGTGGTGTTTCAGGGTTTAGTGCAGTGGTGTTCGGGTAGTGTAGGGGGTCGTGCTGGGGTGGTGTTTCAGGGTTTAGGGCAGTGCAGTGGTGTTCGGCCAGTGTAGGTAGTCTTGCTGGGGGTGGTGTTTCAGGGTTTAGGGCAGTGCAGTAGTTTTCGGGCAGTGTAGGCGGTCGTGCTGGGGCTGGTGTTTTTAGGGTCTAGGGCAGTGCAGTGGTGTTCAGGCAGTGTACAGGTTTGTGCTGGGGCTGGTGTTTCAGGGTTTAGGGCAGTGCAGTGGTGTTCGGGCAGTGTAGGGGGTCATGCTGAGGGTGGTGTTTCAGGGTTTAGGGCAGTGCAGTGGTGTTCGGGCAGTGTAGGGGATCGTGCTGGGGCCGGTGTTTCAGGGTTTAGGGCAGTGCAGTGGTGTTCGGGCAGTGTAGGGGGTCGTGCTGTGGCTGGTGTTTCAGGGTTTTGGGCAGAGCAGTGGTGTTTGGGCAGTGTAGGGGGTCGTGCTGGGGGTGGTGTTTCAGGGTTTAGGGCAGTGCAGTGGTGTTCGGGCAGTGTAGGGGGTCTTGCTGGGGGTGGTGTTTCAGGGTTTAGGGCAGTGCAGTGGTGTTCGGGCAGTGTAGGGGGTCTTGCTGGGGGTGGTGGTTCAGGGTTTAGGGCAGTGGTGTTCGGGCAGTGTAGGGGGTCTTGCTGGGGGTGATGTTTCAGGGTTTAGGGCAGTGCAGTGGTGTTCGGGCAGTGTAGGGGTCTTGCTGGGGGTAGTGTGTCAGGGTTTAGGGCGGTGCAGTGGTGTTCGTGCAGTGTAGGGGGTCGTGCTGGGGGTGGTGTTTCAGGGTTTAGGGCAGTGCAGTAGTGTTCGGGCAGTGTAGGGGGTCATGCAGGGGGTGGTGTTTCAGGGTTTAGGGCAGTGCAGTGGTGTTCTGGCAGTGTAGGGGGTCTTGCTGGGGGTGGGGTTTCAGGGTTTAGGGCAGTACAGTGGTGTTCGGGCAGTGTAGAGGGTCGTGCAGGGGGTGGTGTTTCAGGGTTTAGGGCAGTGCAGTGGTGTTCGGGCAGTGTAGGGGGTCGTGCTGGGGCTGGTGTTTCAGGGTTTAGGGCAGTGCAGTGGTGTTCGGGCAGTGTAGGGGGTCTTGCTGGGGGTGGTGTTTCAGGGTTTAGGGCAGTGGTGTTCGGGCAGTGTAGGGGCCTTGCTGGGGGTGATGTTTCAGGGTTTAGGGCAGTGCAGTGGTGTTCGGGCAGTGTAGGGGGTCTTGCTGGGGGTAGTGTTTCAGGGTTTAGGGCAGTGCAGTGGTGTTCGTGGCAGTATAGGGGGTCGTGCTGGGGATGGTGTTTCTGGGTTTAGGGCAGTGCAGTAGTGTTTGAGCAGTGTAGGGGTTGTGCAGGGGGTGGTGTTTCAGGGTTTAGTGCAGTGGTGTTCGGGCAGTGTAGGGGGTCGCGCTGGGGGTGGTGTTTCAGGGTTTAGGGCAGTGCAGTGGTGTTCGGGCAGTGTAGGGGGTCATGCACGGGGTGGTGTTTCAGGGTTTAGGGCAGTGCAGTGGTGTTCGGGCAGTGTAGGGGGTCGTGCTGGGGCTGGTGTTTCAGGGTTTAGGGCAGTGCAGTGGTGTTCGGGCAGTGTAGGGGGTCGTGCTGAGGCTGGTGTTTCATGGTTTAGGGCAGTGCAGTGGTGTTCGGGCAGTGTAGGGGGTCGTGCTGGGGCTGGTGTTTCAGGGTTTAGGGCAGTGCAGTGCTGTTCGGGCAGTGTAGGGGGTCATGCTGGGGGTAGTGTTTCAGGGTTTAGGGCAGTGCAGTGGTGTTCGGGCAGTGTAGGGGGTCGTGCTGGGGGTGGTGTTTCACGGTTTAGGGTAGTGCAGTGGTGTTCGGGCAGTGTAGGGGGTCGTGCAGGGGCTGGTGTTTCAAGGTTTAGGGCAGTGCAGTGGTGTTCGGGCAGTGTAGGGGGTCGTGCTGGGGCTGGTGTTTCAGGGTTTTGGGCAGAGCAGTGGTGTTCGGGCAGTGTAGGGGGTCATGCTGGGGGTAGTGTTTCAGGGTTTAGGGCAGTGCAGTGGTGTTCGGGCAGTGTAGGGGTCGTGCTGGGGGTGGTGTTTCAGGGTTTAGGTCAGTGGTGTTCGGGCAGTGTAGGGGTCTTGCTGGGGGTGATGTTTCAGGGTTTAGGGCAGTGCAGTGGTGTTCGGGCAGTGTAGGGGGTCTTGCTGGGGGTAGTGTTTCAGGGTTTAGGGCAGTGCAGTGGTGTTCGGGCAGTGTAGGGGGTCATGCTGGGGGTGGTGTTTCAGGGTTTAGGGCAGTGCAGTGGTGTTCGGGCAGTGTAGGGGATCGTGAAGGGGGTGGTGTTTCAGGGTTTAGGGCAGTGCAGTGGTGTTCGGGCAGTGTAGGGGGTCGTGCTAGGGGTGGTGTTTCAGGGTTTAGGGCAGTGCAGTGGTGTTCGGGCAGTGTAGGGGGTCATGCAGGGGCTGAAGTTTCAGGGTTTAGGGCAGTGCAGTGGTGTTCGGGCAGTGTAGGGGGTCGTGCTGGGGGTAGTGTTTTAGGGTTTAGGGTAGTGCAGTGGTGTTTGTGTAGTGTAGGGGACATGTTTTAGGGTAGTGCAGTGGTGTTTGGGTAGTGTAGGGGTCGTGCTGGGGTAGTGTTTTAGGATTTAGGTTAGTGCAGTGGTGTTTGGGTAGTGTAGAGGGTCGTGCTGGGGGTAGTGTTTTAGGGTTTAGGGTAGTGCAGTGGTGTTTGTGTAGTGTAGGGGGTCGTGCTGGGGGTAGTGTTTTAGGGTTTAGGGTAGTGCAGTGGTGCTTGTGTAGTGTAGGAGGTCGTGCTGGGGGTAGTGTTTTAGGGTTTAGGGTAGTGCAGTGGTGTTTGTGTAGTGTAGGGGGTCATGTTTTAGGGTACTGCAGTGGTGTTTGGGTAGTGTAGGGGGTCGTGCTGGGGGTAGTGTTTTAGGGTTTAGGGTAGTGCAGTGGTGTTTGTGTAGTGTAGGGGGTCATGTTTTAGGGTAGTGCAGTGGTGTTTGGGTAGTGTAGGGGGTCGTGCTGGGGTAGTGTTTTAGGATTTAGGTTAGTGCAGTGGTGTTTGGGTAGTGTAGAGGGTCGTGCTGGGGTAGTGTTTTAGGGTTTAGGGTAGTGCAGTGGTGTTTGTGTAGTGTAGGGGGTCATGCTGGGGGTAGTGTTTTAGGGTTTAGGGTAGTGCAGTGGTGCTTGTGTAGTGTAGGAGGTCGTGCTGGGGGTAGTGTTTTAGGGTTTAGGGTAGTTCAGTGGTGTTTGTGTAGTGTAGGGGGTCATGTTTTAGGGTAGTGCAGTGGTGTTTGGGTAGTGTAGGGGGTTGTGCTGGTGGTAGTGTTTTAGGATTTAGGTTAGTGCAGTGGTGTTTGGGTAGTGTAGGGGGTCGTGCTGGGGGTAGTGTTTTAGGGTTTAGGATAGTGCAGTGGTGCTTGTGTAGTGTAGGGGGTCATGCTGGGGGTAGTGTTTTAGGGTTTAAGGTAGTGCTGTGGTGTTTTTGTAGTGTAGGGGGTCATGTTTTAAGATGCAATGCTCCAATACCTGACCAGTCTGCACTACATAAAACTGCAAAAAAACTAAAAATAAAAAGTGTTTTGCACACTTTTGTCATTGGGCTATATGTGGGCTACATCTGGGTAATATTTGTGCTACATTTGGGCTCTTTTTCACTGGTGGCCATCTTGGAAGACTTCTTTGTTATGAAGTTTCCTAATTTCTTCATTTACTGCAGTCTCCTCAGTAGGAAATGCTTTCAGTTTTTTACTTTGATTCCATCAAGAAGGCATTCAGATGTCTCACATCTGCCATAAATTCAGAATGTTAGCACACTAGTTGCTCATTAGATCACTGGAGTAAAGCTACTGCTCACCAGGGAGTTAACTGGTAGTCTGCTGCTGGTATTGAAAATGATTGTTTCAGTCTGCATGTCAGAATTTTCTAATGAAATAGAAGAGGATTTGAGATCTCACTTAAAACATGCCCTAATTTTTCTTTCTGCAGCACTAACCATAATTTCTATTTCAAAAAGAACCCCTCATTTTGTTCCTTTTTAAATTAAATGTTTTAAGCGTTACTGGTTTATTCCAATCAAGATGGCTTCAGGTGTGCCATACTTTTGTCATAAGTAAGGCTGTTAGCGCTCTAGTTGTTCTTTAGAACACTCTGGGAAGCTGCAGTAGAACACAAAGGCATCAACTGGCAGGCTGCTCCTGTTGAAATATAACAGGAAGATATTTGAGATCACACTTGAAATATGTCCTAATTTTTCTTTCTACAGCACTAACCATAGTTTCTATGACAAAATGAACCCCATCATTTTGTTCCTTTTTAAATTAAATGTTTTAAGTGTTACCAGTTTATTCCAATCAAGATGGCTTCAGGTGTGCCATACTTTTGTCATAAGTAAGGCTGTTAGCGCTCTAGTTGTTCTTTAGAACACTCTGGGAAGCTGCAGTAGAACACAAAGGCATCAACTGGCAGGCTACTCCTGTTGAAATATAACAGGAAGATATTTGAGATTACACTTGAAACATGTCCTAATTTTTCTTTCTACAGCACTAACCATAATTTCTATGACAAAATGAACCCCATCATTTTGTTCCTTTTTAAATTAAATTCTTTAAGTGTTACCAGTTTATTCCAATCAAGATGGCTTCAGGTGTGCCATACTTTTGTCATAAGTAAGGCTGTTAGCACTCTAGTTGTTCTTTAGAACACTCTGGGAAGCTGCAGTAGAACACAAAGGAATCAACTGACAGTCTCTGCCCTTGTTGGATGTACATGTTTTACTGAGAATGTCAGACTTCATTCTCACATGAGTGAGAAAGATAATGTGAATTTACAGAAAATATGCTCTCATTTTAGCTTCTGGAGCACCTTCCAAACCTCCATGGGACAAGCATGAGAAAATAGTGTTCTCTCAAACATGATTCATGATATCCCAGCAGAAGGTTTTTCACATGGTAAAATCACCTTAGAATACACCACAATTCCTAAAATTAGTATGGTACCATCAACAAATAAATTCTAATGTAACTAAAGCCTGTTATCACCCTTTATAGTTCTCCTTTTGGTGACCCTCAAAATCTTCTATTCACTACAATGCATTTCAATGAGGTACTATCATTTATATTGGTCCCAAGATGGCTGCCAGCAATTCCAGGATGAAGTGCTGACAGCCAATCAGATCTCACGATGACATGTGTGGTTAGGCTCCGCCCAGATATATATGTGACTTTACTTTTGATTTTCTCAGGAACTACTGAACGGATTTACACCATTTAAGCAAAAGGCACGACACTGAACCAAGGGCTACCTCTTTGCCAAATTTGGTGTAATTCCGTTCAGCAGTTCGGGCTGTAGCTGCGACTAAAGGTTCCTATGGAAAAATGAATGGGGAAAACGCGTTTTGGGACCCCCTTTTTCTCGGCCCCCGCTTGACGTATCACCCCGAGACTTTCAGGATAGGTGCGGACTGGAGCGCCCCAACAAGTTGGAAACTTTCGCGAAGATTCGTCAACCGGCGCCAACGTTATTTCAAATAGAATGTCGCGGATTTCCTATGGATAATAGGTTTTAACTATAACTATCTACTGGCGACCGCCAGTAGATAATATATATATATATATATATTCACTGAAAAACCATAGGTTTCAGGGGCGTTATAGTTAGTTGACATTTCACTCGTACAAAACCATAGAAATTCCCCCGTTATAGTTAGTTCAGCTAACTATAACTCGCGCGCCCGCAATGCACTGCTGATGACGTCACATATTACATCAATCATGACATGGTCAGTGACATCACTCATGACATCACTGATGACATCTCAAATGACATCACTGATGACATCATCCTTGTGATAAAGTGGCAGACCTCCTCTCACCCTAATATAACCTTTGATACACACACTCAAAAATACAAACTAACATTTTCAAAACAATGGACATACCAATACCAGTTACAACACACCTATTCAGTAATTCCAAGATCTACACACACATCCACTCATTCACCAACAGTCCCTATACAGTCACTCATCCATGTACTCACTCATCATATGTACTCATACACCTATACATCCCGTTACACACCGCCACTCAAACATAGAATTACTCACACACATAGTCACACATGCAAACAAAGTATAAAACGCGCCACAGGGCATGTTTGCAGACATGTCACCTCAGGCCCCACCCCCTTCCTTCACCATTGTGCAATTATTCCTCTAAAATCAGCCGAACTACGAATTCCGATTTACTCACCTGTTATCAGGAGAGACCTCAGTGCTGCATCTTTGAGCCCAGTACAGATCCTGAAAAGTAATTCTAACCGTACTTACCAGTAACTTGTATTTCCTTCCATAGGAATCCATTGTCTGGTTTTCAGCAGAAAAGTTTGTGTCGATTTTCACAAACTACAAATATTCCTTAAAAATCGCCTGTATGACTTAAACGCATTCTTTCAACTGTTTACAGGAGATGCACTAGTGCTGGATCCAGGATCAACCACTGAGTAAGAAAAAGTAACGATAACACTACTTACCTGCTAAGTGAATTTCCTCCCATAGGATAACATTGGTGATTCTATGTGAAAAAGTTTGTCAACTTTTAAAATACAATAATATTCCTTAAAAATCACTACTGTAACCAAAACGCTTTTACTCAACTGTTTACAGGAGATGTCCCAGGACTGAATCTAGGATCCAGTCCTGTGGTTAGAAAAGTAATCCATAAAGTAACTAATTGCATTTAACTAGAAATTCACATTGAGCTCAATGTTGCATTGTGTTTGAAATTGTGTTGCCCATTGCAACAACTGTAACTACTGTACTTAAAAGTCTATTGCCTATTTGCAAAGTATTTAAACTAAAGTAATTCATTCTGAGAAAGTATATTTTGTAATGTAATGTATAATGTAATTACAATGTAATTTAAAAATAAAATATCTAAAAAAAAAGTTTTAAAAAATGTAGTAAATCAGTATCAAAAAATAAATATAACAATTAATACTTTTAAAAATTGTCATTTACAAAACCTTTGAAATTCACTGAAAAAAACCATAGGTTTCAGACATGTTATAGTTGGGAATTAGCATTTAAAAACCTTTGAAATTCACTGAAAAAACCATAGGTTTCAGGCACGTTATAGTTAGGAATTAGCATTTAAAAACCTTACAAATTCACTGAAAAACCATAGGTTTTAGGGACAGTTATAGGTAGTTGGACATTGCACACGTACAAAACCCGTGAAATTCACCTGTTATAGTTAGTTCAGCTAACTATAACTCGCGCTCCGCAATGCACTGCTGATGACGTCACATATTACATCACTCATGACATGGTCAGTGACATCACTGATGACATCTCAAATGACATCACTGATGACATCATCCACGTGATAATCTGATGCACCTCCTCACACCCTAAAATAACCTTTGATACACCCACTCTAAATTACAGACTGCCATTCGCAAAACCATAGATACTCCAACACCAATAACTACATACCCACTCACTGATTCTTAGGTCTACACACACATCCACTCACTCACCCGTACAGTCACTCATACTCACGGTCACTCAGTACAGGACTATCATATGCACTCATACTCCTATATAGACACTCAAACACCGCCACTCATCCATAGAGGTACTCACACACCTAGTCAGTCATGCAAATAATTAAACACACTGTCATTTACTCACCTATACAGTTATACACACACCAGCTCACTTACTCATACAAATACTAGCACATTCTTACGCTCTTATACAATCACTGATACAAGCACACACTCATCCCTACAGTCACTAACACAATCACACACTCGCTTATAGCTATTTATATACTCCAACACACATATATACTGCCTTTCACATATGTAGTTACTCACACATGTACCACTGGGACATACATTCACTCACTAACACACTCTTACACACTCTTACACACACTTACCCACCCATACAGTCTATCACAGATGCACTCTTGAAACCATCCACCCAGTGAATCACCCACTCACACATCTATGCACAGAGTCGCACACACCCCACCCACACAAACACTCAGGCACCCATACAGATACTCAGACAACCAATCAATAACTCATATAGACACTCATGTAGCTATTCACAAACCCATGCAGCCACTTATACAGCAACAGACAGACGGATACAGACATTCACCCAGTTTCGTCACTAACCCATGCATTCAGTAAGATACGTTTAATCACTCACTTATAGAGTTAGTCACGCACCTACTAAATCATCCATACAGACACTTATACACCCTCTCATTCTTCAATACGCCTTTCCCTATATATATTAAAAATATTTAAACTTTACAGAAACACACAGTCACTGGATGATGTCATCAGTGATGTCATTTGAGATGTCATCAGTGATGTCATCAGTGATGTCACTGACCATGTCATGAGTGATGTAATATGTGACGTCATCAGCAGTGCATTGTGGGCGCGAGTTATAGTTAGCTGAACTAACTATAACGGGGGAATTTCACGGGTTTTGTACGAGTGCAATGTCCAACTACCTATAACTGTCCCTAAAACCTATGGTTTTTTCAGTGAATTTGTAAGGTTTTTAAATGCTAATTTCTAACTATAACGTGCCTGAAACCTATGGTTTTTTCAGTGAATATATATATATATGTATATATGTGTATATATATCTATATTCACTGAAAAACCATAGGTTTCAGGGGCGTTATAGTTAGTTGGACATTTCACTCGTACAAAACCATAGAAATTCTCCCGTTATAGTTAGTTCAGCTAACTATAACTCGCGCGCCCGCAATGCACTGCTGATGACGTCACATATTACATCACTCATGACATGGTCAGTGACATCACTCATGACATCACTGATGACATCTCAAATGACATCACTGATGACATCACTGATGACATCATCCTTGTGATAGAGTGGCAGACCTCCTCTCACCCTAATATAACCTTTGATACACACACTCAAAAATACAAACTAACATTTTCAAAACAATGGACATACCAATACCAGTTACAACACACCTATTCAGTAATTCCAAGATCTACACACACATCCACTCATTCACCAACAGTCCCTATACAGTCACTCATACATGTACTCACTCATCATATGTACTCATACACCTATACATCCTGTTACACACCGCCACTCATCCATAGAGTTACTCACACACATAGTCACACATGCAAACAAAGTATCAAACATCCATTTACTTGCATATACAGTTATACACACACTACCACACTTACTTCTACAGAAACTTACACATACTTACTCTCTTAAACAATCACTTATAGAAACACCTACTTATTTGTACAGGAACTCTTCCAATCTCTCACTCTCACATATACTCACTTATATACACCAACACTCACATATACTAGTTTAAAACATATGTAGTTACTCATAAAGACACTATTGAGACAGTCATTCACTCACTAACACACCCATACACATACTCATCCACCTATACAGTCCTGCACACATGCTGTCTTCAACACATACAAACAGTGAGTCACTCATTCATGCATCTATGCACTAAGTAATACCCCCCCACCGAACCATACAGACACTCAGACACTCATACTGATACTCAAAAACCAACTAATAACCCATATAGACACTCATGTAGCTACTCACCAACCCATGCAGCCACTTATACACAAAGTGAGAGACTGATACAGATATTTTCATATTTAAACATTACTCACTAACCCATGTATTCACTAAGATACACTTAGTCAGTTATACAATCAATTTTACAAAACAAAATCATCCATTTAGACACTTATATACCCATTTATTCTTCCATCGACCTTGAGATATACATATATAAAACATATTTAATTTTCAGAAAACACACATTCACTGGATGATGTCATGAGTGATGTCATGAGTGATGTCATTTGAGATGTCATCAGTGATGTCATGAGTGATGTCACTGACCATGTCATGAGTGATGTAATATGTGACATCATCAGCAGTGCATTGCGGGCGCGCGAGTTATAGTTAGCTGAACTAACTATAACGGGGGAATTTCTATGGTTTTGTACGAGTGAAATGTCCAACTAACTATAACGCCCCTGAAACCTTTTGTTTTTTTCAGTGAATTTCTAAAGTTTTTTAAATGCTAATTTCTAACTATAACGTGCCTGAAACCTATGGTTTTTTCAGTGAATATATATATATATCTTTATTATACTATGTATACATGTGAAAATGCCTCGGTCCCCTGTTTGCCTCGGTGGCACGGAAAAAATGGGTGGAACTGACGTCAGCACGCCGACGAGGTTCTCTTATGGCTCCAATGATGTCATACGGTGTCGCGAGCGGAGCCGTGCTATTATGACGTCCTCGTTGACGTGGGAGAGCTAGGAAAGAATTTCCGTGGAATGCTGGTGCAGGGGATATTCACCTAAGTGTTCAGGCTAGTCCTTTGGGAGCAACTGTTTATGTTGCCACTCCAGAAACCGAAACCAGTGATCCGAGGGCAGAGGCCCTGCAGATGGCACACGAGGTGGGGTGCCCAGTCGTGTGCACCGGCGGGGCAGCGAAGTGACAAGCACCACAACCCACAAAAAAGGTAACGAGGGCACTGAATAACACAGGATCTTCTCTTTGTATCCGACAGGAACAACAAAGTTAAAATGCCCTAGTACCAAAATGTAGAATTAGTGCTACAACGGTCTTCAAGAGGACCTGCGATGCCGCTTCTGCCTCTCGTACCCTGGAGGTGGCACATGGGTCACGCGGTACGGTCATACTGCGGTGGGACGCACACTCGTTGACCTCTCATGGCACTGCTCCACACTTCAGGGAGGACGCTTTCCATTAGCTATGTTTTCTGATGACATGTCGCGCCGGCCCCGTCAACAACAGAACTCCTTTAGATCCAAACAGACTCTTCCACTCTCTCACCGGAAGTGAAACCAGGCCACGCGGACACTTTCACAATACAACAGCCGAGAATGCACTTTTTCGGTAAAAAACACATTCCTTCCTCCTAATTAATCAAATAAACGTCTCACTGAAGAACAGGGGCCAGCTTCGATCGGTAAACAGCCGTTACAACGACTTTTTACTTTGCGATACCATTACAACGCATGCATTACCACGCAGGCGTTGTACATCACGAAGTCATTACTACGCATTTTTAGAACGCATGGTCATTTACCACGCATGCCTTTACAACGAATTTTGTTGTAAAGGTATGTATGGTAAATGACCATGCGTTCTAAAAAACATGTATACGATCCATGTCGGTGTAAGGAAACAGAGGCTGTTCCGTTTCCTCACAACGACGTGCACCGCCCCTCAGAGACGACGTGAAGCAGGAACCATGAGGAGAGAGGAACCACGAGAAGTGAGAGGTAAGGGGGATTGGGCATGGGGTGGGAGTTTCTTTTCTAGGGTTTAGGGTAGTGCAGTGGTATAGGGGGTCGTGCTGGGGGTAGTGTTTTAGGCTTTAGGGTAGTGCAGTGGTGTATGGGTAGTGTAGGGGGTCGTGCTGGGTTAGTGTTTTAGGGTCGTGCAGTGGTGTTTGAGTAGTGTAGGGGGTCATGCTGGTGGTAGTATTTTATGGTTTAGGGTAGTGCAGTGGTGTTTGGGTAGTGTAGGGGTCGTGCTGGGGGTAGATTTAGGGTTTAGGGTAGTGCAGTGGTGTTTGGGTAGTGTAGGGAGTCGTGCTGGGGGTAGTGTTTTAGGGTTTAGGGTAGTGCAGTGGTGTTTGTGTAGTGTAGGGGGTTGTGCTGGGGGTAGTGTTTTAGGGTTTATGTTAGTGCAGTGGTGTTTGGGTAGTGTAGGGGTAGTGCTGGGGTAGTGTTATAGGGTTTAGGGTAGTGCAGTGGTGTTTGTGTAGGGGGTAGTGCTGGGGGTAGTGTTTTAAGGTTTAGGGTAGTGCAGTGGTGTTTGGGTAGTGTAGGGGTTCATGCTGGGGGTAGTGTTTTAGGGTTTAGGGTATGGCAGTGGTGTTTGGGTAGTGTAGGGGGTCGTGCTGGGGGTCGATTTAGGGTTTAGGGTAGTGCAGTGGTGTTTGTGTTGTGAGGGGGTCGTGCTGGGGGTTGTGTTTTAGGGTTTAGAGTAATGCAGTGGTGTTTGTATAGTGTAGGGGGTTTAGGGTAGTGCAGTGGTGTTTGTGTAGTGTAGGGGGTCATGCTCGGGGTTGTGTTTTAGGGTTTAGGGTAGGGCAGTGGTGTTTGTGTAGTGTAGGGGGTAGTGTTTTAGGGTTTAGGGTAGTGCAGTGGTGTTTGTGTAGTGTATGGGGTCGTGGTATAGGGTAGTACAGTGGTGTTTGGGTAGTGTAGGGGGTCATGCTGTGGATAGTGTTTTAGGGTTTAGGGTAGTGCAGTTGTGTTTGTGTAGTGTATGGGGTCGTGGTATAGGGTAGTACAGTGGTGTTTGGGTAGTGTAGGGGGTCATGCTGGGGTTAGTGTTTTAGGGTTTAGGGTAGTGCAGTGGTGTTTGGGAAGTGTAGGGGGTCGTGCTGGTGGTAGTGTTTTAGGGTTTAGGGTAGTGCAGTGGTGTTTGTGTAGTGTGGGAGGTTATGCTGGGGGTAGATTTAGGGTTTAGGGTAGTGCAATGGTGTTTGTGTAGTGTAGGGGATAGTGTTTTAGGGTTTAGGGTAGTGCAGTGGTGTTTGTGTACTGTAGGGGGTCGTGCTGGGTTCTAGTGTTTTAGGGTTTAGGGTAGTGCAGTGGTATTTGTGTAGTGTAGGGGGTAGATTTAGGGTTTAGGGTAGTGCAGTGTTGTTTGGGTAGTGTAGGGGGTCGTGCTTGGGGTAGTGTTTTTGAGTTTAGGGTAGTGCAGTTGTGTTTGGGTAGTGAAGGGGGTCGTGCTGGGGGTAGTGTTTTAGGGTTTAGGGTAGTGCAGTGGTGTTTGGGTAGTGTAGGGGTCAACCAACATGAATTTGTCCTTGTGTGATGTAACCAATGCTCATGTAAAGCACTCCAATACCTGACCAGTCTGCACTATATAAAACTGCAAAAACAAAAAATAAAGTGTTTTGCACACTTCTGTCATTGGGCTATACGTGGGCTACCTCTGGGTGATATTTGTGCTACATTTGGGCTCTTTGTTCTCTGGTGGCCATCTTGGGAGACTTATTTGTTATGAAGTTTCCTAATTTCCTCATTTACTACAGTCTCCTCAGTAGGAAATGCTTTCAGTTTTTTACTTTGATTCCATAAAGAAGGCATTCAGATGTGTCACACATTTGCCATAAATTCAGAATGTTAGCACTCTAGTTGTTCATTAGATCACTGTAGTAAAGCTACTGCTCACCAAGGAGTTAACTGGAAGTCTACTGCTGGTATTGAAAGTGATTGTTTCAGTCTGCATGTCAGAATTTTCTAATGAAATAGAAGAGGATTTGAGATCTCACTTAAAACATGCCCTAAATTTTCTTTTTGCAGCACTAACCACAATTTCTATGGCAAAATGAACCCCCTCATTTTGTTCCTTTTTAAATTAAATGTTTTAAATGTTACCAGTTTATTCCAATCAAGATGGCTTCAGGTGTGCCATACTTTTGTCATAAGTAAGGCTGTTAGCACTCTATTTGTTCTTTAGAACACTCTGGGAAGCTGCAGTAGAACACAAAGGCATCAATTGACAGGCTGCTCCTGTTGAAATATAACAGGAAGATATTTGAGATCTCACTTAAAACATGTCCTAATTTTTCTTTCTACAGCACTAACCATAATTTCTATGGCAAAATGAACCCCCTCATTTTGTTCCTTTTTAAATTAAATGTTTTAAGTGTTACCAGTTTATTCGAATCAAGATGGCTTCAGGTGTGCCATACTTTTGTCATAAGTAAGACTGTTAGCGCTCTAGTTGTTCTTTAGAACACTCTGGGAAGCTGCAGTAGAACACAAAGGCATCAACTGACAGTCTCTGCCATTGTTGGATGTACATGTTTTACTGAGAATGTCAAACTTCATTCTCACATGACTGAGAAAGATAATGTGAATTTACAGAAAATATGCTCTCATTTTAGCTTCTGGAGCACCTTCCAAAACTGTATGGGACAAGCATGTGAAAATAGTTTTCTCTCAAACATGATTCATGGTATCCCAGCAGAAGGTTTTTCACAGGGTAAAATCACCTTAGAACACACCACAATTCCTGAAATTAGTATGGTACCATCAACAAATGAATTCTAATGTAACTAAAGTCTGTTATCACCCTTTATAGTTCTCCTTTTGGTAACCCTCAATCTTCGATTCACTACAATGCATTTCAATGGGGTACTATCATTTATATTGGTCCCAAGATGGCTGCCAGCAATTCCAGGATGAAGTGCTGACAGCCAATCAGATCTCACGATTACATGTGTGGTTAGGCTCCGCCCAGATATATATGTGTTTTTACTTTTGATTTTCTCAGCAACTACTGAACGGATTTACACCATTTAACAAAAAGGGTTCTTTCTGAACCAAGAACTACCTCTTTGCCAAATTTGGTGTAATTCCGTTCAGCAGTTCGGGCTGTAGCCGTGGCTAAAGTTTCCTATGGGAAAATGAATGGGGAAAACACATTTTGGCACCCCCTTTTTCTCGGCCCCGCTTGACTGAATCACCCCGAAACTTTGAGGGTAGGAGCGGACCGGAGCGGGCCATAAAGTTTGAAAATTTCGCGAAGATTCGTCAACTGACGCAAGAGTTATTTCAAATAGAATGTTGCGGATTTCCTATGGAAAATAGGTCCTAACTATAACTATCTACTGGCGACCGCCAGTAGATAATATATATATATTATCTACTGGTGGTCGCCAGTAGATAGTTATAGTTAGGACCTATTTTCCATAGGAAATCCGCAACATTCTATTTGAAATAACTCTTGCGCCGGCTGACGAATCTTTGCGAAATTTTCAAACTTTGTGGCCCGCTCCGGTCCGCTCCTACCCTGAAAGTCTCGGGGTGATTCGTCAAGCGGGGGCTGATAAAAAAGGGGGGTCCCAAAACGTGTTTTCCCCATTCATTTTTCCATAGGATCCTTTCATCGCAGCTACAGCCCGAACTGCTGAGCGGAATTACACCAAATTTGGCAAAAAGGTAGCCCTTGGTTCAGAGTCGTGCCTTTTTCTTAAATGGTGAAAATCTGTTCAGTAGTTCCTGAGAAAATCAAAAGGAAAATCACATATATATCTATGGCCGCGTCGGATTCGCGCACCCTTCGCGCACCGTCCCGATCACGAGCTGCATGCTAATTGGCTGTCAAGTGGCTGTCAACACTCCAAATCAGGAAGTGTTGGCAGCCATTTTATGCCACGGTAGAACCGAGGCACAGAAACAAGTGCGCAAAACGCACAAAGGGGGCAGGGTAGAAACACCCTGACCCCCTAGGTCTGCTCAGGGGGTCCCACAAGGACCCCCTGGGCAGAAAAAAGCATTTAAAAAAAAAAAATCGGCAGGGTGCGCGGATCCCGCCGAGAAAAAAAAAAAACGAAGCGCGGTCTCCCGCGCTTCGTGGTCAATTGGCCCCCGGATGGGCAAAGTCCCGGGGGTATGCGGGGGTTTATTTAATAATATGGGGGGCCTCTAAGGCCCCCCCAAGCCCCGGGGACCACCACCCCCCGGGGCTTTAAAAAAATAATGGTGCGGGAGGGCTCTCGGCCCTCCCGCAGCCCCGGGGACCGCCACCCCCTGGGGCTTCTTTAAAAAAAAAAAAAATTACTTGTGTGGGGGGGCTCGAGCCCCCCCAAACGCCCCGGGGACCGCCACCTCCCCGGGGCACTAAATATTTCAATATGGGGGTCCGTTACGGACCCCCGAGCCCCGGGGACCACGCCCTCCCCGGGGCTTTGCCAATGGAGGGAGGGGGGCCGCGCGGCCCCCCTCCTGGAGCCCTTGATGGCCCTGGGGACCACCACACCCCAGGGCCGGCTCCTGCAGTGTCCCGGGGTGCCTACCCCCGGGACACTGTAGTTTGCTATGACAGGACGGGAGCCTCGCGGCTCCCGTCCTGTCATAGCAAACTGCTTTGGTTTTTGAAAGAGAGAGCAGGAAACCTGCTCTCTCTTCCAAAACCAAAGCAAGTTGCTTTCCACACGGGGAGCTGCATCTTAGCAGCTCCCCATGTGGAAAAGCAATGCCGGCTCCCAAAGAACGCGGGGAGCTGGCGGGACCGTGGGGAATTGGGGACGTCCCCAACGGAGAGGGCCAGCCCCTGGGGATGGGGTCCCCGGGGCTAGTAGTGGCCGAGGAGGGGGGCCACGCGGCCCCCCTCCCCTACAAATTAATTAATTTTTTTTTTTTAAACTACGTAAAGGCCGGCCCCGGGGGATGGGGTCCCCGGGGCCTTAAATGGCCTGAGGAGGGGGCCATGCAGCCCCCTCCAAATATTTTAATTAAAAGAAAAAAAAAAAAGGAGGGCATGCCCTGGGGATGGGGTCCCTGGGGCCAAAAGTGGCTGAGGAAAGGGGGCCACGCAGCCCCCTCCCATGCAAAAAAAAAAAAAGAAAGGCATCATGCCGGAGGCCCTGCCCCCTCCCTGCAGCAGTCTGCAAACACGCCCCTGGCGCGTTTTAAGAAGGGGAAGTAATTCCCATTGAATACTGGGGGTCCCTGGGGGCCAACTAGCCCACCAGGAATCTCCAGTATGTGCCAGGGGGCTGCACTGCAGAGAGGTGTACAGAGGCCACGCCCCTTTTTACACCTCTCTGCAACGCAGCTCTGTGGCGCTTTTTGGCGGTACATGGTGGGCTAGCTGGACTCCAGGGACCCTCAGGATTCAAGGGGACTTAATCCCCCCAACTTAAAACGCGCCACGGGGTGCGTTTGCACAGTGGTGAAGGGAAGGGGCAGGGCTTCAGGTGACATGTGTGCAAACAGGCCCCGTGGCGCGTTTTAAGATGGGGAATTAAATCCCCTTCAATCCTGAGGGTCCCAGGGGGCCAACTAGCCCACACCTCCAGTAGGCGCCACAGAGCTGCGTTGCAGAGTGTTGTAAAAAGGGGCGTGGCCTCTGAACACCTCTCTGCAACGCAGCTCTCTGGCGCATACAGGAGGTATCTGGTGGGCTAGTTGGCCACTAGTGACCCTCTGGATTGAGGAGGAATTAATTCTCCAACTTAAAATGTGCCACAGGGCGTGTTTGCAGACATGTCACCTCAGGCCCCACCCCCTTCTTTCATCATTGTGCAAATATTCCTCTAAAATCAGCCGAACTACGAATTCCAATTTACTCACCTGTTATCAGGAGAGAACCCAGTGCTGCATCTTTTAGCCCAGCACTGACCCTGAAAAGTAATTCTAACCGTACTTACCAGTAACTTGTATTTCCTTCCATAGGAATCCATGGTCTGGTTTTCAGCAGAAAAGTTTGTGTCTATTTTCACAAACTACAAATATTCCTTAAAAATTACTTGTATGACTTAAACGCATTCTTTCAACTGTTTACAGGAGATGCACCAGTGCTGGATCCAGGATCCACCACTGAGTAAGAAAAAGTAACGATAACACTACTTACCTGCTAAGTGAATTTCCTCCCATAGGATAACATTGGTGATTCTATGTGAAAAGGTTTCTAAGTGTCAACTTTTAAAATACAATAATATTCCTTAAAAATCACTACTGTAACCAAAACGCTTTTACTCAACTGTTTACAGGAGATGTCCCAGGACTGAATCTAGGATCCAGTCCTGTGGTTAGAAAAGTAATCCATAAAGTAACTAATTGCATTTAACTAGAAATTCACATTGAGCTCAATGTTGCATTGTGTTTGAAATTGTGTTGCCCATTGCAACAACTGTAACTACTGTACTTAAAAGTCTATTGCCTATTTGCAAAGTATTTAAACTAAAGTAATTCATTCTGAGAAAGTATATTTTGTAATGTAATGTATAATGTAATTACAATGTAATTTAAAAAATAAAATATCTAAAAATAAATAGTTTTAAAAAATGTAGTAAATCAGTATCAAAAAAATAAATATAACAATTAATACATTTAAAAATTGTCATTTACAAAACCTTTGAAATTCACTGAAAAAAACATAGGTTTCAGACATGTTATAGTTAGGAATTAGCATTTAAAAACCTTACAAATTCACTGAAAAACCATAGGTTTCAGGCACGTTATAGTTAGAAATTAACATTTAAAAACCTTACAAATTCACTGAAAAAAACCATAGGTTTTAGGGACAGTTATAGTTAGTTGGACATTGCACTCGTACAAAACCCGTGAAATTCCCCCGTTATAGTTAGTTCAGCTAACTATAACTCGCGCCCCCGCAATGCACTGCTGATAACGTCACATATTACATCACTCATGACATGGTCAGTGACATCACTGATGACATCTCAAATGACATCACTGATGACATCATTGATGACATCATCCACGTGATAATCTGATGCACCTCCTCACACCCTAATATAACCTTTGATACACCCACTCTAAATTACAGACTGCCATTCGCAAAACCATAGACACTCCAACACCAATAACTACATACCCACTCACTGATTCTTAGGTCTACACACACATCCACTCACTCACCCATACAGTCACTCATACTTACGGTCACTCAGTACAGGACTATCATATGCACTCATACTCCTATATAGACACTCAAACACCGCCACTCATCCCTAGAGGTACTCACACACCTAGTCAGTCATGCAAATAATTAAACACACTGCCATTTACTCACCTATACAGTTATACACACACCAGCTCACTTACTCATACAAATACTAGCACATTCTTACGCTCTTATACAAGCACACACTCATCCATACAGTCACTCTCACAATCACACACTCGCTTATAGCTATTTATATACTCCAACACACATATATACTGCCTTTCACATATGTAGTTACTCACACATGTACCACTGGGACATACATTCACTCACTAACACACTCTTACACACACTTACCCACCCATACAGTCTATCACAGATGCACTCTTGAAACCATCCACCCAGTGAATCACCCACTCACACATCTATGCACAGAGTCGCACACACCCCACCCACACAAACACTCAGGCACCCATACAGATACTCAGACAACCAATCAATAACTCATATAGACACTCATGTAGCTATTCACAAACCCATGCAGCCACTTACACAGCAACAGACAGACGGATACAGACATTCACCCAGTTTAGTCACTAACCCATGCATTCAGTAAGATACGTTTAATCACTCACTTATAGTGTTAGTCACGCACCTACTAAATCATGCATACAGACACTTATACACCCACTCATTCTTCAATACGCCTTCCCTATATATATTAAAAATATTTAAAGTTTACAGAAACACACAGTCACTGGATGATATCAGTGATGTCATTTGAGATGTCATCAGTGATGTCATCAGTGATGTCACTGACTATGTCATGAGTGATGTAATATGTGACGCCATCAGCAGTGCATTGCGGGGCGCGAGTTATAGTTAGCTGAACTAACTATAACGGGGGAATTTCACGGGTTTTGTACGAGTGCAATGTCCAACTAACTATAACTGTCCCTAAAACCTATGGTTTTTTCAGTGAATATATATATAATTGTGTTTACTCCCTTTTGTTTCAAAACTATCAGAACTTTTGTTCATTTCCTTTTCTTGTCTAACTTTTCTTTTCATTATGCCCCAATGAGTACTTTTCACACTAACAGAAACACAATGTAAATGTTAACCGCGATTGCAGAAAATTGTTCTGCAATGTTAACTGTCACCAGCAGATACAGCATGCACAGGAACATGACGGCAGGCTTAGGAAAGGCTCCGCTATAAAACAAGCCCCGCCCGTTACCACGTGCTTGCTATTCAGACTGTCTGCCAAGCGGACGTTTTCTGGATTTCCTTCGCTTAAGCTGGTGGTTGGATTTTCGAGTATGCAGTGAGGAGCAGGGAGGCCCTATAGTGGATGGAGAAGCAAGAATACTGTACTGCTTACTTAGGTGGGGAGAACTAAATCGGAATGACTTCTGCAGAAAGAGAGATACTCTTGTTATAATTTTTGGAAACTTTCCTGTGTAAACAAATGAAGCATCAGACTTCAATTAGTGTAGTTTGTTACGTTTTGAACTCAGATGTTGTGGCAAGATGACATGTTGAACAATAACTTCGCAAACAGGCCACTTGCTATTGCATTGAACTTACATGACCCATATAAATAGTTGCCTGGTAATGTTTGAAGCGTGTTTGAACTAGAATGACCAAAGTACTCAATGTATAAAGTTCTGAGGCAGACCCGCATACCTCAAATGAACAATTGGGAATACATCACATCAAAGGAGAACCTGAATATGGAGCATCCAGTTTAACAGCTAAAAAAACTGTAAAGACTCCACCAAAGAATAAAGGGGTGAAGTCTAATAGGTAGGCAAAAATCATACTTACCATTCCATTTTGCATTCTTCCTATAAACACCGGAAAACTAGTGCATTCACCATTATATTTGTTCCTTCTTACAGGGCAATACTGGGGTTAGAGTTGCACTCCACTATAAATATAGGTGAATATTCTTTCCTATTTCTTGGGTAAGGATTGGGGGTTTATGAGTATTTTGACAAAGGGAGTCATCTTATTAATTCTTTCTTACAGGTCTTCTTACCCGCTGTTCCCTCACTTAAACCCTTCCCCCACCTGGCCAACCCAACAGTCAGTGTCATAACGGTAATCAGATTTGGTGCTGCCTGGAGTTGGACCTTCTAACATCGAGCAAGCTCTGAGGACAAGCACGTGGAGACAGCTATCCTACGTTGCTCCTTTCCCATTATGATCTCCAACGTAACACGTGATCCGCAGGGGTGCTTTATCGCTTTAGCAGGTACACTGGAGGGAAGAATGACTGTTTTAATAAGTGTGTATGATCCGCCCGCATCCCTACCCATGTGCCTTCGAGATCTCTCAAAACTCCTGGTACGCCTCCCACAGGGACTTACAATATTAGGGGGTGACTTTAATGCAGTCTTAGACAATGCCCTGGATAGTACGGACACCCCTACTGCTTCAAGATGCACCAGGACCCGCCACCTAACTGAGTCTAGGCTTTAGGACTTTGCAATGCCTGGAGGTCTTGGCATCCTGGGCTCGGCCGGTTCACCCACATGTCCGCGGGCCACCATCTCCACTCTCGTGTAGACCTAATTTTGTTACCTGCCCCTGATTGTCAATTAGTGAATCAAGTGCAAACATCACCAGGAGGTATCTCAGACTGCATGGCGCTGCTCCATCTTGGACAATCTCCATTTTGACTGCGCCCTATATGGTGTATTAATGGCTGGTACTTTCAGGATCAGACTTTTGTTTGTGCATTGGGTACAGAGCTTCAGACCTACTTCTGCAACAAGGGTGTGTCCATTGCAGTTTGGCACCCTTTGGGCGGCCAGCAAGGTGACAATACGTGGGTATGCCAAATGCTATATTCGAGCCCGAGAGAGTGAGCGCTCCTCTCTCATCGCTCAGTTAGAAGTATGCACTCATCACTTCGATCCAGAGCTTGGCACTGAACCCTCAGGAGGAAGATTCCCGGAAATTGGCTCTCATCTGGGAAGATATTCGCATGCACTCCCTTGAGGCGGCCAAGCAACATTGGCGGACATGACAACTAAAATATATGGCTGGGGAAACAAGAATGGGAACATGCTCTACTGGTTGATATACCATCAGCTTGCGAATAAGATCAGCCCTGAGGTTAGGGATGACACAGGCTGCTTGAGACAATCTCTTCCTGAGATTGCACAAACCTTCGCCCAGTATTACAAGATAGATGTCATATTCCTCTCCGCAGGAGAATGACGCCTATCTCGTGCCCTCCTTGACTCCATCCTCTACCAGGTCTCTTTCTGGGGGGATGAAGGGGGGGAGGAAGGGGGGAGGAAAGAGGGAGAGGGGGAGGGGGGAGGAAAGAGGAAAGAGGAAAGAGGAAAGAGGGGGGAAGAGGAAAGAGGGGGGGAAGAGGAAAGAGGAGGGGGAAGAGGAAAGAGGAGGGGGAAGAGGAAAGAGGAGGGGGAAGAGGAAAGAGGAGGGGGAAGAGGAAAGAGGAAAGAGGGGGAAGAGGAAAGAGGGGGGAAGAGGAAAGAGGAAAGAGGAAAGAGGGGGGAAGAGGAAAGAGGGGGAAGAGGAAAGAGGAAAGAGGGGGGAAGAGGAAAGAGGAAAGAGGGGGAAGAGGAAAGAGGAAAGAGGGGGAGGGGGGAGGGGGGAAGAGGAAAAAGGGGAGGGGGAAGAGGAAAGAGGGGGAGGGTGGAAGAGGGGGGAGGGGGGAAGAGGAAAGAGGAAAGAGGGGGAGGGGGGAAGAGAAAAGAGGAAAGAGGGGGGGAAGAGGGGGGAGGGGGAAGAGGAAAGAGGGGGAGGGGGGAAGAGAAAAGAGGAAAGAGGGGAGGGGGGAAGAGAAAAGAGGAAAGAGGGGGAGGGGGGAAGAGAAAAGAGGAAAGAGGGGAGGGGGGAAGAGGAAAGAGGAAAGAGGGGAAGGGGGGAAGAGGAAAGAGGAAAGAGGGGGGAGGGGAAGGGGAGGGGAGGGGAAGGGGGGAAGAGGAAAGAGGAAAGAGGGGGGAGGGGAAGGGGAGGGGAGGGGAAGGGGGGAAGAGGAAAGAGAAAAGAGGGGGGAGGGGAAGGGGGAGAGGAAAGAGGAAAGAGGGGGAGGGGAAGGGGGAGGGGAAGAGGAAAGAGGGGGGGAGGGGGGAAGAGGAAAGAGGAAAGAGGGGAAGGGGGAAGAGGAAAGAGGAAAGAGGGGGGAGGGGAAGGGGGAGGGGGGAAGAGGAAAGAGAAAAGAGGGGGAGGGGAAGGGGGAGAGGAAAGAGGCAAGAGGGGGGAAGAGGCAAGAGGGGGAAGAGGCAAGAGGGGGGAAGAGGCAAGAGGGGGGAAGAGGCAAGAGGGGGGAAGAGGCAAGAGGGGGGAAGAGGCAAGAGGGGGAAGAGGCAAGAGGCAAGAGGGGGAAGAGGCAAGAGGCAAGAGGGGGGAAGAGGGAAGAGGGAAGATGGGGGGGAAGAGGCAAGATGGGGGGAAGAGGGAAGAGGGAAGATGGGGGGAAGAGGGAAGAGGGAAGATGGGGGGAAGAGGGAAGAGGGAAGATGGGGGGAAGAGGGAAGATGGGGGAAGAGGGAAGAGGGAAGATGGGGGGAAGAGGGAAGAGGGAAGAGGGAAGATGGGGGGAAGAGGGAAGAGGGAAGAGGGAAGATGGGGGAAGAGGGAAGATGGGGGAAGGAAAAGGGGAGAGGGAAAAGGAGAGAGGGAAAAGGGGAGAGGGAAAAGGGGAGAGGGAAAAGGGGAGAGGGAAAGGGGGAGAGGGAAAAGGGGGAGGAAAGAGGGGGAGGAAAGAGGGGAGAGGGAAAAGGGGAGAGGGAAAAGGGGAGGGAGGAAAGAGGGGGGAGGAAAGAGGAGGGGAGGAAAGAGGGGAGGAAAGAGGAGGGGAAAGAGGAGGGGAAAGAGGAGGGGAAGGAGGAGGGGAAAGAGGAGGGGAAGAGGAGGGGAAAGAGGAGGGGAAAGAGGAGGGGAAAGAGGAGGGGAAAGAGGAGGGGAAAGAGGAGGGGAGGGAAAATGAAAGATGAGGGGGAAGGGAAGATGGGAGGGGCGGGGGAAGGGAAGAGGGGGAGGGGGGAGGGGAGAGGGGGAAGGGAGAGGGGGAAGGGAGAGGGGGAAGGGAGAGGGGGAAGGGAAGAGGGGGAAGGGAAGAGGGGGAGGGGAAAGAGGGGGGGAGAGGGAAGAGGGGGAAGGCAAGAGGGGGATGGCGAGAGGGGGAAGGCGAGAGGGGGAAGGCGAGAGGGGGAAGGCGAGAGGGGGAAGGTGAGAGGGGGAAGGCGAGAGGGGGAAGGCGAGAGGGGGAAGGCGAGAGGGGGAAGGCGAGAGGGGGAAGGCGAGAGGGGGAGGCGAGAGGGGGAAGGCGAGAGGGGGAGGCGAGAGGGGGAAGGCGAGAGGGGGGAAGGCGAGAGGGGGAAGGCGAGAGGGGGAAGGCGAGAGGGGGAAGGCGAGAGGGGGAAGGCGAGAGGGGAGGGGAGAGGGGGAGGGGAGAGGGGGAAGGCGAGAGGGGGAGGCGAGAGGGGGGAGGCGAGAGGGGGAGGCGAGAGGGGGAAGGCGAGAGGGGGAGGCGAGAGGGGGAGGCGAGAGGGGGAGGCGAGAGGGGAGGCGAGAGGGGGAGGCGAGAGGGGGAGGCAAGAGGGGGAGGCAAGAGGGGGAGGGGAGAGGGGGAGGGGAGAGGGGAAAGGGAGGAGGGGGAGAGGGGAGAGGGGAAGGGGGAGAGGGGGAGAGGGAGGAGGGGGAGAGGGGAAGGGGGAAAGGGGGGAAGGGGGAAAGGGAGGAGGGGAGAGAGGAGAGAGGGGAAGGGGGAAAGGGAGGAGGGGAGAGAGGGGAGGGGAGAGGGAGACGGATGAGAGAGTAGCTAGCAGAGAGGGAGAGGGATGAGGGGGGAGGGGGAGGGATGAGGGGGAAGGGGAGAGGGATGAGGGGGAAGGGGAGAGGGAGGAGGGGGAAGGAGAGAGGGATGAGGTGGAAGGGGAGAGGGAAGGGGAGAGGGAAGGGGAGAGGGAGGAGGGGGAAGGGGAGAGGGAGGAGGGGAAGGGGAGAGGGAGTAGGGGGAAGGGGAGAGGGAGTAGGGGGAAGGGGGTGAGGGAGGAGGGGAGAGGGAGGAGGGAGGAGAGAAGGGCTAGGAGAGGGACAAGGAGAGGGGCAAGGATAGAGGAGAGGGGCGAGAGGGGCGAGAGGGGTGAGAGGGAGAAGAGGGAGGGGAGAAGGGGACAGGAGAAGAGGGAGGGGAGAGGGGGACAGGAGAAGAGGGAGGGGAGAGGGGGACAGGAGAAGAGGGAGGGGAGAGGGGGACAGGAGAAGAGGGAGGGGAGAGGGGGACAGGAGAAGAGGGAGGGGAGAGGGGGACAGGAGATAGGAGGAGAGGAGAGAGGAGGAGGGGGCAGGAGGAAGGAGGGAAGAGGGGGCAGGAGGGTAGGTAGAGAAGGGGAGGAGAGAGGGAAAACGAAGGGGAGAGGGAGAAGGGAGACGAGAAGAGGGATAAAAGGGGGAGGGGAGGGGGAGAGGGCTACAGAGGAGGGGGAAGGAAGGGGAGGGAGGGGGAAGGAAGGGGAGGGAGGGGGAAGGAAGGGGAGGGAGGGGAGGTAGGAAGGGGAGGGAGGGGAGGTAGGAAGGGGAGGGAGGGAGGGGAGGTAGGAAGGGGAGGGAGGGCAGGGAGGGAGGAGGGGGAGGAAGGGAAGGGAGGGTAGGGAGGAGGGGGAGGGAAGAGGGAAGAGGGAGGAGGGAAGAGGGAGGAGGGGGAGGGAGGAGGGGCTGGGGCAAAGGAAGCAGGGGCAAGGAGAAAGAAAAGGGGGGGTGAGGAGGATAGGGGGAGAGAAGGGGTGAGATGGGAGGGAAGAGGGGATGGGGGAGAGAAGAGGGGATGGGGGAGAGAAGAAGGGGTGAGATGGGAGGGAAGAGGGGATGGGAGGGAAGAGGGGAAAGGGTGAGAGGGGAGGCAAGAGGGGGGAGGGGAAGGGGAAGATGGGAAGGGAGAGGAAGGAAAGAGGGATGAGGGAGGATAGTGGGAGGGAGGGAGGGAAGAGGATAGTGGGAGGGAGGGAGGGAAGAGGATAGTGGGAGGGAGGGAGGGAAGAGGATAGTGGGAGGGAGGGAGGGAAGAGGATAGTGGGAGGGTGGGAGGGAGGGTGGGAGGGAAGAGGATAGTGGGAGGGAGGGAGGGAAGAGGATAGTGGGAGGGAGGGAAGAGAATAGTGGGAGGGAAGAGGGTAGTGGGAGGGAGGGAAGGAAGAGGGTAGTGGGAGGGAGGGAAGAGGGTAGTAGGAGGGAGGGAGGGAGGGAAGAGGGTAGTGGGAAGGAGGGCGGGAAGAGGGTAGTGGGAGGGAGGGAGGGAAGAGGGTAGTGGGAGGGAGGGAAGAGTCACTCTTCCTACACCTTATTCTCAAGTCTGAAGCTAAATCCTGCTTCTTTATGTAGCTTAGTAGTCTTCACTCTGCTGTATAGAGGTGACAAATGTGTGACTGGTTGAGGAAATGTTTTCAGGTGTGGTGATGTGTTGACTCACCCATTATAGTACTAAAGAGTATCTTGTCTTGTATTAAGATGGACACTAAATAGAAGGCTACTTTTGCAAGCAGGATTTATGAAAGTGATAGATGAGGGAGCAATTTACTTCTTCAGGTGGAATGTAACCTCAGCCCCTATTCACGTGGTGTGGGATGCCTTTAAAGCCTGGCTGAGGGGAACCTTAAAGAGCGCTTCTGTGGCCTGGATAAGAGAAGAAAGAAAGCAAATCTCTGTTAGAAGAGAAATTGGCCGTGGCCGAAGCTAACAAAGTCAGGACATGAACAGGGGAATATAAGGAAGAGGAAGAGTGAAACTGGAGGAAAAACTGCAACAGCAATGGGATGCAAGCAAGTTGAGGGATTATGAGCAGGGGGAGAAATGTGGGAAACTGTTGGCCATGAAAACCAGAATTGACAGGTCTTGTATCTAAATAAGGGGAATATAGGTAGATGAAGAGTACAGAGTGGTGGAGGATGCGGAAGGGATAGAGCAAGCTATTTAAAAAAAAATCAGGACTTCTATTCAGAAGACCTCGAGGTAGATGAGGTTGAGTTAGACCAATGACTCCTAGGGAAACAATTACCAAAACTGAGTAGTGAGGCCCAGAAGTAATTAAATCAGGAAATAATGGGAATTAAATCCTCAGAGCAGTTAAAAAGCTAAGAAAAGGGTAGGCAGTGGGTCCAGATGCGATTCCAAATGAAATCTATATAAGGCTCTCTGAGGTACTAATCCACGTTTCACTTGAACTTTTCAATGATGTGCTGAGTTGAGATTCCTCTATGCCAGAGTCCTGGAATGAGGCAGTAATTTAGCTTATTTTAAAGCCAAGTAAGGATCCAACGCAATGTCAATCATATTGTCCAATTTTGCTGCTAAATTGTGACTGTAAAATTTTCACTACCAAGCGATACCAAAGGGGATGATGGACGGAGCGTTTGAGCTAATCAAAAACTCACCCCCAGTCAACTGATCTGGGTTTAATCCATCATCATTCTTTAGCTCACTCCACCACCCCAGTTCAGACATGGCCATATGCAAATCAGTCTGACCCTGTGCCTCATGGGAACAGTCCAGCCCGAACTGCCAAACCATGTCTTCCCTGGACCGGAAACAAGCATCCTGGGACCGGTTTCTGGCTATTCAGCCGTCATCAGCCAGGCTAGCTTGAATCCAGTGGCAAAGTGAGCAAGGGACCCACGTCTGGGCATACCCTGCCAACTTAGGGTGAACAAAGCGATCACTAGCATATTGGCATCTCGTTTAAGATAGACGGGGTCGTGATTAATGAAGATTAGAAAGGCTTCCTTCCAGGAAGGCAGATGAGGGAACTTACGCACACCTTGATAGGATCAATAGATCTTGCCTCTACCCAGGGAGCCCCCCCTCGCAATTGTAACCCTCATCGCTGCTAAGGCTTTTGACCATATGAATTAGAAATACCTGAGAGGCACATTAAAGGTTTTTGTGATTGGCGAGGTATTCAGAAACTTCCTGGGCAAGATATACAAGCCACTTCGAGCACAAATTCAGGATAATGGGTCCCTTACAGCTGGGGTAAAGATAGGAAGAGGCACTAGACATGGCTGCCCTCTGTCACCCATCCTCTTTGATCTCTATATTGAATGCCTGACACAAAGCTAAAGACAGAACAGCAAAATTAGGCCTTTCAGCATGGGAGCTTTTTCTAGGAAGATAATTCTATACACGGATGCCCAGATTTTACACACCGGAGATATAAGCCAAGCTCTTCCGAATTTGATGGCAGAGGTGAATGCACTTGGGAGGCTGTCAGGCTATGAGATAAATGGCAGCAAAACAGAGGTGATGGCATGGAACCAGGATGATGGTGGCATAAGTTTTTGAAAGGAATTGAGATGCCTGGGGATAACAATTTTACAGGACCTAGAAGAGATCCCCAGGGTAATTTTAGAGAAAGCTTTCAAGGAAGTAGAAAAGATCCTAAAGAAGTGGCATAATCTCCCTCTCACCCTGTATGGTTGGGTCAACTTGGCTAACATATCTATTTTACCCAAGTTCTTGGTTATTTGATAACATTCCATTAGGATTTCATAAGAAAACTCTCTCAAGAATACAAGGCAGAATCACTGCATTTATTTGGGCTTGCAAAGGGTAAGGCATTCATGGAAGAAGCTAAGAAGGCAGCTAGGAAGTGGTGGACTGGAGCTCCCTGACTTTCAACTTTATTGCTGGGCATATCAAATGAAGAATAGTAGAATGCTCCTGTTCCGGCCAGATAACACCCTAGGGAGCTGTATGTACCGTGCTATGCTGGTTAATACATCGGAGGTGGGTTTCATGTACAAATTCGGGGCTCCGAACTTCTTCAAGAAAGTCAGGCTGAAAGTTATGAAGGCTGCCATGAAAATGTGGTACGAGAGTTGATCTCTGTATTTCTAATTATAGTGAGTGGGCACCAGTATGGGACTCTCCTGGAACTCCATAGTGTTTACTGGATTGTCTGACAATACCCATGAAAAGCTGTGGAATAACACGGTGGGGGAGATGGTAGAGAGGGGCATGTGCCAATCATGGGATGTGTGGAGAGATTTAACCAATGGCCGGTGTTGGACTTGGCCCTTTTTGCAGGGTCATCCCTGAACTTTTTGCCTTCCTCCTAGCCTTTTTTCTGACCTGGTGTTGGTGGATTTATGACTCTGGGCACTTTTTCACTGCTGATCAGTGCTAAAGTGCATATGCTCTCTATGGTAAATTGATGTATGGATTAGTGACTCCATGATTGGCTGGTTTGGTTTACTTGTCAGACCCTAGTACAGTGCACTGCGTGTGCCCAGGGCTTGTAAATCAAATGCTGCTGGTGGGCTTGCAGCACTGGTTGTGCCACCCACCGGAGCAGCTTGTAAAGTGTGTCTCAGGTCTGCCATTGCAGAGCCTGTGTGCAGTCTGGTACTGCCATATTGACTGGGCAAGTGCACCCACTTGCCAGTCCCTAAACCTTCCCTTTTATACATATTAGTCACCCCTAAGGTAGGCCCAAGGGCAGGGTGCATTGTAGGTAAAAGGTAGGACATGCCCTGATGTGTGTGGCATGTCCTAATAGTGAATTACAGCCATTTTCGTTTTTCACTATTGCAAGGCTACCTGTTCCCCATAGGCCAGAATGGGCAGTTAGATTATAACATCTTATAATCATAGCTGAATCAGGGAACTAGGTAGAAATTCGAGTTTAGTATGCCTGAACTCAGAATGATAAAATACATCTTTTAGTGAAGTTGGTTTTAACATTCTGTGTTTGAAAATACCACTTTTAGAAAGTAGGTATTTTCTTGCCTAACTATCCAAGCCTGCCTCTGCTAGGTTGTGTATTCTTTGTCTGGAGTTTGAGTGACAGGGGCTGGGGGCTTCCAGGAGACAGGGTGAGTCAGCACAGGGCTGAGTAGAGCGATCTGCATGCAGATAGGAGGGAGGAGTTGCACCTGGGACCTGAATAGGGCTGTGCCTTCTCTCCACAATGCTGGCTCCACCTCCTGTGGTGTGTCTGATGTCCCTGGCCTACACTGTGAAAGGAAAGAAGGAGTCTTGTCAACAAAGTGCTCCAGGACTGACCAGAACTGGTTTTGGACTAGGCAAAGGCCTCTCTGCCTTCAGAGAACAAAGAGAAAAGTAGTATAAATATTGGGACCCAGACCCAAGAACTTTAGATCACTTCTGGGAATCAAGACGAACCTTTGCTGAGGAGAAGAACCAGGAAGCTGAAGGAGGAGACTACCCCTGTGCTGTGTGTTTGGGGGTTGGCCTGCAGTGGTTGCTTCATTACCAAAGAGAGGAGAAAAGGACTGAGTGTGCTTTCTATCAACTTGAAGAAGAATCTCCAAGGGCTTGAACTAGAGCTTGCCTCCTGCCTGAAGTCTCAGGGATACAAGACTTCACCAACCAGCTCCCCCCTGAATTCCCTTGCTGGGAATTGAAGTGCCTGCTGTTGTGCTGGGCCTTCTGAGAGACTGCGTGTCGCTGGGAGCTGGAAGCGCGACGCAATGACGAGAAGCGTGTCGCCGCCACAGCCACTGTCATCGCATCGCCGAGGAAGCGAGACGCCGCTGCCGCTGTCATCATCGCATCGCCGAAGCGCGGCGCATCGCCGGAGAAGCGGGACGCTGCCACAGAGGTCATCGTGGCATCACCGGAGAAGCGCGTCGCAGGGCCTGTCGCGGCTCCAAAGATCATCGAGTCGCCGCACGGCCGTCGGGCGTGCATGCATCACACCAAAGTAGTCGCATCGCACCGGAGAGCAGTAAGAAACCGACGCATCACCTCCCCACACAGTAAGGAAGTGAGCATCAACTCCCCTGCGCAGCAGTAAGGAACCGACACATCCACTCCCCTGAGTGTAAGGAACCAACGCATCACCTTCCCTGCGACCCTTTTGTTTTCTTTGCGTTACGCATTCAAGGTACATTGAGAGTAAAGTGTTGCATCTACAACTTGAGAGAACTGAGCTATTTTATAACATTTTAAAGTCTATTTTTGAGTACAGTATTGTGGATTTTTGTCGTTTGGTCTTGTGTTAAGTCTATATAAAAATACTATTTTTATAAATACAACCTGTGTGGTGTCCATCTGTAGTGCTGTCACTGTATTACTGTATGTGTTCACAAATGCTTTACACACTGCCTCTGAGATAAGCCTGCCTGCTCGTGCCAAGCTACCAAGGGGGTGAGCAGGGGTTATTTTAGGAGTGTAGCCCCTTACCCTGACTAGACGCAAGGGTCCCTATTTGTCACAGGTACCTACCTATCCACCGTCTATAAGCTCCAGATCATCCAAAATTGTGCTGCCCGTCTGCTTCTTCAGATTCCCCGCAGGCAATCTGCCAAACCAGCATTAAGGAACCTTCATTGGCTCCCCATCAGGGCAAGGATCCTGTTTAAAGCCATGTGCCTGGCACACAAGGCCTTCTGGAAGTGTGGCCCGGCTATTTCCCAATCTCTGGTCACACCCTATCACCCAGCCAGGAACATCCGTTCCGGCCTCACCTTCTCTGCCGTTACACATAGAATACGGAGAGCCAGATGGGGCGGGCGCTCCTTCTCTTTCAATGCTGCCAACTCCTGGAACTCCCTCCCTCTCCATCTGCGGAAGGAGTCCAACCTGTTAGCTTTTCGAAAACTCCTGAAAACCCATCTTTTTAACATCCCTTTCTAACACTTGCTCCTGGCCCGCGTGATCCGTCCACAGCACTGGGAGGCCTTAAGGTAGCCATGCGCTATACAAGTTTCACTTCATTCATTCACTTTAAAATAAATGCAGGGAGAAGCCCGGCAAGAAAACCGCAGGGCAAACCAGGCCACTAAAAGCTCCAAGGGTCAATTCAGAAAGTGAGCAAAATTAGCTCTGAAATGAAAGAAAAGTTGACGCATGTTGAAGAAAGAGCAGAAGCATTAGAGGGAGAAGTTGAGAAGCTACAGATACATAAAGAGGCGCAAGACAAGCAGGTGGTGGATGTAATGTGGAAACTCAAAGAATTCAAGAGCCGGCAACGCCGAAACAACTTCAGATTGCTAGACCTAGCTGAGAATATCGAAGGCAGCGATATGAGAGCATTTATGGTGGGCCACTTAAAGGGTGCTTTCCCCGATCTACCGCAGTGAAACTGGGATGCTGAATTACAATGAGCACACCGCTTCCCGCTGATGCAAAAGAAAAGCAACACTGCAGGACAAACTGAACAGCCCAGGGCAGTCTTAGACTTCTTTGGCAATTTTCTTCTCCGGCAGGCTATATCAGATAAAGCAAGGCCAGATGCTAAACGTACCTTTGATGGCCATACACGACCAGACTTCTGCCACATCACAGTGGAGAGGAGGTAGAGACTGCGCCAATTGATTTCACCCTTCCAGGCAACAGGCTGTGAAGCGTATCTCTTGAAACCAGCTCGACTCAAAGTTATTTCTAATTGAAAGGTGTAGATGTTTTCATCAGAAATCAAGGCCCAATACTATTTGAAGGAGATTAAAGAGACGAAAGGGGGTGCTGGACCACCATGAGGGGAGCAGCGAGGCCCTTAAATATGCAAACTCAGTACGGTATACGCTATGTTGTGGTGTTGTGGGGCTACAAGACTGGGGTTCACTTAATCTCTGAGGGCCATTTTAATAGGCCAGAATCATTGAATTTTTCTTAGAAAGGTTTTTTTTGCATTTTTTTTGCGATCTATCTTAAATCTTCTCTATATTATTTGGATTTGGGGCTGGAGCACCGGGGCACTGCATGGCGGGTGGAGTGGCTGCATCACAGAGGTCAACACTGACCTACTTGCTTGTTTGTGGGGAGGGTGGATGGTGGAGGGGGATGGGGTTGAGAAGGGGGGAGGATGGGTGTGGTGGGGGTTCCAAGGGCAGGAAGGAGAGGGGGAGGAAAACATGGTACATGAGGAATACCACAAAAACAGGAAGAGTAGAGCGAATTTTGTTGATGTAACTGGAAATCGGGATAATGTACAAACCCATATGATCCATGTTTTCCTTAAAGAATTTTTATAGCAATGGATAATGAGTATCTGAATTGCAACAGTAAACATATGCGGCCTGAATGATCAAGCTAAGAGACAGAGTAGCAATAGATCTAAAAATGCTCCATGATGACATTTTATGTTTACAGAAAACTCATATTGAGGGCACAAGGGGAAAGCTAATCAAGCAGCTTGGGTACAATCTTATTATTAATACCACACAAGGAGCTAGAACGAGAGGGGTCGCTATTTTATCAGGGAAGAGAGATATAATATTCAATAGCAGCCATTCGGATAAGTTGGGATGCTGGGTGCTAGCGGAATATTGTTATCACAAACACACCTTTACTATATGCTCAGTATACAGGTCTACAGGGGATGACCCTGAAGTTTTGGATTTTCTTAATGCCGAGCTAGCGCTGTGGCCACCTTCAGTCATTCTCTGTGGGGACCTGAATATAAATGGTTTGGGTGGGCTCTGGGGGGATAGCACTGGCAAGTATAGAGGCTGAAAGAGCAAGGTTTACAGGTCTGTTACATTTTTAACTCAAGATAACTGGTTAGTAGACGTATGGCCGTATCTGAAGCCCTCTGACCCCGGAAGCACCTATTTCTCCGCCCCTCTTAAATCAGTAGCGCGGTTAGATTATTTTTTTGCTTCACACCAATTGGTCCCGAGGTGTAGCATAGAAAAACACCCTCGAGTCATGTCAGATCATAATCCCCTGGTTCTGGTAGTCACTTGTACAGGGTGTAGAAAGAATGGAGTTAACCTGGACGTTTGAAAGAGGCTTATTGAAGTACCAGAGATACATTATACAATGGATTAAGGAATTTACGGAAATCAAACACGAATAGGGCAAGTAGCGGGGTGGTCTGGGATGCATTCAAGGCAGGGTTATAGGGGGTAACGCTTAGCTATAGCCTGCAATGTCAAAAGAATGAAATCCAACATTTAAGAATATTGTACAAGGCATTGGTAGACACTGAAGAGGAGCTTGTTAGCGCTATAGCCTCAGGGATACCCCTAGAGAATATATTGTTCAAACTCGCCCTTGAAAAAGCTGAAATCAGAGAACCCTCGGCGGCAAAGGCAGCAGAAAAACTTTTTGCATGGCGACAGGGCTGCCATGCCATGAGTTAAATGAATGCATAGGACATATGTTGGCAGTACACTCAAGACAAAAAAAGTGTGATGGGAGAGATATTGGAGATTCAAGGCAAGGGGGAAACTTAGTAATGGGCTCTTCAGGTATACGGGAGGAATTCTGCAAATATTATGGGAAAATATATCACGAAGAACAAAACGCAGTAGATCAATCATCAATCAATCAATCAAGCGTTTGTTAAGCGCGACTACTCACCCGTAAGGGTCTCAAGGCGCGGGGGGGTTTAGCTGGTTCCAGTCCATCAAGGGGGGGGGTCTGTCGAAGAGCCAGGTTTTGAGGTTTCTTGCGAAGATGGGGAGCGATGTTGTCTGTCTGAGGTGGAGTGGGAGTGCGTTCCAGGCTCTGGCCGCGAGGAAGGAGAAGGAGTGGCCTCCCGATCTGGTCTTTCTGGTGCGGGGGACCACGGTGTAGGAGAGTTGGGCTGATCGTAGGGTCCTCTGGGGTGCGTGGAATTTGAGTTGGCTGTTCAGGTATGCTGGTCCGGTGTCGTGGAGGGCCTTGAGAGCATGGGTGAGCATCTTGAAGGTGACTCTAGCTTAGATGGGGAGCCAGTGGAGTGTGCCCAGGTGCTGGGAGATGTGGCAGTGTCTTGGCAGGTCGAGGACCAGTCTTGCAGCGGCGTTCTGGATGTTCTGTAGCTTGCGGGTGAGGTTTTTGTTTATTCCGGCGTAGAGTGCATTGCCTTAGTCGAGTCTGCTGGTGACCAGGGCGTGTGTGACTGTCTTTCTGTGTTTGAGGGGGATCCATTTGAAGGTCTTACTTGGGAGGCGGAGGGTGTGGAAGCAGGAGGACGAGACGGAGTAGAGAATTTAATTAGAGAGTATCTTAGTGGTACCCAACTACAACAATTCACTTCTGAATATGCAAAGTTTTTGGGAACCAGATTTACGGAGGAAGAAGTATACAGAGCACTCAGGGATCTTCCCTCCGGTAAGGCAGTGGGACCTGATCAGATCTCCTTCGAGTTTTATAAAACCTCTCACCACTCTAGGATCAGACCTGCTAAGAATACTCTGCCAGGCGCAGATAGGAGTTTCCGTTCCAGAGTCATGGGCTTGTGCCTCAATTATATTTTTATTTAAAAAGGGGAAGCCCCCCAGGGAAGATGGTTCCTTTAGACCCATTACCCTTATGAATAGAGACGTGAACATATTCTCAACGGTACTAGCATCACAATTAAGTCTCATTATTGGCAAGGTGATCCACCCCCGACAGCACAGGTTTATACCTGGCAGAGGCAGCACTGATCACATCCGTAGGGTGGTAACACTGTTTGATGCGGCAGCAATCTCTGAGGACTCTATGGCTCTGATCTTATTTGATGCCACGAAGGCGTTTGATAGGGTCTCCTGGGATTATTTGTGGGCTGTCCTTAAGTGGTTTGGCATTGGAAAAGGCTTTATCAATGCATTTCAGGAATTATATAGGAGCCCGGTAGTCAGATTAAGATTGAATGGGGGATACACAGATCCAATGCGAATCACACGGAGGACGAGGCAGGGAGGACGAGGCAGGGAAGACCGTTCACCCCCCTTTCTTTTTGCACTATATATTGAACCCTTGATTTGGAAGATTCACATGAATAGGAGTATTATATCAATGAGGTTTCAAGGGCGGAAAGCTAAAATCTTGGCCTACGCGGATGATTTGGCGGTAGTAACATCTGATCCCCAATCAGTACTTGTGGTAATAGAGGAGAAAGCCATGGCATTTGGAAGGATATCAGGGTATATACTTAACCTGGAGAAAAAACAGATAGCCATAAATAGAGCAGTTGACCTGGAGGATTCTCGATTGACGGAGGTAGCCACTTATCTAGGAATAAATAAAACCTCAGAATTGAGGCAAATGGTGGAGATAAATATAGCTCCAGTTATCCAGAAAGTAATGATGGACTTTGATAGGATGCATAATCTCCATCTCTCTATTGTTGGCTGGTGCAACATAATCAAGAGGATTTTCCTGCCCAAAGTTCTTTATCTTTTCAGGGCTATAGCCCTGGAATATGAAAAACGATGGTTCAAGGGGCTGGAAAATATGTTTAATAGGTTTATTTGGGCCCACGGAAAGACCAGGAGAGCATTGAGACTTATGACACTTACAAGAGAGGGGGATGGGCTGTGCCAGACCTAAGATTTTATCATTGGGCTGCAGCTCTACAATTCATGTGGGGTTTAATTGGAGGGAATGCAGGAGACCGTTGGAGTAGATTAGGGTCACCAGATGTTTATTAATTATTACTTGGTGATGAGTCTCAGAACTGCTTTCTAAAATACAGAGAACCCAGCTATTATAAAAAAGTCAGATTTAAAACCCTATCAGCGGCATTTCAGATCTGGGCAACCTTCAAAAGGAAAACGGGGCTTGGTAAAATAAATTTTTATACCCAACTTTACAGACACTTATACACCCACTCATTCTTCAATACAGCTTGGCATATATATAAAACAAATTTAAACTTTACAGAAAATTACTGGATGATGTCATCAGTGATGTCATCTGAGATGTCATCAGTGATGTCACTGACCATGTCATGAGTGATGTAATATGTGACGTCATCAGCAGTGCATTGCGGGGGCGTGAGTTATAGTTAGTTCAGCTAACTATAACGGGGGAATTTCACGGGTTTTGTACGAGTGCAATGTCCAACTAACTATAACTGTCCCTAAAACCTATGGTTTTTTCAGTGAATTTCAAAGGTTTTTTAAATGCTAATTTCTAACTATAACGTGTCTGAAACCTATGGTTTTTTCAGTGAATATATATATATATATATATATATATATATATATATCTCAACGTTGGTGATGAAATAAAAATATTTATAAAAAGGAATCACTTTACCCTGCACAGAATTTACTGGTCACTGGCAAAATTGGCAAAGATAAGAGGCGGTGGAGAGACTAAGTGTTAAAGATGCAGAGCCCGAGATGCAGATGTTTCCAATTGTCCGGCACTGGAGGAATTTTGGAGTTAAGTGGGGAAGACAATACCCAACATAGTGGGTGTGGAATTGAAGGTAAGACCCACCTTAATTGTGTTTGGTGTACAGCCTGGATTCGGTTTGATGGGTCTTTCTAGGCTCCAAAAGAGGTAATATTCAATTTAGTTCTCCTGGCAAGAAAGGAGATATGCAAGAGGTGGTGTCAGGCCACAGCTCCTAATTGGAGTGAATGGTGGAACTCTGTACTATATTATAGTGATTAGGATCATAAGCTGAATATGAATAAAAGGAAGGCTGAACAGGGTTAATTTAGAATTCACTGGACACTAAAGGAATAACATGAAGTCCTATGATTAAATCTCTTGGTCAGCTTGTGGTGAGAGGAGCCAGGGTTTACTCGGCGCAAACATCGGTTGAGAATAGACCAGATACAAGCACATGGGCCAGTGGCGATCAGGAGGGTGCTTGCTTCTACAAGGTAATAAGAGGACAAAAAAGAAAAAAAAAAAAAAAAAGAGAGGTTGAGTAGTTGAACATGTAATATAATTTGACTGGTAGGATCTCAGATGCGAATCGCACTGTAAGTTCTAATTTTAAGAGCTACGCAATCGGTTGTGTACAGTACTGAAAGGTAGCAAAATTGAAATGTTTTTAAACTGTACTAATTGCATTATTAAACTATTTTGCAAAAGTCTGAATTTTGCTGGGCTTGGTAATGGATACTGAATTTATCTGATCTGCCTGGATTTCTTATGAAGGTAATTCCCAATGAGAGGCCCACCCTTTTCAGCTCCAGTTTTAATAAGTTTGTATTAATTACCACCCAAAACTCAAGCCACAATTTATAATTACATTGTTTTAGTTTACCTCATAATGGTAGTTGGAATACATATTTGGAATACAGCCCACACTTTTACGTTCTAGGCAGATCACTACTTTGACATGCTCAACCTTTTCAGTGGTCTCATTTGTATATACAGTGGCACCTAGCCTGAAAGTTTACATTGTATTTTAATTATTAACAGGCACCAGAAAGGAACTCTGCAAATAGCTGCAAGGCCCTACCACATGGTAAAACTGTACATGCAGGTGCTGTTGCATTCCTGTCAGAATGAGGATAGATAACTAATGACTAAACGGTCAATACTTGTGTGTGCATGACATTTTGTATTATGTAAAAATACTACACTGTTTTGAAATTAATCAGCCGTGTGCACAAACACTTCTATTTTTACATGTTCACATATAAAGTGGATATCTTTTAAGATTTTCTTCGTCAGCAGATTATCATACCTTAGAATATTCTGTCCAAGGACCGGGTACACTGAACAAACCCTCCTTGTTTGTTGTTGTCTATTCGGCAACAGCTCTGAGTGAGTAGAATCAACAATGACAGCCATAACAGAGCTCAGGCTAAGTTCAAATGGGTCCAGTTTTTTTTAATATAAACTGCCAAAGCCTTTATTAGACATAGGAGCATTTCAATGTATTGTCACAGTGCCTGAATTCTAGCCCAGCTGAATCTCATCACTATCCTGCGAGGGATGGCGGCCTGTTCTACACCAGACTGGCTTCCCGATGACACATGTACGCAAGTAAATGGGGTGTTTGACCCCTCTAAAGGTATCTGGCAGAATACCATCCATCCTATGCTGTCTAGATAGGTAGTGCTAGGTAGGAGTACAATTATAAGCATTCGTAATAATTAATTCAGCAATTATAATGGTTGAATTATTCATCTTCACCATTCTTGTAATGTGTGTTACTCTGCTTTGTTTTCTTCTACTAACCATTGCAGCACACATTTGACACAAAAAGCCAATTGCTTCAATTAATGTTTGAAATGACAATTTGTGTGTTTCTTGTGTCTCCCTTTGGGCATGCATCAGAACAAACTGGTAGATCTGTTTTCACGATTTCCTTGGGGGAATAAGGGTTGGCATGTTGTGAGGTTGCAGACACTAAGGTTTCAGGGTCCAGATAGCGCACTGTGATATAGCCAGGAACAAGGTCAACATCTTCTGATGGTATGAGTGAACGTAGTCCCCATAGTTTTAATGCTTGTGACCAAAACGCACAGTCTTACTGAATTAGTAGGAACCGTACAACAACACAGATAGTAAGACTGCCATAGTTGCTTTCTTTTGAGTTAATATTTGAAAACAGTTTAGGTTTGATATTTTCAGTATGTTCTATTTTTTAACAAAATGAACACCGTTGATAATTTTCTTGTAAATCCTTTTTTTTGGGATGGACATATACAGATAAACTTCAAGTAAAATCATTAGGACCTGATAACTCTGAAATAAAAATTGAACCGTCTGTAAAGGCTAGGTGAAGGGCCAAACACGTAGATCCACAAGAACCTGGTATAATATGATGGTGTGGCTTATTGGTAGCACTTGCAAAAATGTGTTCTGCTTTCATTGCTTTCTGTTTGGTGGTTAAGTTACCTGAGAAACTGTAGTTACTAACCTAAAACATCTGGCAGAAAAAAATAAACATGATTCCTGTAAATCCCATTAGACAAATGCATTGAACGTATCTTTTTGAAAAATCAGATACTCTACAGCAGTTGAATGAAGCATGTCGTACAGGAGTGAGTGAAAATAATGCAGACTGATAACTTATTTTATGAAAATTGATTAATTCGATTTTGTGGTGCTTTTGATTTGGCTTTCTGAGGCCATGAAGGAACACAAGGGTCTCTAAATACTGGAATGTTCAGTAGGCTAGTTGATTTTATCTTCAACATAGACATTACAATGGGAACACATTTGAAACTGCCACCGTGTTTAAAGGCACTTCCAAAACTATCCAGAACGAGTTACTGGACTGTATGTGAGAGGTTATAGGAGAATGTGTTATACAACAACTGAGAACCACTGATTATGTGACTATACAAGCAGATGATACCACTGCTGTCTCTACTAAAACTCAATCAGTGCTGGACTTTTGCAACATTGATGGCAATTGCAAGGCAGTTGAAAGATGTTATTGTTTCACATATCTGCAAAACTAATCAGTAGAAACAATTGCTACAGCTATACTCCATGAATTGAACCCAATTTTCGAATGACAATGTGCTAAATTAAAGTAATTTCTCAGAGCTACAATGGTGCCAGTGTCATTCATGGTGCATGTGGTGTGGTCCAAAAGAGTAAGGGATGTGTACCCAAACACATATTTATGCCCATCTACTTAGTTTAATCAGAGCAGGTCTCATCAAAAATATTCAGGGGTGGGTCACACTGCAGCATAGTAGCACGTTTTCCTAAAATAACTTAAGTTCTTGAACAGGTATTGTCAAGAATACTTCCAAGAGGGTCTACAGCTCGCTGGAATTTCAATTTGAGTGATAATATAATTCATGAGTACAGGGATGATCTTTGGAATGTATAAGGGCCATTGCAAACAGTGGTGATTTTGAGTCCAATAATACATCTGAAGCTCATGGATTTACAAGAACATTAGGAGATAGGGAGTTTATATTCTTTGTTTCTTTTCCATACTATAATGCCCAAGTTGACATTTTATATAATCAGTTACAAAAGCAAAACGTTGAACACTGTATTCATTCAGAAAGCTACCACGGACTTTGTGACAAGCATCAAAGTACGGGAATCCATTGGCAGTTTTGATTCAACACTTCTACAGGAATCTAATTTTATAAACCAGAGACTACAAATAAATACCTTGATCCAATTAGTAACATAAGTCTGTGATATTATTGTGGTCCATGCCAGACAGCGCTTTGCATTCACAAAGCATCTTGTCAGTGCAACACTTTTGTGAAGTGACTTTTTGAAAGACCTGCTGAATCTTTTCCAGCTGAAGCACTCACAGGAACAGTGCAAGCATATCCTAAGCTAGACAAAGCAAGATTAGCAACTGAACTTTCAGTCTTGTATGGAAGACATGTCTCCCATCAGGCTAGTGGTGGTGCTATGGCTTTTTGTGTGATGACACTTACAGAAAACATTTTCTGAAACCATAAAGCTATTGAGAGTTCTCATCACTACCCTCATGACAACAGCAGAGTCTGACCATTGTTTCTCCACACTGAAGAGGGTAAAAAACTTTGAGGAACACAATGACTCAAGCTCAACTTAATGCATTGACCACGCAATCAATGGAAATGAGCTAAATAAATCCCAAAATTCAATAAGATAGGTAAATAGAGAGGCTTGCAGAACATATATAGAGGCTCAAAGACAGACGGAGAGGGTTATATAAATAGATGGATACCTTGACAGACTTGCATTGATAGATAGCTAGTTAGATAGACTTCAAATTATAGATTTGAAATAGATGGATAGACAAATAGATGGATAGTAAGAAAAATAGATAGATAACGGTATATGAAGCATTATGCGAATGCAGTTCCAAAATTATACGTGTCCGTGTGTTCTGAGTGCCACTGTGTGGCATGTCTAGTTACAGGTCCCTGTGGTATCTTATGTACTTTTGGCGCTCTGGGCAAGACACATTTTGGGGCTTCCTGTTCAGGAAAACCTTCCACTCAACTTCAGCTACTACAAGCCTTTTTGATGCCAAACAATATTGAATTGCGTTAAGCTTTTTCAAATTCAGTTACTCAAAACAACCAAAGGCTGAAGCAGCATGGCGTTGCTCAGCCTAAAAGAAAGCTTCAACATGCCCTTTCCTTTAATTCTTGGATCTTCAATATTTCTCTTGTAACACCAGTATATAAGGTGAAAATCAATTGTCTGATTTGACTGCTTCTCTGTAAGCCATTAAATTAATCACTGATACCCCAACTAATTAACACATTGAATAGTAACATCACAACATGCTTGTTCCAATCCTAAATTGAGCTCCTAAATTGGCAACACGTTACTGCACTGTGGTATTTGATACCAGAATCTCCAATTTGCAATGATGATCACACAACTGGCAGAATGGTAAAAATTACTTCTTGAACATTTTACATCTGATTTTTATCCTTAAAGTTAAAGATAGTGCTGCAAGTATTTTCCCACAATGCTGATTAATGCTCCCTTCTTAAATGTTTCAAACTCAGTCACTATTTGGTCCCTGGAGCTTCATTACGGATATTTTGAAAAGAAGAATGTGTTTGCTATAACTAATAGGCGCTTTGGGGAGCCATGATGTTTCTGTAGTACTGCTGTACACTCAAGAAGTGATGTACAGTTCTGCTGCTAGTGGGCGTAAATGTGCGCTCACTTAACATTTTTTTTTTTACATGAAACGTGGATAAATGTTTTAATCAGTATGCCTCATAGTGTCACGTGGCCGATAGGCACATTGTCGACATCACTAAGTTAGCATGAGCCCAGCAGCCATGATGCAGCTTTTGCACACTTTACTACATGGCTTTATTTTTGCAAGACTCTGTGTCTTTCACATGCCTTTCACATGAGAACTGTCTGCTTTGTTCATTCTCTGCCTGTTCCTGGAGTTTAGTCTGAACATTGTGAGCAAGGTTGATAAACAATGCCCCTTGTTATTCTGTTCTGGTCAGGACCTAGCATCTGGATAAAACATACTAACACAGCTGCTGCTGGAAGCTCGTACTTTGATATTACAGGGATTCATGTTTAGGTGGGACACACTTGGAGAGGGAGCTTTCCAGGGAGAAGAGCAATGCTGTTCCTATGATGTAGATATACCATCTAGGCACTAAGGAATGGGGTCTGCTGACAAAGCCCAGAGATCTTCTATTATACAATAATACTTCTTCTTACCAAGGGGAGGGAGTTTAGGCATTAGAGCCTTTCTCCAATGTCTTTATATGATGACATCTCCTTTTCTGTTGTATGGCCTAGCTGTAATGCTAACTATATTAGTGTTAAGCATTTTACTGCTTGTTGTGGCTTGTATACTGCATGTTAGAGCACGATAGTTGAAATAAACATTTTAAACTATATCCGTGTCTCGGTCATATCTTATTGTGGACAGTTACGAGCGTGTGAGCGAAAAGGTGTCTTGTTACCGCAATTCCTGAGAGATCTGGGAGTGTTGTGTTCTGGGGTGTCTAATCATTTGCTTCTTCGTGAGTGTGTAGGAGAGCGAGTGAGACACTATAGCTAGTCGATCATAGGCTCGTAGGAACTAAGGTGGTGGGAAGGCCTAGCCCCTATACACCAAGGTCCCATAATCCTGCGCTTAGTTCTGTGTATCTGCAGAATCCCTGCAACATGGCGCCACCAACATTTGGTCTGGTACTTATTCACGAGAACCTTGAGTAGCACTTGTGCTTGCCCACAATAACCTCTCACCAGTTTCAGTCCGTGGTGCGCGGGGTATACCTCCTATATTCGAGCTTTTATAGGATTTTCAAGCTTGAATTTTAAAAGGTTTATATATTAGACCCAGTATTGCGCTACCATTTTCCTTGCTTAAAATTCTATTATGGCGATTAACATTGCTGCGCCTAACCGCGCTGCAGTTACTGCGCATTTGACTCAACATGGAGTTCCGGTTGAGGGAGCGGATTTTATATTCGTGATAGAGGCAGATGCAGCTGTCCGCTTCAAAGTTTTTTACTCTGGGGTTAAGTTTCTAGCTGTTGATGGAAACGATCACTTCTTTCATGAATATGAGCGTGGTGAGGTTCCACAAGTTTACCGTCCATATCGTTTACTTGAAGTTCCGTTGTCAGCTTGGGAGCATACCATATGGTTTAATGGCGCAGTTCCTCACTCTGTTTCAGTGGTCCGTTTTTGCCCCTTATCGGTTGACGGGGCCACATGGCCCATTTTGGCGGCATTCACACCACATTCAAATTATCTTGGTGTTTCACACGCAAAGCTGCGCATATTACACACGTCTTTAATTCATATACACAGAAGTGTCATTCAGTATCTATCTCGTAATGTACCTGCGGCTCCTCCTGGTGCCGCTCAGCCACCAGGGCATGGTGGTTATAAGTCCTATCATGATTAATTCAGTGATGGGGATGCGTCCTCAGAATAGGGATGATTTTCCTTTTAGGTTGGCCGAAAAATGTAAGCAACTCGAAGCTGTTTTTCTGCACACGTCTCCTGTGGATAAACACAGGATACTAACAATGAGCTTACCTAAAGGCCTTATTCCCAATCTGGCTGATTGCACCACTTGGGGGAAGGTGTTTGCGGCGGTTTATTCACTATGTTTTGGCACCCCCTCCATGACTGTGCTTCCAACGGTCCTTAAAAAGCTCAAGATTGAGTCGGGATGAGATTAGTTGGCGTGTTCCCTATTGTCTCAGACATGATTCTTGCTAACATCAAGGGGGAGGCAGTAAGTTTACAGATAAGTCAGCGCCTGGAGGCAGTAGCTGACGTAGATAAACAACGTGAGTTGCCAAAGATTATTGCAAACATATATAAATCCTTGGGGCGCAATAATCTGGGTATTAGACCTTTTACTCAGATACAGAATAAGCCCTCACCTAAAAAGGAGGGGTGTCCGGTCTTTCCAAAAAAGGCTTGGAATAGAAATCAGCGGTAGCAACAGCAGAAGCAAGGTTCGCGTGGGGGTTCACCGACACCTGATGCTTCTGAGCTCACTCTCAATCAGGTCCTATACAGCAAAATGGTCTAAAGAGGGTGATAGTGCCTGCCCCTCCTGTTTGGCTCAGGCAGAGACATTAGCCCATTTGTTGTTTACCTGCCCGGCGTATGACAGGCCACGCAGAGCATGGTTGGCACCTATCTGCAGGACACTGGGGACTAGACCGAGCGCTGATGCACAACGAATCCTGCGCACGAACACCCTAGCCCCTATTGTCATTGCAGTGGCAAAGTTCCTGGGTTGGTGTTGGATTATTAGAGTGAAGGCACTACAAGCACCTTGAAAGGTTTATCCGATTTACTTTTAAAGGGTTGGAATTATATCATTTAATATGAAATGCTTTTTATCCATAAGCTAATTACATTCTTAGGTTTTAAAGTTTTAACTGTATATAACGGATTGTGTTTTGGCATCGTTTAGGACATTTTCCTAGTGTCCCTAATTGCTCAATTTCGACGTCACGTTTTTTAATCGTATATATGTAAACTAATGTATTTTATGTGGTTTTAATGGGCCTGTATTTTTATGGCGTTTTATGTGTTGTATGTATTGTGCTTTTATGACTTGTCGTCGAATAAAAGCTGTATGGATTGGATTGGCTTCTGAGCCAAGATATGATTTGCGTGACCGCTCTAAAATTAAGACACCAGAGGTTTCAGGTTCCTGATTCCGCACTCTCCTCGTTCCTTTCAGAAATCATAGGATTCACAGTTCGGTGGCGGAGAGTGACAGGATCGCTGACAAGGCGAGACCACTCAACGATGACGTGATCCGCCACGCCAGTTTGACGTAATAGCCAAACCGGAGGGACAACCTCCTTATCATGCCCAGTTTCAAAAGAAGAAAGTTGCCACTTTGACAGCGAAGTATGCCTCAGATGGTGAGAACCCTACTCCTCGACAGCGCGACAGAAGTTACCATAGTGCAGTAGGCACTCCATCCTTGTCTGGAGGCGAGAGCAACTGATACTTTCATTACAGTGGAAACAGCAGATACACTAGTTGCACCCCTGATAGGCTTTATGAGATAGTCCTCCAAATTGAAGGTGATATAAAAAGGACAATTAAGGCAGTCTTTTGGGACAACCTTACCTCTTATGACATTTTGTTGGCGGAGGTAGATTGGCCTCCTCCATTCGTTTTGGCTTCTTCCCGAGGGGAGGACGTGATACTCCCAAGTTTTTCCCGTTACGTATCTGAAGAAGCTAAACAAGCTTACGCGTCGGAATGGGTGTTAGCCCTAGCGCCGGCTGTGTATTGTAATCAGGTGGGCTGGGATAGATATTCACCAGCACATGAAATTCCTTCACGATCTATGCTGCAGCCACAAGCACAATATCCGATCTAGCGAGAGGCAAAAGTTTCCGTAAGTGAAATTTTGAACCAGTTGGAATATCAGGGTGTCATTAAACCATGTCTCTCATCCATGAATAATCCTCTTTTTCCGATAGCGAAACTGGATGGTTCATATCGTATCGTTTTGGATTACAGACATTTAAACAGTCACGTTCATACATTTGCAGTACAAAACACACACGGCTCTGCGTTAGTGAATAACATTGTTCGCAAAAAGAACAAAACGACACTGGATATTTCCAATGGATTTTATAGTCAAAATTTGGCTCCTGATAGCCGTGACTTGACCGCGTTTACCGCGGTCGGCAATCAGAAGCGATTTACGTGTTTTCCTATGGGCTATAAGAACAGTCCTGGGGCTTTTGCTGCGCGTCATGTCTCTTTTGCACAACATAGACACTGATACTTTCTCATACGTCGAAGACATTTATTTGACAGTTGACGAATTAATACCGCATCTTGTGCGTGTGAATTGCATCATTCTGTCTTTTGCCAACTTGGGGTACAAATTTAATTTTGCAAAGTCACACATCGCCTATTTAGCGGTACTCTTCTTGGGCTATGAGCTCAATAATGAAGGTAGGGGGTTGGCCCCCCTACTATCTGGAGAAATGTGCACAATTGCAACCTCCATCTACATTGAAAAAACTGCAATCCTTGCTGAGATTTTTAAACTTCGGGAGGACATACATTCCCGATTATGCCCAGTGTATCAAACTGCTTTATGCTTTCATACAACCCTCTTTTTTGTCTTCCAGCTGGCTTCCGGAACACACCACGATCTTTCAGTTTTTGCAGTCTGATCTGCTTGCTACCAACTTCTTGTTAACACATGACAATTCTACGAACTTGGTCATAAGAATTGTGCCAGGGATTGTAGGGTTCACTTATTTGACGTTCAATGAGGGTGACAGTACCAATAGCTTATAAATCGCATTTGTACACATCGGCGGAAATGCGCTTTTCCACAGTTGAAAACATTTTGACAGCAGTACAGATGGCGATTCTGAAAGAACGCTCGCTGGCACAGGGAAAACGCATTCTTATGGTCTCGCCTATACCTGCTTAAGCAGTGACAAAGGCGAGTGTTCCGAATTCTAAAGCTTTACATCCATGTTTAATACAATGGGCAAGTTCTTTGACATCGGCTGATGTCACTTTTATCTTTGATCCCTCTTTGCAGACAAAGGAGTTTTTACAATATGAACATGTTCATCCTCCTCCATTGTCTTTGCTTCCTCTAGATCGTTACAAATGTATCATCTATACAGACGGTTCTGCTCAGCCAGCCGTTGGGTCAAAGCATGCTTATTCGGCAGCTTGCGCTAAAGTGGCTGACTCAATTGTAAATGGTGAATTTAAGTCTTCCATAGTCCATACACAAGCACTTGGGGACTGTACAGCTCAATTGGCGGAGCTGGGTGCTTTGATTTTAACTCTAGAATTTGCTGATCCTGATGTGAACACTTGTTGTGTGCGATTCCTACTACTGTGTACAGGCTTTCAATGACAATATATTGTTTTGGACTCAGAATGAATAAGACTCTGAAGGTAGCACAATAAAGCATAAAATGCTTTGGGTCCATGTGGCAGAACTTAAGGAACCTTTGCCACTCACACGTTATCCATACTCTTGGCCATCAGCATGTGGGAACACATGCTGTTGGTAATTCTTTGGCTGATGAAGCAGCTAAATCTGCAGTAGCCATATGTTCAATAGCAGCAGTAACTAGGTCCAAGAGTAAAATTGATAATGATATTCTTGCAGCAATAGCTGCTATGAAGGGTGGGACGGAGTTCCTGCATGGTTTCCCTTCAAAGTATTCTTATCATTTGTCACATGAGCAAGTCCCATTTGCTACGATACCGTCCGTTGGAGATCGGCTGATTCCCAATGAGGACCGCTGACTTCCTTTGATTATAGCCGCACATGAAGGCATGACTTCTGCACATGCCAGGGTTTCTGCGACTGTTTCCATTTTACAGCAACGTTATTGGTGTTGTGGCTTATATAAGCAAACCCGTAATTATGTATTGTCTTGTGACATTTGACAACAGATTAAACCCTCTACGGTTGCACGTCCACCATATACACAGCCATACATTTCTTATCAACCGTTTGGTTGTATTTATCTTGATCACTGCGGTCCTTTGACATCTGACACTGCATATAAAACTATTCTAGTTGCAGTGGAGTCGTGCACTCAATTCCTCTGGGTTTGGCTGCAACGCAGTGCTGATGCTCAAAATGTCATTAGAGATGTGTGTCTTTGTCGGGACTTTTGCCTGTGGCACCTTCCATTCTGACCAAGGTCCTGCATTTGCCTCTAAGGGTTACAAGGATGCAATGAGGTCTCTGGGGGTGCTGGTGCAGTTTTCATCTCCATACAGGCCTGAGGGCAATTCTATAGTGGAGCAAATGAACCATGACTTAAAGCAATCTGTGACTGCTAGAGTCTTAGGTACTGGCAGGTGTTGGCTGACTCATTTGTATGGGGTTCAGCGTGCACTTAATAATCTCCCAAGAAGATCTCTGGGTGGGCGGACCCCATACGAAATGCTCTTTGGCATTAAAATGTTTGTGCCAGACCTTTTTATTCTAGACGTTGCGGCGGCTGCCGCAACATTTGACATAGATAATCATTCTACTATGTTACAGGAACTACAAAAGACCCGTAACACACTGGCTAAAGATCATTTGCCCTCGTCCACTGAAGCAGCGGTACGGATTCATGGTACTGGCTGGCTTCCTAAAGTTGGTGATCTGGTACGAAAAAAGCTGGAGTACAAAAAAGAATTTGGCCCCTCTTATTGTGCACCTGTCTTAGTTCTTGGATTGAAGGGTATTCGTACAGTGATTTTGCCTCCTTTGCCTGGCCGCAAGGAAAACAGATTTATTTCAATTGACAATGTCAAGCTACACCATATGACCGATACTGAATAGTATGACTCTAAGGTGTTCCAAACCAAGATCTTTCACTGAATCCGATGGCTTCAACTTCCTAGACTACTCCCCGTGTAATGGAAGAGGAGTTGGAGACTTCTATTGATTTGCCTGTTGTAACTTCTACTTCCACCAATGCAGACAGAGTATGATTCTCCTCCAGTTGAGGTAGTCATTGACATTCCTGGCAATACCATACAAAATCCATCTGATGCTGCACAGCCTCCATTGTTTCGTTTGGGAGCGTGTGGTTATTATATGGATCGTACCAGTTTTTTGACAGACTCATCTTTGTCCTCATCTGTGACAACCCCTCCAACACGTACACGTCTTTTCTTTGCCTGGTTCAAAAACACTTACCTAGTCCCACCCTGGACATACATCTGGATGGTACTCACGCTTATTTTCCTTTTCATGTGGATTGGGTTTGTGACAGTGTTCTTCTTGCTCATCAATGGTCATTATTTGCCTGAACGCTCTGCTGTGAAATTTGTTGATTGAGTTCCGGCTCCCCATACATCATCCCATATAACGAAAAGAGATCAAGCCCTCGTGAACATTTCGGCCTTCCCTGTTGCTGATGGCATTGTTTGGGATAAAGTTGCATTCAATATTCATGGTCCGACGGAGATCCTGAGCATTCCATATGTGTTCCGCGTTTTATTAGGAGATGTGGTATCACCGGACATACACTCAGACAACTGGGATGTTCAGGCAGTTCATTCATTGTTTTCCGATTTAAAATATTATCCTGCATTTGATGCTGAAGATTTATATTTGAATTCAGCTAATTATGCAGATTTATTGTGTTACCAACATTATGGCCATCATTTCTGGCACAAAATGAACACGTTAAGACCAATTTTTAATTTTACACACTGGGAACATTGTCCGACTCCTTTACAGGGGAGTTCTAATACACAGCGGAGTAAGTTCACATACTTCTCTGATTATAAATATCTCCAATCCAAAGTCCTATTTCTACAAGTTAAAATTGCCATCTCAATCTAAATTCATATTGACGCACACTAAATTGATTTATTCTAATTCCTTTAGGACTGATTTGGCGTTACATGGTTACAAACATTGGAAAGACACCATTGATTTGAAATCCATTAGGGGTACTAAAGATTGGCAGGTGCAAGGCACTGAAGCTCTGCACTGTGCATGTCTAATTCAGACTCAAATTTTGTTTTTAAATGACACGGTGCAACAAACTACTTGTTTTGGTTTGGCAACGGCTAAAAATTTGAATGTTTCTTCTATTCCCTCATTGGCTGAGTACGATACATGACGTACGCACACCAATCGTACGATTGATGTATTGATTGCCCTGTTCCAAAATGGTAGTATAAATTCTTCTGATGTTGACCCCTCGGGGTAGTTATTGTGGCCAATAAGTTCTAATGCACGTCAACTTCATTTTCTTACTGCAACGACAGGTTTCACGCAAAGCAGACCTGATCCACGTTTCCCACATTCTCATTCAGCCACCACATATTCAGTGGGGAAATTGGGTCAGCAATGGTTGGGACACTCCACACTGTCGTCAGTGAAATACCGGTCCCTTTTGTCGAGTGACATCAATTTGGCTAACTTTGTTTTAGGTCCAAAATCACCTAGATCAAAACGATTTATTTCTGAAGCATATAATGAATTGTGGAAACTGTCGCAGATGGAAACTGCAGTGCGTCTGCGCCAAATTGACCAAGCTAATTTGGAAAAAGTTCTTGCAGTGGTCGATAATAGCATTACTACATTATCTTCCCGTATATACACACCTTGGATAATATTGTTTCCTCCGTTATTGATATTGTACAGAATGATGTATCTGTGTTGTATCATGGTCAAAATCAATTGTGCTCAGTAATGCAATTTGCCTGGACGTTACAAACGCTCAAATTGGGGAAAGTTCCATGGGATTATTTGAATGCTTCTGCACTGTTTTTACCGTTTAATTTGACTGATAAACAAAAATGTATGTCTATGAAAGACGCAACTTACACATTATTACATATAGAACAATTAGAACAGTTACCTTTTTCTAGAGCAGAGACAGATTTAGCTGTGTGGTTAATACATAGTGTTATTTCACTGCCCTTCTCACTATTTCAGTTTACATCTTGCATGAAACACTTTCCTTTGGGACGCTTTGAGCCCCTGGGAAGTACATTTATTCATGAATTGTGGCCATTACCTTTCACCTACAGATGTCAGCGTGCAGATATGGAAGTTTTCCTGACAGGGGAGGATTGCAATTCCACAGTAGGACATTACCTAGTCTGCAAACAAGTTAAATTGCAAGGCGCCTGTAATGTGTTGGCACCTAATCTGGCTTGTTTCTTAAAAGGTATGCCCGTCCCATCTATTATTTCAGCACTAACTGTGCTTTCTAATGGCAGTCATCTTATTTTGAATAACCACAAATGCTGCGGCTTACGGGCCAGCATCCTGTATATAGTAACAGTTTCACAATGTGTTAATTGTTGTAGCACTGTCCTTTTTCCACCCCTGCATGGGATTGTAGATAGTTCGCTTTGGCCTTCCATTTCAACTTTGAAAACAGGAATCGCTGGTTGATGACCGATTGGCGGAAGATAAATGAGTCATGGACACTGCCTGGGTACTTGGCCACAACATTCACAAACAGACCAAGGTGGTCAACTATTGCCTGCACATTCATGAAGTATGTGTGCTTCCTGTAGATGTGTGCACTGTCCGCAGGAGGCAGAAGTTGCATATGGATGTAGTCCATTGCCCTCCACACATGCGGAAAACTAGCAATGGCATAGAAGACTTGCTTATTTATTTTATTTATTTTATTATGGAAGTTTTATATAGCGCTGGCTGGACCCGGAGGTATCGGAGCGCTTTACATGGGTAGGAAAGAGGTCACAGTAAAGAACAATAAAACAACAGCATGAAAAAAAAAATCAACATGTTAAACTAAAAACAGCTTAGGTAAACATACATCACAGAACATCTACAGAGAGAGCGAGGGCAATATACATCAGTAAAACCAGGAAGTGGGAGATCAGATTTCGAATGGTGGTGTGAGAAGGGGAAAGGCAAGTGGACAGCGGGGGTGCGAGGTTAGACGAGCAACAGGGAGGAGGGAGGCAAAGTGGAAACTTAGGTGGGAAGGGACAGTAGTGTAAGAGTACTAAGAGAGTTAGAGTTAGAGGAAGAGGGAGGCGGGTAGGAGTGAGATCAGTGCCAGTAGAATGTGGCGGGAAGGGGCGGAGGGGAGGAGAGAGAACGTTAGAAATGAAGGGGGGCCAGAGAGACTGGAAGGGGAAAAGGGTGAGTTTAAGTCTATTAGGCGTTGGATCATGGCACAGGTTAGACACCCCAAAATTTATTGAGGTGCATTTTGAGTTCTTTTTTGAAGCTGGAGTAGGAGGGGTTACATCGTAGGTCTTTTGGGAGGGCATTCCAGATGATTGGGGCGTTGCTGGAAAAGGAGCAGGACTGAGTGGATTTATTTTTTAGAAGGGGAGGGACTAGGAGGAGAGCGTTTATGCTTCTTAAGGGTCGTGTGTTGCCCGCTTTGCAGATTTTGTTGGAGAGGTATGTCAGAGTATTTTGGTGGAGGACTTTGTGTGTAATGCAAGCGGTTTTGTAGGAGGACCTGCCTTCAATGGTGAGCCATTTAAGGGTTTTGAGGGCAGGGGAGATGTGGTCGAAGCGTTTGCAGACGGTGATGAGCCTTGCCGCAAGGTTGAGCACAGATTTAAGCGGAGCAAGGTGGATTTTGGGGATTCCGGTGAGGATGGCGTTGCCGTAATCAATACACGACAGGACAAGAGATTGGACAACTAGTTTAAAATCTTCAGTTTAGCTGAGTTTTTGATGTGTACATTGAGGGTTAGGCTATTATCGAGGGAGATACCCAGGGATTTTACTGAGTTGGAAAGGGATAGGGAGCAGTTGAGGGCATTGAGGTCAGAGATCCAGGTTTGAGTGGGGAGGTGGTTGTTTTTAGGGGAGAAGAGAATGATTTCATTTTTTTTGGGATTAAGTTTGAGATGATTTAATTGGAACCAGGATTGAATCTTGGTGAGGGTGTTATTAAGGTGTAAGATGTCTGCGTGGGTTTTGATCTTATGGTAGAGTTGGGTATCATCGGCATAGAGGTGGTAGTTGATCCCAGCTTGTTTAAGAATGAGGGTGAGGGGTTCCATGAAAAGGTTAAAGAGAGGGAGAGAGAATAGATCCTTGGGGAACGCCAAGGGAGACCGGAGTGGCGTTTGATAGGCAGTTGCGAATTTTAATTTGCTGTGATCAGTGTTGGAGGTAGGAGACGAACCATTTATGTGTCGTGCCATTGAGGCCGAATTGATCTCTGAGAACATTAAGCAGAGCCGCGTGGTTGACCGTATCGAATGCAGCGGAGAGATCAAGGAGGATTAGTAGGCAGGTCTCGCCATTGTCAAGGGAGTGGTGTATGTCGTCAACAATGTTGAGCATAGCAGTTTCGGTGCTGCAGCCTTTCCTAAAGCCAGATTGTAGGGGGTCCAGTAAGTTGAATTTTTCAACGTGTTTATCTAATTGGAGTAGGACACATTTTTCAAGGGCTTTGGAAAGCAGGGGGAGGTTAGAGATGGGGCGGAGATTGTTAAGGTCATTGGGGTCAGCCGTAGGGTTTTTAAGAATGGGGGTGATTTGTCCAAGTTGAAGGGAAGTGGACACAACCCGAGGCCAGGGAGGAATTGATGATAGAGGTCCAACATGGGGTAATGATATGTTTTAGGTCTTGGATTAGGTTAGAGGGGAGGGGGTCTTTGGTGTGGGAGGACGGTTTAAGTTTAGAAATTATGTTAAAAACATCACGTTCAGTTACAGGGCGGAAATTATGCCAGGAGGCATTGTTTTTTAGTTGTGAATTAGGGTGATTGGTTTCAAGAGGAGTGATTATGGGTAAGTGCGGGGAGAGAATATGGGGGGGTATTATAGAGGGTGTGTGTAAGGAAAGGTGAGGGTGAGGAAAAGGAGTAAGCCGGGAAGAAGTGTGATTAGGGGGTGTGGAGAATGTGGAGAGAGTTATAGAGGGGATGTCAGGAGTGATTTGGGGGGTGGTAGGGATCAGAGTTGAGAGGAAGGATTGTTCAATCTTCGCGATTTTATCCGAGAAGAAGTGAGCAATTTCTTCACATCTGGACGTCGAAGCCAATGGTATAGGCGGTGCGGAAGAAGTTTGGTTACGAACAATGTTGAACAGTTCTCTGGGTCTATTCTTTGCCCGATCGGGTTGAGATCGGAAGAAGGATGACTTTGTTAAAAATGTGTTTCTTGTAGGATGATCTGGCTAGTCTGAGAGCCAGATGTGAGGGAGAGGGATGCTGTCTCCAGGTTCTTTCCTTGCTTGTTGGCGAGTTGTTCTTGCGCAGTGTTGGGGAAGTGTAGATGCTGCGCAGTAACTGATGATGGCATACAGGACAGTGGGGAGGAACCTGGAGAAGGATGCCTGTGAAACTCCGTCCACTCAGGCGGTGGTTGGCTGAAAGGTGCCCGAGGCCAGCATGTGCAGCACAGCAAGTAGCTTTGTATATGGAGGGATGTTAATGCTGTGCTGGGATGCGGCCTGCTGCCTTTGCACAATCTGGGTGAGGAGGTGGCTAATAGAGCCCCTTTTTAGCCTGTAATGGGCTATGACCTTCTCTTGCTGGAGGTGTACGAGGGTAATCCTCTGGCAATAGACCCCGCTCTCTTCGGCTGTGCTGCTTTTGTGGTGGAGGTGAGGGTGTGGTCGTCTTCTTGGCGCTCCAAGTTGCAGTACCTCCATGGCGTCGTTGCGGTGACCAATGATGGTCAGGGATTGTCTTCTTTATATGCAGGTGTGTTTGCACCATTTTTATGACCTGGTAAGTATTGACGTTAGAAAACTGCCGCTAATTTGAGTTAGCTGCAGTTTTTTGGGGAATATCGACGTACAGGGATTTCTTTGTAAATGTCGCGTTGTGTGTTTAGCTGCAGTTTTTTCATGGGAACGCCTACCTTGCATCTGATTTTCGTTAAGTTCCGCTAACAGAAGTGGCGATCTTGAAAACTCACGTTTATGCTGGAAAAGTGCCGCTAACACGAGTTAGCAGCAACTTGTAAATACAGGATAAAAAAAAGCAGCTGTAACGTCAAAAAATTGATGCTACTGCGGAGTTAAGCTCTTGTACATAAGCTCCTTAATTTTAGACAGTGCAGACCAGCACTTTTATTTTTACAACAATTACATATGCCTTCTGTGTGCTGTGTAATGTCTTATTACTTATGGCAGGTACTGAAAATAAGGAAAAGCCAGCAGGGGTTCTCCTTAAAAATAAAGTATCCCCTAGGATAACTGTTGCACTTTAAATGAGTTACTCAAGTGAAGGAAATTGGTTTCCCTTTCAACTGGTCATTCTCGTTATAGTTTATAACCGAATTGTATATATGAGGAGTTATTTCTAACATTTTAAGCTTGTTTAATTGTTTTGTATTATACTTTTATGCTACTGAAAAGTACCAAATAAAGTTATGATTGATTGATATTATATGCATTCATAGTTTAGGCAGATTTCTAAATCCATTGTGCAAGTGTGTCAACAGATCAAACTCAATGAGATGTATGTTGCATATGTATTTGATGTGTACAAGTGATTCTTCTTGTCAATACACTTCGAGGCGTTTTGACTCTACATACATAATTACTTTAGCCACACATGTGCACAGAGCAATGTGTGAACTGCAAATTGTGAATTAATAGATCTGGGCCAACTGATGATCCTTCAGGGGATCTTGAGAAGTACTTCCATGATAAACGTGACACGTGTATGCCACTTTGTGCCAATACGCATTAGTCCTAGTTGAGACTGTTTCTCAATGTCCTGTCCACATGGAGAGTGTGAGGTAGGTACGAATCAGACTGTGTCCTGGCCCTATTGTCTTCCAGGACTCCCCTTAAATTAGTGATCCATATTATGCAAGGTGTCTATGTACTGTGGCCTCCTGTGTAGTGAAATTTGAATGGTTGTAATGTCATTCACATTAGTTGTCTATTTCATGTGGATGGTGTGTGCGGGTCCATGACAATGGTTAGTGAGTTAGACTGTTTCTGTACTTGCTAATTCACTACTGATGTACTAGTTGCATGGGGTCCTAGCTTATGGTACAGGAATAAGTGTCAAAGGAATTGATAGCTAGTTCTAATATGGTGTGATTGTTGTGTTTTACACTACATTGCAGACATATGTACATAAGCTTCTGGTCTTAACAGTTCGAGTATGTGCGTCTGTGCACATACATCAGTAAACTGAACATAGGCCACATCATGCTGATGTGATGTGCCTTTATATTCTGTCTTTGTGAACACATGCCCCACATTTGATCTTCCACCCAGAAATATAATGCACTATACTTGACCATGGTTACCTGCATGATAGGGGATGTATGTGTTATCAGAGGGTCATGTTTGTTGTTAAGTGTGGGTCAAGGTTGTCAAGGAATGTGTGTGTGTGTGTGTCAAGGAGTGTGTGTGTGTCAAGGAGTGTTTGTATGTCAAGGAGTGTTTGTATGTCAAGTGATGTTGGGGCACATGCAAACCATTTTGCGATCGCAAATAGTGTGAATCGCAAAATTCAGCCGTTTGCAATCGCAATATGGCCTTTTGAGATGCATGTACCTTTACCAATTCGCAATTAAGGAAAATCGCAATTTTTTGCGATTCCCGTAATTGCGAATGCAGTTAGGGAATCGCAAATTGCGATCCCCTAAATGCGATGCATTATGCAAAAGCAAATTGCGTTTTCGCAAAATAGAATCGCAAATTACCATCAACTTGAAGTTGATGGTAATTTGCAATTCCTTTGAAAAATGCAAATAAATGCATTTTTCAAAGTGCATTGTGGTACACACACGTGCCCTTAGGGCATGTGTGTGCACCACAAGTGCATACCTACCTTTTTTGGGGGGTGCTTCAGGGTGGCCTTTTGGCCCCCTTGCACCCTTCAAATTGCATGTGCAATTTGCGAGTACCTATTGGTACTCGCAAATAGCGCCTGCAACTTCCCATTCATTCCTATGGGCCTGTAGGCCCATAGGAATGAATGGCAAGCCATTCCTTAATTGCGACTCGCAATTTGCGAGTCGCAATTATGGAATGTTTAGGAATCGCTATTTTAATAGCGATTCCTACATGCATAGGCTTTTACGAGTCCTTAATTGCAATTCCTTAATAATCGCAATTAAGGACTCGCAAAGCCTACCTTGATGCATGTGCCCTGTTGAGTGTGAGTGTGTGTGTGTGTGTGTGTGTGTGTGTGTGTGTGTATGTCCAGGTATGATGTGTCACGTGCAAACAGTGGCACATCCACACGCGTTAGGACTTCTGGGTTGTGGTAGAGTGGATCAGTCTAGTGATCTTTGCATTGTGACTGCTTTGTTTGTCATAACATGAGTTTGAGTAGCTTCATTTAACAAGAAAATTTGGGTGGGGACTCATAGGGATGTGTATTCTGTCAATGTGGCCACCTTTTAAAGCCAAATGAGCCACATGAATATGCTTTTCACCTATTGCTACACATATGATATGTCAATACTTCTGGCATATAACAAGATCTAGATGGGTGAATGCACACCTTACATTGTACCCAAGATGCTTGAGTGTTTGACATTGGCAAAGGCTGTTGACAATTCACTTTGGTGAAAAATGTGACTACAATGCATAGGGATTTGTAGTTGGCTCAATGAAGACAGTAGCAAAATGGGCTTGTAGTGTTAGTTCGCAGCTAATGGGGCACTGGTAGGTGATGCAACTGCAAAGTCTGCTTTCTGTTTTTTCAAGATGTCGCTGCACTGAATGGATTTTGGATGGTAGCTTTCTGTGCATATAATTGCCATAATGGTAATGCTAGGCACTATCAAGTCCAAATACCATTCAAAGACCTATATACATTTGGCAGTGCTTGCTAGCTCGCTCCTCCAATGCACCTTCAAGCCCCCTCATGTGGTACATCTCAAGGTATACCTTTTCAGTGTAACACTTCACTGCGACACCCTCCTTCGCAGCACAGAATAGGAGATCAGCTTGACTCTCAGGCTTTGCTCCCTGCAGCAGTGGTGGTGATGAGGGTATTGGGTTCAGGGAGGATGTTGTGTGCCAGTGTATGGGTTTCTGTGGCACATACTTGTGTGCATTGATGTAATGTTGCCATAACATGTGGCACAGAGCAGTGGTGAGCTCCCTTCTCCCTAGGTTATCTGTAAACTTCACTATGCATACCATACTGAATGTGATGATTGAACCTTATCTGCTTTGCATTAGTTAGTTATACTTTCCCTAACTGGCCCGCTTTTTCTTTGATCGTTATCAAAACCCTGATGTACTTATGTCCCCTCGTTTTTTCCATTCTTATTTTTAAATTATTCCTTATATTTTACACATAAGTACCTTGTTGTTAAAACATATTATACTTAGGGTTTTTGGTTCTCTTTTAGCTTCATTAGTCCTTTATTAGTTTTTCCCAATCTTCTATTGCCGTATTTCAAATGATTTGGAGCCTGTTTACGGCATCTCTTTTGATGTTCATTTATCAACCCGTTTCATCACACGTATTATTCACGTTTTCTGAACGGACGTGATTTACGTCCAGCTACGGTCTAGCTGCTTCGATGCCTTATTGACGTCAACACCATGTGACCTTCGTACGTTATGCGGATCACCCATTTAAACCAAGGGATTCCGTTGCTCTCATTACCCGGCCGATCGACGTATGCGTGCGGTTCAACGGTTTGTTTGCGTTAGAAATATACAGCAGGTAAGATTTCCACCCGCTTTAGCCACAAGTTAGGGACCGCACAAACTTAAATTAAGAGATGTAAGATATGTTTCTCGTAGCATATACTTTGTTTCGCTTTTTATGAAATATGTAGTTGCTGATTCTCGCATCACTGTATGTCACCTACAGGGTCATATGGATTGATATGCTTGTATCGAGAGGATGGCACAATATTAATCATACGTAGGACAGTAATCTAATCAATTTGCTGTTCAGGATTAATCAAACTGGACCATTACTCCTCTCTTTATCATCAGGTACTATTTCGTTATTTAAATATTATAGGCATTTAGAAATGCACGAGGCTGATTTTCATTATCGTTTTTTCCTTATAGTTTTTATCATTATTTTTTCAGACTAAAATCGATTGAAATAAAAGACTTTCCATAAGAAGTGCTTGCATCAAGAGATCTCCATAGGGTTATACTATTTCTTGGACATTAATTCAAGTAACTGGCTGTTCGGCATCACTTAAATCTATCCTCTATGACCAGGAATATATTGGTTACCTATGCACTATAGGCATCTAAAAATGGCATGAGGTTGAGATGTATTACTTCATTCCCTCATAGCGCCCGTTATCATTTTATCAGATTAGACCGATTGAAGTATAAGACTTCTCAAGTTGACAAGATCCCCTTTAAGGCATACACATCCGTATACCACACAAGGGGTAAATATTTCTGCCAGCTAACATATGAAGAATCCTACCTGTTTTATTTTATGAATTGATTATATTATTTGTCCTTCTTAGAGATTGAGGTACACAACCATCTAGCTTGTGTAACCCTCTTCCCGCTTGATCAGCTGAAACATAGATTAAGTTGATGACCAATGCAAAGTAAGCATATACATTATCTTAAGTAAAGCCACTTTTCTTAAATAAAAACCGATACACCTGCATGACTTTATTCAATGCACTTTTTCTTTAAAACTATAAGCGCTTTCCTATTCTCTTTTTGCTTCTTTCTGTGCATCTATATGAGAACTTAAGTTGTTTGCATATCACTCTATTATACTGTTTACACAGGTCTGGTTTCTGAGGTGATGGCATAAATCTTGATATGCTTCTTCTCTTTTTCAATCACTAAATCTTTTTCCACTATGTTTCTTTCGGGTGAAGGTATATAGTTGATCCATTTTATGTGCATCATGAATCTCCGTGTATTTTATAGAGTCTTTTAATTCATTTTTAGGATAATTTGTGGCTTTCCTGATGAAGGCGCAGTGTGCGCTGAAACGCGCGTAGAAGATCCATCTCATTGCCACTTTGTGTTTTTTGTCTTTTGTTAAGACTGTCTGTTATTATGTTTATTTGAGAATAATGGTTTGTCTGTATTGTGTTTGTAATTTGAAACATTGTAATTTCTGTATTTAGTTTTTGTCTTTGATGTTTGTTTATACTTCATGAAAATATGTTCCAATTTAAATATCTCTATGAATTATGTCCTATTACTTTTTTATCAATTTGAATTAAAGAATAGAAATTTTAACAAAGTACATATGTTTACACTGAGTTCATTAGAGATTATGTTGTTGAGTAATATGGTCTGTTTAGTGTCATAGACCGTTTATTGCCTAGGGTTTTCTCTTTCATTCGCATATTTACCCTGTCCTAGGAATATTAGTTTCTACAGGGGGTCCTTGTTATTTACACTAATTTACCCACAGCCTGTCTGTGCGGGACTGTTCGTACAGTGTATTATATGTGGTTTTGATCACATTACCTTCACTTTATATTTTGCTTGGCTATTTTGTCTCCAGTCTGTTTATGTTGCACTACTTTATTCGATTTTCAACTCCATTTCTGGATGGTATTCTATTGACATAGTTTCTTCTTAATTTACTTCGCCTAGTAAGTACTAACATGGATCAGTTAAAAAACTTTGGCTTTTCCGATGAGGAATTCGCTATTTTGGTAGGCACTAGTAGTTCATTTAGTAATATCTCGAAAACCAGTATTCAAGACAATGATGACATAACTAAGTTAGCCACTCTAAAAAAGAAAAGAAAAAGAATGGAAGCGCATGGCGAATTTATGTTAGAGTATCTGAAAGCAGGAATTATACCGCAAGGGCTCAGAGTCCGTAACATCCCAGGACTCTGTGCAATTTAGACAATTTTTAGAAAAATGGAGCATGATAGCAAATAGATGCTCCAGAGACCTTATGATACTGATCATTGAAACTGCGAAAGAACTGGTTTCCACTTTAAAAAATGAACTAACTGAGTTAGAGGATAAAATCAGAAAATCTAACGCATTAGAAGAAGCAAAGGAAAAATTAGAAGAAGCAGATAAAGATCTAGCTTCTTTCTCTGATTATCTAATTAAACGGAAAACAGAAAAACTCAATAAACAAACGTTATAGGTCTTTGGAGAAAACGTATCCCTATTTAGGAGAGAACTTCTATAAACAAAACCAATATCTGAATGAAAACTCTAGAAAACAGAAAGTTCTGACTTTATCCGACACCTCAGACTCAGAGGGTGAAAGTAGCTCTCATTACTATGAGCAACAAGGACCTCATAATTCTTTCAACCCCAACCATAATATGTGCCAGCCTTTTTTAGCCCAACGAGGGTTGCGCAGAGGCAGACAGAGAACGATTTCAATCACAGACCAGAGGAAATTATCAAAACCAGTATTATCAACCCGACAACCAACACATGTTGGAAACCCGGAACAGACAATACTGGAGACAAGGGATGTAATCCCAATTTTCGATTTATCATCCAATATCTTGGACACTTCATGTATGACCTTACTCTCAAAGGGTTTATCTTATGTACCCCACACTAACGTTAACAAATTTGAACTCTACCAAGATATATTTTCCTTTTCTCATAAGATTAGAATAAAAAAGTTTTTTGATAAATCGAAGAGCAACCCGCTACTACGTTGCCCATTAGAACTGAGTTAACCATACAATCTACGTTCACGTCCTCCCTGGATCAGGTTGGCCCAGAGGTATCAGTTTTTTAACATACTGTCCTCAACCGTTTAGATCAAGCTTTGCGATTTACCCCTAGACCCATTTACAATCTTGACAAAGAAGAGTTTTTGTCTCTCAAATCCTTAGCTCAAGACAAAACTGTCACGATAAAGAATTGTGACAAAGGGGGAGGCATTGTGGTCATTGATACTGGCACTTATGAACAAAACATGCTGAAAATGTTAAGTGACCAAACTTTTTACTCTAAAATAATCTTGAACCCTACCCGCAAAGTAGCTCAGAAAATTAAGGCCCACATACATCAAGCTAATTTGTGATCGCAAACGTTGCGAATCGCAAAAAAAGGCCGTTTGCGATCGCAAAATAGCTTCTTCCTATGCATGAAGCAAATTCGCAGAAATCCTTACTTTTCGCTAAATTAGCGATTTCCAAAATACTGAATCGGTAATAGCGATTCCGTATTAGGGAATCGCTAATAAGAAATCGCAAAATCGTATGCAACAAGAATTCGCAAATACAGAATAAGTTAAGAATCGCAAATTGCATCTCCTAAATAAGAACAAATCATATCAGGTGGTAAAAATTTCACATTCAAAAAAATCAGGTGTAAATCAGCAGCAAACTACTCAAACAGTCCCAGAATGCATCAGAATGTTTCACAATGGCAGCGCTCTATGTCATGGTGAGGAGGATGAGGCTAAGAGCAGCAGCACAGAGAAGAAGGAGGATACAGGAGAGAATTTTCAGAGTGCGCGTCACTTTGCTAGGGCACACGGAGGAAGAGATTTATGACAAATATTGGCTGAATGCTGCCACAATCTTAGATCTCATTGCTGAGTTAGACCCAATACTGCAGCATCAGACTCGCAGGACACATGCCATCCCCACCCATGTGCAGGTCCTGTGTTCTCTGCATCTCCTAGCTTCAGGGACCTTCCAGGGAGTAATTGCTGCAGCTAGAGGTGTCTCTCAAAGTGCCCTATCTCGCTTTTTCAACGCTTTCCTAAATGCCATGTTGCAGAGGATACACCACCACATTAGGTTCCACACAACACCACAGGAATTGCTGCAAACTAAATTAGATTTCTATCAGGTTGCACAATTTCCACGTCATTGGTTGCATTGATGGGACGCATGTACCCATATGTCCCCCCTCAGTGAATGAGCATATCTACCGGAACCCGAAATCCTACCATTCACTGAACATTCAAGTAATCTGCAATGCAAAAACAATAATCACAGACATAGTGGCAAGTTACCTTGGCAGTGCACATGACTCCTACATCTTCCAGCATAGTGGCATACACAGACGTCTGCTTGCAGGTGAATTTGGAGAAGGATATCTGCTGGGTAAACAGATGTAATACTGTCTTGCACACCTGTCCGCCATGGTGACACATAGCAGTAACTAATGTATATGTATTTTTCACATCCTGTGGGTGATAGTGCATACGCTGTGAGGTCTTTCATCCTCACTCCCTATCTGAATCCTTCGACACAAAGGGAGCAGCGATACAATCATGCACACATTGCGACACGCAATGTGATTGAGAGGACATTTGGTGTACTCAAATCCAGGTTTCGCATCCTCCACAAAACCGGTGGGGCTTTACAGTATAGGCCGGAGACATGCTGTAAAAGTGTTGCTACATGTGCTATGTTGCACAACGTAGCCACTAATAGGGGAATTCCCCTGGAAGACTGATAGCGAGCCAGAACTAGACATCGAGCCAGAACTAGACATCCAGCCAAGATAACCACCCCAAGCAGCATGCGGTCCAAATGCAGCAGAGGGGAGACCGAGACGGGCAGAAATCACGCAACATTACGTCTAAGGTGGGTAATCACAACACAGTATTTGCTTAAAGGTTTGTGTTAGTGTGGTAGTTGTGTTGATGCACACATACCATTGTCAGACAAGTGCAGTGTGGGTACAGACAATCAAATGTCATTGTCTTGGTACTGCAACATCAGTGTGAACAGGTTACACATTTCTGGTTACGTCACCAGATTGGTACATGTCCAAATGTCTACTTCTTCCTGCCACACACTCCTGTGGCCCTTTCAGGAGGCTCTGCTACCCCCGTCATTGAGCCTTCTGTGCCGGCTTGACTCCTGGTACTGCGCCTCCTGCCATGTGCCACAGGTACCAGTAGGCTGCTGAGGCTGGAACCCTCCTCACTGTCCCCCCCTGCATGCATGAGGCTTCCACTAGCTGCTGCAGTCTGTAGTCCTTCCACAGCAGTGGTGACCTGGATGAGGCCCTTAGCCACATCCCCGCAGCAGTGGGTCATCTCCACCTGCATGCTGACTGCTCGCCTGGAAAGCTGAGCTGTAGTATGACTCAGCCTATTTATTGCCCTGGTGTAACTGTGCATGCGTCCCATTGAATTCTGATGCCTCCTGCCATTTGAGACATGCTCAGCCTGGATGACCCTGCACATATCTTCAATGGCAGTCACAACACGGTCAAGTTTCTCACTGTTTGCCCTGTGCCCTTCAACTACTGCAGTAGTAAGCTCTCTCAGGCAGTCATGAATACCACCCATGTCTCTTGCCATTGTTCCCAGTTGGCCCTGCATGATACGAATATTCTTCCCTTGCAGGCGCTGGACCCTGAGCATCCTGGACTCAAGCACACTTGCGGTGGGTTCGCCATCATCCTCAGCAGACGTGAGGATTGCCCTGGGCCTTCGCCTGCGGAACTGCATGGAACGGCGCCGCATTGTTGGCTATGGTGGTGGTGGTGGTGGTGTATGGGCAGGCTGCTGTGTGTGAGCTCCTGTTTGGCTGTCCTCATCACTCTCCAAATCAGGCAGTGGTTGGACTCTTCTCCTGCGGTGAGTGGGAGCAGGTATGGGTGAGGATATTGGCATTTCTTGTCCCTCATCATGCTGTTCCATATGTCCCTCGGACTCGTGTTTGTCAGCCACGTCACTGTCCTGTGCTGCATCTGTGATTGAAACAGTGCAAGTTCAGTTAGTTTTTGTTTGCACTTGTTTGTAACATTGCACCTGCAAAGGTATATTAAATCTACTTATGTAATGTAAAAAAGTCTACTGTTGTCACTTCCTTGCTATACTCTGCTGCACTAGAGCAGTGTTAGTGCTTCCATGCCTTGACCTTACATTTGTCTGCATACAACTCCCACAATGCATTAGGGTGTTGCAAGTAAAAGGTGGACTGGACTCAGGTGTGCTACACTATGCAGGGTATGCATTTGGGTGAGTTTGGGATTACATTTGACATGCAAATATGTTTAGCTGTGCTCTTACCTTGGGATGTACCCGCATGTCCTGAGGTGTCGATCTGTGTAACACCAACAACTGCCTCTGGCTGCAGAGTGGACTCCACCATGTCCTCCAGTGGGGTGTTTGGACGCTCGCTAGATGGTCCCCCTCCTGTTTTTTTTGGCTGCGGCTAGCCTGTCTGCCACCCTCTCTTTTGCTCGGCTGCGCAGGTCATACCATCTCTTCTGCAGGTTAGGGATGTCACGATGTGCTACCCCCACAGCATTTACCTTGGCTTGTATTCCAAGCCAAATCTTCCTCTTCACAGACTCAGCAACATGCAGGGATAGTTTCCCAACCAGCTGGTCATGTCTCAGGACCAATTCCTCAGTGAGGATTTCAAGTTCCTTGTCACTGAACTTGATCTTTCTCTTCCTGCCTTCTCCTTTTTGTGCTTTTTCAGTGCCCATGGTGTGTTTTTCTCACAGTTCCTGTTCAAACACAGTTCCTCCAGGGTGTGCTCCACCAGTCTTCCTCCTCCTCTCCCTGTGTACAGGTGTGTGGAATCACTTCCTGCTTGTGATGTCATCGCAATGCAGCAATATGGGTAATTCGCAATTTCCGATTCTCTAATAGCGAATTCGCAATTACAGATTCGGTAAACAGGGAATCTGTAATATTTGCGAATTTTACTGAATCTCAAATATTAAACCCGGTTTCATTGCTGCATTCGGTTTTGCGATTCAGTAATAGCGATTCCTTATTTTTCGCTATTAAGGAATAGCAAACTCATTTTTGATGCATGTGGGCCCATATCTCTTACTACTTTAGCATTTAATGCAGGAGAAATCACCAAAAAGGAACAAGAATATCTGAATAGCTCCAAAGGGAAAACATCTTGTATTTATGGTGTACCAAAGATACACAAGAACATTCAGGACCCTCCTTACCGTCCGATTGTATCCACCATTGGGTCTGTCACAGAACCCCTCTCCAAATACATTGACAATTTTATCCGACCATACATATCTAAAATCCCATCTTATATTAAAGACACTAGAGACATGATCAATAAAGTCGAGAACCTACCTTTTAACCAACATACTCACATCCTAGTGACTCTAGATATTGAATCACTATACAGCAACATCCCACAGAGGGAAGCTATCGAAGCGGTTGCGTGGTTCATCAACACCTTTGATGTGCCATGTCCTAAATCCTTCCTTTTAGACTGCCTCAAAATTGTACTGACGGAAAACACCTTTGAATTTGGTCACACCCTGTTCAAACAAATTAAGGGTGTAAGTATGGGAGCATCAGTTGCGCCATCGGTAGCAAACATCTATATGGCTCTTTTTGAAACTAAATTCATCTATAACGATCGCTCCATTTTTTGAGTCGGTCTTGTATTGGGTCCAGATATATAGATGATATCTTCTTTATCTGGACTGATACTGAAGAAAATCTTCAGGAATTTTTGCAGTGGCTTAATTTAGCAGATGTTAATCTCAAATTTACTGCGCACACCAGTCAGCAACAAGTTGAGTTTTTGGACATTTTGATCCGACACAACTCAGGTGCTCTAGAGGTGGATCTTTTTGTCAAACCTACTGCCAGAAATACGCACCTCCATTTTAACAGTTACCATCCACGAGCCCAAAAGCAAAGTATCCCATTCGGACAATTTTTGCGATTGTGGCGCAATTGCACTAATCTGTCTGATTTCGATTCACAAGCTATTGTTATGAAAACTAAATTCATAGCAAGAGGCTATCCACATCGCTTGGTCAGAGAATCTTACAAAAGGGCTAGATTTTACAACAGAGACCACTTATTAACATTTAAAAATCGCCCTAAAGTAACACAACTTGTATGTGTCACTAAACATTCAACAATGAATGAGAAGACCAAGCAAATTATCAACTCGAACTGGCACATATTAAATAGTGGCCCAGAACAAGAAGTTAAACTTGCCAAACCTATTTTTGCACACCGTCGCAATAGAAACATTAAGGACATCATTGTCCACTCAAGTTTCATGACAGGTACGCCCTTTGTTCAGAAATCCCTTGATGGGATTGGAACTTTCAAATGCTTGACCTGCAAATCTTGCGACAGTAATTGAAGGAGAAAACTGTCTACAATGGATATACGATACGTGCTAAAAAACTATGGAATTGTAAAACAAAGAACGTTGTTTATCTGATCCTAGGTCCCTGCAATTTGGGTTACGTAGGGGAGACATCTCGCCCAATAACCACTCGGCTTACGGAACATTGTTCCGCAATTCGCACTTCCAAACTCACTGCTCCTTTAGTCAAACATTTCCTTGATCTCAGCCACACAGTAGATGATATGCGATGGCTGATCCTGGAAAAAATAGATATTGCAGAGGAGAATGGAGGCATGGAAATCCACAAAAAGAAAGAAGTCTTTAGGATTTTTACTTTGAATACATTTAAATGTGGTTTGAATAATGAACTACCGTGGGAGAATGCTATAACATAATAATCACTGATAATGATTCTGTGCTCTGTCTTCTCCCTAGGTTCTGTAAAGTTCACTATGCATACCATACTGAATGTGATGATTGAACCTTATCTGCTTTGCATTAGTTAGTTATACTTTCCCTAACTGACCCGCTTTTTCTTTGATCGTTATCAAAACCCTGATGTACTTATGTCCCCTCGTTTTTTCCATTCTTGTTTTTAAATTATTTCTTATATTTTTCACATAAGTACCTTGTTGTTAAATCTATATTATACTTAGGGTTTTTGGTTCTCTTTTAGCTTCATTAGTCCTTTATTAGTTTTTCCCAGTCTTCTATTGCCGTATTTCACTCGATTTGGAGCCTGTTTACGTCATCTCTTGATGTTCATTTATCAACCCGTTTCGTCACACGTATTATTCATGTTTTCTGAACAACGGACGTGATTTACGTCCCACTACGGTCTAGCTGCTTCGGTGCCTTATTGACGTCAAGACTATGTGACCTTCGTACATCATGCGGATCACCCATTTAAACAAAGGGATTCCGTTGCTCTCATTACCCGGCCGATCGACGTATGCGTGCGGTTCAACGGTTTGTCTGCATTAGAAATATACAGCAGGTAAGATTTCCACACGCTTTAGCCACGAGTTAGGGACCGCACAAACTTAAATTAAGAGAGATGTAAGATATGTTTCTCGTAACATATACTCTGTTTTGCTTTTTATGAAATATGTAGTTGCGGATTCTCGCATCACTGTACGTCACCTACAGGGTCATATGGATTGATATGCTTGTATCGAGAGGATGGCACAATATTAATCATACGTAGAACAGTATTCTAATCAATTTGCTGTTCGGGATTAATCAAACTGGACCATTACTCCTCTCTTTATCATCAGGTACTATTTCGGTATTTAAACATTATAGGCATTTAGAAATGCACGAGGCTGATTTTCATTAAATGCTGGCATCACCCATGGTTTGCCTCGGGGTCGCAAGTTTTTTTAATCGGGGCCATTAGACATAGGAACAGATTACTCCCGTAATAGTAATTTTGTGTTTGCTGGCTCAATTGTGTTTTCCCCTTCTTGATTATTATGGTACATTTTTATATGTGACATTAATTAAGGATCTGGTCTATTACTTGAGCACAGTGCACTTTATATGATATTGGCTTTTTCTATGAACCTTTTAGATATGAATATTGTGATTGAAATGTGGGATCATTGTATTGTTATGTATTTGGCTGGAATGTGTATTTTCCTTTAATAATATTGTATGCTTTTATGACTCTTGGCTGCCGAATAAAGTATTTCTGACTGACTGGCACGAGGCTGATTTTCATTATCGTTTTTCCTTATAGTTTTTATCATTACTTTTTCAGACTAAAATAGATTGAAATAAAAGACTTTCCATAAGACGTGCTTGCATCAAGAGATCTCCATAGGGTTATACTATACCTTGGACATTAATTCAAGTAACTGGCTGTTCGGCATCACTTGAATCTAACCTCTATGACTAGGTATATATCGGTTACCTATGCACTATAGGCATCTAAAAATGGCATGAGGTTGAGATGTATTACTTCATTCCCTCATAGCGCCCGTTATCATTTTTCAGATTAGACCGATTGAATTATAAGACTTCTCAAGTTGACAAGATCCCCTTTAAGGCATACACATCCGTATACCACACAAGGGGTAAATATTTCTGCCAGCTAACATATGAAGAATCCTACCTGCTTTATTTTATTAATTGATTATATTATTTGTCCTTAGATATTGAGGTACACAACCATCTAGCTTGTGCAACCCTCTTCCCGTTTGATCAGCTGAAACAGATTAAGTTGATGACCAACGCCAAGTAAGCATATACATTCTTAAGTAAAGCCACTTTTATTAAATAAGAACTGATACACCTGCAAGACTTTATTCAATGCACTTTTTCGTTAAAACTATAAGCGCTTTCCAATTTCTTTTTGCTTCTTTCTGTGCATCTATATAAGAATTTAAGTTGTTTGCATATCACTATTATACTGTTTACACAGGTCTGGTTTCTGAGGTGATGACATACATCTTGATATGCTTTTTCAATCACTAAATCTTTTTCCACATTATGTTTCTTTCGGGCGAAGGTATATAGTTGATCAATTTTATGTGCATCATGAATCTCAGTGTATTTTATAGAGTCTTTTAATTCATTTTTAGGATAATTTGTGGCTTACCTGATGAAGGTGCAGTGTGCGCTGAAACGCGCGTAGAAGATCCATCTCATTGCCACTGTGTTTTTTGTCTTCTGTTAAGACTGTCTGTTATTATGTTTATTTGAGAATAATGGTTTGTCTGTATTGTGTTTGCAATTTGAAACATTGTAATTTCTGTGTTTAGTTTGTCTTTGATGTTTGTTTATACTTCATGAAAATATGTTTCAATTTAAATATCTATGAATTATGTCCTATTACTTTTTTATCAATTTGAATTAAAGAAATGAAATTTTAACAAAGTACATATGTTTACACTGAGTTTATTAGAGATTATGTTGTTGAGTAATATGGTCTGTTTAGTGTCATAGACCGTTTATTGCCTTGGGTTTTCTCTTTCATTCACAGAGCAGTGGTGAGCTCATCCATACATATTTCTGTGCATATATCTATGCGCCTATGCCCATTTCTATTCCTATTTTTATGTCGGGTCAGTCCCTGTATTTCCAGTTCACACTGTGGATACCCGATGCTGAAATTCCCTCATTCCCCATGCTCAACATGCCAGAGGATACACATTACTGCACCTTTGCTTTGTGGTCACTTCAATGTACAGGGCAGAGGTCTGCAAACTGGGGGGTGCGGGCCCCCCTGGGGGGCCCTTAAGTGATCTCAGGGAGGCGCCAGTCTCTGTCCAAGAGAAGCATCATGTTTTGTTTTCAGTGTTAAAAGCATGAGGGGCAGTATGCCACCTTGTAATGGGCCATCACTAACAACTTGTCATTTATTTCCTGACTGGGAGTATCTGTAAAAAGGGGTAACATAGCTTGACTGCAATGTTTAAATATGTGTAGACATATCTAAACATTGCCAATTTAGCAGTATAATTGTGAAAAAATTGAGGGGGGGCGAGGATTTTTATATTTTTTTACAGGGGGAGCGCAGCATTAAGTTGAAGACCACTGGTGTAGGGATAAGTGTGTCAATTACTGGCAGCGACATCTGCGACGGTTCTGATTTTGCCTGTCATCAAGTAGATACAAAAGCGGTATGAAGTACGCAAAGGGCTCCATAACTGCACAGGAAATGTGGAAGCGTGTTGTCGTGAGTTTCAGCCTTGTGAGCCTCCCATTCCGGCAGCTCTGATGAGGTGGTTGGACCGACACAGACAGCTTGCCCGAAATATGCATATTAATAGTGCGGGCTGTTCCAGGGCCAGACCGCGCTCCATCTGCTCCATTGGACCTTTCCAAAACATTTGTGGTCTGAATTTTCTGTCGGAGTCAGAAGAACAGAGTCGTCAGTAAGCCATGTATTGTACTGCATCATAATACTGCCGTAGGAGCAACCACTTCCGACGCGACATTGAGCGGACCAACCAACCCCGCAGAGGTTTTCCGTCCGACATCGTAATCAGGCCCGAGTGTTTTGCTCTTCGAGGCCTGCTTTACTAGTTATTCTTGAGGCCTGCTTTCCAAGTTATCATTACTTTCACAGCCAGTGAGTTTACAGGTGGCTTCCATGAAATGAAAGACAATGGGTGTCACCATTTCTGTGAAAAAATGGTTTTGATATGTAGTGAGGGAGAGTGGCACTGAGAATACCAAAAACACATTACATGGAAAAGGCAGATAAGAGGTGGTAATGCATAAAATATCATGCAATAACCAGATAGTGAAGGTTGGGATGGTTAATTTTTGCAGCGTTGTGCACCGTCATGCAAAACGCGAAAAATATTGTAATTGCTGGATGCACTCATATTACAGCACAGTTAAATTATGTTGAATCAGCTTTGGGAGGTTCTGCTGGTGGGACTGTGGAAGGAACATTAACTAGCTGTTTAAGTGAAGGTAAAAGATCTTGGACAAGAGCACCTTAGATGGAACAGAAGTCGCCATTCCCAGAAATGAAACCCAGCACACAAAGTAGAAAGTAACTTAAGGTGGCTCCTATAACAGTGCCCTCCCATTCAAAAAACATATGTAGACTGACATTTGGGAAGTGGCTGGGCAGGGGCATCTTACTTCTCCCTTCCACATCAGCCACTTCGGTTTTGCCCAGGAAGGGGTGAGCAGGATTCTGGTATTAGAACCAGAGCCTGCATGCAGAGAGCCAGCCTCTTTTGGCGTATTTTACGAATTGGGCAAATGTTGAGGGATCCTTGGCATTTAGGAAGTCTGGAGCAGGGTCATTGTCCACTGACTGAGTTTCTGGTTTGAAGGTGAGCTTTGGGGGAATAAAGATTGGTGCATTGGAGTCTTCAGGTCAGAGCCATCAGACAGCTGGAGAGATTGGGCTCACTCACTCCTATGGGGTACTTTAGACGACTGGGAATTCTGTCTGCATGGAGAAGCTATTGTGAGCCATCAAGACACTCCGTCCCACCGCCTTAAGGCATTTATCCATCATATGGGCCTTGATGAATTTCAGCCGATGCATTATTTCATCTGCCAGCTGATACAGCCGCACTTTTTGCCTCAACTCCATTTGCCCCAAGAGCAGGGACTTTATCAGCAGCATATGAGCTTTTCAATGTAGGAATGCGCTACCCTAGAAGCTGTTTGCGTTGGCATGTACCTGTGTCATATGGTCTTTTATAGGCAAGATTAGAAGAACAAAGTGCTGATCAACCAATACAGGGCATAATTCGGTGTAGATTTAGCTAATGTAGAGGCTCTGAGGAGCAGGATGGAGAGCTTGGGAGTTTCAGCTTTTCTCTCTCACAGTGCTGATGCACTGATGCCAATCCCACTAGCAGCATCGTACACCAGGCACAGCAGTGGAAGCTCTGCTCTCTGAACCCAGACACATGTGGTTTTTGTATCCCACCTGGCAGCATCTTACATCTAGCAGAAGATGTATCCCTATTGTATGGATGTGAGTGAAAGGCAGCCAATGCTGATGCTACAGAGACTTTTTCAAGAAACTTCATGAAATTCTATGCTACTTTGTGAAATTAGGCTATTTGTAGCTAAATGTGATGTGCAGTTCTCATCACTTTTCTATTTTATTTTTTTTTAAACCAGAACACTAGGCTCATAAAAAAGTCTTGCTAGATACCGGCAAAAGATTGGTTCAGTATAACAGTCTCTCACAAGATTTAATGTGAGATGCACGCCGTACAAAACAAAGAAAAAAGTACATGAAATCATGGAATGTGTAATTGAGACATTTCATGAATTTCACTAAACCTAAAATTAAGGAATTTTCACAAATTTTACAGCATATTTTAATTGTCACCAATGCCTACTTTGTAGTCTCTAGGCAACAACTGCATTGTTCTAGTTTCGGTATTTGACTCTACATCTTCACGCTCGTTAAAAAGTCATTCATGTATGGGCAAAACCAGTCTTTAAAAAAAAAGAAAAAAAAATGTATGGGTATATGTATGGACAGACATCTATATTTTACGTCAAAAATAGTGCTTTCGCTTTCCCATTATTTAGCAAATACGGCCATTTTCTATGGATCATTTCTTATCTCAATGTGTGTGTGGGTTAAGATCCTTTTATAAGGACAGCACAGATTTCCTACGCAGGATTTATGATATTCAATGGGAGGACTCCTAATCAATGATTACTTTGGATGTGTGCTCATTATGTATTGAGCAGAGATTGGGGTAGATGCATGTAGGCATTTCTTCTGAGACAGACCTGTTGCATGATCACACTAACATGCTGAAAGATATGATGCTCTTTTGTTTGCAACAAAATATTTTCCTGTTTGAGAACACACTGTACTGCCAATGCTCAGAGATCGCGATGGACACCTGCTTCGCCCCCAGTTTGTAAACTTGTTTCTTGTCTCGTGGGAGGAGCAGGTGGTCTGTACGGAAGCCAATGAGAGGTACACCAGCCATATCCCTATATGGGTGAGGCACATTGATGACCTCTTTCTAATTTGTATGGAGATACCCTAATGGCAGAGGAATTTGACACACTACAGGCCAATGATCTTAATCTGAAATGTACTTCTAGGATTAGCAAGGTGTACAGTGAATTCTTGGACATAGAGGTACAGGTTGAAGGCAATGTACTGACAACATCATTACACCGAAAGGCAACTGCTGGCAATTTTATCTTGCATTGTAGCAGCCATCATCCTAATCTGCTCAAATGGAGAAGCCCCCATGGGGAACTCCTAAGTGCACGCCACAATTGCAGCACAGATGAGTCTTACCACATAGAACAAAACATGGTTAAATGCTTCAGGGAATGGGGGTATCCCCGAAAGGTGCTTAATCAAGCGCAATGAAAGGTTCAATCATTGAGACATGAGGAGGTAGTTTTCAAGGATCCCTCAAATAGGCAATTACTGAGAATGCCACGCCCAGGTTTATTACCACCTGTAATAGAAGTGCACACAAGATATGGAATTGCCTGAAGAAGCATTGGGAGCTCATTACTTCCGATCCGGTAATAGACGGAAGTATGGAAGCCTGGTCTAAGGTCACATATAAGAAGCCTTGATCTATCAGGGACGTGCTTGTCCACAGCTACACCCCATACGTGGTTGAGGGAGCAAAGAGGACTTTATAAGTGTGGCTCCTGCAAGGCATGTAGATACACTGTGAATTGGAAGCAATTTATGCTTCCTAGAGGTGAAAGCAAACTTAATAAGTTCATTACTTGTACATCTGAGTTCATAGTTTATGCTCGTAAATGCCCATGCAAACTCACTTACATTGGCAGCACCAGACTGCCTGTGGAGAAAAGAATCCTGGAGCACCTTTGTGCTATAAAAAACCAATGACCCCACCTATCTGGTGGCACGTCATTTTACAAACGTCCATCATGGCAACAACGAATCACTGGCGTTTTGTGGAACTGACAGGATTGAAAAACTTATCAGGGCAGGCGATCGGGAGAAGCGTCCAAGAGTTCTGGAGTCTCGATATATCATGGACCTGAATACCAAGTGACCAGCTGGCCTCAACATGGTTGAAGAGTTTGCGTGTCACATTTGGCTTTGACACTGTTGTGGGGTCGCAATGAGCGGTCGTAGGCCAGGTCGTTTTATAGACTTATTTTTCCATACAGTTTCTTTGTGGTATGGGACAGTCTTTCTGGGGTATATGGGGTCTGTTCCGCCTTCCGTCTGCTCCTCCTATGCTTCTCCAGCTTGGTATAGTCTTTCTCTCGGAGGTCCGGTCCTCTAACGGTCTCCCTCTCCGGGGTGCAGGAATGGAGCAGCGGTGAATGCCAAACAAGGGAAAAAAAAAATATACTGGGTGTAAGGGCTTTTGTTTAGAAGTGTGTCAGGGATAGGGTAGTGCTGGGGACACCTCAAAACAACCCGTGCACAGAACGGCCGCGTGAACGTGAAAGGGTGCAAGCGGGGGCGACCGCGATCTGCCCTCCCGGCCCTCTAGGTGTCGGAAGGTTCCCTCCTCCCTAGCCACCCTGTAAACCGGTCCCGTACCTGGGTTAGCCACGCTCCTCCTGGAGCGTGGCTCGGCGAAGCGTGGTGCCGGTGGCCTCCTGGAGTATCCTGGAGTCCTCGGGGTCCCGTACCGCTACTCCCTCTCCGATCTTCCACTTCTCCGCTGTCGCTGCTCTCGGCTCTCGCTGCTATGTCTCTCCCGTCTGCTCCGGTGTCGATGCACACCCGCCTCTTTGATCCCTCGCTCCTTATTGGCTGGTCTGTCGTGACGTCATAGGGAGGAGGAGTCCCGTCGCCAGGGAATCCCCAATTAAAGATGCCGTGCTCCTGATGTTCCGTGTCCTGTAAGAGAGGCTGGTTTGGGGAATCCCACTCATCCTGCTGCGGGGAGATAAGGGGGGGAGAGAGTGGCGTTGCAGTCCACCAGTCAATAGCGTCCTCCTGTTGTACCATTGCCGACCCCACCTTGCCACAGACAGTACTCTGTTGAGGTTCTATTTAGTAGTATCTGCAGCAGTATTTTATGTATAGTTTTACACATAGGAATTATCTTGTTACTTTCCTCTTGTGACCATCTTTTTCAAATAACTCACATTTTTGCATTTTAACCTTTACTTCTAAATTGGAATAATATAGTTATAATTTATCTTGAGTGTGATTATTGGGTGCAACTAGCTCTGCATGTAAAATATCTTAGAGCATGGAATGAAATTGAGTTTGTTTATTTTGATTTTCAATTAACATAATTTATTCCATGTTGTTACCACAATTGCTCTCCTGTGGACAATGACCTGTTAAAGTTTATCTAATTGGTATAAGGGTCCCCACACTATGGCGCCACTTTGAAAAAGCCTCATAGATGTATTTCGATACATGTTTTCAACAACATAACATGTGTGCGCATTAGGGTATATATGCTTTGTAATAACTGCTCTATTTTGTGGATTATTAGGGGCCAACTGGCTAACTATGTTCTAGGAATTGGCTCCATATGTGTCTGCCAGCATACAGGCTTTGATCAGTTATAATGAGGTTATAGTTAATACAGTATCGTATACTATTGTTATTTAGTCATGATATACCATTCATAGTCCAATAAGGCCCTCAGTCATAAATATAATTATCAGTCAATGTTTTTGAATTCTCTGACCTGCCATGTCCATGAACTATATTGGCTAAGTAGATGCATGGCTGAAATGGTCTTGATCATATTGCAGACACATGGATGATTGGGCTCATGTATATATTTTATATGTTTTCAATTTCATATTATAATTAGGGCTACCCTATGTGTTCACAGGTTTGAAATTTAAAATGATCTGGGCTATCTTATGCATCTAATTATATATTGTATATATTTTTCGTTTCAAAGGTCTTTTTAGGCATTTAATCATGCACACATCATCCACTGATGCACTTTGCATATTTTGGTTTGAGATATTGTCAGATTGTACCTCTTGCACTGTACTATGCATGCCTCTAGGACATGTTATTAGATACTCCTTGTCCACAAAATTACATGCCCTATTTTCAATGTACACTTGAGCCCTTAGTGGGTTGTAGTAGAATCATTAATTGTATAGAGCAGCAACGTTTAAAGGTTTTACCTCAAATACCTCGATTACACATATATATATATATATATATATTTGTATCTGCAAATTACAGCATATGGCTGGTACACACCAAGGTGAAGTATCCTGATGTACATGGCTCACAGTATTTCGTTGCTCTCCATGATTGTAATTGTGTATTTCTGCAGAGCTACAGAGCTACGTTCAAAACCTGTCATCCTACATCCAGGACAATGGAGTTTTCTTGGGAAGGGTGTGTGACCTTGCTTGAGATGAGGGGTAAGTCCTTGTCACGATGAATGTTACATCCTTATACACAAGCATTTCACAGGAAGATGGTTTGAGAGCCGTTGAATACTTCCTGAGCACCAGACTGATCTCCTTATACAGGCACACGCAAATGCTGCTCACAATGGTGAATTGGTGTCTTTAGAATCATTTTTTCTTATTTGGAAAAGACATCTACAAGCAGGTGAGGGGGACATCCATGGGCAACCTGTTTCACCCTCAGCTATGCTTATCTGTAAATGGGCTGGTGGGAGGAGCAGGTGATTGCGCAGGAGTATGCGCAAAAAATGCATATAGAACATAATTTGTGGACTTGCTTTATTGACAATTGATTCGCAATTTGAAGAGGCACAGAACACTCAGCGCGATCCTTCACTGAAAAACTGAACGAAAAACACTTGAAAGTGCACTTCACAGCCAACATTAGTGAGCAGCAGGTGCAATTTTTTAATCTCAGTGTCTATGTTGAGCAAAGAAAAATCCACACCAAAACCTACAGAAAACACACCGGGGAACACAACACTCCACGCTAGCAGTTTCTATCCCAATAAGCTTAGAATCCCCTATGCTGAAAATCTGTTCATGCGTGGAAACTGCAGTAATCAGCAGCAACTCAGGGAAGTGCAGGATGAGCTGCAAAGTAGGTTTACAGATAGGGGCTATAGCCAAGAGGTGGTGCAGGGAGCCAGAAGCAAAGCCAAGAGGAGGGCCCGAGATGATCTGTTCTTCATAAAGGCAAACAGGGGAATATGGCATCTGAATGATCACAGGATATTTCATACAAAATAAGGAAGTCAGGCGTATTCTCAAACACTGGCACCTCATAAAAAGTGACTCCATTATAGGGTGTGTCGTGCTGTTGACATTCCGTAGAGCTAGATCTATGAGGTAACATCAAGTGGTTAGCAGTCCAGAAATGGCTGCGACTAGTGGTTGACTCACTGGCAGGCCAGGTTTTGAAAGTGCCACAAGTGTAAGGCCTGCAGATACAGAGTAAATACCAACACTTCCATGAAGATCAGTAAAACCCTACACTGCAGAAGCGATTTCACAGTTTATGTACTAAGGTGAATGTGCCCCAAGATGTATGTGGGGAGCACGATCCTCAAAGTGCATCTGTGAGTCTTCCAACATATCAGGACAATCAGAAATAAAGACCACAGTTATCCTGTGACACAACATTTTGAGGAAGTTCATGGCAGTAGGGATTGAGACCTGAGCTATTTTGCCCTAGATAGAGTACCATACAGTGTGAGAGGAGGAAACAGAACAGCGATTAAGGGGACTAGAGTCAAATATAATATATGGAGAAAGCAAAGTCTTTCTGATCTGTTCAGAGAGATAGGACATTTAGGCACTTTTGTTCAATTATGTCACTAACGGGGCCGTGCGTATGGGGGGACCTCAGTGATAGTGTCCACTTACGTGGCATTAGCAGTTATCACTTGACACCACTCACAGGAGTTTAACGTTTTGGCACTGTTGGCTCTATTCACATCATGTCTAAGTAACCATTTGTAAAGTACAAATATAGGAAACTGCAGTGAATGTACCTTGTGACACCATTCATGTAAATTGTAATGAATTCTCAGATTAATACAATTTTGTGAATATTGCTATTGATTATGCTGAAATGTAAATTTCTAGGACATTGTGGGCACATATGCATACTGCTTAAAGACAATTTCAAATTATTTTTTTCATGCCTATGGCATTTGTATGTATAAAGAGGTCATCAAAATGGCATTTCTTTTTATTGAAAAAGGCTGTTGCACAGCCGAAACGCGTCTTAGTTACCGGGTTGGGAGAGGCCCACCTCATTAAACAGGTTTATTTCTCCAACTCTGAGTGTGTGCTCTTTGTTTAAGGAGTTAGGAGGCAGTTTGGATGTCTAAAGCGTCAGCGGTGGTGCTTGTATACGCGCCAGAGGTACCATGACTTTTGAGTGATATATATAGTATCTTTAGAAAACAGCTATATTCTACGTCAGAAATAGTACTTTTGCATTCCCCTTATTTTTTGGTATGTTTTGGCAGCGTGTGTTATAGGTACATTGAACTTTTTTTGATAATAGCTTTTGTTTGAACACTGCCTAAAATGTATGTACTACAGTAAATTATAAAGGCATCATGCACCCGGATCTTACATTGAAGATCATGTTCGGTTCTAAGTATGATAGGTATGCTAGTCCAGGAAATTACGAAAAATGCAGCGTGTTTGATATAACCCACAATTTGTGCGCCTCACAGTATCAATATTATGCATGTTCAAACTGTAGCGTTTTCCCCAGCCTGGGTACCTGCAAAGGACTACACCTCAATCGGAGCTTAGTAATAAAAATCTTCATTAGTCTGCGTGTAACTGCAAACTCAGCATTCTAAACCAGCCTTAATTGAATTCCGCTCTAACACATGCACTCTATAGAACTGTGATGTATCAAGAGCCAAAAAGATTCCATCATTTCTAACTCACAAGACACTCATTCTCCCCCTCTGTTAAATAAAAAAAATAAAAAATAAAAAATCAATCAATTTTTTTTCACATAATAGCCATATTTAAACATGGCGCTTTTATTGTTCGACCTGGTCTTGATCTGGGAAACTGAAGTGTATCACCGATGCCCAGGATCTGCATCAACGGTGTAGCAACAACAGCAGTTACTGATGATTCAGACCCAAGCTCTCCTTCAACAGTTAGATCTGATGAACAATTAGTTAAGTGCCTAAAATGAGAAGTCTCTCTGGTAATACTCTCCAGGGTGCTGGGCAGTCACAATGTGTTCCTTAGTAGACACCACTTGAAAAGGTTCAACATCAAAGGGAGCAACAGATTTTCTTCTCCGCATTTGTTTTATGAGCACCAGATCTCCTTTCTTAAAGACTGTTTTTGCACGTTGTATTTTGTCAGCATACACACTAATCTTTTGTTTGTTAACAAAGTCCTTCGCACGAGTTGCTGTCTCATCTTTCTTTCTCCAATTGGTCCATTGAGGTAACCTGTTGTTCATTACTCGCTCGATCAATGTTGCACTGCTTTCTTGAGCGTACCACAGAGGTGTGCTTTTCTGATGCTTTATATTCAAATGCTCCAAGAAATCTTCGAACTCTTGACTAATGCAAGGTGGGCTGTTGTCAGACTTGACTATGGCTGGAACACCCCATGTCGCAAAATGGCCATCTAGTTTTTCAATGGCTCGTTCAAGTGGTAGATGAAAGATCTTGAATTAATGGAAATCATTAGTATTCATTCACAATCACCAGTAGGTGATGTCCATTGTCGAGTGGACCAAAAAAGTCAATGCCTATTCTCTCCCATGCATGTTTTGGGAGTTCTGACATGTTCAAGGTGGGGTGAGTAGTTTTTGTAGAAAGGCAGTTGCAGAGATGACATGCCTTTAATTCCTTTTCAACCCGGTCATCAAAATAAGGAAATCAGACTGTTGGAGAGCTCGTTTTGTGACGATTTCAAGATGTCCTTCATGGCCCATTTCAATTATTTTCTGTCACAGACACTCCGGAATCAAAATTCTCTACCCTCGTAGTAGAACTCCTTCCTGAGTTAAGGACAGTTCATCCTTGACATTTTTGTATTTTTGATATTCACCATCACTGGTGAGCAGTCGAGGGTGTTGGTTCCATGATTGATGTGTTATTATATGCTTCGACTTAATTATCATGGCAGTGATAATCTTTGCTAATGAAATGGCAGCTGGTGTGCTTGGTTTTACAATGAAGTTGATATAGGCCTCAGCCGTTTTGGATGGAATACCATGAAAATGTATAGGCACTATGGAAAAGTAGTCAGCAGGGTTCTGAAACTACCCTGGATGATGCACAATGGTATAATTTGACTCTTGCACCCGTAGTCCCCATCGTTCGATGTGAGGAGGCATTTTGGCCTTTGGATTGCCAAATATTGTCAGTAAAGCTTGATGATCAGTTACCAGCGTAAAAGGTTTTTCGTACAGGAATACATGGAAATGTTCACAAGCCCATACCATGGTTACGCTTTCTTTTTCAGGTTGTTTGGGACAAACTTTTACTTGCATATGCCACAATATGCCTTTGAGCATTCAAGTGTCTGCTGCGCAGTGCTAGGCTAGTGCCTAACCAGACTGGGCTAGCATCAACAACTCGGCTAGCATCAACAACAACCTCTGTATGAAGCTTCAAATTGAAGCATGCCATTTCAGTAGCATTATTAATGGCTTGTTTGATTTTCTTAAAACTTCTCACATTCATGTGACCAATGAAATGCAACATTCTTTTTCATCAAGTCTCTCAACAGAGCACTTACAGTGGCAAAGTCTTGTAAGTATTGAAACAATAACTGGCCATGCCAAGAAATAAACACCATAGAAACATCTTGTGTGGGATCAGCATTTGACAGTGCTTGTACTTTAGTGGGATCTGGTGCCATACCCCCATCAGAAAATATATGGCCAAAGAATTTTTACTTTGTCTTATAGAACTCGCACTTGTCTGCATTCAAAGTCAAACCTGCTTCAACAAACTTGTGTAAGAGCTTTATTGTGATCTTTGTGTCACTCCAAAAACCAATATGTAAAATCGATGTGATTGAATGCATTCATGACCGTACGATACATCGAATGACACCTTGAAACAGTTCTGCAGCAGATGTCTCACCAAAACTTTGTATCCAAACAAACCAACATGTACAGAAAAGTCTGTAATGTACCTGCAATCTTCTTCGAGTTCCAACTGATAAGGATTATTTAAAATCAAGGCAAGAGACCTTTGCAGCATTTAGTTGTGTCATGTCAACAATGTGTGGACCTGGATGTTTTTCTCGTTCAATTGACTTTTTTGCCTGACGCATGTCAACCTACATGTTTACAGCTCCTTCATTGTCCTTATTAGGCACTACTACCATGGGAGAAACCCATGTCATTGGACCAGTAGAACGCTCAATAATATCATACTCGAGTAACGATTCAAGTTCTCTCTCAACAGCTTCTTGAAAATGAAAAGCAATTTGTCTATGTCTCTGAGCTACAGGACAGCCATCCTCATTAGTATGTAACTTTGCTTTCATACTCTTAAGCTTTCCAAAACCATGAAATATAAAGGGAATTGACTTACTATTTTGAGGAGAGCATTCATGTTGTAATTCACTGAAATCAGTCCCATATCAGTGGCTGTGCTGAAAACGAGCAGAGAGGCACTTGATGCTGTGCCTTGAAGCACATGGACGGGTTTGCTTGAGCCTTCGTTTTCTTGTGTTTCATTGTCACTACAAATGAATGTAGAATTTCAAGGCATCGATACAGCCCATGTATACACTTTCGATGCACCACTGACTATAATGAAAGGCATAGAACAACCATTTACTCTGTGTAATCTTCGGATAATGTTTAAATGACTTTGGTATGTCAATCTTTCTTTGACTGACCTTTTTCTTCACAAGCAGCCAAACCAACATAACATGTGCACGCTTTTCTGAAGTAAACATTGACATGGCACAATCATTTTCATCACTTTCACTTGATACTAATGCAGAAGAACTGTTTGACGATTTATATGATGATTGACTTCGTTCAGTGTCTTGTGGGTGTGTGTCGAACGTTGCTTCTGGAACATTCTGATGACCCTTTTGTCTTCAGGCTGTGACGCACTTATATTTTCCTTCGCTTTGCAAGCCATCTCAAAATGGTTCTCCTTCCCACACCCTTTACATAACTGTCCAAGAGTGGGACCTTTACCTTCGTGTGATAACAAAAAACCACATCTAAAACAACTTTGTGTGTAGACATCACTTGGTTTCCTTTAGTCTTTTGTTTTTGCTTACTTTTCACACATATGACTGATTCATTCTGGGCACCTCAGGCCTCCATGTCAGCAGCTTGTTGATCAGCACGCTCTAGCTCTGGCAGCCATTAACACTGACTCCAGGCTAAGAGTTTCTCTCAGCAATCGTCTTCTAAATGAATCTGACAAGCATCAGTCAGTAACTCAGAGGCATAGCTTCTTCATCATTAAATTCATTGAACTTGCAATGTCTGATGAGTGTGTCAAGCCTCTCCACAAATTCATCAATGGTTTCACCATGTTTCTGGCATTCTTGATTAAAGATGTATAATTCCAAGTCAATATTTGGCATTGATTAAACTTGATATTCAACACTTCTTTATTCTGACGATATCAGTTCGTGACATTTTCTTTCTAACTGCTTTTACACCATCACCAGCAAGATTTTTGAGATACTTTCTAATCTTTGTTATCAGTCTCTTCAAGTGCCAAGCAGTCCATCTCTCACCAATATTGAGCTTTTTTGCGGTATCAAATGGTGGTGGTAGTGGTTTCAGGAAAACAGCAGTGTTGTAGCCATTTATGGAAGTGGCGGATGTTGAGCGTGGAGCTCTCTCTGGCTCCCTTGTATGTTCATCTTGAACCTGTTCATGTGAGATATCACCGAGACCTTGGAACGTGCTGGCCTCTGGATCATCCTTGATGACTTTTAAAAAACGGCCTCTGTCTTTGCCTCCATTGGTAAAGCAGTGTTTCTTACCAAAGTGTTATCTTGCAATTTGCTCTCGCTACTTGCTGCTCTTTCAATACCTCGTTGCATCCGCCTTTAGCGTTATCACTCCGTATTTCGTGTGACTGTATATTGTGTAACAGCGCAGCACCTTTATGTACGGTTTGACCAGCTGGTTCTCAGTCACTGATATGTAGATTGTTTTGCAATGCTTTTGTTGTTTTCAACTTCTTCACAGCAACTGGAGTTGCGCTTTGCATCCGCATGCATTAAGCATCTGTTCCCTATTTCAATTGCAACATGTTGCACACGCGAGGAGTTTGCTTGGACCACAGTAGACTCTGGGAGACTACTGTCGATCTTCGGGTTACTTATCCCCCAACTCGTCACCAGTTGTATCGCCTTCCCCAGCCTGGGTACCCGCAAAGGACTACGCCTCACATGGAGCTTAGTATTACTTATCTGCAAGTAACTGCAAACTCACCATTCTAAACTAACCTTCATTGCATTCCGCTCTAACATTTACATCACAGTTGCATGCAGCCCATAAGGGGCCAAAAGTGTTCAATCATTTCTAACTCGCAAGACACTACAAAGCAGAACAACCCTTGCTGTAGCATTTGAATCCCGGGCACATTTGGACACTCCTTCCACCATGCCACAAACAGAAAGATCTACATTTTAGAATCAATCACTTGCCAGAATCTTTCTTCCAGAATACAGCACCATACTCCCTCCATTGTACCATTTACTGGGCCAAAATCTTGCAAGATCTTGTGCCATGACATCCAACAGACTGCACTAGCACATATGTTCCAAAAGGAAGCTGCGCTGATCTGTGAGGAGAGAGGTTTCCTCTAGGACTAGGCAGCTACCTATTCCCTCTGTACGATATGTGGTTATCGAATCTCTGACCCAATGGGAAAAGAACCAAATAGATTAGAGTGAAAATACTATTAAGAGCCTTATCACTCATGCTAAAATTTATTTACCCATGAATCAAAAATAACAAAAAAAAAAAAAAAAAAAAACCACAAACTTGATGCTACTGATGAACCTAGAAAATTTCAGGAGGTTTTGTGGGTCTCATTCCGATCCATGTAGTTCCCATTTGTGAAAACCTGTTCCAATCTCAATGAAAAATTTGTCAGTGTATGCAGAATTACAGGACGTCTTTTCTTATACAAATATGTTGTACAATAATCAATGCAATTCTCCTTAGCATGTACGAGTATTTGTGTGAAAGAAGACACCGCAGTGCTCAACAAAATGTGCATGTCGTCAGTGATGCTGGAACAATTTTCAGAGTGGAGTTGCAGCCATCAATGTTACATTACTGAACATATAGGGATTGTAATAAAATTCCAAGCATTACACAAAGTGCACCAAATGAGCCATGCCCATGTGGCAAAGAGTGGTTAGGGTGTAGTATGTAGCTGGTGGTGCATTTTGAAACCCTTTTGTAAATAGATTACTAAAACGTGGTATAGTACAGTTACGGACAGCACATTCTCCACTGAAAGTGGCACTAAATTTGATAACACTTCGGGCCCGATTCACAAAGGTAAATTCATTATTTGTATAAGCATACGATTGTATGCTATTCACAAATATATTTTACTAGTAGTATCTTTGCGACTGCGGAGTCTCTGCACATAAAAAGATAGGACAATTCTATCTTTATGTTCAGAGACTTCACAGTCGTAAAGATACTACTAAACTTACACAAAAGTAAGTTTATATAAGTGAATCAGGTTCATACAGTTTTATTGATAAAATTATATAGCGCACAAATGGTTGTGTGGGAATCTGGTTTCAGTAAATATTTTTTGTTTGCACATCACCAAGTCTCCTGATTTGATCCCATTAAAATCTTTGTTTCCATCACAAATCAAGTGCTTTTGTTGTAATTCTGATTTGTGTTTAACTGCTGATTTATTTTGAAATATTTGAACAGTTCATTCATAAGTGCCGGAGCAGGGATTCTTGTATCTCAGTCGTCGAGTATAATCATTAAATAACCCATGCCATTGGTCATATGGACCTTTGTTCGTGAACAAGGAATGATAAGGAGCAATCATTTACTTCAAACACCATGCACAGAGAAGTCCAATTAGGGCTTCACAAGCACCAATAGAGATAATTGGTGTGGGTTAATGAGTTTTATTAACAAATTAATTGAAATTTATTTAATTCATTTAGTAAATATTAAATTTCAGTTATCATTATACGTTCAAATAGTCCATTAGTCAGTATTTCAAAACAAGTTAATGTACCACATTAGTAAAAATTACAAATGAGGCAAAATACAGCAAGAGTGTTCCATAAAGGAAATCCCTAACTTAAATTAGTAGGGGTTTAGGCCTATAAAGACAATTTCTTCAATAAGCAAGGTAAGGTGTCAGTTTCAGAAACCCAAATGAAGGGTTCTGATAAGAGAATGAAAAGTGCATAGGCATGAAGCCTTAGCACATTAGCAATAGGAAATTTTAAAAGCTGGAAAATATTCTCAGCTATAAATCAGCAGGCGTACCTAGTCTCTGGGTGAGAAAGGGAAGGGCTCTGATGGGTTCTCTCCTCTAGACCAGACTAAAAAACACACTAATATAATTCTACCAAAACGTTATTTGCAAAAAATCTTGTATTCCACATTCCCACCAACCAATCTATCCTCAGCAAACTCTGAGAGCAGTTAAACACCCTAGTTTCTCATGTCTTCACAAAGGAGCACAGAATAGAGTCCTTGAATTATTACACTGATAACATCTTGTGGTTCTTGACACAAGATGCATTTTCAGCCATCTCCTCTCCTCCCGGTAAGAAGCTCACTCTCAGTTGTCTAATACATATGTAATGCCTATTCACTAGCTAACAAGACTTCTGGAGAACTACAGCATCTGCAGTGGAAAGAGAAAAACATCTCGTGCACATTAGTTTCAATGTGAAAAAATGTCTAAGGGGCATATGTACAAGAATTGGCGCAAACTATCGCTAACGCTAGTTAGCGGCAGTTTTTTTAATCGCTGTGTACTGCGGAAAACTATTGCCGTGTTAGCGGCGTATTTACAACATGCCGCTAAATGGCGATAGATTCTCTTCCCAGGTGAACTTTCCCACATTAAGAACAGAGGCACGGCGACAAAAATCCTGACGCTAACGTGGAAAAAGTGGCGATCGGCCAATTAGCGGCCAGAAACTGCACGCTAATTAGCGTGAGGCCACTTTTTTTCACGTTCGGCCGGAAAAACCACTATAAAACGCCCGCTTTGCAGCCCAAACACAAAAAAGAAAAAATAGAAGATCCATGGAGGAAGCTGGACCCAGTACCGAAGCAAACAACAACCCCCCAAACACCCAGGAGGACAAGGCAGAGACCCTGGGGAAGGGCAAGGAGAAGAGGAAGAGGAAGCCCCGGTTCAGTCAGCAGGAAAACCAGGTCCTGATTGCGGAGGGGACAGAAAAACAACAACAGCTGTTTGTCAGCTCCACAGTGTCATTGGGAACAAAAAATGCAATATGGCAGTCCATCGCAGCCAAGGTGAATGCTGTCGGAGAGGTGAGGACGACAGTGGATGACTGCAAGAAGCGCTGGCATGATGCTAAGCGCAAGACCAAGGCGAAACTTGCAGCCAATCTCAAAGCAGCAATGCAGACTGGAGGTGGGAGTCCAGCGCCACAGGAGGAGCTGCTTGCGTGGGAGGAACAGGTGTCCACTGTCATCAGCGAGGAGATGGTGGTTGGAGTTCCGGGACAAGATACTGCTGAACATGACCAGACACATCAGCAACAGGGTGAGTAACAACCAGGGACTGGGGGGACGGGGTGGATGGGCCCAATGGCACAATTAAATATCTACAAGTGCACATCCACAATGACTGCAGATCATGTCCCGGATACCCTTATCCCTGGTGGCATGGACACATTTCACCCTACTCAACCAATACATTGCAAGACACATATTGGTGGGCTCACAGACTTTGAAATGTGCACAGAAAAGTAACCTAAATATAGTCCAAGATTCACATCAGACCACAAAATAAGGGCAACATGAAATAGCAAAGGGGCACATTGACTGGAGATGCGGCAGGGTGTCAAAATGGCCCCCTTGCCTCAACAACACGCATATGCATGTGCCCGTGTGTCTGAGTCATGTGCAAGAATGTGCATGTGCATCAAGGGGGACCTTACTGCACATACACAATCTTGCACACAACTCGGACACACGGGCACAGTGGTGCATGTGTGCTGACATTGGTGGTGGCATGCCTACTTATGCACATGATCAGTCGCATTCACAGTGCATCCTCATTTTGGTGTCAGAGATGCGGCCTTGTGCAGACAAATTGTATATGCGTGGTGTTGAGGCAAGGGGGCCATTTTGACATCCTACCGAATCCCCAGTCAATGTACACCCCTGCTTGTTCATGAGATGCAGTCCTGTGTACACCAAGTGAGAAAGCATCTAGTGAGTCTGCATACCATAAACACATGCATTGTCACAACAAAGTGATCATGCAGCCATCTGTCTAAAAGGTGCATATCCCACAATGCACACATTCAGCAGACCCGAGTCCAAATGTGATGTCATACTATGAGCAGGGGGGATATGCCTACAACACTACAGTGCATGGACTATGCATATCAAGAATGTGTCACCCAAATATGTACTACATGACTGCTCGGTGTGCCATACTCACAGAACTACAATGTCCCTGTAAAGAAGTATGACAACCCAAGTATGACAAGCAAGAATAGCAAAGTTGCACCAAATAATGACAAGTAGCTAAATGGCACCATAACCCCTTCGGTCAAAATGTACTCACCACTCTCAAGTGTACACATGTGCCATACAGAAAACAGCATTCCACATCAGTCCTGGTGTGAGTTGCCCATTACACCATGATGTGCATGTAAACCTGTCTGTTTGGTAAGTCTACTGTGTCAGTGAACAAATATGCAGTCATGTCTGATATCATCCACACGCAAACCCCGGAATTCAATAATCTGAACCAGGACAGCATGCATCATCCACGTGACCATCTGCGTGGCAAATACACACACACAGCAGCCTGCCATTTGCATCTGATGGGAGGGGGTGGGGTGATCGGGCCTGAGCACCACTAATACGCCTTTGGCAATCCACATCCATCAAATCTAGGCCCACTTACACACCACACGTGGGGCCAATGTTGAGGGTAATGGGTGTTGTCACTGTTCAGCCTGCAACAATAGAAACTCACGCTGCACCATACTCACAACGGGTAAGCCAACAGGAGGGCAGTAAGCAATGCATGCAAGGAAAAACATGACTGACGACATGCACACAAGAGCCAAAACTACCTGGATGTACATGTGTACTGCATTGTGCAGCACACATAGAAACTAACCCTGGGCGGAGTTTGCGGAGTTGCACTACGCGGAACACCGCGAAGTGCAAAAAAAACTCAGTCGCACTACGCAGAGCTCCGTGTGCAGCAGAGTATAATAGAAATATGCCGTTCACGGTGATTGCACAGTGCCGGATGCTTGTCTGCACTGTGCAATCATTGTGAACAGCACCATGCACAGCGCAAGCTTTCCTTTTCCACCGTTCGAGTAGATTTTTACTCGAGCGGCAGCTTTCTCAACTTGAACGGGCAGTTTCTCTACGCGAGCGGTCGCCAGCATACGCGAGCGGTCGCAATGAGAAACCTGACCCCCCCCCGCATTGAGAAATCTCGCTGGGATGTTGATTTTCCACGCTCGCTCTCGCCAACTTGATGTTGACGATCGCAAACGAGGAAAAATCTCGCCGGGAGGTTGATTTTCCTCACTCGCGGTCGCCAACTTGTCGTTGACGAACGCGAGCGAGGAAAAAAACTACAACGCAACGCGAAGCGGAGTTTTTCAGAACTCCACGATCTCCGCGTAACGCAGAGTGCAGAAAACTCCGCGAGCAGAGCTCATCGCCCAGGCCTAATAGAAACGGCAATTAGCCCATCATTGCCAATCTGCCTAAAAGGGTCCCTCCTCACACAACCATTCTCGCACCAAACCCATGCACATGTGCACTACCCAGCAAAGCTGACTGTCTGTGAGCCACACTGACAAGGCAAGTGACAGTGCATGATGAATTGCATGCCTGCACCCTAAACCTTTTAACATGGTGCAGGCCACGGTCACTGAAGTGGCTGAGTGTGGAGTTCATCCTTAAAGGAGCAGGTCACACTCGGACACTTCCTCGTGTACATACAACCCCGATGTAAAGAAGACATCTGCTGCCATACAATGCACAAGTGTCTCAACTCTGACCAAGACCCATATTTACTCCAGCTTGAGACATCTCATCATTGTAAATGCACATAAGTGAAAGGCTCACTGGCTGAAAGGGTTAAGGGGCAGTAAAACCAAAGCTGCAGGGGGTGACTCTCCCACAATGCAGTGCACAGACACATAAATCTGAGCTAATCAACATTGACTACAATGTGGTACAAACTGCATCACTTTCACTACTGAACAGAGGACACAACTGGGGCCGCTTGTGTATAGAAATTGCCCATTCACATTTGGCATAGCTGTAAATAAACTGAGATGATAATGTACAACTACAACATCACTTCCGAGATGTTGTACAAATAATTCCTATCCGGCATCTAATAGGCATCTCCTCCTAAACAGTCAGAATGGACATTGTCATGCAGTCTGCTTGTAAACTCATCCAATGCATGATCATACTTGAAACACACATTTAACTGCATCTCCCCTTTACATTGCAGAGGGAGAAACATCACCTCCTGTACAGCAGCCTGTCCCACTCTTCACTGATGAAGATGAGGAATTCGCCACCATCAACCAGGACACCCTCCAACAGCTGCTAGACTCATTTAGCACACCATCTCCAGAAGCAGGGCCATCTAGCTGCATCGTGGAAACTCCACCCCTGCACAAACCACCCACCAGCAAGCACCTACCACCACAGCTGTCTCCCAGGACCTTGAGGACCCACTTCTGGCATTTCAACGCCGTGCGGTAGAGGTCCAGCAGGAGATGGCTAATCTGATGCAGGTGGGGTTTGAAAGCCTGGCGGCCAAACTCGCTGCTGTACGTGGGTGTCTGAGTCCCATTCGGGACCACCTACAGAACATCCCAGACACCCACAGTCCACTCCATGCTCTCCGACATTCCATGGCTGACATCGCTGGAGTCATGACTCAGAGACAAGAACAACTGTCAAGTCAGAGTGGCTCCAGCGATGTAAGCCAGGAGTTGGCCCGCATGCGAATGATAATGGAGAACATGGAGCGGATGCAAGCGGAACAAATGGCTGCCACAGCTGCACACCAACGAGACGTAGCTGGAATCTTCCATGCCCTGCAGCTGATCATCACTGCATTGCTGCATCAAGGTCTGGCACAGATGAATGCTGCTGCTTCTACATCCACATCTCCGCCCCCTTATGTGTCAGGGCCTCACAGTGCTGCTGCCAATCTACCACCACGCACATATGAGGCACATGACACATCAGAGGACGAAGATGTGGATGAATCTTCATTATTGCGAAGAAGAAAGCGGTAGCATCCATCTGCGCCAAATGGACTGTTTTGCCTCCGGAACATCAGCTTCCACTGTCCCCAGATTCACTCTTCGACACTCACCTTGGACCTCAGTATGGACTGCCATGTTTTGTGTTGTTCCCAATGACACTGCAATCAGCCTGATGACTGAACTCAACCTCTTCCTCTGGACATGTCACCCCTGAAGTACTCTGTCAGGCCCTCCACTGGGCAGCTCTGGAATGCGGGGCTTGTTTGAGCCAAGTACTGGCCCAGTCTCCAACAGAGACAATGCGCATTAAAATAAAATTATTGTAGTTACACAGGTGTGTGTCGTCTATGACCATTCAAGTATAGAAGTCTGTAAAAATGTTGAGCCAGTGAATCCAGCAAAACGTACACCAAGGGACATATACGAAATGTCCATGTTTAACTGTGTCCCAGATAGGCAGTGAGATGACCGGGTATGTGTGAACTAGCCGTGCCCTCATTGCTCAAATGCAACATTCTAGCAAGATCCCAACTTAGCCCTACGTACATGATGGAAATAGGCATGTGTGCAAATATGTCCAAGTCAGTCGCATACCACAAGTAGCGTCTCCCTTTACCATTGCTACAAAGTCTCACTTGGCAGATCTACTCACTCTACGGGGTGGACAAAGCTTGTTGTGATGGGGCTCATTGCATGTCACATTCTAAGATGGAGCACACTATATTCACATCGATGAATAATCGTTAGGGCATATGTCTACCAGTCGCTATTGGAACCACAATCTCTGCTTCAGTGAAGTGGTGTTGGCAATAGGGACTTATCCCAAAGTGCAAGTCCTCAGTCAGCCCCTTCCTGTGGCCTAACAATGCCTTATCAATAAGGAACCCTCTCATGCTGTGACCACTGTGAGCGGATAGGGCAATGTGTCTAGGGATGAGTAGTGCACTGCAATTAGCATATAGTCAGATGCTGAACCACCATTTCAAGGGTGGCATCACTATGAGCCAATGCCAAAAGTAGCAGCTGGGAGAAGTGGCTATGACACTGGCACTACAGGGAGCAATGCTACATTTCCCCTCCTGTGTGCAGCAGAACTGTGGGCCCGATTCACAAAAGTGATCTGAGACAAAATCCTAACTTTATCACTTTCGGTATTCACAAAGGGCATTTAGGAGTAGTAAAGTTAGGAATCCTAACTTTACTAATCCTAAATGCCCTTTGTGAATACCGAAAGTCGTAAAGTTAGAATTTTGTTTCAGATCACTTTTGTGAATCGGGCCCATTGTTCTGCCATATGCCGTGCACATTTGGTCCGCAAAATGACAACATTCTGCATGGGCAGGAGGTTGAGCCTCCATGCACAGGAACATCCAATTTAAATGATGCTGACACCTGCACTATGCAGCAAGTGTGCCGATGTCTGGGCATAGTAGATGGACTCTGCGCCAGGCTCATGTGATATGCAGGGGGTGGACGGAATCTGTGGTACCCGGCGCATACATCCATCTTCATGATGGATAAGATTTGCAATGTCAATATCTGCTCAAGCCCATGTCTCTACGTTTTGTTGTAAATGGGCAACAATGTGCTGACCAACTCCGTGAGTCACACTTAAGATGTCAAACTTCACAAAAGAGTGTCCCTCGACTAGGCCGTAACTCCTACTTGCCACCATGTTATCCATGCAAGTTTACTGTGCTCATAACTAAAGTATCCTGACACTATCCATCCAGCTAAGTAACATGTCATGACCACACTTACACATTCAAATGATTGCCCTGTGATAGAATAAGTTGCATACAGGGTAAAAAGCAACACTCCACCAAATCAACCCTGACATAAGTGCAACCAGAATTCTAAAGTAGTAACCATTTATTATGAAAGTGCAAAATAAATTACCCTAGACTAACACTAATCACTACTACAACTAACCTAATCTAAACTAACTGGAACAAAGTGAATGATAACAAACTATCTACCATAACTATTCCTAAACACGCAACAACATATCTAAGACAACAACCCCCCTCCCACCCTTAAAGCACATCATGAGACTGGACAATGACATCTAAGCTATACATAAAACTACACAGTTATGCTACACAAATATATATTTTTTTGAATTTTATTTTTTATATGACAACAAGGACATCAAGTCCCCACCCAAAGGAAAAGGAAATTTATCGCAAAATACTATAGAAGAATAAATAACTAAAACAAGCTTAAAATCTAACACTAACAATACCTACACTACGACTACACTACCTAACACTAACTAACATGAAATAACATTGGGGGAAGGGAGAAGAAGGGGATGGGGCTCAAAATGTCCAGTCAATATGGGAGACCCAGGGCTGCCTTTAGGTCAGGCAGGTGCCTGGTATGCTCCATTTCCCGTCTAATTTCTGCCAACAAAAAACATTGTTGTCCATGACTGTGCGCCGGTCCCGCACAGTGAACGGCACCACCTGATCTGCTGGTGCAGGTGGCATTGTCCCTTGTGTGTGTGGTGTTGAAGGGGGATGTGTTGCTGCCTGTCCATGTTGGGAGCCACGCCTGTCGCCAGAGGGGCCAGGGATGGCCTGTGTGACACACTGCCTACCGTGGGTCATTACCTCGGGCACCGACTTGGAACTCCCAGCTGCTTGGTCTTCTTTGCACCTCCGTGCCATGTTGCGATATCCCTTTGAGACCTTGCGGATATGGAGGTACCTGTCCTTCCTCCCCTGGAAGGCGTGGGACTCCTCTGGCGACATGTCTGTCAAATAAGAGCAATGACAAAATGTGAGTCCTGATGACTATGTCAATGTTCTCCATTTAACTCAGAAACACAAAGGTCAGTGAAACATGGAAGCCTACACTTTAACGTAACATTGTGAAGTTATAAAGTGACCTGGACAATGAAATGTTGAATCCAGGATCAGTAACAACATGCTGGGGAGACTGACATGACAGTGCATGGCATGTGGAATGTAGTTTCACAACCAAATGAGACGGTCAGTGTCAAATGATGGTGCTGTGACATACCCTGACTGAGGGTGACATGTACAGGGAATTGGAGGGAGGCATTAGCCCTCCGGGTGTAGCGCCTCGCTCATCCTCTTCTGTAACACAGTGCTGCATCATATGTACAATAATCAGGTGCAGCCCTGCGTGTCCCCCAGCAACGGCGTGAAGTTCATCAACTCAGTGCCAACACAGGCACCCTTGCACAAGAGTGCAAGGGTGTGTGTGTGTGTGTGTGCGTGTGCAGGGGAGGCTTGTTTAAGTGTAGGAAGGTTACCCTTCCTGCACATGAGCAATCCTGGAACAGCCCTACTTACACTTACATTTGTGCTGCATCAAGCAGCACACATGGAAACACGTTAGGTGGCTGAATACTGACTTTTACATGAGGCTCAGGCCCTCTCTCCACCACAACTTCACAATAGGTGACGCGGTGCTGGCGAGAGGGGGAAACATAGTTTACTCAAATTTTATAAATCTGCATGTCTTTGATCCGCAATTCATACTCCGCTGACAATTTTACAACGCAGGGCTTTACAACGCAAACTGTTACAATGCATTCTTCAAAGTAACGGCCCCCTGGAGTCATTATGGTAATTGTGTTAGAATGGGGAATGCGTTTTAACGTATAGCGTTGTAGAGGACTGTGTTGGAAAATATGTTGGGCAGAAATAACTGCAGAGCAAAAGCATGCGGGGTAAATGCATACGGAGTAATGTCATAAATTTGGCAAGAGGGGCTTGTACATTTGCCCCAGAGTCTACCAGGGGAATGACCCCAAGGAGACAGCTTGGCAACAACATTGCAGTGGCAAAACATGCCAATGATATACATAGGGCCATCTTTGCTAGGTGTTTGGGGAACTTGCCATTGATATCCTTGGCTTAAAGCTACGCCCTGCTACTTCTGTGAAGCTGGTATGCAGCATACCTACAATAGTACTGTGCAGACCTGTGTCTGACCACGCACGGCCTGAAAACCACTACCTCCTTGTGCATGATCGGGCCCACTTGCACAGTCATCTCAGTCAAGGATGTACATGCATTCCAAGTCTGCTCATACTCACCAACACCACTCACATGTCTCCTCTCCTATCTGTAAGCTCTGTAATCCACATGCGTGTGCTGTAGTGACAGAACCCATAGATATCACTTGCATGGGTATCACTGACTGGGGAGGTGCAAAGTTACATCTGGAAGACATATGCATTGCTCCATCTTCACTTACTGATTTGTACACACTTCCACTAAACATCATAACACTGGAGGCAAGGTACATGTGATGCACACCCATACTGTGATGCACACCCAACGTCAATGATTTCACCCAGACATTCATCACATCTCACAATGCCAATATTTAATGGCTGAACTCACCAGTAGAGTGTGGGTCGTTGAAGGTGTCGATATCCCCCTGTGTGATGAGTGGTCTGCCAACTGTGAGACATGAAAAGAAACGTGTGTTGGTATCAGACGTGAAATCACACATGTCCTATTCATCATACAATTCATCACCATCACTGACAATGCTCTGTGACTCTACTGTTGCAGTCCATGTTGCCTACATGATTGTGTCTACTTTGCCTGTCATTCCCACAAGACCTGAGAATGCTCAGTTAGGCCTACAAGACAATGATGCTGACAAATGTGTACATATTACTTATGTGACACATTCCTAAGGCCCCATTTCTCTACCCAACTGATGTTATACATGCTCTGTGGACTATAGCATCGCTGCAGATCGCACAAGGCTGTGTCACAACTGTTGGTGGTGTATGACACTCTGGAGATGTCCTATTTCAATAGAACAATTGTTCCTATCTCACCCATTGTAACACAAAGCCTATGTACAAGGGCAGCGTACCTAACTTTGCAAAACAAGGAGGAATGCATTATTACTGTTCCTTTTGGGCAGCACACATGTCCAAAAAACAATGCCTTGGATTTTTTATGTACAGTCAACCTTCCTGTACATGAACAATCTTTGTCCTGCACACACTATGGTGCAAGGGTGCCAGCGTTGGCACTACAGTGCTAAGTTGCACCAGCGCAGGGGGAAACGCAAGCCTGCACACTATGCTTGTACATATGGTGCAGCATTGCGTTTCTGATGTGGCAACGTTGGGCGTGAAGGCATGACGTCTAATGCCTCACTCCGCCACATTTGTGCACATATACACCATTGTGTGACACACCGCTTTTTTGGCTTTTCGTATGAGTGTTCATATGTCATTTTTGAGGTTGAACTTACCACACTGTAGGCCAATGATGACTCCCAGGTGGTCCAACAGGTCACCCTCACGGCCCACGCAATCCTGCCATTGGTGCTTCCATTGGCGGACAGTCCTGTCCACACCGAAGACACGCAGCATCTGTGCTCTCACACGCTCCCACCTGACCTTCCGCACATGGACGGGATATCAAGAAAGGATACAACCCCCACTCTCCACCATCAAGGGCAGGTAAAATTTGACCAGCCAGAGAAAGCCCCCCCAATGCCCTCTCTGACATCCTGCTCTCCCTACCCACACCCACCATCTCCCAGCACACACCTAAACCCACTCCTAAGAAAATAAATACCCCAATATATGCCCCAACAACTAGTAATTATTTAAACTACCCCTTAGACAAACACCCGACAAGATTGAGGACAAGACGCAAAAAACATGTAAAAACAAGTAAACAACACTTCATGGAGACACTATCGACAGTTCACAGGACAGCAACACTCTCTCAATCAAAAATCTGCAGCACACAACACCAAACACCTCCAACACTCTCCACAATCACCAGCAATGTGCTCAAAAGAGAAAGTGAAAGTGCACAGCACTCCTCCAGGAAGCAAGCAGACATCACTTCCTGTGTGTTTGCGGGCAGTTTTTTGACTTTGCGGTGAGATTCTTCACGCAAATTGGCTTCGGGGAAATATTTCGTGTTGTTCAATGTGTGTAGCGATAGATTTTCCATCGCGATTATAAAAAAAGCATTGCGTTAACGTTAATGCGGCCAGATTTTGCACGCTACGTGCAAGTTGTTACACAGATAAACAGTATTAGATGCAATTTCATCTCAGACCCCAAATGACACCCTAAAAAGCATATTTTACCCCAAATGACACCCTAAAATGCATCTCTGACCACGGAAGACACCCTAAAAAGCATCTCTGACCACAAAAGACATACCCACCCGCAAAATTACAATTGTACAATACTTACCGCAAAAAGTTTGACTTTGACTTGTTCATCCTCTGCATAAGTACATCTCTCTGACATGCACACAAGGTATGTGTGTTTTATTGCAAGAACTGTGCTTAGGTGCATTTTGCACATAAATTTCACAAAGGACTGTCACATTGTGACGTGCTCAGGTGAAGAAATTGTTTATAATTCGGTTCCTTCGGGCAGTTCCTGCAGCAAAAACTGTGGGCTGTACAGCACCAGCCTCATCTTCATCATCCTCAGCATTGTCCGGTGCATCTGGCACTTGGATCCATGGGGCATTGGTGCGTACACATACATTGTGCAACACACAACATGCTATGATTATCTTGCACACTATTTCCGGGCTGTACAACAGTCTGCCACCCGTGATGTCAAGGCACCGGAAACCTGACTTTAGCACGCGAAAAGTGTGCTACACAATGGCCCTGGTGCGTCCAAGGGCCAAATTATACTGCCTATGGGCCTGGGTGTTTGTGGCTCGGAGGGGTGTCATCCGCCATGGGGAGAGTGCATATCCTTGATCACCTGAAACATGTAATGGAGAGATGTGTCCATATGCTGTGTTTATATTTTGTGGTGTGTGATTTATGCTACAATTTTGGAATTCAGGTTAGCCATGTGTAGCTTCAGACAATTGACCAGCATCAATGCAAATTACATTGCCTCACAGCTGCTCGTCCCTCCCCCCTAGCCTATTTTATTATGGGCACTGGGCAGTTGCATCACTGGCGAGCCAAAGACAATCCCGTCTGCGCCCGTCCGCGAGCCAAACGCAAAGCAGCAGCAGGGACCCTGGATCTCCTACCATCTAGCGCTACGACTCACCCGCCCTCCTCAAAGTCTACGCCAGGAGAACGTACAACTGCCAATAGGCCACACCAGACAACTCGCGTCCAGTTCTCCTGCTGCCGCCAGACCTTCACCACCGTCCAACACCTGCACTTCCAGACCAGCCACAAAGCAACACTCTGCGGCACCCTCGCCTGCAGAGCCCCCGGAGGCCGGGTCCGCTTCGCCCACACCATCAACATCATCACACACCACGCCATCTACTCCATGGACTAGGTACTCATTTCCGACCTGAGCTTCCACCTCACAAACCACAACTCCAACTCCAACTCCAACTCTGGCCAAAGCTTGCAAACATCGGACTGACCCAACTCTTCACCACACTGACCCACAAGGCAGGACACACCCTCGACCCCATCTTCACATGTGGAAACAGAGTCCACTTCATCCACACCACTCAAGCCCCATGGAGTGACCACCACTGCGTACACTTCCTCGTCGAGAAACCCAAGCCACCCAATCCCACAGCCTGCGCCACACAAAGGATCTGAAGCTGAGTCACTGAGGAGCTGCTCCACTCCACCATCAACGGCAATACCCACACTGCTGCAGCCAACACAGACGGCGCTGCCAGGAATTTCCACACCTGGATCTCCAACTGCACATACAAACGTGCCCCGCTATGCATCTCCAACATACAGCGTGCAAGAAAAGCCGCCTCGGTCACCACTGACCTCCAAGATGCCAGATGCATCTGCAGACGCCTGGAGAAGAACTGGAGCAACATCAAGACATCCAAAAGACTTCACCACCTACAAGGACACCCAGCTCATACTCTCCCTCACCAAGGCGCCCACACCCACCAGATTGGGCTTCCAGGAGGATTGCAGGAAGTTGCAACATGGATGATCAACAGCTGCCTGGACATAAGTCCTCACCCTTGTAACCACCCCATCAGCATGTGACAACACCTGGTGGGCCACCGCCTTCGACAGCCCCCCCACCAACGACCCCAGGTACCTAGGCATCGTACTAGACTCCTCCCTCTCCATGAACCAACAGGTCTACGCCGTGGCCTCCAGCTGCTACGACACCCTCTGCATCCTCCATGAGACCTTCAAATGGATCCCCCCCCACTCCCGAGTCAAGAAAGACAGTCACCCATGCAGTCATTACCATCAGACTGGACTACAGAAACGCCCTATATGCCCGCATAGACAAGTCTGTGCTCTGCAAGCTCCAGACTATACAGGACACCGCCGCCAGACTCTGCCTTGTGTTCATACTTTCCTCATAGGTCCAGACCCTCCATCATACCTACTTGGTTCCCACCTCTCCCAGCATTTGCTAATGTGTGGTGGAGGGGCTGTGCCTTTGGGGATAGTTTGTCTACAAGGCTAGCCCCAGTAACCGCAGTCACTTGGGTTGTTGTGTATGGTAGGTGGACATGTTACTAGGCATGTTGTATGAAATTTGCTACATGTGCATTCTCACATTTGTGAGTTCCATGATTGTGGACTTGAGGTGTGTGGTGTGTTCAGTTAGTACTTACCAACAAACAGTGCATTTCCATACGTGCCATCCTGAAACCGCTGGTGGAAGGTGTAGGAATCATGCACCCTCCCTGGGAACTTGGCTACGACATTGGTGAACAAGTCCTGGTGGTCCACAATTGCCTGCACATTGATGGAAATTATCCTTTTTTTTTTTTAAAGTTTTATTTGATACAGCACAGTTATTAGCATACAATTATAGTTGGTACTTGAGAAAAAAAATTCATCAAATCTTAATATATACAGAATTCATGAAAAAACAGCAAACTAACTTTTAACCAACAACCATCCAGAGTGGGAAGAAAGCATTACATCTTAATAAAAAGAAGAGAGAAAAAAGGTTCATCATTATTTCAAATGCAATCAGTATACCCAGATTCTCAAACAAACATTGAATCCCTGCCAATTTTGGGCTAAATCAGCCTCTACTATCAATCTTCTCTTCCTTCAGTCTATAGATAGGCGCCCATATACGCCTGCCTAGCTTCCTCCCTCTCTTACCCTTTCTCTTATATACCCCTTTTTCCAGATTGCCAATAGTTTAGCAAGCCATTGCTGAAACGTCGGGGCTGCTTGATCCAGCCAAGCCAAAGCAATACACATACGCAAAACAGCCATGGCAAGAAACAAAAAGCAATAATGTGAATCTTGCGTTTCCCCATCATTAATCCCCAGAAACATCAATGCTGGAGTAAGAGAGACCTTTAAATCCAAAGTTTGATCCATAAACTTTTCAATTGCTCTCGTCAAAATTAGCAATTGAGGGCAAGTCGCAAACATGTGGATTATATCAGCATCCAAGCTATCACAGCGGGGGCATCGGATTCCTTCCTGTCCCCCCCACTGTGCAATCCATGCCGGTGTATGATACAGTGCAAAGATTGTTTTAAAGTGCTGAGATTGAAGTCCCGCTGAGCACAGAACGGTCTGGCCCAGTTCCAGAGAATCAAGAAAACTATCTTGATCTATGCATAATTTGTCACCCCACTTCTTCCCATGTTTATCCAAATCATCCTGCTTGAGGAGCGACAGTTCTGCATAGATTTTCTTAATAGTGCAGTTCTCCCCTTCTCTTATAATATTAATAATAGTAACCTCCCGTAAGCCGCTCAGCCCACCCTTTTCCCCCCCTAAAAAACTACTTAGCTGAAGATATTTAAAAAAAAATTATTTTATCAATACCATAAGCACTTTGGATATCGCTAAATAAACGAATTCCCTCCGGCCCTAATAGGTCTCCTATCATCCGGATCCCGCACCCCTCCCACTCCAGCATTACTGCATCAGAAAAAATTTCCGGAAACGTGGGGTTACCATATAGCCTAAGCCAATCTTTTTTTTTTAAAAAGCTGCCCAGATCTTAAACGCAGCCACCAGCGTTTTAAATCTTGTTTTTTTAAAATAGCTAGGTTCACTGAATTTCATAAAGCAGTTCACAGCATCATCTCCTAGCAATAGCCTGTATACGTCTAGTGAACCCGCTTTAATCCAGGGATCTTCTACTCTCCCGCCGATCAACCCGCTCATATATTGGAAGGCCGCAGCCCAATAATACATTTTAAAATCTGGGACCGCCCAACCCCCTCTTTCCCTAGGCAATGACATGTACCTCAGAGCCCTCTTTGTTTTCCCATGTGCCTATATAAACCTATTCACCATGTTTTCAAGTGCCATAAACCATTGTTTTTCAAATTCTAATGTTATGGCCCTGAAGAGGTAGAGCACCTTAGGCAAGAAAACCATCTTGACTACATTACTGCATCCCACCACCGACATATGAAGATTGTGGTATCTATCAAAGTCTTTTTTGGCCTGCCCAATTACTGGCTCGATGTTTCTCTCTACTAACTTCCCTAGTTCCGATGTAATATCTATGCCCAGGTAAACGGCTGAATCTGGCACCCTCGGATCATCCAAATCGGCCCCCCCATTCTTAACTATGTGTTTTCGATCTATTTAATGCATATCCAGAGACCAGGCCAAAGGCCTGGGCTTCTGCCTCAATTGCAACTAAGGCGTCTTGAGGGTTAGAGGTAACCACCGTAATATCATCTGCGTAAGCCAGCGTTTTTGTTTCCAGCCCATGATATCTCATAGGGTTAATTCTATTGCTGGCCTCCAGCTTCCTGATAAATGGATCAATTTACAAGGCAAAGAGGAGAGGCGAACAAGGGCAGCCCTGCCTTGTACCTCTCTTAATTGATAAAGGTGCCGTGTACCCCCCATTCAATCTCAGCCGGGCCGTTGGTGCTTTATATAGGGCCTGAATTGCCTTAATGAAGCCTCTGCCAATACCAAACCATTTCATAACTGCCCAGAGATAATCCCAGGAGACCCTATCGAATGCTTTTTCGGCATCCATAAGTATCAAAGCCATAGGGTCCCCTGAGACTTCGGCTACATCAAACAAGGTTATAACCCGACGAATATGCTGTGTTGTTCCCCTTCCCGGTATGAACCCATGCTGGCTGGGGTGGACTATTTTCCCAATATTATGATTAAGACGAGTCGCCAGGGCCTTAGACAAGATTTTAGTATCGCTGTTCATAAGTGTTATTGGCCTATAAGATCCTGGCTCTCTAGATGACTTACCCTTTTTTTTTTTTTATATTATCATATCTGCCCCAGCCCATGACTCGGGAACAGAGCTCCCTTGCTGAGCTTGACATACTATCTCGACCAGGTCAGGTCCTAATACCTCCAGAAATGTTTTATAGAATTCTAGGGGGATTTGGTCTGGTCCAGCTGCTTTCCCGGAGGGAAGGCTACCCACTGCTCCATAGATCTCTTCCTGAGTCAGTGAGACTTCGAGTGCCTCACTTTCTTCAGGAGCAATACATTGCCCGGAAATACCACTGAGATACCCTTGTATTAAACTCTGCTCCTTTTGTGTTTCCTCACTATAAAGATTTCCATAAAAATGTTGAAATACCTCCCGGATCCCTGAGAAGCCCTCAATTAGATTCCCACTATCATTTAATATTTACCGAATCTCCCCTGCAGCACTTTTTTGTCTCAATCGAACAGCCAGAGTATGCCCCACCCGCTCGCTAAACTCATAGCAGTGTTCCCTCCTAGCAAGAAATCTTTCCACTGCCTTAGATGCAGTAATTTCCCCTATTTCTGCCTTAGCTAAAGCCAGCCTGAGCAGTATGTCATCCAATAAATTACCCATCAAGATTGCGGCAGCGCGCTCTTCCTCTACCTCCATTAATATCTTACAAAGCATTTTCTCTCACTGTATCTCCTTCTGTCTATACAAGCTATAGCTCAGTGTCTCTCCTCTGACCCCAGCTTTGAACGTGTCCCAAACCACCCCAGAGCTAGCGCTCTTCCTGTTGATCTCCCAAAACCCCTTAATCCATTCATTCATTCATATGGAGCACACACCCTGGGTCCTTTAAAAGCCCTCTTTCAAAGCTCGAGAGCCGCTCCGCCTTTTCTCCCCCCCCTAAAGTAATTGTTAAAATTAGAGGATTATGGTCTGAGATTATCCGTGGGTGTTTATCTATTTTACACCTAGGAACTAATAAATGTGATACAAAAAAATAATCAAGTCTAATGACTGATTTATGGGGTGCAGAAAAAAACGTGCTACCAGAATCGTCAGGTTTTAGGTCCGCCCAAGCATCTATAAGTGCGTTATTCCGTACCAAGTTGGTAAGTGCTCTAAAAACCTCTCTTCCGGCCCTCATATTTATCTCCAGTCTCCCCCCAGAGTCCTCCCAAACCGTTAATATTAAAATCCCCGCACATTACTACTGGGGTAGGCCATGATGCTAGCTCAACATCCAGAAATTCAAAAAGATCGGGGTCATCCCCAGTCGAGCCATAGACTGAACAGATTGTAAATGTATCCCCATTTACCATACATTCTACCAGCGCCCAGTGACCCCATCTATCCGATATTTTCCTCTTGAAAATTATATTGCTTCGCCGGGAGAGGATGGCTACCCCTCTTGTCTTAGTACCTGGTTTAGTGTTACTAATAAGTTTGAACCCTAACTGCTCCAGAATACTGCCTCTGGCGCCCTCTATATGGGTCTCTTGAATACATAGTATATCTATACGTAAAGTTTTCAAAATTATAGCAGCCCTTTGTCTCTTGGTCTGATCGTTTAAGCCACATGTATTAATTGAAGCTATTCGCAAGCTCATTAACTAAAATTAACCACATTTCCTATCAGGATACCAATTTTATTAAATCCATGCCTTTCAAAATTTATTCTTTGACAAATCATTTTCCTTCCCTTTCTGTATTTAACAAACTAAACCTCAAGTGCTGTGCTGTAACACACACTCCCACCCCCACGACCCTGCAGCCCTCTCCCCCACCCGCCTGATCCTCCTCTCCCCCCCCCCAACAACCCTCATGAGCAAATAGGTCAAGAATGACCTGTGTGTGACTGCCGACACTCGCATCTCAAGTCGCTGCAGATTTCCCCGCCCCGAACACCACTGTAATCCGCACCTTAGTATTGTATCCAAAAATTAAAAGAGAGGAAAGAAGTAATATGTAGAGAGAAATAAAAAATCAACAAGGAAGAGAAAGGGTGTAAAGGGGAGAGTCTTCCCAGTTACTTGATCGAGAGAGTTCCCTAAGCCATTTAGTACCCCAAATAAGAAATTCTCAGCTTCCCCTTGGGCCCTCTTAAGTCGATCACTCCCCGCTAGCTTTCCCCCTTGCTTCTTTCACCTCAATCATATATTCCTGTGCCTTAATTTCTGGGGGGGAAAAAAACATTTGCACCCTCCCATTCAGAATAACTTTAAGTCGGGCAGGGAATAACAGATATGCTTCGCAACCAATCCCCTGAAAGGGAGTTTTCATCTGCCGGAGTCTCCATCTCCTTTCGACCGTGGCATGACAAAAGTCCGGCCGAGCAAAAAAAGTATGGCCTTCGTATGTCCGTTTTGCATCTGGTTTTGCTCTGTCCAAAATAGCCTGCCGAAAGAGAAAGTTACCGATATAAATTAAAATGGCTCTGGGCCGCTCCCCACGTGTGCTTCCTGTTGCGGTATATGTGTGCAGTGTCCGCAGGAGGCACAAGTAGGACCTGTGTGCAGTCAATTGCCCCCAACACCTGCGGGAAGCCAGCAATGGCATAAAAGCCTTGCTTGCTCTCAAGCTGTTCCTGCGCAGTTTTGGGGAAGCGTAGGTGCTGGGGTGTCAGGCTGATGATTCCATCCAAGACAGTTGGGAGGAACCTTGATAGGGCTGACTGAGACTCCCCCCCCCCCCCAACTCTGGCAGTTGTTGGTTGGAAGGTACCAGAGGCCAACATGTGCAGCACTGCCAGCAGCTTTGTCTGTGGAGGGATGTTGATTCTCCGCTCTGTTGGTGCCTTCAGCCTGGGGCCCATCTGGGTTAGGAGGGGGAGGATGGATGACCTTTTGAACCTGTAGTGGGCGATCACATCCTCTGGCGTTGGGTCTGTTAGGGTGAGGCATGGGCAATGGACCCGCTGTCCTCTTCGGCGCTGCCTCCGTGGTGGTCCTGGGGACGGTGGCAGTGGCGGTGGTTGTTGTGACCTTCTTGGTGCTCCAAGCTGCATGAGTAGTACCTCCAGGGCATCAGTGGGTCTTCAAATGAGGCTCTGGGCTAGTCTCCCTTATGTACTGTTCTTTATCACCATTTTTAAGACCACCTTTTCTCTGGTCTTAAGTCCCAGCCGCTAACGGGCTTCAGCTGCTGTTTTCTGGACGTATTGCGAGCCCGGGTGATCATTGTAAATATTGCGAAGTGGGGTTAGCATGCGTTTTTGCACGGGCACGCCTACCTTGCATCTTATTAGCGATAGTTCTCGTTAACATAAGTGGCGATGGTGAAAACGGACGGTTTCGCCTGAAATCTGTCGCTAACGGCTATTAGCGACAGCTTGTGAATACGGCGATGAAAATATCACCGCATTAGCGGCGCAAAGTGCCGCTGACGCGGCGTTAGCTCCTTGTACATATGCCCCTAAGTGTGATTACCTACTGCAAATTTGTGTCTATTGTGCGTGTGTTATTCAGCATAGACATTTTCCCTTTTCAGTTAAATACTTTTAATTGGCAACATGACGACATTTGCTCCATCATAAGTATATACATTTTGTTGTGTTAGAAACAATTACAACCTGCAGCCTTTCCTTTCCCACCAGCAAGATTGTCAAATAGCTCACTTCAAAACAAATCCTCTCACTTTGGAGTCAGAGAAAAATGAAAAAACCAATCCCCATGTTGAAAGAAATAACAATCTGTCAGAAGACAGACTGAAATTTGTCCTCTGTCTTTGAATGCACAGCAAATGCACTAAAGTAAAAACAAAAATGTAAAAGCATGTTTATTGCTTATTCACATTCGGAACTGCAGCAGGTCAACTGAAAACATGAAGCGAAACACAATGAAGACATTAGGTGGTCAGTAGTGTCCACATATGCATTGTCCAAATGCATATGTATGTAGAGAAGTAGCCAGGCCCCTTATTTCGCAAACATCGAGTCCATTAGTAGTGCTCATCAGAAGGTCAGTCCATCTGCATTACTGCACTGTGGGGGGTGTTTTGAGATTGCCGCCCCTGGTATCCTGTTTCTGGACTTCCACCACCAGCCAGAGTAGGTCATACTGAGTACGTTGGACTTTCACATACTGTTTGACCAGCAGAGCACCTTCAATTCTACAGCAAATGTGAATGCAATGTTGGTAGATGTGGTGTGTGACCATTTATTTGGCAAACCCACAATCAACCATATTGGTGGTGAATATGCAAGTTAACTCTTCCACAGCAATAATGATCTTTAATTTCTTTGCAAGCATTTGTTTTCCAATCACTGATTGGATTTTGGCCGTTCTGCTATCATTTATTAAAATGCACTCTTTTTTCAAATTGGTTAGGGATTTTTCTTTTGTTGTGTTTTTACTTTATTACTGTTTGTGTGCTGGATAAATACTTTACAAATTGCCTCAAGTTAAGCCCGACTGCATTTGTGCCAAGCTACCAGAGGGTTAAGCACAGGATAAGTTAGTGACTTCTGTGGTTCATCCTGACAAGGATTGTTGTTGTTTCTTGAGTGGAGCATCAACCCCCCTCAACCAATAAGATAATTTCTTACACTATGTAATAATACAGTGAAAGAGAAACACTTTTTTCAATTGTCAAATTGTCTTATCATAAATAGGCAAACAATATTATTAAAAGGTTTAAAAAAAAAAATCAAACTGACTGTTCCTTTTATCAAACGCTACCTTCATGCAAAAATGAACAAGAATTTTAGATGAGGATGACCGTATTCAATGAAACTGATATGAGTAAACTTATATTTATCAACCACACTTTGTGCCTCATATAGTAAATGAAACCTTATCTATAAAGCCAAACCCATTATTATATGATTACTTCATATTGTATGCCAAAAGACACCACTCATGATGGATGGATTGTTACCAGAGGTGACATTTTACGTCAATGAAATGATCAACGGTTTTCTAGTAGTTAATTGAGCAATATTAATATTGCCTGATGAAATAAGTAAATTGCCTCAAACTGCTTAACACATTTGAGGCTAAGCATTTAAAAAGTAAATATGTATAATATACATATACAATAGGCTTAAGTTATTAGTCCTCACAGATGGCAATGCTACAGCAATTGCTTTAAAGCTTACACCGAATAGATTTACCTTATAACAAGCAGCCATGTGAATAAATGCACTCCTCATTAACATGGGGACTTTTCAGTACCACAAGAATAGTCCAGATTGGATATATTCTTATTTAATGGCACACAGATATTAAAAAGGAAAAACAATATAAACAAAACACAATGAGCAGATGTCAAACATTACAATTCACAATAAATACTGTAGGAAATTGCCAACTATGTGTACGCCCCTACAATGTTTGTCCAATCTGTTTTACTGGATTTAGAACTATGTGTAAAGTGGCTGTGCTTTCTCTTCAAATGTGGTTAAATTAACTCTCTCAATATAACAGACTTTTTTTTTTAAACTTGTTTAAGTCAACCTAGCATATTAGTATATGGAAAAGAAAATAAACCCAGGGCCTCGAAGTTAAATGCCACCTGTGGACTGTATCATCCATAAATTGGGACTGGAAAACATGACTTCAGGCCTCCCATGTGTATACCTAACTGTCACAGCCTAAAAACCTGAAATTAGACATGTCAAAATAACCCTTTTGACAGGTTGGAAACCCTGCCTTTAAAAATATTAATAAGTCACAACCTAAGTACATCTTTCTGCCCATATGCTAGGGTACCTGAATTTAAAAGTGGCATATATGTGCAAATGTAACATTGGCATATTCCTGCTGTGACTGACTTTTGAGTCACACATTGTTTAATTTATACATCTCCCCTTTGAATAAGAAGCTGCAGTGTTGGCCTTTCCCCAATGTCATACACAGACACACAAATTATAGTCACTGATCGATGATACTGTGGCTGGGTCTTTCATGCCTATATGGTTTCGTTGGCCCAATGGTTGTGTACGAATGCTTTGAAATAGAATAGGGATAAAACTGAACTTCTGGCTTTAAGCCCTTTGTCAATCACTTACACTCCAAACTGATGGCCTGTTAAATTAGGAAGGCCTCCCACACCAGTAGTTTCTGCTAAAATGTGTTTCTTCATAGACCGTGAACTAGCTTTGGAAAAGCAGATTAATGCAAATTCTATGTCCTGTTTTTTCTATTTGCAAAGGCTCCATAAAGTGCTTCCTTTGCTGCCAATCTAAGTGTGAAAGATAGTGCTACCATTCCCATCTAGACTACTGCAATGCATTGTATTTTGTCCTTTCGTCTAAAACGTTGACACGCTTGCAACATGTTCAGAACTTGATGGTCACAATTCTGACTGCCTTGAAGCGTAACAACTTTGTCACCCAGGCACACACTGCCTTGCACAGACTACCAGTAAATGAGAGTGATGTTTAAATTCACAAGCATTGCCCACAGAGCAATTTATCAGCAAAGCGCAGAGACTAGTCACTCTCTGCTTCAGAGCTACTCTGAACAGAACTTTATGATCTGCTGATACCCTTCTATGTGACATTCCTCAAGTAAATTATGCTTGCAAGGGCCGGAGGGCGTTTTCTTTTCACGCCCCCAAGTTATGGAATAGTATCACAATATACCTTCAGCCTGAACCCAATCACATTTAATTTTGTAAGGCTCTGAAACTTGTCTCTTCATAAAAGTAGCTGTTTCTCTAGCATAGAGATGCACTTTTTTTGGGATATGGATCATTCAGAGGCAAGTCAATGAACAAACCACCTTTATGGTTCTTCTGCTTCAATACTCTAAGCCCTGGTAGACCGGTGCAAGTGAAAACCTCAGCATGCAACACCTGTGTGAGGCACAGGAAAGCCTTTGATCAAGAGATAGGTGAGTATTACAGTTTAAGCAGTTTGTATTTCATTAGGATGCTGCACAAATCCAATGTTATGGGACCATATATACAGAGGCATTTTGCATTTCATACCTGTGAAAAAATCGCTATTTCGGGCCATTAGGAAATTATAAATGCCATTTCTGTATGTACAAATGGCATTCACGGTGGTGCAAAATGAGATTTCTACCTTGTACAAATTGCATTTGTGAAATCGCTAAATATGAAAATCGCAAATAGGTATAACCGAATAGCGAATCGCATGTACAAAGGAATTTTTAATTTGTGACTAGGCACTACATACATGGCCATTTGGGAAATACAATTACCATCGATTCAGATCAGGTGGTAGCCAGGTGCAAACTATATAAAGGCAAAAAAAATGCACCTGGCTCTCAAAATGGCTGCTTTGTATATTCTTGCAAGGAGGATTTTGGCTGTGAGGCAGAAAAGGAGGAGACAGGCGAGGATATTTAAGGTGAGGGTCACCCTGTTTGAACAGACAGGGGAGGAGATTGAGAGGTACAGACTGAGTAGCCAGATAATACTTGATTTAATTATTGAGTTACGACCTCAGCTACAGGCCCCAACACTCTGAAGCACATGTGCAGGTATTGTGTTGCCTACACCTCTGAGCAGCAACAAGGGGCTCATAGCAGTAGCAGGGGTGGGGGGTGTCACAAAGTGCCTTTTCCAGGTTCTTTAGCAGGTTCCTTGACATCATGGTGAGCATGGTCAACCAGTATTGATCATTCACCCCCATGCCCCCCCAATCATTGCAGCAAAACAAATTGATGTTCTACAAGGTAGCACAGTTCCCCAAGGTCATTGGCTGTGTAAATGGCACACACATTACCATATGTCCTCCCTCAGCATCTGAATACATATACAGGAACAGGAAAATCTTACACTCACTCAATGTGCAGATAGTGTGACGCCTCCTGCATCATAATTGACCTTGTGGCCAGTTTCCCAGGCAGCACCCACAACTCATTCGTGTTCCACCACAGTGGAATACAAAACCGACTGGCACAGGGTGAAATTGGTAATGGTTTTCTATTTGGTAAGAGTATCCCAGACTCAATGAATACAGTGCCAGGACGGTGTGTGTAATGTGACCTAATGGTTGTCCTTCTCATGCTCTTAAAGTGACAATGCTTATGCCTTACTTCCCTGGCTACTCACACTGTAACCAACTCAGAGGACAAGAAGTGAGAGGCAATACAAGAGGGCGCACAAGACAACACACAATCATTGAGAGGACCTTTGAGATCCTGAAGTCCCGATTTCACTGCTTCCACAAGACCGGTAGGCACTATTGCACAGACCAGATACATGCTGCAAGATAATTGCCACTTGTGCCATACTGCACAATACTGCAATGAGGAATCTACACGACATCACCATAGAGCCCGATTTATACTCTGATGAGTTATCACCACCACTACAGGTGCACAAGGAAGGCACATGAGCACAAAGCACAGTGATCAACTCTTTGAGGTAAGAGAATTTAGAAAATCAAATAATGAGACATCACACGTGACGGTAATGCTTGATGCATAACTGAGAGACCACCTTTTATTCAGGTAGCAACAACATTGTTTCACTCAAGGATCAACTGTATCCTTGTGGATGTAACTTTTGTTAGAAAACTAACAACAAAGTAACTAATGCCAAAAAACAAAAACAAAAGGCTACTCATTCCTTGGGGTGTAAAGTGCTTCACTTCTTTCGGCCTCTGGAGTTGGGTGCTTTGTCAGGAAGTTTGGGCTGTGGGACTAGTGACATGTCAGTTCCAGACGTTTATTTGTGTGAACGTCTGGTACTGCATGCCTGATGAATGGATGCGACACGGAGGCTAGAGCCCTCTTCGCTCTCAGGTGGGAGCAGAATGTTGGGGACACAGAGGTTGTAGGTCTGGAGGTTCTCTAGGGCGGTGGTTACTTGCACGAGCCCACATGCAATGTCCTGACAGCAGTGCCCCATGTCAGTCAGAATGTTCAGTCTGCTTTGCTAGAGTTGTTGTGGCTACTGCCAGGCAGTGGATGGACCGGGTGAACGAATCAAACCTTGTCAGGCTCTGCCTGTGCATCTGTTTCTGCACACTGTGCTCCCTCTCCATTGCCGCTAGCCACAGGTCCTGCAGTGACTTAGACATACTTTGCAGCTGCCTACTGTCAGTCCATATCTGTTTTGACTGCAAGCGCTGTACGGAGATGATGGACCTCTCCATCCCATCATACACAGGAGCACTCTCCGACATGTCATCTGACACGTTCTCAGTACGGACTGCTGATCTTTGCCCTCTGAGCGGTCTGTGCTCCCTGGCCTCCGAAGTTGTGGGGTCCCTGTTCTGTGATTGACCCTCATCACTTTCCATAAACTCTGGTAGCTGTAAGATGGTTGCTCTCCTACCAGTGGGAGTTGGGGTGATGGCCGGAGGGGTTGGTGGTGTTATGTCCTGAATGAACACATCAGTGTCAGTAAGCCCTTCGCCTGCAATGGTTCCAGACATGTCCAGGCTGTGATTTGTGTAAATACATGTAAATAAACTGTTAAAGTTTGCCCACAATATTGTTGTGACTCTGCTTCATTTGTTTCTGACATGTTGTACAGATATGCTTGGTGTAGTCATTAGCACACAGTTCAGTAAGCAAATGTGTACCACAACTCCCATGATTCATTACCAGGGTAGGACATGCATCTCAATGGAGTTAGTCATGTTGTGATGTAGGATATGTGGATTTGCTAACATTATGTTTTGTTAGGTAAGCAAAGGAAAGAGGACTTACCCTGGATTGTGCCTCCTGGATTGGAGGTGTTTATGTCAGCTACTACCACAACACTTTCTGGTTGCAGGTTCCCCTCTATGATAGTCCCCATGGGAGCAGAAGGAGGGTGTTTAGAGGGTCCTCAACTGGTTCCACGTCCCTCTGCCATCCTGCTGGCCACCTTCTCCTCCATATAAGACTTCAGGCCATGCCACCTTTTGAGGATCTGAGGAATGGTCCTCTGGGTGACTCCTAGAGAGTTCACCTTCTCTAGGATGCTGGACCAGATCTTTTGGCTTTCTGGCACAAAGAAGGAGGCCTTTTCAAACAGTTGGTCCATATGGGCCACACATTCCTGTCAGGAGCTCCAGCTCCTTCTCACTAAATTTTACTTTCCTCTTTCTGATCCCAGAGTCCTTCCCCCCCCCATCTTCTGTGCCCATGGTATTCTCCTGAGATGGTATTATTCAGTGGCAGCGGTGATGCAGGAGCTTTTGTTACTTCCAGTCTAGACATCTGGGTTGTGGCCATACCCTATAATTTGTAAACGTCCTGGTCTGACATTTTGCATCCAGAAAGCTCTTATTTTGCGATTTCCTAATTGCAAATGTGAATCCATTGGAATCACTATTTGTAGAATAGCCGGTTACATACATACCGTTTTGTGATTCCTAAATAGCGATTTCCACGGATTCGCAATTTGGATATTGCAAATACCAAATGTCTTACATATGGGCCTTGATCTTCCAGAGTTAGTACGATGAACAAAAATTTTCAAGTGGCACACATTTTGTTTTTCTGAATTAGTACTGAAACAGTTTGCGAATTTGTCTTTGGTAGAATGTAATACTCCCAGGTAATGTTAAGTAAAGGTGCCTTGCTCTTAAGATCAATGTTTGACCTGGTATGTTGCGAAAGGTGATAGAAAATTATCTGTTAAATTTTGATAACCACATCTTCTATGCACTCACAAAGAGAGCCTCTCAAACTCTGGTACCAATGTGATTTTGTTTGTCCAGCCTAAGAGAAACTGCTCTGATTTACATTATTGATATCTATAGAAGCAACAAAATGATTCTGAACCTAGTACTCATATTTCACTCTTTAGTAAATATGCTGAGCTTCAACGAGGACTGGACAAAGTCACTGATATCACAGTCTCCCATAGTAAAATTTGGTCCAATGTAGTGCTGCAAGATTCATTAACAAATATACCATAAGGACAGTACATATGTCTAAGAACCTGAGATCTGTTTTCAGCTACAGCAGCCCTTGCTGTCACCAATAATATTTACTCCAAATTGGAGTTGCTAGTGTTGGGAACAACTGGAGACACAGTGGAAGTATGTGATAACTATGCGTTAACAGCCATCATTCCTAAAAAAGCAGAGACAGGATTGAGAGTGGGGACAGGTATTGGCAGTGGACTGTGTATGCATTTGTGTATTTGTTTAAATGTTTCTGTGTGCATACATACACATCTAAGTATGTGCTGTGTGTGTGGCTGGTGTGTTCCGCTATGAAAGACATGATCTTATCATGGAAGCCTGGTGCCAGGCACCCCCTAATGCATATGGTGCCCTCAATATAAGGGGCTCTTCCTTGGAGATGACGTAAATGTTATTGTACAACAATTAAAATCATAAAAAAATAATCCTAAAAAATTAATAAGTACATTTGCTTCTGAGCAAATCATCTAGCTAAAACTAGGTTTTAAATTCCAATGCTGATCCATTAATTTGAAACTGGGTAGTAGGTGGCAAAGAAAATAAACAGTTTATACAAATAAATTATCTCATCAGGAGTTGGTTCAGCCTGCCTTTAAACATAGTTTTTTAGGTCAAATCAAAGTGTCTAAGAGAGAACATAAACACAATTAGACAAACATGTGAATGGTTAGTGTCGTGCATTTCAGACAAGTGATGCTAGTCCTTTCAAACCTAAAAAGAAAAAGGCTGTCAGAAATAATTTTGTTAGATGGAATGTGGGTTTAAATGTCTAAACATTTTGCTGCCCTGCTTAATTCAGTTACATTTTTGGTGTTCAGACAGAGGTTCAATGATTCTATACAGCTTCTGCTTGTGTTAGCCAAAAATGTGTTATGACAATTTATATCTTTCCGAGTGTAGGCCAGGGTGGCAGCATAAAAAGTGCAAGAGTGATGCTTTACCACAATAGCGGAGTCTACAATCAACAGTATCTGGTTAAGAATAGAGAATATCTCTGCAAATTTTTGGGGGAGCACCACCAAGAATATCATGGGATGATGTTCCGTCTACGTTGTAGGTTAAGGGTTTCTGAAAGATATGGTTGTTTTGATAACGTGCTATAAGAATTAAACAGATGTTTGCAAAACATATGTTGCAAGAGTTCAACATAGTCAACTGCTCATGACATTAAGACAAATTGCATCTCGATTGCGACTTTAAACAACAAGTAGGATGTTCTGGCCCAGATGGAATTTATTTGTAGATCACTTAGGGGCCGATTACGATGGCACACCGTAGCAGTGATTGGGACCGCCCGCCAGACATGCGGCGGTCCTACCACTGCAATTAGGATGCACCCACCATACTGGCGGGCGCATCCTGGGCCTTTAACACTGCGGGCGGTGCTGCTGGCTGCAGCAACGTCCGCAATGTTAAAGGTGCTTGCAACGCATTTCCCTGCACCACGTGGCAGGCACCACTTGGTGCATGGAAATGCAGGGGGGGGTACCATGAGTACCCCCCCAGTGCAGCGACACCCCCCACCCCACAAGGGGGGCCCGCAACGGGCCCCCAAACCCAATCCCCACCAGCCTTTCCATCACCGCCATGGAGAGGCCTCCTAAAACCCACATCCTAATATGGCGGACGGTGCCTGCTAGGCACCACCACCATATTAGTGGCCCTGCTCCGCCCGCCAGGCAATCGGTGCGGTTGCCACCGGTGGAAAAGCAGCGGATGGACTTTGCGTCCGCCGCAATACCCACCGCCATACTAATATGGCGGTGGGTAATTCTCAATGTGATGGCGGAACGATCGCCACCAATCGTTCCGCCATCGTAATGAGCCCCTTAGTGCTTATTTAACAGATTTCTTCCAGGGATTTGAATTGTTCACATGAATTTTTGTATATTGGGCTGTATTTAAAATAACTAGATTTCCCCGTCATAGTCTTTAAGAATAATTAAGAAATGAAATTTGCAAATCTTGCTTCAAAGGTCTATATTCTAGGCAAATCTGCAGTTAGTGTGTGGTAGTCAAAATATCCTTCTGAACCCATTTCACTGTGATGAGTCAAGAATGTAAGCCAGTCTGTTGGGTAAGGCTCTCTGGCCATGTGCTGGAGCAAATTTGACCTTTGTCACTTCTAAAAATACATTTAGTCAGATGTAGGACTGAAGTATTGTGTTAAGCCTGGACAGGGCAAAGGGTTAACGAGGCAGTTTAGTTCTCTACAGCAGATCTATGGTATCTTGGTGGGAGCTTTTCTGTAAGCCAGACTTCAAGATAGTCGTTAACAAAGAATGTTACTCAGCACGTAATTGCCCAGCTACCATATCCTGTTGGAGTTCTTATCAGTGCCAAAGACTATGATAGTAGTCTTGCTAAGGTTGGCCTCTAACTTACCATTGTTATAGATTTTATGTGCATCCAATGCCCTCTGAAGGGCTATCTGTCTTTGATTCAGGTTAATTAGATCTACATACTTTAATATTTAAATGTTTATTGGCAAGTTTTTGGTTGAATACTCCAGCTTTGATTAATTCTATATAATGTCAGCTGCATAAATTCTGAATAGAAATGGTGCTAGAATACAGCCTTGTTTCAAAACTGTTAGTAGGTCACCACTTAGAAAGGAGTCTTGTCACCTACTTTATTCCTGACCCAGTTATGGAAGTAAGTGTTTGATCTGAGTAACAGTATTGAAATTCCCTAATAATTCAGCTTCTTCATAAAAAATTCCTCTACACCATCAAATGTGCAGGTATAGTTAATAAAAACAAGCATAGAATGGTGTGCATTGTTGTCAGTACCTTGATGCCACATGAAGGTAAGGGCTACAATATTATCCTCAGTGCAGCAATTCGGCCAAAACCCTATTTTATAGAAAGGGATAATCTGTATCTCCTCTTCCCAGTTGTCAAGGTCAGTGAGAAGCAACCTGGCTGTGGCTTGGCTTCAACATCTAAAAGTGCAATAAGGTGGTAATAACCTGGATTAACTATGCCTCCCATTTTGAATAACAGGGGTAAGATGGAGCCTCTTCTGGTGTCAGAGACAGAGCCCAATTGAAAGAAAAGGCAATAATACTGGGTGCAACAAATGGGCCTGTAATTCTGTATCATATTTACTCAATACTCCATTGGGTCCTGGGCCACCAATGATTGCTTGGATAATAGCCACAGATTTAGATAATGTAAAGCTAGTAGTAATTTTGACCCTTGTTTGTTGTGCAGTGCTGAATGATATAAATTCAGATGTTGTGTTCCCAATCTGCAACTATTTTTGCACTTTAAATTGCTGAGTGTAAATTAAGTCCCCCTCTTTGATAAAAATAAAGTCTGTGATGCCGCCTTATGTCTCTTGTAATCTTTTTTCATTTGAATGAACTTATTTTACAGTGCATTATCCTTTTGGCTTTTTAATATTGTTTTTTTTTACTTTTGACAGCACTCCTTGTTTGTATCAGCGAATCGTAGAGCAAGTAATTTCCTACCGGAGGTCTGATTCTTTCTGCATGCTTCTTTATGCCAGCAAGATTCTTTTTTTCAAGGAATGTATGACACTCTGCCATAATGAATCGGCGGCATTTGACACCATCTCGCACCAGAACCTACTGGAGAGACTTCAGGGCATTGGAGTACAGGGGGTGACACTAAAATGGTTGACAGACTTTCTTACAGATAGAACCCAGATGGTCACATTGGGGACCTATAGATCTAAAACCACTAGAGTTACCAAGGGGGTACCACAGGGCTCCTGTTTGAGCCCCACTCTCTTTAACATTCATGTTACCCCCTTGGCCAAACTTATGAGGAATTTAGGGTTTAGTCCCATCTCCTACGCGGATACCCAGCTCCTCCTCACCTTTGATAAAAACAGACCTGATATACAACTCATCTTTTCGGAGGGCATGAAGACCATTGCTGCCTGGATGAGGACCAACTTCCTCCAACTGAACGCCGAGAAATCGGAGATCATGCTGTTTGGAGGAGCAGCTATAAGCTGGGCTCCCAGATGGTGGGCGGAGGAGCTGGGCAAGGCCCCTTCTCCCAAAGAAGTGGTCAAGAATGTAGGAATCAGGATCGACCAGAACCTCACACTCTATGCTCATGCCACTACTACTGCTGGCACCTGCTTCCACACACTCAGCTTACTCAGTAGAGTCTTCCCCCTGTTACCTTCCTCCACTAAAAAAAACATTGATGCAAGCCCTAGTATTAAGCCGTCTGGACTATTGTAATGCACTGCTAGCCTCGGCCAACGAAGCCTCCTTCAACAAGTTGTACAGAACACGGCTGCCCATCCCACTTCTTAACAAACTCCACTGGCTCCCTGTGAGAAAGCGGGTGAAATTCAAGATAGGCTGCACTGTTTATAAAGCTCTTAATGGACAGGGACCTTCCTACTTGTCTGCCAAACTTACCAAGTACACACCCCCACGGCCCCTTCGATCAGGCTCCAAGCTACTCCTTTGCACCCCCAGAATTAAAAAGGCTCTCAAGGGTGGCAAAGCATTTACCCATCTTGCCCCTACTTTCTGGAACGATTTGCCCCTCCACCTTCGCGATTGCCAGAGCCTCTCTCAATTCAGGAAGCTTTTAAAAACCTCTCTTTTCTGAGTCCCTTGGGTCTGGCTGCAGCACACCGTCCTAAGCGCAGAGATACCCCTTTGGGGACTACTACTACTAATATAATCAGGATGAACCTATCATGGCTATCAAGGTGGTTACCCTGCTCTAGGGTGAGAGTGGATTAATGCCACTCTTTCTTTTTCATTTTTCTGGGACTGAGGTAAACATCTTGATCCTATTTAAATGAGAAAGACAGTCAGCATTTCTAATATTTGTGTAGTAAACATATGGGAATGGTTGTAAAATGTTTTTGAAGTAAAAATGCAGTTCCTTTTTCAGAAAAAGGACAAGATTTTCTTTTTGTGTGTCTACCCAATATGAAAACTGCATATTTCATAGTTAAAAAAATGTGATGTAAGGGGATTGTGCTATGCTTGGCATTTGGCCTTCTCCTGTGACTGTGTCCTGATTGAAAAACAGGGCTTGAATATGTGGTTGTGCATTTGCAATGGAGGGCGGGGGGATTGGTAAGATTTACCATGAAAATACATTTCCATGAATTAGTTTGTCTTGTAATCTGGCATCCTTCTGAAAACGTTTCATAATTCATTACCTTTTGCAAATATAAAACAATAACTAAAACATGCATATCGAATATTGCATAAAAAAAAGAAAAAGAAAATGCAGAAATTAACACGTGGTAGTTAAAAGTGTACTCACATAAACCTCAAACTATTTTGTGTTTTACTCATCAGTGAAAGATTGTAAAAAATTAGAAAGTTGAATTGATGACATTTTTCATGCACATATACTATAGGCAAATTGCCATTCAAGTATACTTAATTTATGAAAAATGTGACAACCATTAACATGTTCTCAAGCATAGGTAGGAAGAGAAATGAAATACTAAAATGAGGAGAGACATCAAAAGATGAGTGATGCATTTATCTAAGCAATACTGTATAACATAAAATAAAAATATTTGCATATAAAGAATCCAAAGGAAGCAGCTGATCATTTTGGGACAGGTTAATTTAAAACAGTATTTAAGCAAAGTAATTAAAAAAAAAACACATTTACAAAGTTCACACGCGACAGGCCCTGGGTAAAGGCAACATGTACAGTACTGAACTATATAAATTTTAAAGACAGAAAGGAGGACTGTAATTGTTTTAAGGCATGTTAAGTTGTATGTTTGATTTTTATGTAATCTTAATGCTAGTAGTAACAGTATTGAGATTTTAATTTTTATTGCAGATATAATTCTTCAAAACTGGAAAGGTTAAATAGGTATTAAGCAAAATATATGCTAATAAATGAGTACTTCCTATACTTCAATGACAATTAACTTGATAAAGTGCAAACAATGAAATAAATCAGAGGTAGTCTGAATTTGGATTTATTTGACTAATGGTCTTGTTCAGTACATTAGAATATTATTTAGCACATTTGTATTGTCTTTGATAGTATTACATGTGATTAAAGACAAAGCTTAGTGAATATATCTATTAATGTTTGTTTCGGTTTATTTGCGGAGGACACTCAATTATTGTGTCGCTAAGTGCGCAAGATGATATGAGGTCATCTAATTTTAGCCTTTGCCTCGGTGAGGAAGCAGGGTGGATGAAAAACAACTATCTCAATTTGAAAAGCGACAAAACTGAGGTGTTAGTGGTGGGCAATCAACCACAACTAGGTTCCCTCAATGGTGGCCAGATGAACTTGGGCCGCAGCCTGGTCCTTGTAAGGTGGCCAGAAAATTGGGCATTTGGCTTGATTCCAGGCTCCCTATGGATCATCAAATAAATAAGATTGCAGGCTGTTGCTTCAGGCTCCTTCAATGTCTTAGGAATCTCTCTGGCTTCTTCCACTTTGTGCCCAAAGAACTGTTGTACAGTCTGATCATCTCTCAGACCTGACTTTGGAAATGTGCTACACTTAGGTGCTTCGAAAAAATTGATGAATAGGCTTCAAATTGTGCAAAATGAGGCAGCTCGTCTACTGTGTAATGTACCAAGGTTTGCATCGGTTTCCTCATACCTACACACTCTTTACTGGCTACTAATTGACAAGCATTCCCAATATAAAACCCTGTGCTTTATGCACAAGGCTTTAAGTAGATGTGTGCTGATCTACCTCAGCTCACAGGTGTATTCTTACTCTCCAAACTGTAACCTCCCTTTAGTATCTGCAATTTCTTGATTCAAATTATGTAGGCAGGAGGGCAATTTGCTTTTCATGGCCCTAGCCTATGGAATTCTTTTAATTGAAAAGTAGGTTCCTGCACATCTAATTTGCAGTTTCATAAGCTGCTAAAACTTGGCTTTTTAAAAGTGGACTGATCTCCAGCTACATTATAATAGTGCTGGGAAACTCCATTAGGCTAGCCATGCACTCTCAATAAATCCTTTGATATAGAGATTTAATCATAAAAGCCACACAGATGGAGAGATTCGTACTAATAAATGAGATGAGCATACAATCTTAAAGTTGTAAAATACATGTGTAAACCTCGGCACTCTAAATCAATTCAAATGTCAATTCATAAAGCGGTTTGGCAAAGACAAATTCAAAATATCGGCAAGAAGTCAATTCAATTTCTACTGTGTCAATTTTAATATCTAAAAGTCACCAAATCTTGAATCACAGATTTCAAATTTACAGCATAGTGACAATATAATTGGGAATAGACAGCTTGATGCAACAGTCCTCCTTTTTGCATAAGAAAATTGGGAGAACGACGTCGCGAGCTGATACCTAAATGAAGGGCATATTATAGCCCATGAACTTGCGACGGTTTAAAATTAAATAGCAATCTTTGGACTGTACATATACATTACGTGACATGTTCTTCCGTTTCAAACAGAGAACTTTTACATATCTAGAATTTAACAAGAAAAGATGACTGTTACATCAGAGATCTGGACACCCTCACGTACATTGTGAGCGCCATCCATGGGATCCAATGACTGAAGCCTTGAAAATGTTTCAAAGAAACGAAACACGTGTCGGCTGCCGGTTCAACGCCCAAAAAGGAGGACTGTTGCATCAAGCTGTCTATTCCCAATTATATTGTCACTATGCTGTAAATTTGAAATCTGTGATTCAAGATTTGGTGACTTTTAGATATTAAAATTGACACAGTAGAAATTGAATTGACTTCTTGCCGATATTTTGAATTTGTCTTTGCCAAACAGCTTTATGAATTGACATTTGAATTGATTTAGAGTGCCGAGGTTTACACATGTATTTTACATTTTCACTGGGACCATTTGGGTTCTAGTATTTTGGCACCTTAGGTAGTGGGGTGCAGTCTTTTTAACCTTGAGGGGCACCAATACCTGGCTGTACACACTGAATGCACTAAAAGAGCAGATGTGCTACCAATCAGACCACCACTGCCATTGTAAATATTGTACAATCTTAAAGTTAATGCTTAAATCAATTGTTTTATTTCAATATAAAATATTTCCCATGAGTTATTACATTTTTCCAAACAAAAGAACATCTTGTCATAAAGAAACAAATCCCAATGATATTGTAGCTCATTTATTGGTTTGAGGAGCTTAAATTGTGCACAGCATGATAATCATATTTAGTTTTAAGGCTGGTTGCTACATCAACTAGGATTTCATGTGATAACTAAAATGGTTATTGACCCCTTTGGTGCTGAGGACATACTGGAGTCACGTATGGTACCCGTGCTGAGGACTGCTTCAGCACATCCTAGTACCCACTGACCCCCTCCGAGTGTTGCACTAGAAGCGCTTATACTACCACCCTCGTTCCCTCTCATGGCGCAATTATGACATCATAAACAGCCGGCAACTCCCTGGAAGCCATTTCCTTTGGGCATGACCCAGCGTGAGAATTTCATTTGGTAAATCCTGTGCTGGAGGGAAGAATAGGGGTGGAAACGTCACACCATGAGAAAGGAAATAGTTTTTCCCTTCCCCGGTGTCGCTCTTCAGTGCATTCCTTGTTGCTTTTCTTTCCTCGCTCTCCCTTATTTGCGATTATTTTGTAAGCTAGCTTACTTAGTTAAATCTCAGGCATTGACTTTGAATGTCCTGATGATCAGTCCTTGTATTCATATAGGATTGGAATGTCCTCAACTTTGCAAATTATATATATATATATATATATATATATATATATATATATATATATATACACACACACACACACACACAATACAGGTTTGAATGTGCAAAGGGCTGACTTGTGGCTATATGGGTATTGTGACAAAGTGTATAATCTTTATGTCACTCACTATTGCAGAGTATATTGCATTACTTTATGTTCCTTTTTGACGCTACCCACTACCTTTGATTGTTAATAAATGTGTGTTTAATTTAACATGAAGACACCGAGTCGGGATAAAATTCAGTGATTTAATTTTAGAGAACGATTGTTGTTTGTAGGGACCATTGTTCCTTTAAAATATCATGTACCTTGGTCCCGATGTATACTCGGGTTTTCCCTTGTTTCTTCGTAAAACAATGGTTTGTCATTCTTCATTGCTTATGTTGTTGTGTTCTTAAAATTGTAGTGGTGCAGGATGTGGCTAGATTGAAAATCCAGAGAACCCACGGAGGAACTCCAAGAGAACCTAGTTATGAATATCTCGGACAAAACACTCACACACTTGGAATTATCAGTCTTAAAACAAAGGGATGTCAATGAACCCACATATTTCACCAACACTATGGAGACAGAGATATCCTTATTCAAATTTATGTGCAAATTACGACTACGCTGGTTTTTTCACCATACAACACCACTAATGGACACAGCAATGCAACCAACTGAAAAAATCTTTAAACATAAGAGCACATTGATGCCACCTACATCTCATAAAACTCTGGATAGGTTTGAATTGCTTGTCAAGAAGGATTTGGAAAATTTACAAGGTGCAGGACATATACATAAAAATCTGTCTACCAAAGAATTCTGCATGCTACGGAAACTGGCTGAAGACAAGAACATAACATTTCAACCAGCGGACAAGGGAGGAGCTCTGGTGGTTATGAACACACTATACTACAAAACAAAAGGTACAAAACCATGTATTTGATGAGGAGACTTACATTCCTTTAGAATCATATCCCACCATTTTATTTCAGAGCACTTTAAACAACATATTAATAAAAGCTGTGGAATCCGGATGATCGATGACAACACCAGAAAGTTTGACCTCAGATTTTCCGCAACGACCTCATATATACATGCTACCTAAGATGCAAAGACCCAAGGGATCCGCCTTTCAGACCCATCGTGGCAGGATGTGATTCAATACACGAACCAGTAGGGAGATATTTAGACCATTTCTTACAACCCCTGGTACAATCGTGGTCATCGTACATCCAAGACAACAGATTGCTTAAACAAATTGACTAAACTACAAGATGCAATTGATGAAAACACCTTGTTATGTACCATTGACGTGGTGGCACTATATACTTCGATTCCCCATTCAGAAGGTTTGGAAGCAGTCGAGTGGATGCTGTTGAAAAGCAACTATGAGGAATCCCGTAACATCTTTCTACTTGAGCTACTACACTTCAGCTTGTACCATAGTTATTTTTCCTGGAAGGATGGCTTCTTTCTTCAACGCACAGGTACATCAATGGGTTTTCCGGGGGCACCCACGTATGCAAATATCTTAATGGCCAAGTATGAGGACATGCACATTTTTCAACAGAAAGAGTGGCAAGACAACCTACTAACATATATGAAGCACATAGATGATATTCTACTGTTATGGAAGGGCTCAAGACAACTGGAACACTTGATTAGAATTAACCCTGGGCGTAGTTCGTGAAGTAGCGCTACGCGAAGCTACACGAAGTGCACTTCGCACTACGCGAGCTAAGCGTAGCACTACGCGAACTGCGTAGTGGGCTGTTCGTGATGATTGCACAGTGACGGATGCTTGTCCGCACTGTGCAATCATTGAAAACGGCATCTTGCACAGTGCGAGCTGTCTTTTACTGCCGCTCGAGTAGATTTTTACTCGAGCGGCAGCTTTCTCAACGCGGACTGGTAGTTTCTCATCGCGAGCGGTCGCGAGCATATGCGACCACTCGCAATGAGAAACCTGACCTCCCCGCGTTGAGAATCTCGCCGGGAGGTTTATTTTCCACGCTCGCGATCGGCAACTTGATGTTGCTGTACGCGAACGAGGAAAAAGTCTCGCCGGGATGTCATTTTGCTTGCTCGCGGTCGCCAACTTGACGTTGAGGACCGCGAGCAAGCAAAAAATGACCGCTACGCGTGTTTGCACTGTGCTACGTGCAATTCGCGTAGTGCGAAGTAGCGCAAACTTCGCAAACTACGCGAGCGTAGCGCTTTGCCCAGGGTTAATTAGAATCTTGAACAAAAATAATCCTCATAAAATTCACACACCAGATCAGTCATGAATCAATTAATTTCTTGGACATTTTAATTGAACTCAAAGAAGGCAATCTACATACAAGGGTATATAAGAAACAAAGACAGAAATAATGCTCTACATTTTCAAAGCTTTCATCCACCATCACTCAAAAACCTCAAAAACCATCTACCACTTTCACAATTTATTAGGATCAAGAGAATTACATCAGATCCAGAGGTATGTCAAACTATTGAGGAATTGAGGAAGTATCACGTCAATATCAGCAAAGAGGTTATCCATTGGAAATCATGGAAACCACACAACGGAAGGTTCAGCAGATGCTACGTTCAGATCTATTGAAGAAAACCATGAAACAAACAGGAAAAAGAGAGGTTTTTGTGGTAAAATTCTCTACGACTACTCCGGCAATAAAAGCGAAGTATATTGAGAAGGTGGGAATTAATTGAGCAAGAATCAAATTTCAAGGAAGTATTCACTGCAAAACCCATGTTTGCACACTTACGTTCTAAAAATTTGAAGGAACTCTTGAAACGAAGACCAACACCAAGACTTGAAGTTCAAACTATGGGCATGCGAAAATGCTTCAACTGCAGTCACTGTGGCAATGTGAAGGTAGGGAACACATTTACACAGCCACATACAGGCAAAAAGTTCAGATTGAATAACACAACAGATTGTAATTCTGAAATGGTTATTAATGCTATCAAATGTCCATGTGGACTAGTATGTGTTGGCAGAACAACAAGGAAAGTTAAAATAAGACTTATAGTACACAAAAGTATGATCAGAACAGTCAACATGAACTGATGCTTAACACAAGGTCCTGGGCACATTTTGAAGATCGTTCTTGTAGAGACTCAACCTCATTGCTCGAGCACATAACTAATTTTGGATTTTCCCATTATGTAAAATCACCCACCCACCCATATGGCGGGTCATACCTTGGACAGTATTTTTACCAATTTTAATGGCTTGTTGTTGAGAATGTACTCTAACTTAGTTGTGCGGATCAGGCAGTTATTTTTAAGGCCTTATCCCCCGCAATCTGTGGTAAGCGCAGGGCCTGCCCAATCTAAATCTGTATCCTGCAGCAATTTAAGCAGGATTACTTTGACAGGTCTAGAACAGGTGCTCAAAATTTCCATGACCAGCAATGACTGCCCTAATGGCCATAGAGCAGAAGGCTTTCATGGCTGGATCAAGGCAGCTTTAGACATTGTGGCACCCTTTAAAGTTAAACTATGTACTAGAAGCAAACCCACGGTGTCTTGGTTCTCAGAAGAACTTAAGTCTAAGGCAGCAATGGCACAGACCAGAGGGAAATGGCGGGCTGATTTAGCTCCAGCAGAAAAAAAGTAACAAAGCTCTCTCACTTTGCTATAAATGAGCTGTAGTTGAAGCCAAATCTTTATTTATACTGCGAAAAATCAGATAAGTGAGTAATGTGTGCAAGGAACCTTTTAAGTGGATATGGAGCTATCTAATCCTCCTATTTAAAGTTCCACGGACACTTCGCAAGTTCTGTGATAAATTAGCAGCTCACTTGAAAGATAAAATTCTCAATATATATTCTGAATTTAACTACTCGGCTAGGGACATTCCAGTTGGGACTATAACTACTTCTGCCTGTTCCTCCTTGCGGTCTGCTTTTTGCCCCATTTCTGCTCAGCAAACTAAGGAATTTTTGATGAGCAGGAAATCAGGGTCCCCTGCCAACCCCTGTCCGCCCAAAACTTTGCAATTGGCAACCAATTGTATTGCAGAATATCGGCAGAGAGTTTTAAATTACACGCTGGATGCTGGAATTTTTCCTAGATTATGGAAGGAAGCCATAGCTATCCCCTTACAGAAGAAACCCAACGCTTTCCTGGATGATTGGAAAAAAACTTCTGCCCCATCGCTTTGCTGCCCTCACTGGCCAAAATATTAGAAGAACAGGAACCACAAATTTGATAAATTGATTGACACTCATGACATCCTGGACCCGTCACAGAATGGGTTTAGGAGTGGACATAGTATAGAGATGGCGCTCATTGTGGCAGCAGACAGTATCCAGCACCAGGTAGATCAGGGCAACTATTCTCGTGATACTGGACTTATCTGCAGCATTTGATACCATCTCACCATTGCGCATGGTCCAACGATTACAGCATGCTGGAGTGAGTGGTACTGCTTTGATCTTCTTCACTCCTTTTATAGTGTGCAGATTGTCAGCTGTGGAGGATTTAGCCTAAGTCATTCGCAGGGTTCGTCCCCTAGTCCGACCCTTTATAATCTGCAAGTTTACCCTCTTCAGAATTAGTATGATCCTTCAGCTTCCAAGTTTTATCCTATGCAGATGAGACAAATTGTGTCCATTTGACAATCTGCCTTTTGTGGCTGACAAATTCAAACACTACGTCCAGCATCACCATTTGGATGAAATAATTTCTTAAAGCTAAATGCAGACAAAATGTAGGTGCTGGTGTTTGGGGCTTAGGATTCTATCTGGTCTGATGCTTGGTGGCCGGAGGTTTGTGGCCCACTACCAACCCCAGTGAAGTCTGGTAAACATTTTAGAATCATTTTTAACCATGTTCTATATTTTGACTCACAGGTTAGTCATACCACCAGTACTTGTTTATATTTCATTAAGGCTCTGAGAAAATGTTTCCCTTCATTCCTCTTGAAATGCGTCAATCATCGATCTGATTACACCACAATTAGAGTATTGCAGTGTACTGTATATGATCAACAGTTCCTCTCAAACTCCAAGTGGGTCAGAATGTGACTGCACGCCTCATTCTGAATATTCCTAAGCATCTCTCGGCTAGAGGCAGTATTCATGCTCTCCACTGGCTCCCAGTAAGAAAGCTGATGACCTTCAAAACACTTTCCATGGTCTTCCTGGCATTGCACCATAATGGACCCAGGCATCTTAATTCTCTCTTCCAATGGTACCCGCCCTTTAGATCTCTTTGCAGAAAAGTGATTATTCCTGGGGACCACAAAGTCAGATGGAGAGGCCTCTCCCTCTCGGTCACTGCAGCAAAAGCTTTGGAACACTCTGCCTGCTCATATTTGGGAGGCAGTCTCTCTCACGGTTTAGGAAACACCTCAAAACATGATTCTTCCCTCTGTAAACTTTGCCCTTAGTGGTTGTGGGGATTGTTACCTTTTGGCTCAGGGTATGATACTTTTGGGTTTAGCACACTTTATAAATTTGTTTTTATTTCAAATATATTTGCAGGTCGAGTCAAGTGACTGTGCCACAACCCCCAAAGAAGACTCATACTTGCCTAGAAGACTGACAAGTGTAACACCTCACTAAGATCTTTGGGCTTCCTAGGGAGCAACGAGTCGCCATGCTGAAAGCAGGTTGGAGAAGTCTATGCACCCTGTGAAAGCTGTGAAGAATCGATCACATCTGGCTACCCAAATAACAGCTGCAGATTGGGCCAGAGTACAGCAACGTGATGCATGACGACGGTGGAGTGCTGTTTTGCTCTGTATGCAATGTGGCGGTGGAACATGTCCAAAAGCACACAGTGGATACGCATGATCCCAAAGACACTTAAAGTGCAACACAGATGCTTCAAACTCGCTCTTCACCGAAACGTGCCTGTCAGATGGCTGAACTCACTTTTCACAAAGTGTACAGCTGCCACTGCCTCAAACCAGGAAATGAGTGGATCGATGTCTGTACAACACTGAACATTACACTGAGCAACACTAACAACCCTGTGTTGCACAAGTTTCTCCACTAGCAAGTATAGAATGGTGGAGCAATACCTGGAAGTCAGCTTCAAGAACGGTATCTCCCAGAGAGATGTAGGAGCCAAGGATGATCTGAAAAAACAATTGGAAGATCAGTGTTCTATTTGACGAAATACCTGATGTCGAAGGACGATGCATGTTGAATGTTTTATTTGCTGTGGTTTCTTCACAGGGTGGCCGTCAAATCTACAACCACTATGCAGACTGTTCCTCTTGCAGTGCAACCACGGGACTGTAGCACAAGCAGTTGTGAGGGAGTTCACAGATTACAATCAAATCTTTTAGACTGTTATTTCTTTTAATAGACAATACGGCATACATGCTCAAGGCATACAACATTGTGTTGTGAAATCTATATGCAAACTCAATACATATCACCAGCTTGGCACACATCATGAACCTTGTTGGGGAGTCATCCTGGAATACTTTTGTGGAGCTAAATTCTTTCTTGCTGTACTTCTTGGGTACCTTCTACATGGCTGGTAGCAGAAAGTGATGGTACCTGCAACACCATGCTCAGAACCATGGGCTGAAACCACGGATGGCATCTGACCCTTGCAGTACCAGCTGGTATTCTTGGTTTGCTGCTGTTCAGTACCAATGCAAGCACTTTGATGCCTATGCTAGATCTGTTGAGTCTGAGATGCATCTCAGCAAGTCTGCCCCAAATTCTCTCAAAATCTACAGAGGATTCTGAACAGTGACAACAAGAACTGTATCAAAATTCAATTGGACATTGTAGCAAAACAAAATATCAAAACATTTGATGGCTGATGGACTTATTCCAGAGACAGACACCAGTGACAATGAAGGTGTATGATTATCTAGAGGACCTCCTCCAGAAACTCCCAAATGATCAAGTCCTCACTCTGGAATCACTGACTATTCCTATAGACTGATGCAGGGGCTAAATTGATTAGAACAGAAAAATCAGATAACAGCCAAGCTTCATGAAGCTCTTGAAAATGCCCTTGAAAATGTGGGCAGTACATGAGGGAGATCCAACCAGGCATTCAATCCTTAAAACAAGTACGCCTTTTAAATTCTGCATGACTCTGCATCCTACCAAAAGACAAGAGTGCATATTTGGCCATCCCTGCTTTGAGGGAAGATTCCTGATCAGGAGCATCGCCTCTATGTTGAGCATGTAAGGCCAGAAGCAGTACAGGCATCAGTTTCAGGGGTGATTGACATTGACCTCTTTTGGCGTGGGATGAATCACTGCATTCTAGTCCTTTCAGAGCTGGCAGCTGTGAACAAGGACTGTGTACCAGTTCTGCAGATGCTGAAAGGAGGAACACCATTTGCAAAATTATTTTTTCAGCCAGGCGTCTGTCCCTCTAAGAACAATCCATACAGGCATTATTGTTTTCACACTATAAATCAGCAGTAGGATATCAAGATAGATTTAGGCTGGTCAGAAGAATTTAATACATGGCCAAGATTAAAACCTAAAGGAACAAACACAGGTTCTGTGGGCCATATTCATCAACAGGTTTATGACATATGTAGACCTTGACCAAAAACAAATTGTCTCAATTGTAAATGAAGAAAATACACCAGGGTTTCTCCTTGGAAATAATTACAATTGTATTCTCCACACAAAGTATAAACAAAGCCATAAGTGACGACAGCAAACTGCTGAAGGTGAAAGATGTGAACATAAATAGTACATAATACATAAAGTATACAGACTTGGCATCAAATACTGTACACAATGCCTTGGTGAAAACTTTCATGTTATATTATACCTTACAAAAATAAGATCTGTACTGAAAGAATAGCAAAATAAAGTGCCACAAAAATGCTGCAAAATTTACATATTTTGTTTGCAAAATGTGCTAATCCATGCTGCAATATCAAGGGGGTCTGCTTAATTGTGAAAACTAAAATACTGTAAGGGGTGCAAACTGAGTAGTCAAGGCACTTTCAATTGCACTTTTGCAGAAGTAACATGTAATTAAAAAAATAGCGTAGTGCCTAATATAAGTTTGGTTTAGTTAGCATAACTTGGCCACATTAACAAGAGTGCTTGTCACATTGCAGAAAAATGCATGTTTATTCATTACCTACAAACAGCACACATTTATAAAATAATTTAAGTTTAGCTGCAGCCATGGTCTATGTTGTTATGCACAATTAGACTATCACTACCTTCCTCAGGAAGGGATGTACATGTGTTGCAGCATTACAAGGCTATGGTCTAAAGGTCATTTATTTTGAATGTACAGAAGCAGTTTTGTTTTCTCTTGTTTTTACATTAATAAAATGCAGGATTTCTTTTGTGCAAGAAATTATGCATTTAACAGCCAATTAAAGTAATGCGTAAGTATGTGTTGTTTAGAAATAAAGGTGAATGAAGCTGTGCAAGTAACATTTTAGTGCTGCCTCTACATAAAATCATGCTATAAATGGGTGTGCTTTCTTTGTTCAGAAAACTATAACATGCATTTGGCAAAGAGCCAGACTACTCCGACTTACCTGTCTGACTTTTCTGCTTGTTCCATGCTTGTGGACCTTTCTGTACTTTACTATTTCAGTTAAAGCTTTATATTTAGGGAGTCATAGTATACAATTAAATCAGAGGAGACCGAACTTGTGTACAATAATTGTCACTATAGGATCCTTCTTTCGGTCTACTGTAACCATTATTCGCGGTCACTGCAGTTGTTGCATGCATCCTTGTCTGTTCTACTTTAAAGAAACCACCATTATAGCGGGGTGACCGTTATTCCTACTAGTAGCCTCAAATGAGTACAAAGAATGAATGAGAATGAAGTTTTAACTGCCTTATTAGTTCCCTGACCATATCTGCACTTCAAGTTCGCCCTAGGGCCTTGCGGTGATTCATTTCAAAGTGTAGTCACCTGCACAGGCAAAAAAGGGGGCCTGGTCTAACTGACTACACCACTGGCACAATGAGCACCCATGGCCTATTTGGCCAGTACTCCTGATAGTCATTTGATTTGGAAAGTTGCCATGGAATCTTAAATACTATATTAAAAATTGTTTTTCAAATAATTTCCCTTTATTCACAAATTGTTTTCAACGCATCATTTGCATCCTTTTTTCAAAAAGGACTTCCTACAATGAAGCTCTTCAGTCAGGTGCCTGCACAGCTAAAAACTGTGGCTATATATTTTTTTCAATAAGACGGGCTAAAAAATGTAGTTGCCTATACAGCAGACATTGGCCAGACACTCTTATGATGCACAGTGACATGCAGGGGTGCAGCTTCGGGGGTGGGGTGTTACCACCCCCCCCCCCCCCCCCTTTAATAAACTTTTTTTTACTAAATAGTTGGGTACAGGTGTTATCCTCAGGTATGGTAAGGTGTCTCAGAAACTCGCACACTTTTCCCCTCAGTTTGGAAAGTCTTCAACAATGTTGGTTATTTTACAAAATAACGTGTTCTCTCACTTAGTACTCCTACCAATCTGCATTAGTCTTCCTTTCCATAGCCCCTCATTTGCCGTATGTCATATAATGTATTTTAACATATGCCAGCGTCATTGTTGGAAAATCTGTAGCTCACACACCCCCCAATCTTACTGACCAAGCTACACCTCTGGTGACATGCTGCGATCTACACCCCATCATTTTCAAAGTCCATCAGCTTCCACTGTCAGTTATTCTCCATGTATGGCCCACTGGACATATGCGCCCCAACAGACCTTTTCTGGAGGCTTCTCTGCTGCATAGGGGCACTTGTGCTACTGCTAAAGTCAGACTGGCCGAGTTTAGAGCAGCTATTTAAACATGAGACGGATGTGACTTAAGTGTAAACAAGAAAGCAGTGTGGCACAGCAGGAGCCTCATCTCAGAGAAGGATAAGCTTTGAAAACATTTGATTTCCATCTTATTTTTTAAATTTTTATTAAATGTATAATTACTTTACAGTAGAACATTTGGTGCATTTATCTCTAGCGTTTCCTAACCTGTTTCTTTAATTACTATCCCTGTTTTGGACATTTGTGTGATGAACAAAAGACAGGGAGAAAAGGTGTAGAATAGAAATACAATTATAGATCAAGCTTTGATATACCATAGCGCATTAGGGAAATGACAAGCCTATGTTTTGGAGCTGACAAGTAGGCATCATTTTTCCCCATCTTCATTCTTTTAAGTTACATTTCATAAGTGCTTCCCAGTTGAAGACATGCGTTTCTGGTGCATTGTAACATGATCAATAATTCTATTCTACTTCTCATTCTATTTGGGATTGTTTCACTATTTGCATAGATGCTCATTTAGCTGTCAAGTGGCGTCATGTCAACCTATTGAAAGCTAAGGGTTGGCATAACTCTCGCAATTTGCTGTTTCGTAATTACACAAATGTACACGAGATTCTGCATAATTATGCAATTAGAGCAATTCCGCATTTAGTGTGATTTTCTTAGTGCAAAAATGCCCCCTCACGTCCAGAATTAACCTTAGTACGCACTTTGTGCTACAAAATAGTGCTAAATGCAACAACACAAATATCACCACAATTTTTCTCCCAACTTCTGGCATTTAGCGCTAAAGACTTCGGACTGTTTTAGGGCTCAGGGTGAGGGGGTCATTTTTTTGGGCTGGGGTGTTTTAGGACTCGAGTCAGGGGCTGGGGTGCATTGCAGGGCTGGGGGACTGTTTAGGGCTCAGGGCGTGGAGGCTGGTGTGTGATCTTTACCACACATACCTTTACAACGAAATTCGTAGTAAAGACGCAATGTTCAGAAAGTGGTTTTAGAAAAAAATAGCCAATAAATACAAAAAATTGTTTCCTCAGGACAGCTCATGCACTAAAAATGCTAAAATTTACAATGATTTAAAAAATGTATCTCGCTTAATCCAGATGTTAAACAAGAACCGACTCACAGAAAAAACAACCGGACCAGATGTATCAGTCATTAATATTCTTTTTGCCTCTTGAAAATGTAGTAACCCCGTGAACAAACAAATCGGGCGCAACCATTTTCTGCATGCACCATGATATTCAGGACATACAAACAAAGCATGATCAAGGGTCTCGGGATTCATGCCACAGGCTGGGCATGAATCAGACGAGGAGTTATTCCAATTTTTACTGAACGATCAAAGGGGCAAACAGCCTATTCTAAGTCTGATAAATAAGCTCGTGGACACCGGTGGTGTAGTAATGTCCATATAGTTTTCAAAAGCTGGAATAGGTTTAAAGGCCAATAACTGCTCGGTAAGTGGCCCAGAGAGCACCTAGTTATCTCTTGCCACACTAAGGACCAATAGGTTGATTTTAAAATCTGCTTATCTGCCCTACAAAGTAATTCAATCAAGTCCCTCATTCTGATCAAACCCATTTTTTTTGCAGCAGTCACGTACAAACCTTAACCAAGGAATCTCCATGGTGCGTCACTCAAGGAATCTCTATATTCGCCTAATGCAGGAGTAGTCTAGATATGAATCCAGAATAGTAGTGGTTTTAAGTGCGCCTGAACAGATACTCTTTTCATACCTGTATAAAAATAAAGCATTGACCAAGGGGGTACTTACGGGGACCGAGAGTAATGTTCTGACAAATGAATTCTCCGTTACTGTAAGCCTCGTGGTGTCAGAGTAACCACAAACATCAGTGCAATACAGTGCAGCACTTTGGGCCTTCCCTCAATAGGCTTCCAAGGCTGGGGAGATAGAACGCGAATATGTGTTCTTCTGAAAGCATAGAACAGCATTAGATCAATGTGATATCGTGAGGGCTCCTTTATTTATTTGGTGGACCCACCTAAATTTGTCTGACAGGGTCATCCCCAAATAACCAGATCTAAAAACCTTTTCCAAATGGTCTTTCCCCACCATTACTGGACAGAAGACCATGAATTTGGTTTTTGCAGCATTTAATTCTAAACCCTTGTGGCCACAGAACTCCAGAAATTTATTTAGCAGATTCTGTAACCCCATCGGGAACTTGGAAATTAATAATGAATTATCTGCAAACAGAAGTATAGGTGTTTTAGCCTCGCTAAGAGTGGGGTAGTTATTTACACACTTTGTCAGTTCCCCGGCCACATCATTTATATATAGGGTGAACAAGGTGGGAGTCAAAACATACCCTGGTCGAACCCCTCTTGCTACTGGGATGATGTTTCTCAACTCACCTCTATCACCCCACCTGGTCTGCGCGTCGTTCTTTTTGTGCATCCTAGCTAGTAATTCAACTTACCCACCTGGAGCTCCCATAGCTGCTAGTACTCTCCATCGGCTCCCTCGGGTATCCGATCAAATGCAGCCCGCAAATCGGCAAATGCCACGTAAAGTTTCTTGTTGTCCAACAGGACATATTTCCAATAAAGGAGGGCAAATTTAAAAACCTGATCTAAAGTGCTAACTTTAGCACAAAATCCTGCCTGAAAGGGAGTTAGAATTCTCCGATCTTCCATCCACTCCTGCAATCACTTGAAGACCTGCCTGGTAAATATTTTTTGAAGATTATCTACTAGGCCTATAATTTGACGGACAGCTAGTGTCTCCTTTTTTAAATAACAGGAATATATCTGCCCCAGGTATCCGGGATCTCCCCACCCCTTGCAATTGCATTTGAGAGGATGTTCACATAACTAGCCCACAGCCCAGGTTCTGATTTATATAAATCATGCAGGATACAAGCCGGACCAGTGGCCTTTAGACCTTGAGAGTATTAATAGCTGAAAGAGTATCCTCTAAGCTTAAAAAGATTGTATCTGACTTCCCAGTTCCTAGCTTAGTAATATCTCCTTCTGGACACTCATCAACCACATTGGGGCGACATTTTGTGAGTGGAGTCTGAGCATATAGTTTTGCAAAATGTTCTTCCCATCTTCTGGGGTTGCTTCCAATTGTCCCATGAGCAAAAATATACCAGAATGTCTGGCCCTCATTCTTTTTAAGGTCCTGAAGCATGTCTTGCCAATTAGCATCTTCCCACTTCCTTTTTGCATAATCAATTAAGCATTTATATTCCAGATGGGCTGTGCGAATCTTAAGTTGGTTATGGCCCTTAATAGCGCTTTTCAGCACTTTCTTTGCCTGCTCACAATCGGGCGAGTACCATTTTGGGTCTTTAGGATGGGCTTGTGTGTTGACTGTAGATTTTTAATAAAAAATACCCTGTAGTTTGTTAAAAAAACCTACCTTGAATATATAGGATTGGTATAGCCTCCTCAGGAGAGTTCTCATAAATAGATAAAAAATGTATAAACCACTGCTATATCTTGGCGTAGAGATTCTCATTAGCCAGAACCCTACGCCAGGAGACTCTACTGTAATTGTTAGCCACAGCCGGTTCATTGACCAGGGTACTGTGTATAGATGACGATCTTGCAAGGTCCTTTCCCCTAAGTGTGACTATCAGGGGGCAGTGGTCACTAGCTGTGCGCGTCAAAACCACCATATCATGAAGAAGTGGCCAGAGACTAACCTCCAGAAAAACAATCAATCACACTAGTGGTAGCTCCCCGCTTAAATATGGCTGCTCTCTTTTGGTCGAAGCGATTCTCCAGTTACAAGCTCTCAAGCTGTGGCCAATCACCACAGATGCAATTTGTAGAGCAGCATCGGAAAGACATTGATGAGCTTGACTCTCGATCCACCAGTGCAGCTTCAGCTGCACCAGAGTAGACATTGGTGCAGTTTCTCAGACTTGAGGCATTGCACCAGTGGAGCACAAAAGAGAAACTTCTTATTAAGGGGTTTAAAATTATTTGGAGATATACATTATGTTTAGCACGTTATTAACCCTCAGAAATGACCTTTTTTTCATTTCCCACCATTTCTGGGCGTTTTAGAGCACTTTGAAGTACTGGTGCAGCTTTGGGATTTTGATGATTATTTTGATCAGAGATACTTCTAAAGTGCTGAAAAAATCATTAGGGATATATTCAAGACACCACAATTGCACCCATATAGTTTTTAAAATAATAAACATTATTAAAATGTTTGACTTCCATAAGGGTGGGAAGGTCGAAGTTTTACCCCAATCAGAGTTCCATGACCTTGGACACAAAAAGTGACTTTGTCCCCTGAACTTGAAAATTGCTTTTCAATGTAAAAGCCATACATGGTATTTAGCATGTTATCAAGACATTGTAAAATTATTTTATATCGATTTACACCCATTTTGTGTGTGTTTTGAGCACTTTGATAGGCTAAAAACTTTTTGGATATTAAAAAAATAAAATTGAAAAGGGATACTCCTAAAGTGTTGAAAATTCATTTTAGAGCTAATCAGGACACTGCCATTGCTCCTATATAGATTTGGAATGATAAAAAAAATGTTGGGCTTCCATAGAAAGGGAGCAGGTTCAAGTTTTACTCCAATCAGAGTTCCGTAACCTCAGATTCAAAAAGTGACTTTGCCCCCATGAACTTGAAAATTGAATTTTCAATCTTAAAGCCATACATGGTGTTTAACATGTTATTGAGACATTGTAAAATGATTTTATATCGATTTGCACCCATTTTGTAGTGTTTTGAGCCCTTTGATATGCTGAAAATTCTCTGGAAATGTTAAAAAAAAATTGATAAGTGACACACTTAAAGTTTTATAAATTCATTTTAGAGCTAATCAGGACACTGTCATTGCACCTATATAGTTTTAAAATGTATGCAATTCCTAAGGATACAGGAAGAGAGATTTAGAGGATCGGTCGGTATAAATATCCAAAGGTTTAAGCTGTAGTCTCCTCCTTTTGGAACTAGGGCCCTCACACACCCAGCAGGGTGTCATGCTTCATAATAGGGCTTGCTCCTCATCGGGCCGGGGCTGAATTGCCCGATGGGCACCCTTCAAGGTGCTCTTTATCGGAGATCTTTTGTTCCCAAGTCATAATGTGTAGGTCAAGTATAGGGCCGTGGAGTGTAGATGGGTGTATGTCAAGTGTGTAAGGAAAATTTAAAAGAAGACTATGGGGTCGATTCCGATTCCGGCCGGAAAACGTACCGACCGACTCGGAGCCGGAATTAATTCCGACCGACACGTACCGGTGCAGCCCGACCCGCAAAGTACAATGAGAAGCGTGCAAAACCCGACCGACTCGTACGGAACACAAGCCGAACGACCGAGCCGCGCGGAAAACAGCAATCCGGCCGGAAAAACATGCGAATCTAACCGACCGACACGCACCCGGAACAATCCCGAACGAAACGTACCCGCGAACTCCTACCCGCCAAGTACGATGCAACGCGTGGAAAACACGACCGAGTCGCACGGAGGACAAGCCGTACGACCGACACGCATACAAAACTGCGAGCCGAAGCAACCCAAAACACCGCGACCGACGCGTACGCAGCATAGAAAACAGCACAAACACAGCGTGAACGAATCGGAGAAGCTCGTACGAGACAACTGCAGGGTCCGACTCGGTCACAAGAACGTCTCCTACATGCACGAAAAGTACAAAGGGAAAATACACAAAAAAAGCCCAAACAAGCAATTACAAAGCCAATAAATACTGGGGGGGCAGGGAACAAAGACACACCCACAACTCCACCCATATAGAGGACACAAATCCCTACCATGATCCTTTGCAAATTCAAATGACCTGCCAGCACTCAACAGACAGCAACCATACACCCACAGCTCATCCATCACACAAGCCACACACCATCAGCACCTCAACAAATAGCAACCTCACATACACCCAGCAAAACACACACTCACACACCTTCACCTGCACACCTGCACACCAACACACACATCACTCACCATCACCATGCCCCCAAAGAAGAATCATAAGTTCCTAGATAGTGAATTGGAAGTCCTGTTAGATGAGATCCTCAGGGTAGAGCCACAGCTGTTTGGTACACTGGTCCAACAGACACCCATGGCGCAGACAACCAAGATGTGGGAGAGGATCGTCGACAGGGTGAACGCACAATCACCATGTTTGCGCACAAAGATAGACATCCAGAACAGGTGGTATGACGTGCGCAGGAGGGTCAGGGAGCTGTTGAAGAAGGACTACCTCGTGAGCCAACACACCGGCAGTGGCCCTCCTGCCAAGCCAGTATACCTCAGGCCCTGGGAGGAGAAGGTGCAGGCCATCCTACCACCAGTGAGCGTATATGGACTAGAAAACATCCCAGAGCCTGGTGAGTACACAACAAATGTACACAATATTGTGCGACAATACACACACATCACTGTCAAGGGGAGAGTCAAACCATGCACCCTTAGCAAATACACACCAACCAGAACAGAATCAACCCAAAATGTGTATGTCAGTCAGATAAACACAACACATGCCATCTCATAGTGACATGTAACTGTCTCATCACATGTAGAAACACAACTACAACTACAGCTAGGCAGTGGCACAAATATAACTAACAAACACATCCAGACATGTAGCCACCACTACAACACCACCACACAGTGAAGCCCACTGAAAGAAAGGAATTCTGTGTATGCTGGGCAAGTCAGTGTAGCCAATAGCATCATGGGAGTCGTAGTCACAGATATTGCCCACCCTCACAATGCGCACATCAACACCACCATGAACCATGCTCACATCACAGGGAGTGGAAAACAACTGACAAGATGGCAGACACTGGCTACTGCTGTGGGGAGCACAAGGCCCTGCTGGCAACTATGCACCAACCAACAGCAGGACACCACTGACTGACATCCTGAAAGACAACTTGCACTCCCTGCAATGGAAGCACGTTCCATGGTGGGATATCTGGCTGGGTGGGAAGGAGGACTCACAGCACAGACCATAGTCACCAGCAGCTTCACCCACACACTCCCCTAACACAAACTCCACACAACTCACCTGGGAGAATGCATTGCCTCACACTCCAATCAAATATCCCACAAAGAACCACAACCCTGGGTCATGCTGTGTGAAGCACAGGGACACACATGGGACCTGTAGCAGAACTAACCCCAGGATAACACTGTCAGCCATCTTGTCAGCACAGGCACACAACCCCACAGGGAAGCAGAGTCAAAGGGAAGGAAGCATGGGCATGCTGGGAAGGGGGTGGAGGCAATAGCATGATGGGAGTGGTAGTCACAGCTCAACATCCCTCACCCACATGGCCCAGCAAGCTCACACTCAAGCATGCACACCCCACAGAGAGTGGAAAGCCCCATCAAAGATGTCTGACACTGGTGCTCTGTTGTGGGGAGCCCAAGGCCATGATGGGAACTGGCCACCAACCAACAGCAGGACACCACTGTCAGCCATCTTGCCATTGCTCTCACACTCACACACAGTGAAGTCCACCCAAAAGCAAGTAAGTATGGGCATGCTGGGAAGTGGGGTGGAGGCAATAGCATGATGGGAGTGGTAGTCACAGATATTGGTCACCCCCACAACTGTCCCATCAACACCACCCTGAACCATGCGCACATCACAGGGAGTGGAAAACAACTGACAAGATGGCTGACACTGGCTACTGCTGTGGGGAGCACAAGGCCCTACTGGCAACTGTGCACCAACCAACAGCAGGACACCACTGACTGACATCCTGAAAGACAACTTGCACTCCCTGCAATGGAAGCACGTTCCATGGTGGGATATCTGGCTGGGTGGGAAGGAGGACTCACAGCACAGACCATAGTCACCAGCAGCTCCACCCACACACCCCCCTAACACAAACTCCACACAACTCACCTGGGAGAATGCATTGCCTCACACTCCAATCAAATATCCCACAAAGAACCACAACCCTCGGTCATGCTGTGTAAAGCACAGGGACACACATGGGACCTGTAGCAGAACTAACCCTAGGATAACACTGTCAGCCATCTTGTCAGCACAGGCACACAACCCCACAGGGAAGCAGAGTCAAGGGAAGGAAGCATGGGCATGCTGGGAAGGGGGTGGAGGCAATAGCATGATGGGAGTGGTAGTCACAGCTCAACATCCCTCACCCACATGGCCCAGCAAGCTCACACTCAAGCATGCACACCCCACAGAGAGTGGAAAGCCCCATCAAAGATGTCTGACACTGGTGCTCTGTTGTGGGGAGCCCAAGGCCATGCTGGGAACTGGCCACCAACCAACAGCAGGACACCACTGTCAGCCATCTTGCCATTGCTCTCACACTCACACACAGTGAAGGCCACCCAAAAGCAAGTAAGTATGGGCATGCTGGGAAGTGGGGTGGAGGCAATAGCATGATGGGAGTGGTAGTCACAGATATTGGTCACCCCCACAACTGTCCCATCAACACCACTCTGAACCATGTGCACATCACAGGGAGTGGAAAACAACTGACAAGATGGCTGACACTGGCTACTGCTGTGGGGAGCACAAGGCCCTGCTGGCAACTGTGCACCAACCAACAGCAGGACACCACTGACTGACATCCTGAAAGCCAACTTGCACTCCCTGCAATGGAAGCACGTTCCATGGTGGAATATCTGGCTGGGTGGGAAGGAGGGCCGGATGTCAACCAAATACAACCAATGCAGACCATGTACACACCCCAACATTCACATAGAAATGCCGAAATAATGCAGGACAATGTGCTACACCAATATCAACCCCTGACTGTGACAACTTAGGACAATGCAATGTACAGGCCCGCATCCAGAGGCACAGTCACAACTGTCAGGTGTGTCAACCATTGATGCCTGCAGAAACATAACATACATTGTGTGTGTCTCCCAAAAACAGGTGATGATGGGGACACAGCAGCAGACGCTGAGGAGTCCCCGTCCCAGGCTCAAGAGGATACGGAGCTCACTGGTGTGGAACAGCCCCTGCCCTCCTCGGATGAAGAAGACCCACCTGGCACCTCCGGAGCAAGTCATCATGCAGCACCAGCAGGACCACCAGCTGCACCCCCTGCACCCACCCCTCCAACGACTGTCAACACACATATCACCCCTGCCGACATGGACAGACCAAGGAGCACCACCAGCACAGGGACCCTGGACCAACGTGGGGCCATGGACACCAACACCACCAACAACCCCCAAGGTGGCCCAGGGTCACCTGTGCGTGCCACCTCAGGTCCTGCACGTGTCGCATGGGGTGGTGGGAGGGGTGGGAGACATAGGTCGCTGCTCGCAGAGGGGTCTGGACTGCATGATGACCCACAACTGGCACGCATAGCCGATGCGTACCAGTCCAGCACCGGAGAGTTCAGCCAGGTAGTGGGGCTCCTCAGGGACATTAAACAGCAGCAGGCTGCCCATCATGCCCGCTTGGACTCACACATGTCCCGCGTGGAGTCCAAGTGGGACACACTGCAAGAGATGACGGCGGTGCATAGGGACATATTACAATGCCTCCGCCAGATGAGCAGCAACCAGTCAACACCTCCCTGTGTGCCCACAACATCTGGTGCTGAAAGAACTGCAACTGCCACAGGGAGGCAGGATGACTCTGGTGGAGAGTCCCCTGCACCGCAGCAGCCTGCACTTGAGGGTCCCCCCAAAGAAGAGGGGTCGTCCGAGGAAGGACAACTGAGAGGCTGATGGCCATGCACAACCCCCAGGAAGCCAACACCTGTTCTGGAAAATCACCTTTGTGCCCAAACTGTTCACCCTGTCGAATGCAACACAACTCTCCCACATGACATGGGGAGCTCAAGTTGGACCAATGTCTCAGATGACTGTGGACTTTACTCTGGACATTTCTGCTACCAGGACTTCCAAATCATCTAGGAACTTTGGATTACAATCACAATGTACAGCACCCACCATCCTGTGTACTATACTCACACATGTATGTCAATAAACTCACTAATACACCATACTTGCCTCTGTTGTGATTCCAACGTTGTTTCTGAAGTGGCGATGATGATCTGGGAAATGACACTGTGCATGCTAACTGCTACAGCAAGTACAACACCGGCATGTGAGTCATGGCGACGTGACACATATGAGGGAGACACACCACCAGGGCTACACAACACATACACACCAGGGCCATCTGACTCATCGCCTACACTGATGTTGCCAGGAAATACGTTGCATTGCACAGACCCAACACCTATTCACAGTCTGTGTTAACTAGCCCACTGGTGCAGTAAGCAAATGTCAGTCAGATGTGTGACCACAGACAACGCACATCACAAAGTGAAGCACAGGTTTATTACACATTTGCAACATGTTGTAACCACCACAGATGCAAGGTAATCCCACCTGGCAGCGGGCACACAGTCAACAAGTGTAGAAGGAAGTCCATGGGTGTGGTGCACATCACCTGTAGGGACACGACAGCTACCACCCTGGAAGTCGAATCACGGTGTCGGGGATCACAGTTGACCAAACTACTCTGAAAGTACCCTGTGAAGGACAGAAATGACACACAGTCAAAAGCACTGAAGAACAGGACAGAACTGCAATACTCATGCCCAATACATGTCACAAGATACCCACCCAGAACCAAGTTAGCATGTCAACACTGTTGGAGAGTACAGACTACCTGTAAGGACACATCGCTACACGCATACAGTCATGTATCCCATGGACACACTCAAACAGCACCAGAGCACCACCAACACATATCATGCAAACTCACATCATTGACATGACATCTCTGGATACTCACATTCAGCTGAAGAAGTTGGTGATGAGCTGTGTGCGGACATCACCATCATCATCATCATCATCACTGGCATCGTGGTCCAGGCCAGGATCCTCCACAGGTGGCGGACGTTGGTCATCGTCATCCAGGATGAGAGGCAACTCCTTCCGCACTGCCAGGTTGTGTAGCATGCAGCAGACGATGACAATCTTGCACACCTTTGCTGGGGCATATGGGAGGGACCCTCCTGTCTTGTCCAGGCAGCGGAAACGGCTCTTCAGGAGACCAAATGTCCGCTCAATCACTCTCCTGGTCCGACCATGTGCCTCATTGTAGCGCATCTGGGCTGGTGTCACAGGGTTCTTGAGGGCGTCAGCAACCACGGCATGTTGGGGTATCCAGAGTCACCTACATACAGACAATTGCACATTAGCTGAGTTGGAAAAGAGGGTGGAACACTACATTGCAGAACACACACAATGGTACAAAGTCAGTACACACCAACAAGCCAGGCACGCTGGTTCCGCATCTGTGACATCATCCTCGGGATGCGACTACTCCTCATCACGTAGGCATCGTGTGCAGAACCGGGGAAACGGGCACACACGTGTGAGATGGTCATATCTGCAAGACAGACCACCAGTGCATTGACCGAGTGGTAGTGTTTGCGGTTCCTGTATGCCTGCTCTTGGGCCTGTGGTGATACCAAAGCCACATGTGTCCCATCAATGGAGCCAATGACATGCAGCATCCTCCCCAGGACATAGAAGTCACTCTTCACGCCAGTGAGTTGTTGGAGTCTAGGGAAATAGATGTACTGGTTCAGGTATATCAACATAGCCTCCAAAACATCGCGGAGCACATGGCTGAACATGGTCTGTGACATCCCACCAGCAGTCGCCACAGTGTGTTGAAAGGTACCGGTGGCAAAGAAGTGTAGGGCTGCCATCACCTTCACCTTGGGGGTCAGCGCTGTAGGGTACGGCCGGCCAGGTTGCAAATGTGGTGCCAAGCGCACTGCCAAATCCTCAATCAGCTGCCTGGTGAAGCGGTACCGTTGGATGCTGTCACGTTCCACCATCGTTGCCAGGTCAGGGAATGGTCTAAGGACAGCTGGTGCCCTGCAGTGCATAGGTGAAGAAAGCAAGATTGTCAGTCACCCCACATATGTGGCATTGAACACACTCAATATCACATGATACATCATTATGAGGCACAAGTACATGATGTGTGCAGTTCCGTAAGGATATGTATGGCACATACATGGCCAACATCTAACATCACAGTTCAACAAGTGGCATCAATAAGTCCCAGGTTGTGCCATTGGATATCATGAGGCCGTGTCCCAGTTCCCATCTCCTGCTGCCACGTTACAAACACACCCCACAGTGACATGTGAGGATAGATGTGCCCCAGGCATCACAGCTCAACGACAGGTAGATTCCCAGGGACCCTGTATTGCCACATGGACACTGGCATGACATGGTGTATCATGTATACACCACAGCAAAACAACCATGACCCCCACAGGTAGTGGTCCCTGTTGCCTCGGCAGGACAGACATGGACGTCTGTGACACACACACGCACAACATCAAAGTCCATGCACAAACAACGTGGATGTGGAGACTGCCTCCCATTGTGCACATGAAATCAGAGACATTGTAAACACAACATGCACACAGACTGTGGAGGACCATCACTATTGTGCCAATGGGTCACCCTGGGTTAAACATACCGTCCCACATGGGACTCAGGGGGTATGTGACATGACATACACATACACCACCGTGAAATGTGACCATGCCACATGCTCAGATATGAACAGGTGCACATCACAGTGGTCATGTACACGAAACACCAAGGATTCTGTCCCCATGAACACGTGCACAACCTGGGGGTGGCTGCCCCCAAGTGACACCCACAGAACAACATGTTCACCCCCATACACGGAATAGGTAATGCAGCCTTACATGCCGTAGGATACAGTTTGGACAGGCTGTGGTGTTGTAGGTGTGCCCCTCACTCCCTGGGAAGTATATGTGGCTGGCATATGTTCACCTGTGACAGGCATGGTGACATATGCCAGTGACTTGTACAGGGACGCGTTGGACAACAATGGACCGATCGGTGCGCACACATTGGCCATTGCATTCAATGTGTGCTGGTACGCGTTGTATTCGCAATACGCGTTGGACAGCAATGGACCGATCAGTGCGCACACATTGGCCATTGCATTCAATGTGTGCTGGTACGCGTTGTATTCGCAATACGCGTTGGACAGCAATGGACCGATCAGTGCGCACACATTGGCCATTGCATTCAATGTGTGCTGGTACGCGTTGTATTCGCAATACGCGTTGGACAGCAATGGACCGATCAGTGCGCACACATTGGCCATTGCATTCAATGTGTGCTGGTACGCGTTGTATTCGCAATACGGCGTTGGACAGCAATGGACCGATCAGTGCGCACACATTGGCCATTGCATTCAATGTGTGCTGGTACGCGTTGTATCCTGGGTACGCGTTGAACAGCAATGGACCGATCGGTGTGCCCGGCCGGCCCATTGCATTCAATGTGTGCGGGTCCACGTTGTATCCTAGGTACGCGTTGAACAGCAATGGACCGATCGGTGTGCCCGGCCGGCCCATTGCATTCAATGTGTGCGAGTGCGCGTTGTATCCTGGAGTGCGTGTTGAACAGCAATGGACCGATCGGTGTGCCCGGCCGGCCCATTGCATTCAATGTGTGCGGGTACGCGTTGTATCCTGGGTACGCGTTGAACAGCAATGGACCGATCGGTGTGCCCGGCCGGCCCATTGCATTCAATGTGTGCGGGTACGCGTTGTATCCTGGGTACACGTTGAACAGCAATGGACCGATCGGTGTGCCCGGCCGACCCATTGCATTCAATGTGTGCGGGTATGCGTTGTATCCTGGGTACGCGTTGAACAGCAATGGACCGATCGGTGCGCACCCATTGGCTATGGCCTGGCCTGGTAACGGACGCGTTTTCAAATTTTGAACGAGTCTGATGCTGTAAATTCAGTTGGTCACCCACAACAATGTTGCAAATTCATGGGTGTCATGAAGATGAACTTTTGAAGGATGCTGGGGGCATGTGTAAGTGGTGCAATTCCATGGATTGGCCAGATTCAGAAGATGCAAACGACTTGGACCTATCACTTTGGACACATGGGACAGTATCTGCCTCTGCAGCACACATATAATGCTGGCTGTTCCCCTGAGAGCTCACTTGCCTGCACTACATGCTCCAGGACGACATCTGCCACTACACTGCTGCTGTATCTGCACCCTCTGGACCCTGCAATGGCACATACTGTGGAGAGAGCCCCAGCCTTCAGCACTGAGGAGAACCAGGCCCTGCTGGACAGCCTCCTTCCACAGTACAGCAAGCTGTATGAGAAAGCAGGGGAGCAGGTGAGTGTTCTGTCCACTGCCTTTCTAAATGTGCATGTTGTCTGACTAGCAAGGCTAACAGTCTGCATGCCACTGGCTAGCAGGCTCACTGAGTAGTTGTCACCCCCATAGTGTGTAGTTACATGCACTGGACAGGTATAGTGCAGTGACAGTGCATTTAAACAAGGTTTTACTTCCCAGGCAATGATACCATGTAGTAACTGCTGGCATACTGTCCATGGCCATCGTTGCACTGCCTGTGTACATCATGTGCCCCTGTGATTGAGACATGTATATACAACTGTGTAATGCACGGATATGTTGCATGTATAGTAATGGCATTCTCACTTTGTCATCCTCACAGGTTGATGCCCACCAGAAGCAGAAGATATGGCTGACCATCGTCCGGGCAGTGAGATCCGTGGGGGTCTACAAGCGCCGGATCTGCAACTGCCAGAAGAGGTGGCAGGACCTTCGGGGCTGGACCCGGAGGATCGCACGGGTCCAGCTGAAGCTGTCGCCTCCTCGCAGGAGGGGCGGACACCGGACCCTGACCCCCCACATGCTCAGGATCCTGGCGGTGGTCTTCCCTGATCTGGATGGGCAGCTGAAGGCCAGAGAGCAGCAAGGAGGGGGTGAGTCCATGACTGCATTGTGAACTATGTCTGCCATGCTATGTTCCCTCCTCTGGCCTGGTTAAACTTCCACAGTACATCAGTCATGTGGTCCAGGACCCATGTCCCTCTATTGTGCACTGCCCACTCCTCATCTGATACCCTGGTGTGGCCCTTACAGTCAGGGAATTGTGTCACTTGGGTACTGGGTCCTTGCAGTTTGCTTGACTCAAGGTGGGGGACAGCATCTGTTTCCCTAACTCTGTGGTGGGCATCATGGGTGGGTCCATTGCTTACACAATGCCTGTGTTCTGACATGTAATCTGCGTGTTACTTTGATATGTGGTCCAATTGCAGAGCTGATCCAACACATGTGCCTGGGGTATCTGGCACACACCCATGCTGCGGGTGGGAACAATGTTTGGGCCCCAGGAGTGTGTATATTACGTGTGTCACACATACTTAGCCAGCTGCCTACTGTCCAGGGCTCATCCCTCATTCATGTGGGGCAGGACAGTCATGCCTACTCCAGGCCATACAATACACTCTGTACTCCCACTCCCGTGTATCAGCTGACACGTTGTGCTCAGTGATTTGTCCCCTCAGGTGTCTGCCTCTGTGTCAGTGTGCTGTGGCTTCGTTGTCAGGTCTGCTGGGGTGTTTCTTGGTTGGGGCTCAGCATGCCACCGGAGATGTGACCATAGGAGACGATACTTGTGTGACACATAGGTGTTTGATCACCTGACCGTGCAGACTGGGGTATGCGAATGTGAAGTTCAGGCAGCTGTTTCCCATTCACAGCAGATTGTGAAGTGCTCAGGTTCAGAGGGTAGTGTTACAGGTCTCCCATATGTCCAATCGGTATGACCTGGACAGATAAGTGTTCAGATGATGTGGTGTGTGGGGGGATGTACATGTGCACTTGTTCAGCTCCAGGACTTGCATTCCCCATGACCTACTATTGTGACACAGTGCAGAGTGTTGTTGTCTGGCTGCCCTGCCCATGTGACTGGAGACAGTGATGTATGACTTAGCAGGCATGCCTGTGCCATGGCATGTGACTTCCTATTAGTGATCCTGCAGGGGAGTGACATGTGCTACATGCACACCATTGTGGCAATGGCTATCAGGACATGGGTGCATCATGGTGTCTGTCGCTGGTATGCATCATATGCATTTCCTATTTGACTCTGGGTATCCCTTTCATCCGGACACCTGTACTGACTCAGTGGCAAGAGTTGTGATGTGTGCATGTTCACATGCTTCACCGTGTTCTCTGCACTGTCCAACTACTGTGTAGGTGGTGCATGTGTCCACACTGGGGTATTGCCATCCAACAGACACCAGACAGATGGGTGCGAGGCCAGGTGGGATGTGAGTGCCATGGTTGACCATCAGACTGACAATTGGCTTCTCCTGTTCTGTTTGGGCACTTTTAGCAATGTTCAACTAAGGATGCCAGGGCTTGCTCTGTAATGTGCTGTACTTACTGTGGTGTGTGCGTTCGGTGCAGGTGACTGATGTCTGTCTGTTTCCCTATTGATTGCAGATACATCCACGGCCACAGGAGGGGACAGCTCCACGGACCAGGACGAGCCGCAGAGCCAGACTGGGTCAGCAGCCGAGGAGTGGTCGGAGGGACCCAGTGGCACGGAGGGCGCGGGGAGCCACACCGAGGAGTCCTCAGCACCATCCACCTCAGCTGAGGACCACAGCAGCTCGGAGGATGACTCCCTTATGGAGGCGGGTGTCAGCAGCCACCACACCCCAGCTAGTGTTGCTGTCCCCGCCACCGCCACCACCACCACCGCCCCCGCCCTCCCATCGGCTCCCATTCCAGAGGTCCGTGGAGGCTCCCATGTTCGGGAGCGTGTCTCCTTCGGGCCAGGCACCGCACCCCCTGCCCCTGTGTCCCCTGCTGCCCTGAGTGAGGAGTCTGTGTACCTCCTTCACCAGCTCCATGTAGGGCAGACAGCGATGCTGAGTGTCCTCCATGCACACACCACTCTGTTGACTCAGCTGGTGTTGTTCATGGAGGGCATCTCATCGGGCATGTCTGCCCTACAGAGGGGCAATAGGTCCATGGACTCCTCCCTGACGGCAGCAGTGTCCCTCCTCCGACAGTCCCTCACCCCTCCTGCCTCTGCCCCATCCACACTCCCCAGCACCTTACCTGTCCCAAGCACACACCGGCACAGACACACATCAGCCCAGACACGTGCAGCACACAGACACACACGCCACAAACAAGACGCACACGCACGCACAGTCAGGGGACTGAAATCACACTCACAGGGGATGGGGCCCAGGCACACACACATGCATCCACGAGCACTGCGCAGTCCTCAGTTGCCTCTCCCTCCAAAGCCCCCTCCCTTGCCTCACCTGCAACCCCAAAGACACAGCGGCTCTTCCTCAGTGACCTCGGCCTCTTCCCCTCCGATCCAGCTGATACAGCATTCAGGGGGAAGAGGAAACCCACCCACACGGAGCGGAGTGCCCCTCGCCCACGGACACCCTCCCCCAGGCGCAGACCGACTGACGCCCCCACCCGCAAGTCCCCCCGGACCCAGAAGAGCAAGACCCCGCCGCCGCCCTGCAGCTCAGGCACCAAGTCTCCTTCCTCCATCCCTCAGGCCCCCACTACACAGGTGCCCCCACCACACCCTGCCCCAGGTTCCCCCACCCACAGATACACCATCCCCAAAAGGATCAGGCCTTCTCCCCCTGCCACTTGCTCTTCCGGCCCCACAACCCCCGCTGCACTTGTCTGTGCCACTGGTGTGGTGAGGGTGTCCTCCCCCTTTGTCCTGCCCACCTTACCTGATCCCCATTCTCCTCCCCTGGAGGTAGGCACTGCAGTGGAGTCCACTACCACCCTGTCTGACTTGGGCACTGCAGTGGCGAACCTGTCCACTCCATCTGCACGGTCCACTGCAGTCGTGCCGGCACCCACACCATCTGAGTCATGCCACTGTCACCCTGTTTTGACTTTCATGATGGACTGGCCATTGGCCTTTGTTTATTTTTTAAATGACTTCAAGTTTCGAACACACATATGCTGAATAAAGCAACTTTCTGTTCTCTAGTGCTTTTGCTTCTGATGTACATGATGTTGATGATGCTAACCATGCCCTTGCTGCAGTGATGGTGATATTTGGTCTCATGAAAATGAAGTGTTACTGTGCCAGAACCCATGTGGTCCAGGGTGACTGTGTCCTATCCTGTGGTGTATCCATGTCATCCTTAGCAGCATCTGAGGGTGTCATGTTTTCAATATTTGGCAATGGGATTTCCTACTTACATTAGCAATGTCACATCTGTGGCTTCCACCCCTGCACATCTGTTGTGCTTGCCATTGTTCAATTAGTCTAGTTCCCTGACCGTGTGGCCATCTCCACTGGACATGCAGGTTTGGGCATCAATGGGGAAGGACTCATCTGTGTTGTCAGTGCAACTTGCTATACATGTGTGTTGGATCTGTGCTGATGATTTCGTTGACACTCCCATGACCAGGCTGATGTGACGGGAGCCTTCATTTGGTGCTAATTGTTGACTGTGTGACCAAGTGTTCTGCTGACATGATGGAGCCCTACTGATGCGACATATGGCACAGCTTTCCTCACACAGGAGTGGAGTCCCCTCATGGCAGTGTGTACTCCTGTGACATCGCCTGCGCCCAAGGTGTGTGTTGTATGAGCATGTCTGTGTGTTCACTTCCATTTTGCTGTGCATGCTGGGATCCCTAGTGATGTTCCTGTTTGTGATGCTTGCTGAGTTGACCTATGTTCCCCTAAAGTCTTCTCCCTGGGTTCTCTGTGATGTGGGTGCATGGCACATTACTGGTCATCAGGGTGTCACCCATAGGTATGTTTGCTGTCAGGGCTGAGTTTGTGGGCAGACGCTGATGGGTCACAGTCAGGATTCCCCTTGGCACTTGTTGTTTACACCTGTCATGTGATTTCCGGTTTATGTTAGCTTTCATTGGTTGTGACACATTGTGTGTGTGACTGCTGGCACTCCTCAGGGTCAGGGCTGCAATGTTGGTAGTTGTCTATGTGTGTTCTTTGTGGGTGACCTTGGCTTCTTCATTGGTGTGTGACTGTGGCAGGGATCCCATTGGTTTGTGTGGTATTGCCGTCATGTCCATGTACAGCGTAGTGTGCAGTGTGTCAGACATTCAGGAGTCTTGTTGAGTGGCCATGTGTGATGTGTTTCTGCACCTTGGTTCCCACCACCCCCTGGGATTGTCATGGGTGCATGTGCAATGTCACCAGTGCATGTGAGCTTCACTGCTGCACATTGTTGGAGGTCGAGGTGTGTGGTGTTGAGTGTGTGCAGATGAGAGTTGTTGCCTGGCTAGTCCCCTGCCTCCATGTTGCCCTTGGCTTACTGGCCGTGCTGATTGATTTGTGCTTGTGTAGGTGTGATGGTAGTTTGTTGCTCAGGACACATGACTGTGGTTCACAGTGTGAACGACATCTAGCTTTGTCATCAGAGTGGGATTGTAATGCAGCCCAGGGTCACCACATTGTGGGGGCCCTGGGGGTAGTGCTGTGGTGTCTCTGTGTCTTGCTGTGTCAGTTGCTGTTCCTAAATGCTTGTGTGACATGTGTGATTTGTGTCCCTCTCATCTGACAATGCCTGATTGCCCACATAGGGGATTTGGATCCATGAGTTGCCTTTGTGTGGCACTGTATGCACATCTGTGTAATTGGTATTCAGGCCTCCTCATGTGTTGTGTGGTTGCCTGGGGACACTGGTACCCCCCCTCACCTGTTGTGTTTGATGTGCAGTGTGGGTCTGCCTGTTTGTGTTTGTGCATCTGCACCACTGCATTGGCATATCTTTAGTGTGCCATTGGCTGTATGTTGTTTGGTGTGTTTCCCCTGCTGTCCCTGGGACTCCTAGGTCATCAGTCAGCACAATGATCATTGTTTGTGTGTCCCATTGCTGCCATGGTATGGTATCTGTTCACCTCACATCTACAGTCTCCACAGGGTATCTGCATTTGTGTGCCCATTGGTTCAAATATGTGGGTCTGCATTCTGATGGTCACTTCTGTCATTGTGTCATTGATGAATGTTGACAGTGTCAGCCCCCATGGGTGATGTTTGTCTGCACATGGCCAAAGGTATGTCTTATTTGCACTGCACTGTTTGCCTCCCCCAATCTATGTTGCTATGGGACACAAGCACTACTTTGCCACTGATGTGTTTGTTGTTCTGTGACCAGGAATCATCCATGCAGTTTGGCAGTTGCAGCTTTTTCTTTGTCAACACTTACATTTTGGTCACTGTGATGATGGGGGTTTGGACCCCATTGCCACAATGTTCAAAATGTGCTTCAGCTATGGACCACACTCTTACATTTTGGTCACTGTGATGATGGGGGTTTGGACCCCATTGCCACAATGTTCAAGATGTGCTTCAGCTATGGACCCCACACTTACATTTTGGTCACTGTGATGATGGGGGTTTGGACCCCATTGCCACAATGGTCATGGCCTGCTTGCATTGTGGGGGCCACACACATTTATGTGTGGCACATGTGATAGGGGGTCACATTGTAGGTTCAAAGTCATGTTCAGTGTTGTAGGCATTTGACACAGTCTACACACGCTTGTCATGGTGTTGGGGGGATGTCTTTATGTTGCATTCTTTATGTTGGTGTGTGCTTGTGGTGTCATGTATTAGCCATCCTGTGAGTGGGGGTGTTGTTGGTGGTAGGCATCCAGCCCCCATGGGTAGGGGTGGTAGTAGTGACAGGCATCTGGCACCCCTGGGTAGGGGTGGTAGTAGTGGTAGGCATCTGGCACCCCCTGGGTAAGGGTGGTAGTAGTGACAGGCATCCAGCCCCCCATGGGTAGAGGTGGTAGTAGTGGTAGGCATCTGGCACTTCCTGGGTAGAGGTGGTAGTAGTGGTAGGTATCTGGCACCCCCTGGGTAAGGGTGGTAGTAGTGACAGGCATCGAGCCCCCCATGGGTAGAGGTGGTAGTAGTGGTAGGCATCTGGCACCCCTGGGTAGAGGTGGTAGTAGTGGTAGGCATCTGGCACCCCTGGGTAGGGGTGGTAGTAGTGACAGGCATCTGGCACCCCCTGGGTAGAGATTGTAGTAGTGGTAGGCATCTGGCACCCCCTGGGTAGAGGTGGTAGTAGTGGTAGGCATCTGGCACCCCTGGGTAAGGGTGGTAGTAGTGGTAGGCATCTGGCACCCCTGGGTAAGGGTGGTAGTAGTGACAGGCATCGAGCCCCCATGGGTAGAGGTGGTAGTAGTGGTAGGCATCTGGCACCCCCTGGGTAGGGGTGGTAGTAGTGGTAGGCATCTGGCACCCCTGGGTGAGGGTGGTAGTAGTGACAGGCATCGAGCCCCACATGGGTAGAGGTGGTAGTAGTGGTAGGCATCTGGCACCCCCTGGGTAGAGGTGGTAGTAGTGGTAGGCATCTGGCACCCCCTGGGTAAGGGTGGTAGTAGTGACAGGCATCTGGCACCCCCTGGGTAGAGATGGTAGTAGTAGTAGGCATCTGGCACCCCCTGGGTAGAGGTGGTAGTAGTGGTAGGCATCTGGCACCCCCTGGGTAAGGGTGGTAGTAGTGACAGGCATCGAGCCCCCCATGGGTAGAGGTGGTAGTACTGGTAGGCATCTGGCACCCCCTGAGTAGGGGTGGTAGTAGTGGTAGGCATCTGGCACCCCTGGGTAGAGATGGTAGTAGTGGTAGGCATCTGGCACCCCTGGGTAGAGGTGGTAGTAGTGGTAGGCATCTGGCACCCCTGGGTAAGGGTGGTAGTAGTGACAGGCATCGAGCCCCCATGGGTAGAGGTGGTAGTAGTGGTAGGCATCTGGCACCCCCTGGGTAGAGGTGGTAGTAGTGGTAGGCATATGGCACCCCCTGGGTAAGGGTGGTAGTAGTGACAGGCATCTGGCACCCCCTGGGTAGAGATGGTAGTAGTGGTAGGCATCTGGCACCCCCTGGGTAGAGGTGGTAGTAGTGGTAGGCATCTGGCACCCCCTGGGTAAGGGTGGTAGTAGTGACAGGCATCGAGCCCCCCATGGGTAGAGGTGGTAGTAGTGGTAGGCATCTGGCACCCCCTGGGTAGGGGTGGTAGTAGTGGTAGGCATCTGGCACCCCCTGGGTAAGGGTGGTAGTAGTGACAGGCATCCAGCCCCCCATGGGTAGAGGTGGTAGTAGTGGTAGGCATCTGGCACCCCCTGGGTAGGGGTGGTAGTAGTGGTAGTCATCTGGCACCCCCTGGGTAAGGGTGGTAGTAGTGACAGGCATCTTGCACCCCCTGGGTAGAGATGGTAGTAGTGGTAGGCATCTGGCACCCCCTGGGTAGAGGTGGTAGTAGTGGTAGGCATCTGGCACCCCCTGGGTAGGGGTGGTAGTAGTGACAGGCATCGAGCCCCCCATGGGTAGAGGTGGTAGTAGTGGTAGGCATCTGGCACCCCTGGGTAGGGGTGGTAGTAGTGGTAGGCATCTGGCACCCCCTGGGTAGGGGTGGTAGTAGTGGTAGGCATCTGGCACCCCTGGGTAAGGGTGGTAGTAGTGACAGGCATCCAGCCCCCCATGGGAAGAGGTGGTAGGAGTGGTAGGCATCTGGCACCCCTGGGTAAGGGTGGTAGTAGTGACAGGCATCCAGCTCCCCATGGGTAGAGGTGGTAGTAGTGGTAGGCATCTGGCACCCCTGGGTAAGGGTGGTAGTAGTGACAGGCATCCAGCCCCCATGGGTAGAGGTGGTAGTAGTGGTAGGCATCTGGCACCCCCTGGGTAGGGGTGGTAGTAGTGGTAGGCATCTGGCACCCCCTGGGTAAGGGTGGTAGTAGTGGTAGGCATCTGGCACCCCTGGGTAGAGATGGTAGTAGTGGTAGGCATCTGGCACCCCCTGGGTAGAGGTGGTAGTAGTGGTAGGCATCTGGCACCCCCTGGGTAAGGGTGGTAGTAGTGACAGGCATCGACCCCCCATGGGTAGAGGTGGTAGTAGTGGTAGGAATCTGGCACCCCTGGGTAGGGGTGGTAGTAGTGGTAGGCATCTGGCACCCCTGGGTAGGGGTGGTAGTAGTGGTAGGCATCTGGCACCCCCTGGGTAAGGGTGGTAGTAGTGACAGGCATCCAGCCCCTCATGGGTAGAGGTGGTAGTAGTGGTAGGCATCTGGCACCCCTGGGTAAGGGTGGTAGTAGTGACAGGCATCCATCCCCCATGGGTAGAGGTGGTAGTAGTGGTAGGCATCTGGCACCCCTGGGTAAGGGTGGTAGTAGTGACAGGCATCCAGCCCCCCATGGGTAGAGGTGGTAGTAGTGGTAAGCATCTGGCACCCCCTGGGTAGGGGTGGTAGTAGTGATAGGCATCTGGCACCCCCTGGGTAGAGATGGTAGTAGTGGTAGGCATCTGGCACCCCCTGGGTAGAGGTGGTAGTAGTGGTAGGCATCTGGCACCCCCTGCGTAAGGGTGGTAGTAGTGACAGGCATCCAGCCCCCATGGGTAGAGGTGGTAGTAGTGGTAGGCATCTGGCACCCCCTGGGTAAGGGTGGTAGTAGTGACAGGCATCCAGCCCCCATGGGTAGAGGTGGTAGTAGTGGTAGGCATCTGGCACCCCTGGGTAAGGGTGGTAGTAGTGACAGGCATCCAGCCCCCATGGGTAGAGGTGGTAGTAGTGGTAGGCATCTGGCACCCCCTGGGTAGAGGTGGTAGTAGTGGTAGGCATCTGACACCCCTGGGTAGAGGTGGTAGTAGTGGTAGGCATCTGGCACCCCCTGGGTAAGGGTGGTAGTAGTGACAGGCATCCAGCCACCCATGGGTAGAGGTGGTAGTAGTGGTAGGCATCTGGCACCCCCTGGGTAAGGGTGGTAGTAGTGGTAGGCATCTGACACCCCCTGGGTAGAGGCGGTAGTAGTGGTAGGCATCTGGCACCCCCTGGGTAAGGGTGGTAGTAGTGACAGGCATCCAGCCCCCATGGGTAGAGGTGGTAGTAGTGGTAGGCATCTGGCACCCCTGGGTAAGGGTGGTAGTAGTGGTAGGCATCTGGCACCCCCTGGGTAGAGATGGTAGTAGTGGTAGGCATCTGGCACCCCCTGGGTAGAGGTGGTAGTAGTGGTAGGCATCTGACACCCCTGGGTAGAGGTGGTAGTAGTGGTAGGCATCTGGCACCCCCTGGGTAAGGGTGGTAGTAGTGACAGGCATCCAGCCCCCATGGGTGGAGGTGGTAGTAGTGGTAGGCATCTGGCACCCCTGGGTAAGGGTGGTAGTAGTGACAGGCATCCGGGCCCCTATGTGTATATGTGGCTTTGGTGATGGCCATCCCGCCCCTATGGTGCTGCTGTTGCTGGTGTAAGTAATTTCTGCATCCCTCTGTGTGTGTGTGATATGTCGGGTACGTGTTGTTTGTTTTTGTGGTTGGTGTCTGGCTTACCTTCTGTGCCGTACGCGTCCGTGCCTGTTCCGGTAGTAGATGTAGAATATTGGTAGGATAGGAACGATGGGATTCATGGTTGGTTCGTCTCGTTCGTCTTTCTCGTTGCTTCGCCTCGTCCTCGTCGCTGTCGTGTTCGTCTCGTAGCCGTGGATCGTGTTGTGGCGCGAATCGGAGCTTATGTGCACCTCTCCCGGATGCTTTGACGTGCCGTGCGTAGCGACGGGTTCGGCGCGTACGGGAAGCGCATCGTACTAGTCCGGCCGGACGGGGCTGCATTTTGGCTTCCGTGCGACTCGATTCTGCGTTTCCGGATCCGGCTCGGTCGGGGAACAGGACCTGGATTGGGTGAGTACGACTGGGTCGGAATCTGTGCTGTTGTGCGCATCGTACTTGCTCGTTCGGAATAATGTGCGGATCGGTTGGGAAACAGGCATTCGCATGGCTTTTTTCCCGACCGAATGGTGTTAGGTGCGCCTCCGACCGAGATCGGAATCGGCCCCTAAGTAGTACTCTAAAAAAGTTTTAATCAGTGGGTCGACTTGTCTAGTTAAAAACAGAGTTGGCAAACTACTGACATGACATGATGTTCAGTGGCTGCTAGTTACAAAGAGGTCAACATGATGCTTGCTTCATATGTCACAAAAGTGATCAGTTAGCAATTTATCAGGACCAGAATGAAATGTCTCTCTACACAGTGGTTGGAGTCCTAGTTAGTGTAAGTGGTACACGAAGCACTCGAACAACCTAAATGTGAAGTACCTTATGGTGATATCGACCCATCTGGGGTGGGTAACCAACTACATCAAGTACTGGCAGAGGGAACACTAAAATATAGCGTTGGTAATGACACGGCTCAATTGCCGGACGACGTACCCTCGCTCTACCAGTTTGGAATTGCGTTTTGAAATGAATAAGCCCCCAATTTTTTGGGGGCTTCCATTGGAAGGGGGCAGGTTGAAGTTTTACCCCAGTCAGATTTCCATGGCCTAGGTCACAAAAAGTGGCTTTGCCCCCTTGAATTAGAAAATTTAATTTTCAATCTAAAAGCCATACATGGTGTTTAGCGTGTTATTGAGACATTGTAAAATGATTTTTATCGATTTACACGCATTTTTTAGTGTTTTGAGCACTTTGATAGGCTGCAATTTTTGGGAAATTTAAAATAAATTATTTATAAGGGATACTCTTAAAGTGTTGAAAATTCATTTTAGAGCTAATCAGGAAACTGTCATTGCTCCTATATAGTTTTGAAACGAAAAAAACAAAAAAATTGACTTCCATAGGGAGGGGAAAGGTTGAAGGATTACCCCAGTCAGAGTTCCATGCCCTCGGAACCAAAAAGTGACTTTGTCCCCCTGAACTTGAAAATTGAATTGTCAATGTAAAAGACGTACATGGAGTTTAGCATTTTATTGAGACATTGTAAAATGATTTTATATTGATTTACACCCATTTTTCAAGTGTTTTGAGCACCTTCATATGCTGAACATTTTTGGGAAATTAAGAAGTGCTTTTGTCCCACTTGAACACAAACACCTAAAAAAGTTACAAATAATAGTCAAGCAGGTACCAGGAGGTTAGAAATGGGTCCCTAACCCCCCATCTATGTTAACTGAGTTTTAATATGGGGTCCTGTGGTCCACAGGGGCCCACAAAGAGTCATGAGAGTTGATAACGAATATTAGCAAAATGCTAATAGTGAGCAATTCTAGCTAACTACGAACATTGCAAATTTTTCAGATAGCTCAGGCTGGCTATCATACTCATATTCTGAGTGCAAAGAACCTAAATGCATGTGTTAGAAAGCTCAGATCTGATTCTTTCTAGGGGTTTATGTACCTTTTGCACTATATGAAGTTTTTTTTAATCTCTAGTCAAGGGGAAAATCTGAAATCTTATATGACTGTGAGCTCCATATGCTCGGCTGGAGGTAGTGACTTTGTCCCACTTGAACACAAACACCTTAAAAAGTCACAAATAAGTGTAGGTGGTATTTTGCGAGTGTTTTACGACCGCAATTGCGGTTGCAAAACATGGTACATAGCTTTGCGGTCGCTATTAGGAAGGGAATGCCCCTTCCTAATAGCGAGTCGCAAAACAGTATTTTGCGAGTTGCAATTTATTTGCGAGTTGCAAAATACTGTTTGAAGATGGGCCCATGATGTTTAGCGTGCGCAAATGGGTCTAAGACCCGTTTGCGCACGCTAAAAAGCGTCGTACATCTGGCCCTTTGTCCCTCTTGAACACAAACACCTCAAAAAGTCATAAATAAGAGTCAAACAGGTGGTACCCGGAGTCAGAAATGGGTCCTAGACACCCCTGCTATGTCATCTGAGTTATAATTTGGGATCCAGGGACAGAAAAACAGTCATGAGGGTTGATAATAAAAATTAGCAAAACACTAATACTGAGCAGTTCTAGCAAGTTTTGCAAATTTTTCAAATAGCTCAGGTTGGATATCATACTCACTTTTTGAGTGCACAGGGCCTAAATACATGTGTTAGAAAGCTCAGATCTGATGCTTTCAAGGGGTTTATGTACCCTTTGGACTATATGAAGTTTTTTATTCATCTCCAGCCAAAGGAAAAACCTGAAATCTTACCAGACTTTGAGCTCCATAGACTTCAGTGGAAGAAATGACTGTATCCCACTTGTAGATAAACACCTCAAAAAGTCGCAAATAAGAGTCAAACAGGTAGGTACCTGATGGCTAGAGATGGGCCCTAGACACTCCTACTTTGTCATCTGAGTTATAATATGGAGTCCTGGGGTACACAGGGACCCAAAAACAGTCATGCGGGTTGATAACGAAAATTAGCAAAACTTACTAATAGTGAGCAGTTCTAGGAAGTTTTGCTATTTTTCAAATAGCTCAGACTGGATATCAGACTTACTTTTTGAGTGCACAGGACCTAATGTTAGAAAGCTCATATTTGATGCTTTCAAGGGGTTTATGTACCTTTTGGACCAAATGAAGTTGACCTTTCACCTCCACCCAAGGGAAAAACCTGATATCTTACACGACTTGGGGCTCTATAGCCTTGGGTTAAAAGAAGTGACTTTGTTTTCTCGAACCTGAATACCTCAAAATGTCCCAAATATTACTGAAACAGATGCCCAGGGGCTAGAAATGGGTCCCAAGCACTATTGCTATGTCATCTGAGGTATAATATGGGGTCCTGATGTCCACAGGGACCCACAAACTGTCATCAGGGTTGATTCTGAAAATTGACAAAACCTGTCAAAAAATATAGTTTTGACAGGTTTTGCTTATCAAATAGCTCAGAATGGATATCAGACTCACTTTTCGAGTGCACATGACCCAAATACACTTGTAAGAAAGCTCAGATCTGATGTTTTGAAGGGGTTTAAGTAAGTTTTAGATTGTTTGAAGTTTTTCAAATCTCCATCCACGGGAAAAACCTGAAATCTTACCTGGCTTGAAGCTCCAAAGCCTTGTGTAGAAAAAGTGACTTTGTCCCCTTAAATACCATCACCTCAAAATGCCCCAAATATTACTAAAACAGGTGTTTGGAGGCTAGAAATTGACCCAAGCCACTACTGCTATGTCATCTGAGGTATAATATGGGATCCTGGTGTCCACCGGGACCCACAAACAGTTTTCAGGGTTGACACACTAAAATCTTTTTTTGACAGGATTTGCTAATTTTTTCAGACTGGATATCAGACTCACTTTTTGACTGCACAAGACCTAAATACACAAGTTAGACAACTCAGATCTGATACTGTGAAGGAGTTTATGTACCTGAAGTTTTTTTCCCCACCTCCAGCCAAGGGAAAAACCTGAAATCTTACCCTACTTTGAGCTCTATAGACTCAGGTGGAAGAAGTGACTTTGTCTCACTTAAAACAAAAACATCAAAAAGTCAAGCAGGTACCTGGAAGCTAGAAATGGGTCTTACACACCCCTGCTATGTCACCTCAGTTATAATATGGGGATCGGGGGTCCACAGGGACCCACACACAGTCATGAGGGTTGATAACAAAAATTAGCAAACCTCGCTGATAGTGAGCAGTTCCAGCAAGTTTTGCTAATTTTTCAAATAGCTCAGTATGCATATCAGACTCACTTTTTGAGTGTACAGGACCTAAATACATGTGTTAGAAAGCTCTGATCTGATGCTTCCAGCCAAGGGAAAAACCTGCAATCTTACACTATTTTGAGCTTCGTGGGCTGGGTGGAAGAAGTGACTTGGCCCCACTTAAACCCAAACACATCAAAAAGTCACCTGAACCTGAAATGTGACCTCACTCTGAGCTCTATGTCCTTGGTCGAAAAACATAAGTTTGACCCCAACACCTCAAAATGTCACAGTTAGGAGTCAAGCATGTACCTGGAGGCTGGAAATGGGCCCTAGACACTCATGCTATGTCACCTGAGGTATACTATGGGGTTCTGGGGTCCACAGGGACCCAAAAACAGTAATGAGGGTTGATAACGAAAATTAGCAAAACTCACTAATAGTGAGCAGTTCTAGCAAGTTTTGCTAATTTTTCAAATAGCTCAGGTTGGATATCAGACTCACTTTTTGAGTGCACGGGACCTAAAAACATGTGTTAGAAAGCTCAGGGCTGATGCTTTCATGGGCTGTATATACCCTTTGGACTATAAAAAGTTTTTTTCAGCTTCCAGACAAGGGAAAAACCTGAAATCTTACCTGATTTTGAGCTCCATGGGCTGGGTGGAAGAAGGGACTTTGTCCCCCTTAAACCTAAACACATCAAAAAGTCACACAAAGGACCCAAACAGGCACTTGGAGGCTAGAAACGGGCCCTAGACACTCCTGCTATGTCACCTGAGGTATACTATGGGGTCCTTGGGTCCAGAGCTCGAAATGTGACCTGAATCTGAGCTCTATGGCCTTGAATAGAAAAAATGAGTTTGACCCCAAACACCTCCAAATGTCAGAAATAGGAGTCAAACATGAACCTGGAGGCTAGAAATGGGCCCTGGACACTCCTGCTATGTCACCTGAGATATACTATGGGGCCCTGGTGTCAACAGGAACCCACTAACAGTCATGAGGGTTGATACTGAAAATTAGCAAAACTCGCCAGAAATGGCATTTCACTATAGTCGTGTTGCACACATACTTGTGGTACTGTGAAGTGTTAAAAGAAATTTTAGTAAAAATTACCATCCTACTGTTGGATGTGTCTTGATACCGGAGAATGAAAAGGGGACAATGGACACACACAAACACATATCAATATGTTTGACACCTCCATGTCAGTGTTCAGAGATGCCCTGTGCATCTGAGTTTTAAATGGCGAGTAGCATTACTGTTTGATATACTCCTTCTAGATTATGGTACCCGGAGGATCACGGGAAAGAGAATTTCTCAAAAACAGGCAAACATAAATTTACATTTTCTGTCTAGTGTAAACCTCACACAGCACTCGTGTAGTCACTCGTGAAACACTGCACCTCATGATATTGTAAACACACTGTGTTACGAGAACTGTGAAATAGTTTTTGACTAGGTTTGCATAATTTTTGTAATAGCTCTCACTGGCTGTCAAACTCCCATTTTGAGTACACAATGCCTAAATACATTTGCTTGAAAATCCAGATCTGATACTAAAATGGGATTTATGTACCTTTTGGACTAGATTAATTTTTTCTCACCTCTAGCCAATGGAACACCCCAAATAATATGCGCTCCTAATGTCCATAGGAATACACAAACTGTCATGAGGATTGATACAGTCAGACATTATTTTCTGAGATGAGGTAGCCCAAATGCTAGCAGAACTAAGATGATAATTTGTCAAAGGAGTCCCTGATCTGCATGGGACAGCCTGCTAGGCTTATAAATTATCCTCAGCCACATTTCCATCATGGCATGCTTCATCATTGGACCCCTCACCCAGCAAGATGATTATTTTGAGTTGACTTACCAGGGAGCTCTTGATGTTGTAGGAAAGGAACAATTAAAATCATCTAGGGTGTAATCAAAATGAATTGATTCAATGATCACCCTGATATTGTCAAAAAAACAAACACCTCCAATGCATCAGATCTGAGCTTTTTAACTTTTTCTTGCTCATGTATCTAACCAACATAAGTCTGCTCCTTCTCCCTTAAATGATTTCCTTGACACTCCATATTCAAACAACAGCTCTTTTTCAACATTAATATCTCTTATTGCAGTAAAAACAATTATATTTGTGAAAAAGGGCAAGATGGCAGCAGCGTGAGTTGCCGGAGCGGCTGTTCTCCCTTACCTCGCCCGACACTGGTAGTTTAGCTGGAATGCGGACTGCGGATTATGTTATGTAATGGAAACTTCTAAAGCGCACGATTACCCGGGGGTGTCTTTGTACTGCGTTGGGGTGTTACAGTGTAAAAGAGGAGCAGTGGAGGCTAAGCATTAAAGAGCCAAGTTTTGACAAGTTTCCTAAAGCTCAGTCACATGGATGCTGCTTTGATATTTATAGGCAAGCTGTTCCAAAGCACTGCCGCTTCGGAGGAGAAGCGACTGCCACCCCATTTGAGTCTCTTGAATATAGGGCACAAGACCGTTAATGTATTTTTGGATCTTAGATCTCGATTGGGTATGTACCAGACAAGGGATTGTTTAAGCTAACTGGGTCCGGAATCGTGTAAGGCTTTGTAAGTAAGGCACAGAGCCTTGAATTTGATCCGGTTAGCCACTGTCAGCCAGTGCAGCTTTTTGATATAGGCTAAAACGGAATGAAATTTGGGTAAGTCGAGAATAAGCCTCGCTGCTGAGTTTTGAACACTTTGTAATTTCTTTATGTACTGTTTTTGGACCTTAGTGTATAGGCCGTTACAGTAGTCCAATTTAGAGAGGATTAATAAAGAAATGACTGTTTTTCTGGAGGTAAGGGGAATGAACAAGAGAATCTTCTTAATGATTCTCAAAGTATTAAAACAAGAGGATATGACTGAGCAGATCTGTTTACTAAGGTTCAATTTAAAGCAGTCTCCATCCTATGCTCGGCCCTGAATCCAAATTGGGCAGAGTCCAAAACCTGATTGCCCTGGATGAACTGTGTCAGCTGAGAGTTAATAAGTTTTTCTACTATTTTCGTTGGAAATGGCAGCCTCGAGATAGGGCGATAGTTTGCTGGATTATCCGTGTCCAAATTGGAGTTTTTAAGAAGTGGAAGAATGGAAGCCTTTTTCCACAGTTTAGGGAAAATCCCTGAACTAAACATACCATTAAAGATGTTGGTGAGGTAAGAGGCGATAGGAATAGGAACCTTTTTGAGAATCGAGGGGGGGCAAAGGTCTTGGGGTGATCCTGATTTGGTAGATTTGAGAAGGTTGAGCACCTCTGTTTCTGTAACAGAAGAAAATTGACTGAGTTTGGGTTGGAGACTTATAGCCAAGGACTTAGGTTCAAGGGGGGAACATGGTACTGGGGTAGGGCTGGTATTGAGATCTGTAATCCTAAAATGAGTAAACGGATTGTAGATTTGTTCTACCTTATTACAGAAATGGGAAGCCATGTTCTCGCAAAAAGCTAGAGTGTAGTTACTACCACTATTTTCAGGAGGTTTGGTAAGATTGTTTATTACTTGAAAGAGATCTTTAGAGGAATGTTTAGATGATTCAATTTGATGTATAAAAAAGGCAGATTTTTCCTTCTTAATGGTAGCCTTGTAGCTAGCCAGGGACTGTTTGTAGACAGCTCTATCTGAAAGATTATAGTTTGATCTCCATTTTCTTTCAAGTCTTCTACAATTTTGTTTTATCTGATGGAGAGAATCATTAAACCAGGGTGCCGAATGTTTAGGATTAAGGGGGCCTCTACATTTTTTGGGCACAGCTTTGGAAATTGCGGTAGATAGCCAATGTGAGTAGCTTTCTGCAGCCTGTGTTGGATCAGGCCCTATGGCCTGATCCGCCTGAGAAAGGAGTTGCTGTAAGATATTAAAATTGGTTTTAGCCCAGTGAAAGTGCAATGTGGGATTAGACTCTGATAACCTACTTTGAACTGGGGGGGGACCGTTAAATTAAATGTGATAGCCTTGTGATCAGACCAAGTGAGTGGAAGAGAATCCTTAACTGAAATAAAAAGAGAGCTGGAAAAGATAGAATCTAGAATATGACCAGTACTGTGTGAGGGCTGCTGTACACATTGGGAAAGGTTAAAAGCTGTTGTTAAGTTCAGAAAAGCTTCCGTATCAATATCCTCCTTGCAATCTAAGTGAAAGTTAAAATCCCCAAGAACTGTAAAATTGCTATTACAGGCTCCATCTTCAATCAGAGTGGGAATAGACTGTAGGAAATTGCGTTTAGGGCCAGGGGATGATATATGAGTAAGCCTTTAAAGGTGTAATTGTTATTTAATTCCAGACTATAAGAAAGGGATTCACAGTCTGAGTTAGGCATTGAGTCGGCTCTGCACTTAAGATGATTTTTAAAAATTATTCCCAAGCCTCCACCTCTTTTAATTAACCTGTCTGCTCTTATCATAGAATAGCCTGGAGGGGTTGCTATCAATAAGTCCGGGCCGGAGTGGTCGGTAACCCAGGTTTCTGTTACAAAGAGAACGTCTAATTGTTCGTTTTCAATAAATTCGGCAGTTTCATAGGCATGTTTGGCAAGAGAATGTGCATTAATCGGTGCCAAGCGGAAGACCAAGGACGTTAAAAGCTTGTTGTTTTTTGAAAGGGGTTGATTAACCTTGGTTTGTAACTCACAACCAGGTACTTGGAATCTGCAGTTATTGCACTGAAAAGACGGGAAATCCCGGCTAAGATACGCTCGTGAGCAGCAATGGCCCTGTATATTAAACGCATAGAGATCACTGTATGACCTGTCCACTTTCTCAGTGGTGAATTGAGCAGCATCTCCGACCCTCGGCGCAATCTTGGCTCGGACGGGGGCAGACGGGCAAGCCCACTGCGCGCATCCACTGCGCAACCGGCTCAGCATGTGTTTTTATCGCTGGCCGGAGGAGTCCTGTGCCCTTCCCCCCAGAAGTTCAAGGAGGGGGGAGGGACTACTCCCCTCCGCAGCAATCGGCTGACAGCCGCGGCGGACCGGGGGAGCGGAACTGCTCAACCAACAAGAAACCGGCAAAAGGTGAGATCTCGAAGATTTCTCCCTGTGATATGGTACGCTACTACTCAGGCTCCTGATGTTATCCTTCCAGGTCTGCCTCCCGTTTGAGCTCCGGGAGCCTAAGAGGTTACAATGTACTGGAGAAGGCAGGATTGAGGCTGCCCGTTAGGCATGAGCACTCTGTCTGCGAGCTGCACGCAGTCCATGCAGCGTGTTCCAGCAAACAAGGCAGAGGCGGGGCTGCTACTTGGCTACGGCACACCGACTACTCTGCATGGCGCCCAAGATGGCCTGGGATGCCAAAGCCCAAGCAGTAGATTCTGCCCCAGTGATAAAACTGTAACCAGATGGAGCGAAGCACCGAAGAAACCACCTAATGGAAATGCCCCTTCGAATATAACGGAACGGGATTCAGGTAGTCAAAAAAAAAAATGCAGTAGCAGCGTTGGAGTTTTTTTAACAAGAAAACAATAACTACCACCTTGGCCGAGCCTAAACTGCTCATGAAGGAAACCCCCCCCAGAAAATGTTCCACAACAGTCTGTCATAGGGGCACAAGCCTCTCCTGATGATCAAACCTGGAACTTGGATCTTTCCCAGACTGGGAAACCCAAGACCCTGGATGGAGGAGTCAAAGGTAGTCTAAAGAACCTCGGAAAAACTGTGAGTACAGAGGGGAATCGTAAAATGGGAGAGGAGTGTAGGAGGGAAGAGGTTGGGCCAGTACTGACTGAGAAATCTAAGAAAAGTATACATGGGGGAGCCAGCTTTATCTGGTCACAATCAGAGGCCCGTAAGAGGGATTCTAAATCAATCCTGACTAGTAATCTTCAGCAATGTGTAACTCAGGAGAGTAGCAACTATTCCGTGGTCACTATGATACCGACGCTGGGGATCTGTTTTTTCTCTCTCTGACCATTCTGACAGAAACGAGGAGGACCTGGAGTGACTTGATTGTCCTAGCAGGAGAGACTCACAAGAATCACATGAGAGTATTTTTAGTAATGAAAGTGCACCCCCAGATATAGGCAACCAACAGGGAGGTCTTGCCACGGTGAGAAGGAAAATAACTCGGGAGCTTCAATGGGATTATACAGGCACTCCAGGTCTAGAAGGAACCAACTTTCTTGGTAAGGACTCATGGGGGCCAGGATACCTGGATGCCTCTACATTGGATATAATTCATCAAAGCATTATGGCGCACCGGGATGAGATGCGATCGGAGAGTAGGAAAACCTAGCCAGCAAATAGAAAGATACAAGCAGCAATCAGAAAGGTTGAAAAGACTGGCTCGGAATTTACAGAACGGATGGCGGAAATGGACACAAGGATAATGACCCTTGAGAATGAAGCAGATAATAGCAAGAAATGGATGAATTCACTGGATGGCCAGATGATGGACACCCAGTGGAAGTTGGAAGACCTAGAGAATAGACTGAGAAGGAACAATCTGAGAGTATTGGGTATACCTGAAGGAGCTGAGGGAGAAGGTCCACGTAAATTTATTATTGAGTTGTTCAAAGGAGCCTTCCCGGAATTATCTGCTTGGAGCTGGGAAAATGAAATCCAAAGAGCCCACAGGTTTCCCCTTTAAACAGCAACCTTGGCATGCACAAGAAGGTGGTAAACCAAGGGCTGTGTTGGTGTTTTTCAGAAACTTTCTTCTCCTTCAAGTGATATTCGAAGCCGCACGGCCGGATCAGAGACAAACATTCAATAACTGCTCTTTCTTTGCAAGGCCGGACTATTGTCACACCACGGTAGAGCGCAGATGGTGGCTGAGACAGGTAATCCAACCTTTTCAGAATATAGGAGGTCAAGCCTTTCTATTGAGCCCAGCGAAACAGGACAGAACCTATTTCTTCACTTCAGAGATAAAAGCTAAAGAACTTCCCGAAACTCTTAAGTGAATGAGGGGAGGAGAAGAGTAAGGATTAAAGAGGGGAAAAAATTAATAACTTGGAAGTAATTGCACAATGGGGGGTTTATGACCATGATCAGGTTTCTGTTCTACACAATTTATGAATCCTGTTAGATAAGTGTGCAGAGCTAGAACGATTATTTTGTAGGTTTAGAGGTTAGGCACGGTTGTTTGTCGGAGTGGTATATCATCGCCATTCATCAGTTATGGACCAGGCTGGTCCGTTTGCCTGTTTTGAGTGGTGGGGGTGGGAAGGGGGAAGGGGGAAGGGAAGGGGGGAAGGGTGGGGTTGGGAAATTGAAGTTGGGGGTGGTAGAAGGGGTATTTATTCAGAGTCCAGCAAGCAGAAAACTGCACTGTTCAATGATGTATCAAGATTTGTCTTTTTCAAGGGGGAATGTGACGGAGTTTTGTTAAAGAAGGAAACAGCAGATGCAAATGATGGCATCTCAGAGGAGGAAGTGGGGAACTTAAATGGCCTATTGCCTCATTGTGTCAAGCAAAGTCACAGTGGGCAGGAATTTAGAATTACGATATGGGGGATGATAAGATTTCCATAGTTGCACTCAACATATGTGGGTTGAATGATAGAGCCAAAAGGCAACAGGTGGCATCAGTATTGAGGTTGTGGAAGTTTGATATCATCTGTCTTCAGGAGACCCACATCCCCTGGTGTAAAAGAAAGGTATTATCTGATCTTGGATTTGATCTTCTAGGGTGTACACAACAAGGGCTAACTTCCAGGGGTGTCATGATCCTCCATGGATAGTATGGACACACGATGACTGGAAGACTACAAGTCCCAACATGCTTCGGAACGATCACCAGGTTTTCCCAGGGAAACGAGGCTGCCTTTATAAGCCCTTCCCTCGGGGCGCACCAGTGCTTGTCAATTTGCATCTTGAGCCTTGTCCTGGAGGATCCCGTGAACTGTTTTGGCCGCCCAGAGAAGTTTACAGCGTTCCGTAAGGATCGGAGCCCTCACCTCGAGGAGAGCGTCTGCCGACGGAGGGAGCCCGCTTCGCTACTGCCGGTAATCAGAGTCAGCGCTCCGTAGATTCAGAGTCTCCCTGCTCTGATAGAGCGAATTCAGGCGGTCTATTCTGCCACCTCTCTGTTTTTCATTTAATTTTTTTGCTCCACGGACGGGAGCCCACACGTTACATTTTGGAGCTTTCACAGGCCGTGAGAGCTGCTGTTACTCTGTCTATTTTTGCTATAGGACTTCCTACGCCAAGACAGTGTAATATTAGAAGCAGGCTAGGTGGCCTGCTTTTGGGGCACTTGTTTATGAATTGGTGTTTGAGACTGCTCCGTGGAGAGGAGCATCTGTCCTTCCACCATCTCCGCATCTGAATTCCTGCGTTCCCCTATTCCGTGCACATGTCTGTGGTTGGGCAGTGCTGCCCTTTTGGGATTGTGACTTTTTTTCTACACAGCGTGAGACTTATCATGCCCTGCTGGATTATTTGTTTTTCTCATTTATAGCCATCCTACTTGGTGTAGGAGAGACTGGTTACGAACGGCATGTGCGCACTTTATGGGAGAGAGCGTCGATCACTCCTATAATTCTCTCTGGGGACCTAGTTCCTTTGGATGGTCTGTACATCGGATTCCAGGTTATTCCTCACTCGCAGCCCACCTAATACCCTATTCATTCACCGGGGTATAGAGTGATACCTCCAGGGGCTGAGGAATTCTTCAAGTAAGAAGGGTCGCTCCCATCCTTGAGGATCAAAAAGTCTTTTAAAGTAGCGGACCACTACCTTTTGTTATTTTATCCACTTTCCCCTTTCCCTTGTGTACTGCCCAGCCAAGGAGGCGCTTACAAGCTTCCTGGGAAGGGTAGTGTGGGGTGGAATTGGGTCCTATGCATCGCCCCTGCTGGATTTGTTCCTGAAGGTTAGTGGCTGTATGCTGTTAACCAATCTGAGATCTGACAAGGGGGGTAGCTATACTAGGGGGAACTTCTAGCTGCACCATACTTTGGAAATTATCAGATAAAATGGGGAGGTGGTTAATTGCAGACTGTAAGATCGGGGGTGGCTTACGCTGTGCTCAATCTGTGAAGCTAATACAGACGAGGCTGATACCTTGGATTTTTTTAATGTTGAGCTCTCAAAATGGCCAACCCCTTTGGTAATGTGTGGGGACTTTAATTTACACTTAGAGGTGGATAAAAGATTATATCCCCCCCAGGGGTATACTGGAAGGAAACCTACGCATTTTAAAGCACTTACCCGTCTGGTTACAACTCACAGGCTTGATGATGTCTGGGGGAAATACATGGCCCCAAATCCAGAATATACCTTTTTCTCACATCCTCACAATAAATTAGTCAGATTGGATTATTTTTTTACATCCAAGGTATTGACTAATCAAGTTATGATCCAGAGCCACCCTAGGGTACTCTCTGATCATAACCCCCTGAGTATAAAGGTTTCATTGAAGGGGGGTGTGTAAGACATGAGCTAAGTGGTCTTTTGATAGGAAACTGTTATGCAACAAGTAATATCTAGAGCACATGCGACATTGGGTGACTCAATTTTTGGAGATCAATAAGGGACCAACTAAAGAAATGGTGATTTGGGATGCACTAAATGCAGGGATTTAGGGGGAAACGCTGAGCTATACATTATATCAGGAAAGGAGGAAGCGCAAAGAGATTTATGACTACCTCATAGAGTTATCTTTCCTTGAAGAGTGCCAGACGCAAGAAATATCTCAGAATATTAGGAACCCCGAAACCCACCAGAAAATTGCAGCTATCAGAGCTAGGATAACGCAGTTCGTCAGCGATGAAAATGCTGTTAATTTTCGCACACGGAAAATGGAATGTTACGAATGTGGGGAGAATGTGAGTCGTCTTCTGGCCCTTCGGACTAGGCAAAGGGAGGTAGCTATTGGGATTCAGGATATTGAGGATGAGGAAGGCATGAAACACGTAATACCCTCTGAAATTGTGAAGGTTTTAAAAAACTTTTATGATAAATTATATACAGAAGACAGATAACCTATAGCCGGGAATGACGCCAAGATATTACGATTAATTGACGGGGCTAGGATTGGATTGGAAGATCAATCTATCCTTCAGCAACCACTCTCGGCAGAAGAAGAGGCCACAGCAATAGGATCACTAGCCATTGGGAAGGCTACGGGACCAGATAATATCCCCTTGGAATTATATAATGCATTGCTGAAAGAATTATTGGAGGATACGTTGGCAGTATTTCCAAAAGCACAGTTAGGGGAGACACCAGCTTCATGGGGGGAAACTCATATAGTGTGTTTTAAAAAAAAATAAGCCCCCATCAAAGGCAGGATCCTATAGACCAACAACATTAATTAACTGTGACGCTAGGGTGTATTCTAAAATCCTGGCAATTCATCTAGGTAATGTAATCATGAAATTAGTATCCCTTAGACAGCACAGTTTTATTCCTGGCCGCGGGACAACAGATCATATTAAAAAAGTGATTACACTTGACACCACCTAAACCATCCGGGGGAAAATGGGCCTGATCTTATTAGATGCCGAAAAGGCATTCGATCGGGTGACCTGGCCTTTTTTATGGGCAGCACTAGGGAAATATGGTTTTGGACCAGGATATATTAGAGCTGTCAAACCATTGTATCTGAATCCTAGGGCCAAACTGTGAACTATGGGACTAGAATCCGAAGAGATTTCTATCTCTAGGGGTACAAGGCAAAGGTGCCCATGTTCACCATTACTCTTTGCGCTATATATTAATCCCCTGATTTTAAATTTGGAAACCAGATCCCAGATCAACCCGGTGGTAGTTGGACAGGTTGAGTATAAAGTATTAGCATATGCAGACGATATAGCGATAGTGACAACAAATCCACAACAAGCCTTGATTGAGATTGAGGGAATAGCAAGGTCATTCGGATCTTCCTAGGGGTATTAGTTAAACCAGGAGAAAACACAAATAATCTGTACTAGTAACATCGGACAGTTTGACCCCCGTGTAGTGAATGAGGCAACTTACCTGGGGATCCATTTCTCCTCAGCTTTGGAAGATATCATTAAATTAAACTTGAGCTCCCTCGTACAAACATTAGAACAAGATCTGAGAAGACCAAATCATCTCTTGTTATCACTAGTGGTAGGAGGGAATGTGATAAAAATGACGATCCTGCCTAAATTATTAAATCTATTTAGAGCTATTCCGTTAGAAATTAATTGCGGGTGGCAAATGAAAATAGAAGGCGTATGTTATGGTTTCCTTTTGGGGTTCAAAAAAACAAGAAGAGCCTCTAAATTTATGACACTGCCCAAGAATCGGGGGCTTTGGAGTACCAAACATAACCATGTATTATTGGGCATGGATGCTACAAAAATTGGATATTTTGATAACTGGAAATATGCACAAGCTTAGCCTAGCAGAATCTCCTTCAATTTATGAACTTATAATGGGTGAGGGAGCTAAAGGTCTGTTTTTGAAAAATCTAGAACCTAGCTGCTATAAAAAAAACAAAATTTAGGTTTTTAATAGGGGCATCTAGAGTATGGCGACAATTTAAAAATAAAATAAAATTGCCTAGATATAACTACTATACCCCATTATGGGAAACTGCCAGTTTACCGGTGATATTCCATGATTCAATAGTGGAGGATTGTTGGCAAAAAGGAATTTTATGGTTGGGGGATCTCCTATCTGATGAAAATATAAGCCCATTTGGGTCCTTAAGGGGAAATTTGGGATCGCCTCTTGTAGGAAGGTAGGATTCTTCTGCATGTGTACCCCCACTTTTTGCCTGGTACTATGCTGGTTTTTTACTAGTCTGACTGGGATCCTGCTAATCAGGACCCCAGTCTATCTGCTTTCCCCCTAAACTGCTATGCTATGTACTTAGGTACACTCCAGATTGGATACTGGGGTACTCTTGTCAGTCCCTAGTATATGGTGCACATGTACCCAGGGCATAGGTACCCCAGAGGCCTCCCATGGGCTGAAGCATGTATTATGCCACCCATGAGAGGCCATGCAAAATGGAACTACAGGCCTGCCATTTCAGCCGGTGTAAGTTGGTGCATGCACCACTTGCTAAAGATATAGGCTTACTATTTCTAAGGGTCACTGCACTTAAAACCTATAAGTCACTCCTATGGCAGGCCTTTACAATCCTGAAGGCAGGGTGCTTGGTTCTAAGTGAGAGGGTGCCCCTGCATGAGCAGGACACTCCTGCAGCCTACGGAGTCCATTCTCCCGGGTTGTCAGTGAAGCAGCCATATACTACTATAGAGGGGCATTACGCGAGCGCGTGATGACCAACTCTAAAATGGCTGAAACAAACCTATCGTGTTTGGTGTCAAACATGTTGGAATTATACCCCCTCACCGGTAACCGGTGTGGGAGGTATGATTCCACCCCTAAGAAGTGCCCCTCATGGGGTCCCTGGTGTTCCCAGTACCAGCCTTCTAACTCCGGACAGCACAAAATGGTTGCTGCCGACCAGAGACACATTTCTGCCCTCCTGCTGCTGAGCCAAGCTCGAGCAGGGGAAGGCAGAACAATAGGCATCCTGTCACAGGGAGGTGTGACCACCTCCCAGACAGGATTTAGTGTATTAGGGCTGGGTGGGTGCGCTTTGCCAGAGACTGAAAGTCTGCATGAGGGGTACATTTGGTGTCCCTGTGCATGGTCCAGTTCAAACCATTCCTGAGAGCTGTTGGCTCCCGCTCTGGCGCGAAACTGGACAAATGACATGGGAGTAACCTCCCCCCTGTCCATACCCTACCCTGGGAGGGTCCCCTGAATCTTCCCAACCCTCTCCTATGGGTACTTAAGGGCTTACCTGGCTGTAGGACCTTAGATTCATTGTGGACAAGATTCAGAACTGAAACCACTGCACTTCGACCGTCTGGGCACTCTGGACTTTGTTTGGGCTGCCTTCGTCTCCCTCTCAGTCTGCGGCATCATCTGTGCCTGTGCACCATACAGGATCCGTGTAGGACCTGTGGAGCATCCAAGACACCTGAAGATAATCTACCTTGGATTGAAGGAGTCACTCTCCTGCATTCGCAGGCACCGCAACACTGCTGACTGGTCTGCTGATCCCGAGCTCCTACGGACTCCGAAAGGCTCAGCAACACAGGAGGTGGGTTTCTACATCCCTCAATGTCCGAGCTGCCCTCTCACCAAGTTTGAGGCCAGAATCCCTCGTGGGGGCTGCAATACCCGATCCCCTATGCACCGCATACATTTGCAAGTGCATGTGCTTGTTGGCAATTCCTTAACAAGTGCATTGGGCTCCGATTCAAGCCTGCATTGTTTTACCAGATAAATCTTTGTATTGATTAACTGACAAAACACTAGTACTAGGCGCACATAATACAAGCTTAGAATAAGTAAGTTCTACTGAACTTGGGGTTGGGTAAGTTAAGGGTCTAGCACACCCTTTCTCCAACCTAAGAGAGTTCAGCTCCCACTAGGTTAGGTAGGTGCACCTCCACACCACACTTAGTATGTCTACTAAAGGAGATGCCAGTGGCTCTCTGCCTTCTAGATACAGTGAACTTTCGTTCCAAGAACTGAAAGCACTGTGTGCTTCTAGGAAGCTGAAGACAGGGAGGAGTGCCACCACTCAACGCCTGGTAGAGGTGTTACTGTTAGATGACCTAAGGAAGACTCCTGGGTCAGATGAACAGGACAGAGTGGGTGGGCCAGGGTATGAAGATAAGACTGGAGGGGGACCCCTCTATGACCTAGAATCTAACCCTGACCAGGGAGAAGCTGATGGCTCCCACCTGGACAACTCACTTCTTCAAGAGGAAAATGGAGAAGGCCTTGAGGGCCCCTCCTTTGTTTCTCCTGGAAGAGTGAAGAGTTTACCAAGGAGATCTAGATCTCCCTCTGCAGAGTCTAATCACTCAGGACAGTCTGTAGGGACCTCTGTATCTAGCAAGAGGGACCACTCTTTTGATAGGGAATACCAACTTCTTGAACTTGAGAAAGCTAGGCTTAGGCTCAGGAAAGAGCAGTTGGCCCTTGACGAAGAGTCCCTAGAAGTCCAGAGAGCTAGTAAAAAATTGGGACTAGAGTTCCATGGTGGCAGCAACAGTGTCCCTAGAGTTAAGGAACATTCCTTTGATCATAGGAACCTGAGCAAGATTGTCCCTCTCTACCATGTTGGGGATGACATCCATAAGTGGATAACTGCTTTAGAGAGGGCCTGTAAAGTTCAGAACGTGCCTCAAGAGCAGTGGGCAGCTATTTTGTGGCTCTCCTTTGCTGACAAAGGTAGAGATAAGCTCCTCACTGTTAGAGAAGAGGATGCTGACAATTACTCAGTTCTGAAGAGTGCTATCATTGATGGGTTTGGCTTAACAACTGAACAGTACAGGATTAAGTTCAGAGACACCCAGAAGACACAGAATCAGGACTCGGTAGACTTTGTGGGTAGTACTATAAAGGCTCTGGAAGGTTGGTTGCTTGGCAGCAAAGTGCATGACTACTTAGGATTGTACATTTTGATTATGAGGGAGCAGATCCTTAATAATTGTCAAAACCAGCTTTTGCACCAGTACTCAGTGGACTCAGATCTGACTTCTCCCCAAGAATTGGGAAAGAAGGCAAATAATGGGTCAGAACCAGGGTTAAGCACAAAAACCAGGGTGGTGGTGACCAGAAGAAAGATACTTCCAAAACCCAAGAGAAAGGTGGAGATAGGTCTAAAGAGAAGTCCTCTGAAGGTCCCGAAAAGTCCTCCTCTGGGGGTGGTTCCCCAATTACTTATTCCCCTGGAAAGAAACCTTATTGCTTTATTTGTAAAAAGCCAGGCCACAGAAAGAATGATTCTGACTGTCCTAAGGCCAACAATAAGGAAAATATCCCTCCTACTACTACAGCAACCACCAGTGCTCCAAGTAGCAGTCCCCCAAGTAGTAGCAACCCTCCCAAAAGTTTAGTTAGGTCCTCTTGGTGTACTGAGGTGGAAACTGGCTTAGCCAGATCCAAAGAAAGGCCTCCTTAGTCTGTGATGGTGGCATGGGGTTTGCCACTTTTACTGTGAGTCCCAATACTTTGGACAAGAACAGACAGGAGCCTCTCATAAATAGCCAGAAAGCTGTGGCCTATAGGGACACAGGGACTAGTGTCACCATGGTGACAGGGAACCTGGTTCCCCCCCTTCAGCTTTTACCTGAGTATCAGTACCAGGTGACCAACACTGATGGTGTTAGGACAGATCATCCCATGGCCATAGTCAATCTCAGCTGGGGAGGGGTCACTGGTCCCAAAAGAGTTGCAGTGTCCCCAAACTTACCTGTAGATTGCCTCTTGGGTAATGATTTAGAAACTTCAGCCTGGGCTGAAGTAGAACAGAAGGCCCTTATAGAGGTTAGGCCCCCTGAGAAAGTTGGTGTGACCCTTAGGGCCCCAGTCCAACCACAGGGAAGTTCAGGAGCAGTGGTGCCTGAAAGAATAGCCCACTCTACTCCACCAGAGAGCAAAGGGGATGAAGAAAAGTCCTTTCCCCCCAGACTACAGGTAAGGGTCAGCTTCCTCAGGGAACCAATCCTACCCCTTGTGAAGGAACTGCCCCCAGAGGTGGTCAGGCCTTGCCTGGTAGAGCCACTGAGGGCAGGGGAACCTTCCAAGGAGGTACCCAGTCTGGAGCAGGTATCCTGTCCCTCTCTACCCAGCCTCAGTCAGCCTAGTGCTGCAGAGGTCAGGGATGTCAGTGGACCCTTAAGGGCCCACTGCCAGGAGGAATCCCCTCATCCACAGATGAGGGATCCCCAGCCTAGTAGTACTAGACAGGTGGATAATCCTCAGCAATCTGAGGGATCCCTCTTACCCTTAGGCAATGACATCTCCCAGATGAACTTTGTTGGGCAAAGGAAAACCTGGGACCAGGCTGTCCCAAACCTTCACTGGCCCTCCATTGTTCCAACCAGAAGGGCTGTAGGCAGCCAGAGGTTGACCCCTAGGGATAGATATCAGTCCGTCCTAGATAGAAAGGCCTACATGATGGCCAGTGCTCTGAGGAAGCTGAGACCAACCCTGTTAAGGCATCACTTCTCTACTCAGATACCCCATCAGCCTCTTTCTTGGCTAAAACAGATTACAGGTAGTCACCCCAAACGTTTGAGAGGATCCAAGACCCTACAGGGGAGGAACTTCTCAGTGGACCATAGGATAGGGGGTATCCATGCAAATGCAGGACCTTCCTTATATGGCCACTTAGGAAATAAAGTCACAACTGGGCAAGGTTAGCCTTATCTCCTTTCATTTGGGGAGGGGGTTATGTAGGAAGGTAGGATCCTTCTGCATCTGTACCCCCACTTCTTGCCTGGTACTAAGCTGGTTTTGACTAGTCTGACTGGGATACTGCTGATCAGGACCCCAGTCTATCTGCTTTTTCCCTAAACTGCTATGTTATGTACTTAGGTACACTCCAGATTGAATACTGGGGTACCTTCATGAAAACCACCGCCGCCCTAGTTAATTTTGCAAAAAAGCTGGGCAGGAGACCTCCACGTGAGCTACTACAGATATACAGAGCCAAGTGTGTCTCGACGTCCATGTATGGCACTGGAATCTGGGGATACTCTGATCTTCAGGCCCTCCAAATTGTCAAAAACATGTTCTTACGATTCATATTGGCAGTCCCGGGTAGAACCTCCTCATACATCTGTCACTCTGAATTGGGCGTCCCATATATCACAGATCTTATAAAAGTGGAACCAATCCTGTTATGGCACAGAATATGGACATCTGTAGAAACTAACCTCAACAAGGACATTTTGAATGACATTTTTAAAATTGATGGTGTTTTAAGAATTGCGTGGCTAAAGTATGTGTGGGATTTTATGCATGATCTAGGCCACCCAGAGTTCTATACTAAGCCGAGCACAATGGACACTTTGACAAGAAAAGTGTTAAAAATGAAAAGTTTAACTCTACTCGAATCGCTCAGACTAACAGTAGAAATATCAAAGCCTACAGTATTGCATAATCAGATGATCTTAACTACGCATAGCAATCAACCATATCTCACATTAGTCTGCGGCACGTATGACAGACTCCTTTTGACAAACTTTAGACTAGGAATACTGCACAGACTAATGAGTTTCCCGAATATGAACGATTGGTTGAGAGTTATGCACTGTGCCCTTGTGACGATCGCTCAGAGCAACCAACACTTCACGTGGTTCTATTTTGTAAATTTTATAATATGCAAAGGAAAAAATGGATTCTACCCCTTTAAAAAAGCTTGGTTTTAGACAATGTCGTCCCGCCTTTTTAGCATTACAGTTTTTTAACAAATGAATACATAGTATGGTTTTTATCAATGTATCTAAAACGTATAGTGAAATGTAGGAAATCGATTCTATTGTGACTGTCTGATTGTCCAAAATCTAATTATGTAAAGAGGATCCAAACAAGTGACCTTTAAACGTCTGAGCACTACATGATTCAATGTACGATGTCTATTTATTTTCATGTTTTTTTGCTGTGCTATTTTGTGTAATACTTATGTGATTTTATGTGCTTTTATAATTCTCTAAACAGAAATCGAACAAAGCTACATTTGATTTGATTACTGGGGTACCCTTGTCAGTCCCTAGTATATGGTACACATGTACCCAGGGCATAGGTACCCCAGAGGCCTCCTGTGGGCTGAAGCATGTATTATGCCACCCATGAGAGGCCATGCAAAATGGACCTACAGGGCTGCCATTGCAGCCTGTGTAAGTTGGTGCATGCAGCACTTACTAAAATATATGTTTACTCGCATCTGGATCCTGGTAATCCTCAACATCGCCTGGTCCCCGCAGCTGCAGAGTCAAGGTCATCGTCAACTATCCTGAAGCACCCAACATCGGTGGGCATTCGTCTACCAAGCCCCTGATCACTCTCAAGTGACCCAGACTCTGTCCCCTCTGCTTTCAGGTACTCCTCGACAAGAATCCACGTTTGGATTCCAACGGACATTCTTCTCCCTTCCAGCAGCGGCTCTTCTTCGAAGTCCTCCATTGGGTTCGACGGCGGTTTCCGACGCCACTTCACAACTATGCACCCGGCTTCCCTGGGTTAGGTAACTTGGGTACTTCAGTATCCACTGGTGGGGTGGCTCTCCAACCTTCGGTCTTCCACGGGGTTTCTTCGTAGTCCACTGGGAAGGGTCCCTAATCTTTAAAAATCCAACCGCGACTTTCACATAGAGTTGTACGGAGCACGCAGTTGTGTTCCCACACTGCACACGTCCTCCGTTGGGTCCCTATCTACTCACCTTGGGCGGTTCCTTGCGGTCCCAGCGATTCTACATCTTTTCGACGTCGTCCTGACTCGAGTCGCGGTTCTAATACCACTTTCTTAGTATATGGTTTGGTCCCCCCCTGGGGCCCACTGTGTATTAGTGATATTTTCTGTCATTTCTTTGCTTAAGTATTGTGTGCTTTGTATCTATCTCCGTGTAGGAGATACTGAAACGTACTAGAGAGTATCTTATAATAAATACATATTTTTATAAGTACCTTGTGTGGTTCTCTTTCATTTAATCTAGACTATAAGATTGCATTCTGGTAAAACAAGCTGCTTTACACTCCTTCAAGCCTAAGGGGCATATTAGCAAGAACGGCGTTAAAATTATCACCGCTTTAGCGGCAGGAAACTGCCGCTAAAGCGGCGATAATGGGCTTGATAATATGCCTTTGAGAATACCAATAGAAGCCCATGTTCTGCTGTGATCCTGGGCTTCTATTGGAATTCTCAAGGTCATATTATCAAGCCCATTATCGGCGCTTTAGCGGCAGCTTCCTGCCGCTAAAGCGGCGATAATTTTAACGCCGTTCTTGCTAATATGCCCCTAAGTCTGAAGGCTGCTCTCCACAGCTACCACTTGGATAGCTTTCTAAGGTTGTCTCAGACCTCTAAAATCACCGTAAGGGTTGTCTGGACTGGTACAAGGTGCAGACTTACATTAGTGGACAGCATATACCAGGCCAGCCTCTCACACCTCTCAACAATTTTTTTAATATCTTCAGATCCGGGACTTCTTAAACAGATTGGATAAGACAACTGGGCCAAGATCCGGATACCCATCATTGAGGTAATTGGTAAAAGAGCTAAGATTGGGGCCAGCTATGATTTATTGATTCAAAACTTTCCGGATGATTTAGAAACTCAGAATGCTAGATGGGAAGGCAGACTGGGGCTCGAGGGAACAATAGTGCAAGAATCTTTAGATATTGGTGATAAGGTATTACTTACGGCTTGTCTAAATAGCCAGCATTTTAAAACTGTGTTTGACTTGTATTATACACCAGATAAATTGTTCAAATGGCGAAAGAGTGAGGACGACTTCTATCCTCGGTGTGGGGATGTGGGGGCTGAGATTGTCCACATGTTTTTTCTCTGCCCAAAATTAGGACCTCTGGTTTATGATATGGCTTAGTTTTTAGAAGAGATTACTGGAGTCCAAATAGCAATCAACTCTACACTGGCACTTTTAGGAGTAGTATAGGGCCCAGTGGGAAACGAGCTGGTAAAAAATGTGGGCCATCTGCTATTTATCGCTATGGCAGTAACACGGATGTGTATCGCTACAAGACGGCTTAACCCGGAACCCCCCACTTGTCACAAATGGAAATCTAGATTCCTGGCCATCTATACTCTGAAAATTAAGTTGTATGAGTGTAAGGGTCGAAAGGCTCAGAAATGGGGAACCCGGGTATAGCGCTCAGTCTCTCAATAGTTGAATTATGGTGAATTTTAATAATTTGACATTGTAGTTTTAACATCAAAGTATATAATCTTGTTTTCTGTTTTTTTTTCTTTGATGAAGAAATTTGAGCTGTCTTTTTAAACCTGTAATACCCTGGATTCTTTAGGCCCTGCACTATCACTTTATTTCCATTAACTGTGTGTCAATACTGTTTTATCTTTTCCCCTGCATTTGTTACCTTGCATAACTTTTAGCTCTCAGATGAAATCTTTCTAACTGAATAATCGTCGTGAATTTACCTGCTTTTATATTTATGCTGTTCTACCTCCCTGTATCGCAAACTTGCACAATTCTTGGATCTCATATGAAATTTCTCCGCAATCAAATAACTGTTTAAATGCTGAGATTTTACTTGTTTGTTATGAGGTAACGATGAATTTTGTCATCCTGCTGGACATCTGATGTATACTCCTTCTAAGGGATGTTATTTTGAGAATAAAAAATAAATAAAATAAATAAATAAATGGTTCATAAAATAAAAAAGAAGAAAAAAAATAATTACATTCATAATACTGTCAAAATCCAGTAACGTTACCTGGTTAGGCTTTATGTTGCACATTTCCTTGATTGATTTATTAACTGTCCTATTGTTTCCTTTTCTGGATGACGGACACAGTGCACTGTTTTTGCCTTTATGCACCATTTTTTACCTGGGGGCTCCCGAAAGAAGAATAAGTATCCCATCTCTTCTTCTTGTGTCTCTTGCATCATGCAATTCCCTTCCTCTGCTGTTATTGCCATCCCACGGTAATCACAAATAATCTATAGTTTTTTGAAGACTTGTATAGAGATGACTTTCTTCCCATTTATGGCATCAGTTGTGACATGGAGCCCTCTCCATGACTTATGTTCCACCAAAGATGATATTTCTTGATTGCTGATGTCCCATTTTGTGGTTGTTGCAGGAATCCAGCTTTCAGTGATGTCTTGTATTCCTGGTAGGTTCCTGCTTCATTGCATTTTCTTGGAGAAATTGCTGATTTGGTGTTCTGTTGGCTGTCATCTCGTAAAGTGCTCCGCAGATTTAAAAAAAGGCAGTACTTCAGTGTTATTTAACATTATCTAATTTTACACTATGTCTACGCACTGTTTGTAAATTTCCATTAAAAGTGACAGACATTAAGGGGCCGATTCCGATTTCGGCCGGAAGGGCACCGAACGATGGCCGGAGCCCTTCCGACCGAATCGGAACGTGCCGGCCAGATTCCTTTCCGACCGAGCCATTCCGATGGGCTCGGTCGGAAAGGAATCCGACTCGGAGTTCCGGATGGCTTCCGACGGGCTCGGAGAGCCCGTCCGCCGTCCGGAAATCCTTCAGTACTCCCCCGGCCGCCTCTTCACGACCGAGGAAGTACGATGACAGTCTTTCACTGCCTTTTCGTGCCGGTCTTTCCGGCACGAAAAGGCAGTCGGAAAGTGTATTTGGGGGCCCCCAGAGGGGCCCCCATGGGTGCGAGGCCGCCGAATGGCGGCCTGGGGGCACCTATGGTGCCCCTCTGTTGATCCCTGCACCCGGTGGCAGGCACCTTGGGGTGCCGGCCACAGGGTGCAGGGATGAACTGCACCCCTGCTTTTCCCAATGCAAGCATGCATTCTGCTCGGAATGCATGCTCCCATTGTGAAGTATACTAGTGCGACCGAACAGGGTTCGGTCGCATCGTACTTGCAGGGCCATAACCGATGACAGCAGGTCGGTCGGTTACAGCTCCTGACCAATGTCGGACGGACCTGAGTCCGTCCGACATCGGAATCGGCCCCTTACTCTGCACTTCTTCCTTTCTCAATGTTTGTTGAATGCTTCTCCAACTGCGATAGCAGTACTGTGCATGCTCTCCGACCAGTGCAACACAGACATTCTCTTTTGGTGATTGCCCATTCAGAAGCCCAGGAAATTCTTCTAGCATTTTCTTAAGAGCTGATTTATTATCAATGTTAGGGTAACAGTATGCTGCAGTTGCAATTGTTGATTTTTGTTTAGTGTGCCAATTTTCCCTCTAAAAAAAACCAAATGTCCATTTAAAGTGCACTTAAGGAAAAAAAAAAATTTTGCTGAAAACACTAGTGCAAATTTCTTATAATTTGGTACTATATATAAACATACTGTTCTTGTGTTTTCAAAACATTGGCATGAACCATGCTGGTAACTCTGTTTTCACTGGAACTGAGATAAAATAGACAGAAATGTGTCAGAATGTTCTGTGAAATATCTTGTCAAATTTAAATTGTATCTTTAAAAGTTATATGCTTACTCAAGGTCGTAATGGGCCAGTTTCTTCAGTAATGTAGACAATAAGCAAACAATTAGCATTTGGCAGGTCCCTTTTGTATTGCCACTACATTGTTTTATATACTGCAAGACAATGCTTGTCTCTTGGTTATCTAAATGTGTAACTGCAGCGTCATTGAAGATTTTTACAACTCCCTTTCTCTTCAGAGTTGGTAATCTGTATCTGTAAAAAAATAAAGATTTCAAAATGACTCAGTTATTCTAAAGCTTATGATTCAAGAAACCTCTGTTATTATGGCACATATGCCAAACTTCTTCATTCAATAATTATTTGTTTAAAAAGCTACAAATAAGGGGAGAATCAGTCCAGGAACATCAATTTAAAGTATTGCAAACAAAAAAACAATAGTTACCACAGACACCCTTCAACATTATGGTGTTAGCAAGAGATGAACATTGCACTGAATCTGGTTATAGAATGTGTATTACATAAACACAATGCATAGTATAGAATAATTGAATAATATAATACTTAGAATTATTGTCACCATAGCATATATTTACTTTTTAATTAACCTGTTGACATTTACTGTTGGGTCGTAAACTTCCTCTCCATCAGTGGAAACGAAACAAAAAATCTTTTGCTGAGCTGCTCTCCATCAGTGGCTTACTGTTAACCATTCTGGAATGTAGCATTGTAAAATATACACGAAACCACTAAAAAAGTTGGAAACTTCAAGTGATATGTATTGAATGTTTTAGGATATAATTGTGACACATACAATGACAATAATTTGTTGACAATACTGTGAATTCAGAGATGAAATAAAAGAAAACAACATTCAATCCTTGCATAGAAATACCCTCTCATTCAAATGTAAACCATCATATTTTAGGGGTCTGTATTATAAAAATGTGCATACATTTTCTTCTACAGCATTTAAAGCAAATCTTGTTTGTCGCTTAGGTCCTCTTCTCTTTTCCGTAAATGTTATAATTGCAAATGTCATACCATCATCAGTCTGATGGGCCCGTTCCAAGCATTCTTCAACCTGTGAAAATAAGGTTTTATTTAACATAGACATCACCAATATAGGAACCTTTTGAAATTGGAAGTAAACTGGTAATGTGTATACTCACAAGAAAGCTTTTGACAACTATCGGCCTTTGTAGATATTTGAGGAGCAAAATTGCTTCCAAATAATATACAACTTGCAACTGCTCTTGACCACCTAATTCACTGTTGCTGGTCACTTTTTGAATAACATAGGTGTAATCCTTCTTTGCCATCTTCAAAAACCTGAGACATTCCCCAGGCGTCTTCACATCACATCGTGTCTTTTGCAGCTATGGTATAATAAGAATTAATTTGGTTAACTGTTTGAAAAAAACAAACCCGTTTTATAAAAGTCAAAACAGCAGTGTTACAACTTACATTTCCTGAAGTTCATCACATTGCATTTTCTCCTCTCTTAGCTGTTCCTCTTCAGGTTCTGCTTCGCTTGCTTGGAAACATCTGTAAGTTAAAATTATGCAATATTTACGACTTGAACTGAAGACAGTGTAAGTTATATTGGAATGATTTCTTGTGACAGTTAGGGGATGGATGCATTTAAAAACAACATGAGGTAAAAGTGAGGTTCGATTTTGAGATTTTTATGAGCATTGAACAATATAAAAGTAGAGACAGAATAGCAAATATTATCAAAATTATATTTTTCTTACAAGTAGCCGTTTCCTTCTACTGCGGTGCTGGGCAGGACTTCACCAAAGGTGCATACGAGGTCGGAGGGGCGCTTGCAGCCTGGGACCCGGACCCTCATTGTGGGCCTACATCCCCCAGAGTCCCTAGCGCTTGGAGAACGCGCTGAAAAGGACGTTGTCGGCCCGCGGCACCTGAAGCCGTTTCCTTCTATTGCGGTGCTGGGCAGGACTTCACCGAAGGTGCATACGAGGTCGGAGGGGCGCTTGCAGCCTGGGACCCGGACCCTCATTGTGGGCCTACATCCCCCAGAGTCCCTAGCGCTTGGAGAACGCGCTGAAAAGGACGTTGTCGGCCCTTGGCGCGGGACGCGCGCGGGCTAAGCCCGGGCCAAGGGCAGGCCCGTCCACACCCGTCGGAGCCCGAAGGAGGCCGGGCTGGGCCACCCCTCGTGACTTTTGTCCAGCAGGTACTCTTTTCTACTTTGTGATATCTGTATATGCCTATGGGGAAGCGAAGGCTGCTTGTGGAGAAACCGGGAGGAGGGAATGTTGCAACTCTCGGTGCTTTTTTAGTCAGAGCTGCGAGCGTCCTCTCACATGAGATAGAACTGACTGAGAGGCGCTTGTCGATGGAGCCACTCCTCCTTGCCAACAGATCCCCCATTGAAACTATCAACGACCCTGCCCCCAGTTCCCCGAGGCTCACTGTTTTATCAGGTGATGACATCCCTCCTGGACAATGTGCCAAGTCACCTAATATATGTTGCCACACCACTTCTTTGTTGGGGGACATGGGAGATGTGCTTAGCACTAGTGTGGCAAGTGACTCGCCACCAAAGCTGCGGAGGGCTCGTGGCCCTGTTAAACCCAAACAACCAAAAACGGTGAGAGGGAACAAACAGAGGGTATCCCGATCCAAGACACCTGCCCCTGATATTTTGATTGCACCTGCGCCACTATGTATAGGCACCCAGACTCGAGACTTAGTTTTGGAAGATGTTTTCTGGGCCCAAGTTACTAAAGTAATGACTGTGCTCCTGGATCCAATTCTTCTTAAATTGTCGAATATTGAAGAGAGATTATTAGGCTTGGAGCGTCATAATGTTGCACCATCTGTATCATCGTTGCCCCTGACTAACTCAACCGTGGATAATAACCAGACTGTTATTGGTGTTGATGGGGGCAAGTCCATACCATCTTTTTCTTCCCTCCCTTTGGGATCCCAAGGAAGGGAAGACTCGGCGGTTTTAGTTCAACACCAAACTGCCAACCAATTGATGGCTCAAAGACCAGCATTGAATGGTAATAGAAATATGGCCCCTAAACCTCAACGGATGCCTCGAGGGCCTGGGGAATTGGGAGAGGCTACGCGACCCGCCAGCATGGAATCTAATCCTGCGGTTAGGGCGGAAATGAGTTTTCATCACCTACTTCATCTTCCTCCGGATGCTTCTCCCTTAGTGCTGGTACTTGCCAACGTTCCGCCCCTGCAGGACAACCAACAGGAATTAACTATCCAGCTAATGGACAAATGCCTCCACTGGTTAATGAACCAGTCAATGGATTGGGGCACGGGAAAGATTTATTTAGCTAATAAAATCATAATGGCCAGGAGGGTGGGGAAACACACTGAATTCATTTACAGGGGATTGTGTAGTGATAAATTTTAACAATTCATACATAGCCGGGTTACTTTTGACCAATTTTGATCGTTTTAAGACAAGGAATACCCAGATAATACCATTATCATTAGATTATTTCTACAAGCAGGTCCCCACACTAGAGAGTGATCACAGGGGCTGGTCAAGGGCAGGTGATTCCATTCTGCGACACTCAGAGCATTTAATTACAGCACCAGTAGTTGGCCTTTACAACAGATTTGCCCCTCTCTCTGATTTGGAAGCGTGTGATTGACTATCAAACTGTATTCCTATTCGCCCTCCAATAGTGGCCGCTAGTGATACTACCCCACAAAAAGGGAAAACAAATATGTTATCGCTAGCAACCTGGAATGTGGCAGGAATTACCTCAAAAATTGGTAATGAAGAATGGTATAACTATTGGCAAATGTATGATATTGTTTGTTTCCAAGAGACGTGGTGTAAGGAACCAGTTTTTTTCCCGGGCTACCGTACCATCCACACGCCTGCAGTCCCTTCAATGTCCGGAAGAGCTAAAGGGGGTCTTTTAACCTTAGTCTCCAATACACTAGCAGCAAAACTAAAACAGGTGGGCTCCAGGAATAACTGCTTTCAAATTCTCCAATTAGACTTTTTGGCTGTTGGAGAGTGGTTACTAATTAATTTTTATAATAATGAATTTGGAGCAAATATGAAAAGTGTATTGGAGGTCCTGAATGAGGAGCTACATTTAATTTATCTGGCCAAGCAGAAGGGGAAACCTAGCCTAATTTGGGTGGGAGATTTTAATACCCACCTGTGTAAGTATGAAAATGACATTGTGTGTGGAATAAACGATCTGGAGCGTAACCCCCTTCTACACTTTGTACATAATACTTACGGAGACACGCTCAATAGGCTGCTTTTTACAAGGGACCTGACTGTAATTAATAGTGGGAAAACAGGCCAGATAGAGCCAACTTTTAGGAGGAACAATTCTGAGTCCATAATTGATTTTATCATAGTTTCATCTACAATACAGAATAGAGTGGAACATGTCAGTAATACATTCACTCCTTATAGCGACCATGCCCTCCTACTTATTCATATAAGTGCCCCCCAAAAAGTGAAGAGACCCCGTTTGAAGATTAATAATATTACTCTTGTAAGGAAAAATGGATATCAAATGAGGTGGGCCCAGGTCGTGAAAAAGAACTTAGTTGTGGATACAATAGCCCAAGTGACAGGAGATATCATACACTGCTTGATAGAAGGTGGCCCTCCTTCTCTTTTAGTTTTCTATTTCACAACCCTTATAGCAAATTTAAAAGTTGCACTTACTCGTCAGAAACCAACAACTGACGTACCATCTGGTCGTTGGTTTAACTCAGTATGCTCAGTAGCAAAGAGAGCACTTGATTGTGCATTAAAATCACAGCCAAGAGATCCTGTATTGATAAGAACCCTCCGGAAAGATTACAAGCAGGCAAGGAATACTCGCGAAAAGGAGCTAAAGGAAAAGGCATGGGATGACCTCGAACATGCAGCTAGTTCTAAGAGTAGTAAGGAGTTTTGGAAGGTCATAAATGCGCCGTATTTTAAAAATTTGACTGACCCGTCTCTAGATACCCATGTAGAGGAAGAAGTATGGGTAGGACATTTTGAAAGTATTTTTGCACGTGAACCAAATGAGCCTCCTTATATAGATTTTTTGCAGTTTCCCCAAGGTATCATGACTTTTACTATTGGAGAAGTGAGGGAAGCATTGGAAATGTGTGCTCAAGGGAAGGCCCCGGGGCCTGACGGGGTCCCAATAGACCTTTTCCAGGACAATTATGACCTGTGGGCACCCCTTTTAACAAATGTTTTTAATAGTATAGTGGTAGAGGGCCCCCCGCCATCATGGAACCATAGTGTAATAGTGCCTATTTTTAAAAAGGGAGATAGGGGTAGCCCTAAAAACTACAGACCAATCTCCCTTTTGGATTCAACTGCCAAACTTATGGGCCGGTTGTTGTTAGCTAGACTGGAGGAGTGGGCCCAGGAACGCAATATTTTAATGTTGGCGCAATATGGCTTCCGAAAGGGCAAGGGGACAGTGGACCAAGGTCTGAATCTTTCTCTTTGTATAGATAAATATACAAAGGCGAAAAATCTATATGGCATTTATGGACCTCTCAGCCGCTTTTGACTGTGTGTCCCATTCAAAACTGTGGTCCATGATGGAAGGAATGGGAATTGATCCCCTGATCATCCGCTTTATTCGTCAGCTGTATTCCAATGCCTCTGCTTCGGTGAGATATGGCAGAAATGGGGAATGTACACGCTCATTTAAAATAGAAAAGGGCGTCAGACAGGGATGCGTCCTCGCCCCGTTTCTTTTCTCCATCTATACTAATGGGGTGGAGGCGGCCCTGTCTGGTCTGTCTTTAGATGTTCCCAAATTTGGAAATAACTCACTCCCCATATTGGCAGACGCAGACGATGCGGTTTTGATGGCGAGGACTGGGGTAGCCCTCCAAAAACTGCTTTCTTCCTACGCATTATTTATGGCTTCACTGGATCTCCGTGTGAATGAGTCAAAATCGTTCATTATTATAGCAGGAGCTTCGAGAAGCACAAAGGCTCCTTATTTCCATCTGGCATCCAAGAAAATCGAGGTGGTTGACTCTTTTCCTTATCTGGGGATTCTGTTTGATAGTAAACAGTCATGGAAGAACTTGGTTGCAACCAGAGCCCTGGGCATGGAAAGGGGTCTTCAAGCTATAAAAGGCTTTGCCAAAAAATTAGGAGCCAGTCCACTGGAAACGATTAAGACCATTTATCAAGCTAAGCCAAAAGCAGCTGCTACCTATGGGGCGGGAGTTTGGGGAATGGCTTCAGAAAGCGGAAGATGCCTTTTTTAAGTCTAGGGTCTCGTTACCTCCCTCTACCTCTAATTACATTTTACATTTGGAACTGGGACTCCCTTACCTATGTGATTCTATCAGGTTAGCACCTATCCTTTTGTGGATCTCAATCTGGCGTAGGGATACCGTTGATTTAACGCAACGTATAATCAGGGACTGTGTGAGGCTTGAGGCTTACAGCAGAATTGGTTGGCTTAGTTATGTTCAGGCCGAACTAAAAGCAATTGGGCAGGGAGAATTATTTAGGAACCCCTTATTATGTGCCAAGGTATCTAAACGAGTAATAACTGATCTATTTATACAAAAGGCCTCTGCCGAACGTTGGGAAAAGAACAGGTGTTCACTGTCGTTTATAGTTTACAATGGACTTTCGCCCAGACCGGGGGAAGGATATTTTTATCTTAACCATGTCACAGTGGCTCAGCATAGGTTCATCTTGTTACGATTTCGCTTGAACCTAATCCCACTGATGCTGGGGTTTCCAGAAAAAGGTTCAAGCATTCAGAACTAGGCCCGTGCCCGTGCGACAATCATTCCCCCAGTCGGATTTACACTTGTTGTTCTTTTGCCCATTTTATTGTATTGAAAGGGAAAAGTTCCTTCTCCCAATTTTAAGGCGCCAAAATTTCTCTCAATGTAAAGTTGCACTGTATTTTTAAAAGCCTTGCCTAATCCTTACGTTTGTTTTGTGGTAGCATCCTTTTTATGGACTTGTTTGAGAAGTAGAAGGGTAAGAAGGTTGTCGCAATGAATTTCTAAGGATGGATCAATTATGGTTTTAATCTGATTTTAATTGTTTTAAAAAAAAATTAAAAAACTATCTTAAATGTTTTGGTATTTATGTAAATGGTTTTATCATAAAACTTGTGATGAGATTGTACTTTTATGATCTGTATATTAATGGATCGAATAAAGATTCAAAAATGAAAAAATGAAGTGAATTTTCAGGCTTCCCAGCAATAAAGCATCCACTTGACTCGAGCAGAGTGATTAAGTTTCTCCTGTTAGTCCTATCAAACAGGACCTGCAGATTCTTGTATTGGAACACCCTTCCATTATGAAGATGGGAGAAAAATGAGTCTCTAGCTTCCTTCTCAGCTGTTTCAATAACCTCTAAGGAGCAGCTCTTCATGCATCTTCTCATCAAGTGAGCAGCTAGGGAGGATGTACTTTTTAATCAAATTCGGAATGTTGTTTCTGTGGGAAAAAATAAGATTGTATTAAGTATTGTCAGTGTTTTAGAGTAAAAGCATTCAGTCATATCATTAGGTGGCGCTTTAAATATTCCAAATGCAAGCTCTGCTGTCATTTGGAAGATTTATAAATCAAATGTAATACTTGATGTATTCTTAAGCTCCTAACACTCAAAGAAGAGCAGCCCACCAAATCCATTTCTATTGGTAATGGTAATTTGTTTCTTAAGCCCATACTCCACTGGATTCAAGTTAGCCTTCATTTTTGTTTATAAGAAATTCTGCTGCAGTATAGGTCTCTATTAATGCTGATTACATCTAGGTGGTAGTGGGAAAGGTATTATATAATACATCTATTTGAAATTGGAAACATAATGTAAAATGCATGTTGTTGAAATGCTCAATCTTTTTTAGTGTACCAATTTTCATGCCCTTTGCCTCATAGCTAAGTTCAAACCTGTCAAAAAGAAAACTTTTTACAAACGTATAGGTTTCAAGAATGCTGTTTATCTTTATTTCATTATTTCTATGTATTTATACATAGAGTTTGACTTTGAAACTATGTCAGCACAGCTCTCAGCTACTACTAATAAATGCATAGGTTGTGGCTCTGTCATATTATAATACTTTTTAATTATCTTTGTTACTATTATGCCCTGCTACCAGGACTGTCTCACATTAGCCTCCATTCTATCATACGCAATGGCTAAGAGTCTGGAACTTGGAAAGACATTGTGTATTTTAATTTCTAAATCATTTTAGGTTTAGTCCATGCGCTTTTTGCTGGAAAGTTGACAAAGTATTCTCTATGTTTTATGTTACAAGTCAGGAAATATATTAGGTAGAAACTTAATTCAAAGTGTGTGTTATCTGGTAAGCTCAATCTGACCCACTTTGCCAGGTTTCATACATTTGGCACAAAGCTATGTGGGAGAAATTTATTTTTTAATTAGTAGTACGTTTTCATTTTTCGCTGCAACTCTATCAGAGAACATCACATCATTTTTGTCATAACTCAAGAACTATATAAGATAGCAACTTAATTTAAACTGCTTATTATGGACAATATCAGTCCATCGCAGTGTGCCAAGATGCATAAATGTAGCTCATAGCTAAGTGGGACACATTTAGTTTTGAGGTTTTTAAGATTTACCCTCAAGGCTAGGGATGACCCATTGCTCATCTTCCTTTTCTGTTATCATATTAAGAGATTGAGTTGGTTCAAATGAAGAGTTAAAATCACTAGTTACAATCACTTTAGCCTTCTGTTGGAACTGGACAATCAAATCATCTAAAAGAGATATAAATTATCAGTGATTCTCTCTTCGAAGGCTTAGATCTAGCATATATATTTAGTAGCATCATTTTCAAACCAGTAGGGAATTTAAGCATTACCCCCATTAAATCAGGTGAGTCTACCTTCAATAGTTTATGAGTACACAAAATGTCGGTCTTTACCAGTATTAATAAACCACCCGACACCCACCCAGACTTACTCTGTGGTATGCTTCCATTCTGTATAAAAAAAAAAAAAATGTCCAGTGCCCAGGTCTCCTGGAATACGCAAACATCATAATTCCGGATAAAGGAGAACCAATCTTGCTCTATGAGTTTTGATTTGATTCCAACCAGCTTCCAAGAAATTAGTGAGAGGCCTTCCATATTAATAGAATTTTCGGGTGACACAATGCCTTACATTCCTTCCATCCCTGTCATGATAGTGTTAACTGGGTGGGAGTAAGTACACTCCCCATCATATTGACATTAACTGAAGAGACGGTAAGTGCAATAGAGGTATTAATAAATCCTAAAATTAGAGCCTGGTCAGACTGGTCAGGCTCTGTGCTAGCCCCACCAGCATAAGGTGGGCGGTCACTGTGTATTGATGATTGGGTCTCCTGCAAGTCTCCACGGGAGGCCTCTCTAAGTCAAACTATCAGGCTAAGAGGGGAAGCAGGGCCATTGATACCTGCAGGCATTTGAGGCCTGGTATATTTGAACTGTATGTAGGAATTAGTGGTGGATTAGTTCTATGGTTAAGGTCAATCAGATTGTCAGCCAAATCAGAAGAACCTAAAACTAAGTCAAGGACGTCCCAATTAGAATTGGAACAGCCTAATCTTTAAGCACAAACAATGTCGTCCCATATAACAAAGCGACACCCTCGAGCATGACAAATCCAATGTAGTTGATTTTCCTTGCAGTCATTTTTTTTCCTCCTTACACAATTTGCAAGCTGACAGGCCAAATGTCATTACTAAGGTCACTGAAGGCACTAACCACGAACCGCATCCCATCAACTTGCCAGTATCTGGGTGCCCCTCTAATGCTAATGAAGTATTTCTGATTTCTCTTGTTCAAACCTTAAAGGAGGAGGTGGGCACCCTAAAATTGTTGGTTTTATCTTTAACGTTGATTGTCAATACATTACTAACCCCTAGTAGGCCTCCAGTAACCCCCAAACCTTGCCTGAGCCTTGCTTCCACTTCCTCTGTGCCCATATGCCCTTCACATAACTTACCAACTAATTTGGGAAGACACAATTTAGAGAGATTTTCACCCCCATCTGAAGCACAGAACTGTAGGGGATGGCTCGATTGCCAGCAGCTTCAGTTCCTCTGGCATTAAGCTTAAGATGAACAGGGAAAATATTTCTATTCCTTATCCGGCTCATGCTCACAGGAATCTACCCCAAAGCAGGGAGAAACATCTAGGTCATGGTTACATCACAATGATAAACACCCCCTCCCTTGTAACTGGAGACACTCTGACACCTTACATTAGGAAGAGTAATGCTATAAAAGGAAATAAATACATGTAGAGTGGCTATGGAGAGATCAGAGGCACTGTTGGAGGGTGGGAGTGAGGGAATCTGTGGAGAAGGAGGTCATTTGAGTGGTCGGCACCAATGCTAAAGCCAGCCCCACTTGTAGTCTTCTTTATCCCATTATAAATCCAGGAGTCCAAGTCTCAGAATGACAATGAAAAACACTGTACTGGAACCACTAGTCATACATGGACCAAGAAAACATAGCTGCTGTGCATTTTTCACCATTTGTAGAAGTGGAAAAATACCACTTAGCAAAAAAACTACAATTTCAGCATTAGAAAACTTATTTAAAGAGATCTTAAGTTCCCTAGGTTCATGCGTAGGTGGCTCAGCAAGTCCAGATTTTCTCTCTGTATTCTGGGATGTGTAATCCTAAATTTACGAGGTAGTACAAGACCCAGAATACAAAGAACAAACCTAGACAGGCCCACCTGTGAGACTTGAAAGCTCTGTGAGACTTTTAAACTCTGGAAGTTCAGTCAAGAAGTGAGGCAGAAGGTTTGACTTACACATACTTATGTTTCAAATGAGTTGGCTCCACATCCACAGGTTTCCCACAGGGTTACCATGATTGCCCACCACGACATGGCATTTACGACAAATTAAGCTTGAGTATATAAATCTACTTGGTTTAACCCCTTCCATGCTCATGACGAAATTTGGCTGAAAAAATCACTTTTTTCACACATTTTTGTGTGGTAAAGTTGTGGCATCACGGGGGTGACACAAATTCCCTACCACCCAGCGTTCCCCCAGGTCTCCCGATAAAAATGGTGCCTCACTTGGGTGGGAGGCCCAAGTACCCGCGACAGGCAAGGGCCCAAAACATTTTGTGATAGGCAATTTTGATGTCACCTCAATACGTTGTGGGCCCTTGCCTGTCGCGGGTACTTGGGCCTCCCACCCGAGTGAGGCACCATTTTTATCGGGAGACCTGGGGAAACTCTGGGTGGTAGGAAATTTGTGTCAGCCCCGTGATGCCACAACTTTACCACACAAAAATGTGTGAAAAAGGGATTTTTTCAGCAAAATGTCAGGTTTGCAGGGGATTCTGGGTAAGAAAACGTTGGGGGATCCATGCAAGCCATACCTCGCTGGAATCCCCCGGGTGTCTACTTTTCAGAAATGTGTGGGTTTGGTAGGATTCCCTAGGTGGCCGCCGAGCCCCGGGCCAAAACGTCATGGGACCCACCTTGCAAAACCAGGTCGTTTTGTGATAGGCTATTTTGAGGTCGCCTCAATACGTTGTGGGCCCTTGCCTGTCCCGGGTACTTGGGCCTCCCACCCGAGTGAGGCACCATTTTTATCGGGAGACCTGGGGGAACGCTGGGTGGTAGGAAATTTGTGTCAGCCCCGTGATGGCACAACTTTACCACGCAAAAATGTGTGAAAAAAGGGATTTTTTCAGTAAAATGTCAGGTTTGCAGGGGATTCTGGGTAAGAAAACGTTGGGGGATCCACGCAAGCCATACCTCCCTGGAATCCCCCGGGTGTCTACTTTTCAGAAATGTGTGGGTTTGGTAGGTTTCCCTGGGTGGCCACCGAGCCCCGGGCCAAAACGTCATGGGACCCCCCTTGTGCCACTTTTTTAGGTTTGCAAGGGATTCTGGGTAACAGAACCTGGTGAGAGCCAGTCAAGTCACCCCATCCTGGATTCTCCTGGGTATCTACTTTTCAAAAATGTATAGGTTTGCTAGGTTTCCTTAAGTACCGGCAGAGCTAGGGTTCAAAAACTACAGCTAGGCACTTTGCAAAAAAAGGGTCATTTTTCACTGTGAAAATGTGGTGCGTCCATGTTGCGTTTTGAACTGCTTCCTGTCGCGGGCACTAGGCCTACCCACACAAGTGAGGTACCATTTTTTTCAGAAGACCTTGGGGAACGCGGGGTGTGTGGAATTTTGTGGATCCACGCAGATTCCAGAACTTTCCACCACAGAAAAGAGAGGAAAATGTGGTTTTTTTGCCAATTTTTTAGGTTTGCAAGGGATTCTGGGTAACAGAACCTGGTGAGAGCCAGTCAAGTCACCCCATCCTGGATTCCCCTGGGTGTCTACTTTTCAAAAATGTATAGGTTTGCTAGGTTTCTCTAAGTGCCGGCAGAGCTAGGGTTAAAAAACTACAGCTAGGCACTTTGCAAAAAAAGGGTCATTTTTCACTGTGAAAATGTGGTGCGTCCACGTTGCGTTTTGCGCTGCTTCCTGTCGCGGGCACTAGGCCTACCCACACAAGTGAGGTACCATTTGTTTCGGAAGACCTTGGGGAACGCGGGGTGGGTGGAATTTTGTGGATCCACACAGATTCCAGAACTTTCCACCACAGAAAAGTGAGAAAAATGTGTTTTTTTTGCCAATTTTTTAGGTTTGCAAGGGATTCTGGGTAACAGAACCTGGTGACTGCCAGTCAAGTCACCCCATCCTGGATTCCCCTGGGTGTCTACTTTTCAAAAATATATAGGTTTGCTAGGTTTCCCTAAGTGCCGGCAGAGCTAGGGTTAAAAAACTACAGCTAGGCACTTTGCAAAAAAAGGGTCATTTTTCACTGTGAAAATGTGGTGCGTCCACGTTGCGTTTTGCGCTGCTTCCTGTCGCGGGCACTAGGCCTACCCACACAAGTGAGCAACCATTTTCTTTGGAAGACCTTGGGGAATGCGGGGTGGGTGGAATTTTGTGGATCCACGCAGATTCCAGAACTTTCCACCACAGAAAAGTGAGGAAAATGTGGGTTGTTTGCCACTTTTTTAGGTTTGCAAGGGATTCTGGGTCACAGAACCTGGTGAGAGCCAGTCAAGTCACCCCATCCTGGATTCCCCTGGGTGTCTACTTTTCAAAAATGTATAGGTTTGCTAGGTTTCCCTAAGTGCCGGCAGAGCTAGGGTTCAAAAACTACAGCTAGGCACTTTGCAAAAAAAGGGTTATTTTTCACTGTGAAAATGTGGTGCGTCCACGTTGCGTTTTGCGCTGCTTCCTGTCGCGGGCACTAGGCCTACCCACACAAGTGAGGTACAATTTTTTTCGTAAGACCTTGGGAAACGCGGGGTGGGTGGAATTTTGTGGATCCACACAGATTCCAGAACTTTCCACCACAGAAAAGTGAGGAAAATGTGTTTTTTTTGCCAATTTTTTAGGTTTGCAAGGGATTCTGGGTAACAGAACCTGGTGAGAGCCAGTCAAGTCACCCCATCCTGGATTCCCCTGGGTATCTACTTTTCAAAATGTATAGGTTTGCTAGGTTTCCCTAAGTGCCGGCAGAGCTAGGGTTCAAAAACTACAGCTAGGCACTTTGCAAAAAAAGGGTCATTTTTCACTGTGAAAATGTGGTGCGTCCACGTTGCGTTTTGCGCTGCTTCCTGTCTCGGGCACTAGGCCTACCCACACAAGTGAGGTACCATTTTTTTTGGAAGACCTTGGGGAACGCGGGGTGGGTGGAATTTTGTGGATCCTCGCAGATTCCAGAACTTTCCACCACAGAAAAGTGAGGAAAATGTGTTTTTTTTGCCAATTTTTAGGTTTGCAAGGGATTCTGGGTCACAGAACCTGGTGAGAGCCAGTCAAGTCACCCCATCCTGGATTCCCCTGGGTGTCTACTTTTCAAAAATGTATAGGTTTGCTAGGTTTCCCTAAGTGCCGGCAGAGCTAGGGTTCAAAAACTACAGCTAGGCACTTTGCAAAAAAGTGTTATTTTTCACTGTGAAAATGTGGTGCGTCCACGTTGCGTTTTGCGCTGCTTCCTGTCGCGGTTACTAGGCCTACCCACACAAGTGAGGTACAATTTTTTTCGGAAGACCTTGGGAAACGCGGGGTGGGTGGAATTTTGTGGATCCACACAGATTCCAGAACTTTCCACCACAGAAAAGTGAGGAAAATGTGTTTTTTCCCCCACTTTTTTAGGTTTGCAAGGGATTCTGGGTAACAGAACCTGGTGAGAGCCAGTCAAGTCAACCCATCCTGGATTCCCCTGGGTGTCTACTTTTCAAAAATGTATAGGTTTGCTAGGTTTCCCTAAGTGCCGGCAGAGCTAGGGTTCAAAAACTACAGCTAGGCACTTTGCAAAAAAAGGGTCATTTTTCACTGTGAAAATGTGGTGCGTCCACGTTGCGTTTTGCGCTGCTTCCTGTCGCGGGCACTAGGCCTACCCACACAAGTGAGGTACCATTTTTTTTGGAAGACCTTGGGGAACGTGGGGTGGGTGGAATTTTGTGGATCCACGCAGATTCCAGAACTTTCCACCACAGAAAAGTGAGGAAAATATGTTTTTTTGCCAATTTTTTAGGTTTGCAATGGATTCTGGGTAACAGAACCTGGTGAGAGCCAGTCAAGTCACCCCATCCTGGATTCCCCTGGGTATCTACTTTTCAAAAATGTATAGGTTTGCTAGGTTTCCCTAAGTGCCGGCAGAGCTAGGGTTCAAAAACTACAGCTAGGCACTTTGCAAAAAAAGGGTCATTTTTCACTGTGAAAATGTGGTGCGTCCACGTTGCGTTTTGCGCTGCTTCCTGTCTCGGGCACTAGGCCTACCCACACAAGTGAGGTACCATTTTTTTTGGAAGACCTTTGGGAACGCGGGGTAGGTGGAATTTTGTGGATCCACGCAGATTCCAGAACTTTCCACCACAGAAAAGTGAGGAAAATGTGTTTTTTTTGCCAATTTTTTAGGTTTGCAAGGGATTCTGGGTAACAGAACCTGCTGAGAGCCAGTCAAGTCACCCCATCCTGAATTCCCCTGGGTGTCTAGTTTTCAAAAATGTATAGGTTTGCTAGGTTTCCCTAAGTGCCCGCAGAGCTAGGGTTCAAAAACTACAGCTAGGCACTTTGCAAAAAAAGGGTAATTTTTCATTGTGAAAATGTGGTACGTCCACGTTGCATTTTGAGCCATTTCCTGTTGTGGGCCCAAGGCCTACCCACACAAGTGAGGTACCATTTTTATCGGGAGACTTAGGGTAACACAGAATTGTAGAGCAACTGTTATTACCTTTTGACTTTCGATGGATTTCTGCCTTCCAAATGAAAGACAATGTGTAAAAAATAAGTCATTTTGAAAAATGACCTATAATTCTCATGCTAGTATGGGTACTCCCAATTTCGGAAATGTGCAAATATCTACTGTTTCTAAAATCTACATTTTGTTCCCATTTCAGAAATACATAGGTGTCTTTCATAACAATTTTTCCATGTATACATTTTCCCAAAATAATTGCTATATACCCGGTACATAATAAAAAACCATTGTAAGATGCTGTTCAGTTTTTGGCTCTGGGTTCGTCGGGTTCTTGGTGAACCTACAAGTCCTATATATCCCCACAACCAGAAAGGTCCAGCGGATATAACGGTATATTGCTTTCAAATAGCTGTCATAATTAGAAGAAGTTACAGGTGAAAACGTTGACACAAATGGCTGTTTTTTTCAACTAATTTTCAATTTTTCCTTTATTTAACTGTTAGTTTCTATAAGGAAACCTTTAAGGATCTACACAAATGACCCCTTGCTGAATTTAGAATTTTGTCTACTTTTCAGAAATGTATGGCTTTCCAGGATCCATTATTGGTTTCATACCCATTTTTACCATTAACTGGATGGAGGTTGAAAGCACAAAAAATAGCAAAAATAGGCTATGTCCCAGAAAAATGCCAAAACTGTGTAAAAAAAGTTGGTTTTCTGACAAAAGTCTGTTGTCCCTGAAAGCTGGGAAGATGGTGATTTCAGCACCACAACCCCTTTTTTGATGCCATTTGCAGGAAAAAAACAAGACGCTTTCATCTGTAGCCCTTGTTTCGCATTTTTCCCAAAAAAAACAAAATTTTGCTGTATTTTGGCTAATTTCTGGATCCCCTCCAGGGGAATCCACAAACCCTGGGTACCTTTACAATCCCCATGATGTTAGAAAAAAAGGACACAAATTTGGCGTGGATACCTTATGCGGTCAAAAAGTTACAGGGGCCTAAGCGCGCACTACCCAAAATAGCCAAAAAAAGGCTTAGCACAGGGGGGGAAAAGGCCTAGCAGCGAAGGGGTTAATGGGAGTGATGAAAGATTCCAAGTCGCATAATGCGTTCGGTTGTTAAATGAAATCTCAAGAATGGTGGAATATTATCCCTTAGCCATAAATCATCTTGAACGCCTAATTTAAAACAATACCCAATATTGTGTGCATGCCTCTATCCCTTTCGGTTAAGTCCAATTAAGGAGATGCACCATTACCTACTTCGACCGTCTTTCTCGCCTTAGTTCTTACTAGATGACCAATGCAGTCTTGTGAACAGCATTCACCCATTGAAATTAAAAATTATGTTCCACCTATTATGGCCCCCACAGAAAGTAGCTAGCTTCTTAACCATAAAGGTAGACTTCCCTCTTTCCGTATGTCACTTCTGAAAGATACTCTAACGACAAAGGGAAGATGGCTAAAAGCTGTTTGTACTGCCAGTATCATTGCTTTTCAGGTACCAGGTTGATATAATTTAACTTTCTTAGTGGAGACCGCAGCGCCAGCCTTTAACATTGCGGCAGTTCCGCGAGCTCTCCTGCGATCGCATCTTCATTGCTAGGCATGGGAGACTTGATATGTGGGACGTCTATCTCACCAGGAGTCGAGTTCAGGAGGGGAAGAGCCTGGACCAGCTGTTTCTTCCCATGATGTCCCTTCCCAAGATAATGGCTTGTTACAGTCAATGATATATAAGGCTGTAAAAGCAGTCTTTGCAGTCCGTGAGGGGAAGCCACTGCCTAAAAGCTCAAAGACTTCAGCCCACTGTGAAACTGACACTGATATCTCGGAGAAGGAAGAACACAGGGGCAGTTACATCCAAGCCTCCAAGCTGAATGAGGTTCTAGCTCACATCAGGGAGAACATTTCATTTCAAGAGATAGGCGCAGATGCAGGAAGATGACTTCTTTTGTTGACACAGAAAAAGGGAGTCAGAGTCACTTACAGTTCATTAGGCCACATAAGGTCTATTGGCTAGGGAATAGTCGGACATTGAGACAACAGGGTTTTCAAGTTGATACCCTCTTCATAATTTTCCAGAGGAATTTCCTTTATCTGTAAAAGTTGACATCCTTATGGCGGGCTTGTCATCAAGTGGTACAAAAATATCGGAGGATGCTTCCCCGGCCAACTCGGTTGATAAGAAAGTAGAATGGGCAGTCAAAAGATAATTTTCTGCATCCAATTTTTTGATTCAAGCAGGTGCTTATGCCAGTTACACAGTTCAGTCGCTTCTATATGATTTTCAGGAGCAACCAGGAGAGCTGCAGCAGGGTGAGGATGGTACATGGTACAGCCAGCTTGGTCGCCAGGGAACCACAAGTCTGACTTTTATCTAACATTATTTTTAAATCTTTGTCTGTGGTGGCAGCATATGCTGATTCGTCCATCTCTGTTAAACGCCACACATGTATGAGAGTTCAGAAAGCTAATAGTCCTCAAAAGGCTCTTTGAAGTCATCTCCACTTCCATGGTGTTAAACTCTTAGGTCCCCAATTTGAAAATTTCAATAAGAAATTCACCAAAGACCACAACATCCTTGCTCCTGCCAAACCACCCTGGTGTAACAAGGGGTTTTTGGGCAATCATCATCTAAAGGTACAAGACAGCCCTTTCGTGAAAGAAAATGTCTGTCTGGAACTCTTAGTTCCAGGGACACACATACTAGAACGCAATGTCCTTGCTTTATTTTGTGCTCGTAGGAGATGACTCTTTCCCTCCAGACTGAGTAAAGTTCTCATTCTGCATTCCTAGCAGATTGCGATAAGCCTGGTGTTTTATTATTTAAACTGTGCCCTAGTTGAAGTCGGTGAAAGGAACTTCACACCAGAGTTATCATGAATGATGTTTAATAATCGCAGTTCATGTTTTATTTACACACATTAGATCTGTTCAATAAATATTTGAAAATGCATTATTGTTTCTTTTCTTTGTAAAAATGTTGGGCGTGCAAAAGTGACAAATGAAAGGGTTGGATCTGTTTCCAAGAATTCGTTGAGAATCAGAGTGGTCATGTTTGAGGTTACCAACAGCAATTATAACTCTGGAGGTTTAGGAGTTTAGATGAAGTACTGTGAGCAAGCTGGACCAACATTTACTGATGATGATTTATGGTTCAGAAGCTAGCTACTTCTTGTGGGAGCCATATTAAGTGGGGCATAACTTTTAACTTGTGCATCTGGATGCTGTGCACGAGACACAGAGTGCTCATCTAGTAAGGAGTGAGGCAAGTAAGACTATGACTTGGAGTAATTAGTATTACCAGTAAGTAACCAAGTCATTCCTCATTACTAACCTTTCAGTAAAGAACCTTTAGGACATGCAGTTTTGGATAACTTCAGTTGAACAAAATTTTTATAAAGTACTAAGTTAGAATGGTTTGCAAAAGAAATGTACATAAGTAGAGACTGAGGTATAGGCAGTTGTTAAAAATGGCCCTCTCTGAAGGGTCACCCCAAACATTTTGACATCCTACTCCTCTTTTTGTGACCTTCTTTTTGTTGGCTTTAGGACTCTGGGCACTTTACCACTGCTGACCAGTGCTAAAGTGCATGTGCTCTCACCTCTAAACATGGTATAATTGGTTTATATCTGTTTGGAATATTTGATTTACTTGTAAGTCCCTTGTAAAGTGGTATACTATATACCCAGGGCCTGTAAATGAAATGTTACTAGTGTGCCTGTCGCACTGATTGTTCCACCCACAGAAGTAGCCTTTCAAGCCTGTCTCAGGCCGGCCACTGCAGGGCCTGTGTATGCAGTTTACTGCCACTTTGACTTGGCATTTAAAACTACTTGCTAAGCTTGAAACTCCCCTTCTATTACACATACGTCACCCCTACGGTAGGCCCTTGGTAGCCCTAAGGGCAGGATGCTGTGTAAATGAAAGGTAAATGAAAGGTAGGACATGTACTGTATGTGTTGCATGTCCTGGTAGTGACAAACGGCCTATTTCATTTTTCACTACTGTAAGGCCTAATCCTCTCATAGGTTAGCATTGGGAATCCCTTAATACACTTTTAAGAAATAGTTCCCGATCAGAGAATAGTAGCTTTTTCATGTTTCATATGTTTGAAATTGGTAATGAATCCTCCTTACTGGTAAAGTTTGATTTAGTATTACTATTTTAGAAATGCTACTGTTAGAAAGTGGATGTTTCTCTGTGCTTATAACTCTGTGTGCTTTGCAGTCTGTCTCCAATACATGTCCCGGCTGGGTGACAGCTACACTTTTACATTCCCTCTAGGCAGCCACAAACACAGGAAGGCTAGGTGTGTCTGAGTTCCCATGTACATACATTTGTATTCTGGTGGCCCTTCCTGGACAGGAAGGGAGGATGGGGCTGACACTTAGACTTCAATAGGTAGTGTCCTGTCCCCACAGAAAGAAATGACTACCTCCCATGGATAGCCTGGCAGACAGGACTGGGTTGAAAGCTGATCCAGTGGATTCAATCTCGCGACACTGGGCCAGATGATTATTTTCCACGTCAAATTTACTCCTCGGCTAGATCACTTAATTTCATTTAACTTACTTGCCAACTTGGTCCTCTGATGGACCTTTTTGTGTCACACTGAGGGGAAAGAGAGTTAGCATTTCTCATCTGATCAATTAATTAACAGTGCAACTACTTGGCTACACAATGAGGATTAGGAATCGGAAGGCAATTCACAGGGTTTTATTACAAGTTAGAAATCAGATTTAAATTAATCACTCTCAATATTAAAAAGTATAAATACAGTATCTCAACGGAGAACCCTAACCTCCTAAAGAATTTCAAGAGAACGAGAATCAGGCACACAAGCAGCTCCATAGCCACTATACAAAACCTTAACATTAGAATCTGATGCTCAGAATATAGTGTAGCTTGTTCTATCTTAGGAATTTGCAATTTAGGCCTCTCAAATGCAAGTTAAGGCACATAATTCTTCACAGCACAAACCTACAAAAGACAATAGGGATTAGACACAAGAGTACAAAAAGTATTAGCAATAGCATTGCAGAAGCTCGTTCAGGAGTCTCCCAGGTATCCAGTAAGTACTGGTCTAAACCACACTTTTATTAGCGTGACATGAGAAATGTCTCTAAGAGTCAATTTATAGGGCCAAGGGATCTGAGGCTTTGGGAAAAACTAGGAAACTTTTTTCAGGCCGGAGTCCATGGAAGGTTTTGCATAGAGTTGAGCAAAAGGACTTCAGCATGGGGTCTGCAAAAAAGTTTGAAATCATCTGCTCATCATCTTTCGTCTGTGTTCAACCGCATCTCCTCTCTTTACTCCAGGGCAGCCAATATTATAATTCATAAGGTACGTTGTTAAGTCCCATTTTGGTATGTCATCAATAGTAGTCCATGCCATTTGGTTCCATATAGTGTATTCTGCAACAATCGAAAAAGGTCCCACACTAGACAGGGGAGTTCCTTCTCAGTCCCATGCTCAACATCGAATACAACAGTCCATTGTTTGACAACAGAGTTCTCATGTGCTTAATATTGATTCCCATTCCCAGACATGTATCTAGTACTTGTTACAAGAAATGTATCGATTCAAACTAATTGTTAGTGAGAATTCATGCAAAGTAAACAAGTCAGCAAAATGCAAGAACAAAATGAATTCTCATGGGAACAAAACATAGGCCTTTAGTATAATGCAGCTAACTTAAAATATTAAATCTATAGGTCACCCTTATATATGTGTGTTCACATTTAAAACACCTATGCAACATAATAATTATTTTTAATACTTTCGTTTAAAAATTCACGTAGTAAGCAATGAAGCTGCATAACATTGGGTATGCTGGAGAAGTACATTCATAAGTATATACGTGAAACATAAATGCAAACATTGATGAAACATTTTTGTTTAACCAAATTTAGTATAAGGCACATACAAACTTAATTGTAAGCTAAGAACTACATTTCTAGCAGTTACACAGAAAGGATTGCACCTGTTTATACATCAGGTGTAAGCTTCAGTAATGAAACACACATTTGTAAATGTTAATGAAGTATTACATTTTCAAAATATTCTCTTTAAAGCCTTAGTGTACATTCTAATTGAGTACTTATGATATTCTAAAAAATTAAGACTCTTTGCATCAGCAGTATCAGGTGCAACACATTAAAGAATCATAAAGACACGTAACTTTCGTGTGCAAAATGAACGTTCATTTGATGTCATAATTTGGTTTATGTTTGGATTTTTGTGACTTGTAAAGAGTGGGCAACTTTATACTGCACCAAAGGGATAATTGTGCTCTTCAGAGAGCTGATTTGAAGTCACCCCCACATCAAAGGCACTTTTGGGCATAAGTACTGGGTATCTGACCCCCCTAAAATCAGACACTGCTTGACTTGTAACGGAAGCTCTGCCAGAAGAACTGCTGTGCTGCTTAAAGGACTCAACTGGACTGCTGATCTGAAAGGCCTGCTTTTCTGTTTGTTGCCCTGCTGCTCTCTGACTTTGCTGAAGGAGAGCTGGATCCTGCCTTCTTTTCTCCAACTGTGCTCCAAGGGCTTGCTGGCTTGCCTTCTGTTGCTTGAGACTCAGGGATATCAAACTTTGTAACCCTGCTCCTGTGCCTGGTTCACTGGAAGTGGACCCAGATACTTGCATCAACGGAACTGACGCGAACCCACCAAAGCCTCGCCGCATAGCTAACAGCTACTTGAACCAACGCTGGACAACGCAAAGCCTCTCCACACAGCTGGCAGCTCCTTGGAACTGACACTGGATGGTGTGAAGCTTCGCAAAGCCTTGCTGTACAGCCTCTAAGAACCAACGCTGGACAACGCGAAGCCTTCCAAAGCCTCACTTCACTGTTTCTCTGAACCAATGCCGGACAGCATGAAGTCACGCAAAGCCTCGCCGCACAGACTGCATCCCAAGATCAAAGTACTATGTTCGTGGGCCCAAGTGGGTCCATGTGGCCGGCCCGTGCTCCATCGCTGTCAGCCTAATCTTATGACTTTGTCCTGGTCCAGCATGACCAGATAACCCCCATTGGTGCTTATAGCTTCTAAGTGCTAGAACTCTTTTATTCTTTAAAAATTCATATCTTGACTTTTACCTATTAGGTTGTTGTTGTTTTGGTCTTGTTTTGTTCAGAATATAATAATCTATTTTCCTAAACCTGTGTGGAGTCTTTTTGTGGTGTATTAATTGTGTTACTGTGTGTCTGTGTGTTGCACAAATACTTTACACTTTGCCTTTCTAGATAAGCCAAACTGCTCTTTGCCAAGGTACCCGAGGGTGAGCACTGGCTTTCTCTTTGTGTGTACTTATCTTACCCTGACTAGAGTGGTGGTTCCTGCCTGGCCTGGGTGTATACCTCAGCCAGCCAGGACTCACATTTCTAACAGCAGTATTTACAAAACAGTTATAAGTACATATGTAGCTACTTTTTGCACATCAAAGTTGTGGTTTGCCTATCATGGCACTTCCTCTTTGCCCTATGCTGGGATGGGAATGTCACCTGCATGGTAAAGAGACGTCCACCCCTGCATTGAGTAACGCGACTGTATGTGAAACTGGCATCCTGATTTTCTTTTGTCCATGGCACACAGAGAATTGTGTGTGCATACTGAGAACTAGACCCCAAATGTTCTATGAAACCCAAGGCCTGGCTGTGCCTGACTCTGAGGTCAGGAGGGATGCCTAATGTGTACTCTCTAGTTGACACAAGGATACCATCTGTGTCACTGGGATATATCCTGTGAGCGGTGGATGCAGCAAACTGTTGTTGAATCCAAATTATGGGATAGGTCCTTTTACCTGTTGTTAGAAATCGGGTTCCTGGTTGACTGGGGTGGAAGCCCTGGTCAAACAGTAACCACAATCCTAGTCAGGGTAAGTCACAAACCCACCTTAAATGAAACTGTGGTTAGCTTTGGTAGCTTGGCACAGAGCAGTGAGGCTTAACTTAAGAGCTAATGTGTAAAGTATTTGTGCAACACTTAAAATGGTAAAACAGTGAAAGCACCACACAAAAAGATATAACATCTGGTTAGGAACATAGAACTTCATTTAATGAACAAAGCAAGAGCAAAACGACAAACATCCAATAAGTAGAACTGTAGTTATGAATTTTTAAAGAATATACTGAAATGTAGTGCTTAAAAGCGTAAAGCGCCAACTGGGGCTATCTGGTTGCGCTGGACCGGGGCAAAGTCAAAAGTTCTGGCCACCGTGATGGAGCGCGGCCCGGATACAGAGACACACTGTGGCCTGCTGAACAAAAGTACCTTGATCCTGGTTTCGTGCACGAAGATGTGGGGTGCAGCCAAGCAATGCATCCGTGTTCCCCTATGCAGTTGGGGTGATGTGTCAGTTTTCTCCATGCAACAATGGCCATATGCTTTTTCCAAAGACGATGCTCTAGTTCCACGAGGTGACGGTTCCGAAGGCGATGCACCAGGTTTCTCCAAGCAGTCGAGGGGATGTGTCGATCATCTCCCTGCAGTGTCGGCAGTGCAGTGGTCGAACAGAGTGGCAGTCCTTAAGCACAAGAGTTTATCTTCTTGGAAGGGTGGTTTCAGGTCCAGAGGTGTACTGAAGTCATGGTGTCAGAGGTCTAGTACTTGTACCCAGTTGTGCCTTTGAAGTGGAGGGACTTCAAAGACAGGTCTTTGAAGTACACAGAGGTCCTCCCTTCCTTCCCTGGCTCCAGGCTCACTACAGTGGGGTAGGGAGTCATTTTTCTGTCGACAGGACACAGCCTGTTCAGGTGTAAGTGTGAGGCTGTGCCCAGCTCCTCTTTCCCCTCCTCCCAGGAAGATCCATTAAGTCACATCTAAGTTCCTTTTGTGTGTGGTTGTCTTGAGGGAATACACAAAGCCCAGCTGTCACCCAACCCAGATAAAACAGAGACAGGCGCAGGCACCAAATGGCTAAAGTAAGAAAATGCAAACTTTCTAATAGTGGCATTTTCACAATTGCAATTTTGTGATCTTAAATTGTGATTCCAGAGACACCAGACTTGGGGGTCTTATCTCTTCCTAATTGGAAATTATACTTAAAAATGCAATACAGTAATCCTAATGTTATCCTATTGGAGAGATAGGCCTTGCAGTAGTGGAAAATTAATTTTAAAGTTTTTCTCTACCAGTACATGTAAAATGTAAACGTACATGCCCTTTTTTTAAAATTCACTTGAACCCTGCCCTTGGGCTGTCCAGAGCCTACCTTAGGGGTGACAGATATATATATTAAAAGGGAAGGTTTTGGCCTGGCAATGGGTTAAACTTGCAGTTTAGAATGGCAGTTCAAAACTGCATTCACAGGCTCTGCTGTGACAGGCCTGAGACATGGTTAAGGGGCTACTTCAGTGGGTGGCACAATCAGTGCTCCAGGCCCACTAGTAGCATTTAATTTACAGGCCCAGGGCACATATAGTGCAATTTATTAGGGACTTATAAGTACATTAAAAATGCTGATTGGGTATGAGCTAAAGTTACCGTGTTTACAGGAGAGAGCACATGCACTTTAGCACCGGTTAGCAGAAGTAAAGTGTTCAAAGTCCTAAAGCCAACAAAAAGTTGGTCAGAAAAAAAGGAGGGTGGCAAAAGGTTTGGGGTGACCCTTCACAGAGGGCCATTTCCAACACCTATTCAAAGAGAGAGTGCAATGCTTACAGTCTCACTCATTAACAGTTCCATTTACATAATTCCTAGATCCTGTGCTGTCATCCCACCATGTATGTCACATGTGAATGAATGAATATGCATTTCTAGAGCGCATGGCTACCATAAGGCCTCCCAGCGCTAAAAAAGGCAGTAACATCACCGTGCAGTGGTCAGGAATCATGGAAACAGAAAAGTTTTCAGAAATTTACGAAAGGCCAAATAGTTGTCCTCCAGGCGTATGTAATTAGGAAGTTGGTTCCAGCACTTCGCCGCGGTATATGCAAACATACGTCCACCGCTCCGTGATCTATATATCCTGGGAACTACTGCTAGATGTTTATTCTCAGAGCGTAGAGATCTCTTAGGAAGGTAAGGGGATATGATGGATCGAAGGATCGGTGGGCCCTCAGTCGAGAAAGTTCTATGGACAATGCATAGTGCCTTGAACTGAATTCGTTCCGCAACTGGGAGCCAGTGAAGAGAGGCAATGTGTGGTCTTGCGGATACCCAGTTAGGGACCCGCATAAGTAGGCGGGCTGCGCAATTTTGTACCGTTTGTAGAATTTTAATGGTTGAGCATGGGGAGCCTAAGTACAGCACATTGGCGTAATCCAGTCTGGAGAGGATTAGTGCTTGTACCAGCAGTTTTCTTGCAATGAAAGGCAGCAGAGGGAGAATTTTTCTAATCATCCTCAGGATCCCATAACAGGTACCTGCCACCTTCCGCGCCTGCTCCTTGAAATTAAGATTATGGTCCAGCCATACACCAAGACTTTTAATCTGATCCTTAGGAGGTGGCATTGGACCTAAGCATCTCGGCCAGAATAGATTGCCATCTTTGGGTGAGGTATTACCCAAAAACATCCACTCCGTTTTTGCCCCATTGAGTTTTAAAAAAGAGCCATCCATCCATGCGGAGACCTTCTCCAAACAGTTGGCCAGATTGATTTTCACATTATCAGATTGGTTCAATGACACAATCAGCTGGGTGTCGTCTGCGTAAGTGACAATCTGGATGCCAAAAGGTTCTACAATCTTGGCAAGGGGGCTAATGTAGACATTAAAAAGCGTGGGGCTCAGGGAGGAGCCCTGAGGCACCCGCATCTCAGAGGCATACTTTCAGAAATAGAGTTATCCTCGAATACTTGGAAAGATCTATTGTCCAAGAAGGACTCAAGCCACTTTAGTGCAGTTCCGGTCAATCCAACCTCTCTGAGTCTCACAATCAATAGTTGATGGTTAACCGTGTCGAAGGCCGCGCTAAGATCAAGCAGAACAATCGCCACGGAGCCACCAACATCCAGAATCTTTCTGGTTTCTTCAACCACAGCCAGCAGGGCATTCTCCGTGCCCTGTTTAGGTCTGAAACCAGTTTGAGAGGCGTGAAGGCATTCGTTCTTCTCAAGAAAGGCGGAGAGTACGCAATTAACATACTTTTCACCTATTTTTTAGATCCCTGGCAGAAGTGAAATTGGTCGATAATTTACGAATACTTCTGGGTCCAGACTCGGTTTTTTTAAAAGGGCTTTAACCCTAGCCCGTTTCCAGAGAGATGGAACAGATCCAGAGGAGAGTGATAAATTAACAAGGTCCAATATGGTTATAGCCACCGAGTCAGTGACCTGACAGAGGATAGTGGGGGGAGCCACATCACTGGGAGAGCCAGATTTCAGTTGGATCAAATAGTTTTTTAGGGATTTTAGATCCAAGGGAGGAATTGTTTCAAGGCGAGGAACTGTGATTAGTATTTGATCGTCCGAAGGTGGAATGTTTAAAGATGCTGAAATAGGGGGAAAAGTAGAGTAAATATCCTCAATTTTTTTTAAAAAGTACTTTGCCAAATTATTACATCGTCCCAGAGTATCATCAGACGGCAAAGGGGGAACGGGGGGATTGACGAGAGATTTCGCAATCTGAAAGATTTCGCGAGGGGAGTTGGATGCTAGAGTAATCTTTTTTTCATAGTACAATGACTGTGCAGTTCTAATTTCTAGTTTATAAGCTTTGATGGCCTCTCTATAGTTAATTTTCTTAGCATGAGAGAAGTCTTCCCTCCAGCTTCTTTCCAGACGTTTGCATTTTTGCTTCAGCTCTCTAAGCTGGGGGGAGTACCATGCAATACTTTTAAGGCCCTTTTTTTTTGTCATCCACTTTTTTGGGATCAACTGATCTAAGGAGGAGTCAATCCAGTTGTTAAACTTGCTGTTTGCAATTTCCGGGTCGCCCTCCAACACGGGTCTAGTGTTATCAAGTATTGATGCCCAAGACTCCAAGGAGAGTTTGGACCAGTTCCGACTCCAGTTTTTTATCGTTTCCGATGGCTGACTACTGACTGGAGAGGTCCATGTGAAGGAGATCAGGTGATGATCTGACCACGGTATAGGGAGGGGTTTTCCAACCTCAAGCTTGTCGATGTTGGAGAAAACCGGGTCGAGAAGATGTCCTATTTGATGAGTGGGGCCAGTCACTTTCAAACTTAGTGATAACGCACCCAAGCTATCAATTACTTCTTCTGCAGCGGGTTTATCCATTTCATAAAAATGGATGTTAAAATCACCCAGTACAGAGAAGTTGGGGAGGGAGCTCACTGATTTAGCGATAACTTCTGATAGATCACTGCAAAAATGGCAAATGGTTCCTGGAGGCCGATATATTAAAACACCCGAGAAGGTACAGGTATAAGAAAGACCAAGTGAAAAGGAAAGACTTTCACAGTCAGGGATCACACTTGCTACCACGCGACAATTAAATATGTCTTTATATATAATAGCCAAGCCCCTCCTCGCGTTAATTCACGATCCTGCCTCTGAATCAAATATCCGGGAGGGAGTGCTTGGACTAGCACCGGGTCTGAGGATTTTGTGAGCCATGTTTCGGTAAGAAACAGGGCATCTGGATCTTGTTCGACCAGTAAAAGCCGAAGTTCAGTAGCATGTTTAGGCATCGACCGGCAATTCAGTAAACACATTTTAATAATCGTTTGTGACGGACAAATGTTAATGATTGGGAACGTGGTCAGGGAGCCTAGCTCAAAAGGGCAATGAGGACATTTATTCCTCATATCTATAGGCTCAATGGAATGCCTACATTTATGTGACACCAATTCTCTGAGGTCATACAGCTCCTCTGAAGTGTATTGGAGCTTACCTCTCCATGGGGATCCAGGGGGTCTGACCCCTGGGCCCGGTTGGGCGCGGACGGGCGCAGACGGGCTTGCCTTAGGCGCGCCTTCGGCGCGCCAGCGGCGCGCCAGCGGCGCGGCCGCGTCATCCACCCTTAAGAACTCTGGGTAATGCGGATGCGGTCGCAACTAGCCCGCTAACCTGGAATGATCGTGCCCGCTCTAAGGTGTTCCCTCCCGGAGCATTAAACACAGCTCCGTCCCCCAAGCAGCAATAACAGCGTGCACAAGTGACAGTCCAATTCAAACAGTTTTTTTAAAAAGATGTGCAAAACAGTAAAGTTATTCTAAAAACAAAATACTGCTGTCTATTAAAATTTACGTTCCTCCTAACATGAACCGAACCGTTCACAGGCGGTAAATGCTCTGCCTCGCTACGCGGCCGCGTCATCCACCCTTAAGAACTCTGGGTAATGCGGATGCGGTCGCAACTAGCCCGCTAAACTGGAATGATCGTGCCCGCTCTAAGGTGTTCCCTCCCGGAGCATTAAACACTGCTCCGTCCCCCAAGCAGCAATAACAGCGTGCACAAGTGACAGACCAATTCAAACAGTTTTTAAAAAAAGATGTGCAAAACAGTAAAGTTATTCTAAAAACAAAATACTGCTATCTATTAAAATCTACGTTCCTCCTAACATGAACCGAACCGTTCACAGGCGGTAAATGCTCTGCCTCGCTGCGCGGCCGCGTCATCCACCCTTAAGAACTCTGGGTAATGCGGATGCGGTTGCAACTAGCCCGCTAACCTGGAATGATCGTGCCCGCTCTAAGGTGTTCCCTCCCGGAGCATTAAACACAGCTCCGTCCCCCAAAATCTACGTTCCTCCTAACATGAACCGAACCGTTCACAGGCGGTAAATGCTCTGCCTCGCTGCGCGGCCGCGTCATCCACCCTTAGGAACTCTGGGTAATGCGGATGCGGTCGCAACTAGCCCGCTAACCTGGAATGATCGTGCCCGCTCTAAGGTATTCCCTCCCGGAGCATTAAACACAGCTCCGTCCCCCAAGCAGCAACATGCGTGTGCATTCATGGGCAATGGTAGAAGGACTCCGTGTTGTTTGCAAGCTTGTGAATCCATTTTGGTTTTCTTCTTGTTTTACATGGTGGATGGAGGCTGAGACACAGTTTCCACAAACTGGTTGTGTATTGCATGCATTCCCGAGCTAAAGGGCATACCCATAGACACTAAACTATGGGGGGAAGGGAGACAGAGCTGCCTTCAGAGATCATATAGTGGTAACTGTGGATTTATGATTAGTCCTTCCTGAGCACTGCCCTTTGGCTGAAGGTGGAGTGATGAGGATGAGCCAACATATTCAGTTGTTTGAGAGAGAGGTTTCTGGCAGGGCCTTCTTCTTTTGTCTTCCCCTTGAATGCTGATGACAGCCAGGTGCAGAGATTCATGCTTATTGTGCTCATGTTGAGGGCAATCCTACTTGGAGCCAGCATAATCATTACCGGCTAGGAGATCCATCACTTTACAGAAAGACTGTCTTCCTTGTTGATAGAAAATTAATTGTGAAAATGAACCACTCCAAATCGGTTCCTAGAATTTAGACAATGACTCTATATTCCTTCTCAGGAAATTGTGTTGCTCCTGTTCCAGGTTTTTTCAATTACTAAGGTACTCTGCAGAATATGTGAAGAGCTGCTATGATCCAGTGCTTGGAACATTGAAAGCCTGTCTCTCGGATGTGAGAGGACATCACCTGACCTCTTCATATCATACGGCATAGCTGTTGGTCTGCCTCAGACGTAGGACTCTTCCTGCCTGCTGAGAGGGGAGAAAGAGCACCTTGTCCCACAATAGCCATCTGACCAAGGAGGAGAAGCCCATATCTGAGGTTTGAGAGTGGGGTGGCCCAGGAGAGGTGGATCGTTGTGGGAGTGTGCCTAAAGTAACCCAAATATTTCCAAAGATAAACCAATGTGAAACTGCGAGTTGCCAGTCCCCATCAACTGCCACATAGAAAAACCAGAGGACCTGCCTGTGCATGGATGGAATGCTTGAATTAATCTCAGCCACTGGTAATCACTCAGACCACATCTGAATCAATTGTTATTTTGGAAACCATGGCAAGTCAGTTTGGCCCCAGCTATAAGCCGAATCAGTCATGACCCTTCTCCAACAGGAACAGTCCAGCCCACACTGCCAAGCCAGGTCCTCCCTGAACCAAAACACAAGCAACCTAGGACCAGTTTCTCCCTAGTTATGGGCTCATCAGACTGTTCCGGCTTGGTTTGAGCGATACGGTGTGCACAGGACACACGTCTGGGTATACCCGTCCCACTTAAGGCGACTCAATAAGTATACAAAACAGTGATGGATGGAATTATTAAATTTAATCTCAGCTACTGGTAATCACTTGGGCCTCATCCCAATCCATTGTTATTATGCATACCATGCCACCTCAGTTTGGCCCCAGCTATATGCAAATCATTCTTGGCCTTGCTCCAAAAGGAAAAGTCCAGCCCAAACTGGCAAGCTAAGTCTCACTCGAACCGGAACACAAGCAACACAGGACCGGTTTTGCCCTAGTTATGGGCTCAGCAGACCCTGTTACTATTGGAGCAGAGTCAAGGCTGATTTGCATATAGCTGGCTCCAAACTGAGGTAGAGTATTGTGCAAAAAAAAATTGATTGGGATGCACCTTGTGTGATTACCAGTAACCTCCAAATTGCTACCCCCCCCCCACCCCAACCAAGGAAGAGATCTACATGTCTTGCAGGAAGTTTATAAGTATGTTTTACATGGTTAGATACCGATAACTGTTCATGGTTTACTTGAAATGTCTGGCAATGTGTTTTATTTGTGTGAGTGTGTTTGCATGCAAGTGTGCAAGGGAAGATGTGTGACAGATTGAACTATGTCTGCTGGTATGTGTGAGTGCATGCATGTTTGAGGACATATGTTGTTTGTTCAAGCAATTGAGGTCCTCTTGTGGGAATGTGTGTGTCTGGGAATGCACAGTCTGCTGTATGCACATCCTGTTAGTGTGCTGCTTAAAAATCAATCAATGTGGATGTGGGGTAGACTACAATTCAAGAGGGTTTTTGCTTTGACTGTTTTGTCCTGGCATATTGTCATTGAGTTATTGTTCTGACAATGGTCACACAAAGTTTACATGGCAGGCACTCTGAGAAACAACCCCATAATAATGAATCCTCTGCCCCAAGTACTTACCAGTGCGCCCTATACTTTATACCTAGTGTTGTGCAGCAATTGCCTCTGCAAGAACTTACCCATTTGTTTTAATAGGGGTAATCCTCATGTTAAACTCCTCTTTTTTTTAGACCTATGACCACCCTAACTCCTATACCTTATTCATGCAGTTCAGTGCACAGAAAAAAAATTAAGGGAGGAGTAAAAAAAAATAGGTTTTTCTATTTTATCTCCTTTGGGAAATTTTACTTGCAAATTTACAACAAATGTGTCATGAAAGTACCACTTCAATCAGAAAGTGTACTTTTGTTGGTTTGGAGATTTCGAACTGCAGATGTTCAAGGACTTAGTCCACAGTCGTCTGCAGTCCCACTCCCAATGCACAGAACTGGCTCACTTTTTTGTGGATAAGGTGACTACTATTCAGTCGCAATTGGTAGTAAACCCCATGGCAGGAATACAAGTTGAGGATTCTGATAGTGTCACTGAGTAATCCCCTTTAATTGGCCCTACTCCTCTTCAGGATATTCCAGGCCCAGCCCAAAAAATTGAGCCTTGGGCTCATTTTGACCTTTCTGGATTTCTGTCCATCCTGCAATCAATGAAATCAGGCTCTCCCCTAGACCCACTTTCTCCAGCTAAGTTGGGGCTCCTTGATAATGACTTGTTACAAGTGGTGGTGGACTTGCACAATTCCTCACTTTATGAGGGCTGTGTTCCGCGGTCATGGAAACATGCTATGGTCCTCCCACTTTTGAAGATGCCCAATTTTGCCCCAACTAATTGGGCAAATTTTAGACTCATTTCCCTGCTGCCGTCTTTTCCAAAATTTTGGAAAAGCACGTAAACTAACGGCTCACCACCTTTGTGGAAACCCAGCACCTTCTTCATTTCCTCCAATCGGGTTTCAGGGCTGGACACAGTACGGAGTTTTCTCTCCTAGGAGTCATGGAACATCTAAAATGGCTCTTGGATGAGGGCCGAACAGCCGTGCTGATCATATTAGATCTCAGAGCAGCCTCCAATACTGTGTCCCACTCCATCCTAGTGGATAGACTATTGACATTGGGCCTTGATGTAACAGCCCTAGCTTGTCTGACCTCCTTTTTGAAAGATAGGTCATTTCAAGTCTTTTCGTCAGATGCAGGGTCATAGATCTGCGTCTTGACCACTGGAGAAGCCTAGGGTTCCACGTTGAACCCCTTGCTGTTCAATCTGTATGTACACCCCCTGCAGATGTGGTGGAGAGCTGCGGCTTGACACTGTTTTCTTATGCAGACGACATACAAATAATTTTTTCTTTGTCGTCTTCACAAGGGTATAACCCAGATGCCCTTAATCTTGGCCTAAGACAGGTTGCATCCTGGATGGAAAGTAGCTCGCTTAAACTTAACAGTGATAAAACCGAGCTTATGGTTGTAGGCAGGAATCCACAGCTGTGGGGTACACAACACTGGCCTAAGTCTTTGGGGGCTCTTACAACTCCATCTCCCAAAGTAAAATGCTTGGGATTCTGTCTGGATGAAAATCTGTCTATGCATCCCCAAGTGGCCAAAGTGGCCTCCACCCGTTTTGTTGAGATGAAGTGGGTGAGGAAGATTATTTGGGTCATTGCTCACTCGGCACAAAGAACACTGATTCAGGCCTTGATACTCTCGCAAGTGTATTATGGTAACATTCTCTACCTGGGAATTGACAAGGCCTGTATTCGCCATCTGCAGGTTGTGCAGATTTCAGCAGCAAGACTCCTCTTTCGGCTTCCAAAGCAAGCCCCGGCTTATCTTCTTCTTCGCAAATTGCACTGGCTTCCAATTGAAAAGAGAGATCAATTTAAAACAGGTTTTATGCCGTGTGCTCAGAATCCACCTGGCACGCACAGGAGGTCACTTCTTAGCATACCTGGGCCCAAAACTTTCGGAAGCCCTCCCGGAATTCTTAAGATACTGAACATCTTTGCTGCTATTTCGCAAGAACCTTAAAACTTGGTTATTTTAATCTTCCAGTTAAAAATTTCTACCTATGCTCAGCGCTGGGAAGCCCTCTGGGTAGCCGTGCACTCTATAAGTGGAAATAATAATAATAAAAAATAAAGGGCTCCCTTAGGTTGATGGAGTTTTCTGCTCCCATCAACCAGTTTGGGTCTGCAGACACAAAGCAGAGGCCACGAACGGTACAAAACTGATTGCCTGACCTCTAGAGTAGAATTATCCTTGCGCCCTATCATTATACATAAGGGGGGCGGGATAAGCATATTCTGAATCCCAGACCAAAAAGTTAGAGGACGCTCAAAATGCCCCCAAAAAGTAAAAAAAGAAAAACATTTCTTTGTGCGATAGTCAGTGTGTTGATTTTTGAGGCCAAGGAATTCAAGCATCTAAAATGGAATCAGCTGTCCACAGCCTCGAGAACTAGGCAGCGAGGTCAATATACAAAAAATGGTACCCACAATCCACTCCCTTGAAAATTAGATCATAATCTATGGGTGCCATCTTAGAGGTACCAGGTGCATGTCCTCAAGGCTGCAGACTGACATTTTAGGTGTACTGAGGCCTTGAAAACTAGTATGCGGAGCACCAACTCATTTAGGGGCTATTTAAAATTAAAATCTATACTAAAGTAAATACCTTTTATTAAAATATATCTAAATTACTTTTAATAAAGTCTATACATGCGAAGATCTGTGGCCTGACCATGGAGTCTCCCTATGGTAAAAAATAGGAAACATTTTAAATGCTAAAAAAAAATTACAAATATTTTTATGATAAATATTAACGTAAATGATATTATATATTTATTTTACAAGTAGAACTGAATAGGAAATCCTACAGCACTATGAACTTAATTTTGAGTTAAATATTTAATTATTGAAAATATAGTTAATAAAATAAAAACAATTCTGAAGCTCAAATTAGAAAATAAATCCCCATGTTAATTTAAATATTAATGTTTTTTGTAATGTATTAAAAATTATAATGATGTACAGAATTTATTAAAAGTAATTTAATTATATGTTTGTAAAAGTTATTATTATACACATTTTTACATGCAAAAATGTAATACAATTTTTTCTAATTACATTAAAACTATGTACTAGTTTTATAAATTATTTCTAACTTTAAATTGTATTTGTTTATATTTTAACCATTTAAAATAATTTTACTTAATTTACCAATTTTTCCTGTGGGATTTTATTTTAAGTCCAAAACTCCATTATTTCTATGGGAGGGGTTTGCAATACCTGTGTCTAGCCATGTTTCATGCTAGACTTACTCCAGATCTGAACTGAAGTACTTCACTACATTAGTTGTTGGTCCCTTTTTGGGTAACGTAACCATAGAAATGCAGATTGTAAATAGCTCTGGACTTACTCTTTAGTGGGTAGGTTGACGTCCCACCCTGGCCCTCACTGACCTTCCCTGAACCCCTCTTTATAGTGTCTTTAACCCCTCCCATTTATTAATGTAATTTCCACATTTTCCAACCACTCTCCTGTGTCCCTCCCACATTTAGTACTAAAAAGTTTACTACGTGTGCAGAAAATCTGCAGTTGGCTGGCATATCCCCAATATAGGTGCTATCTGTGGAAGATGAGATTAAATAGATAGATCGCTAGATAGATGAGAATTAATTTCCTTTGCAATGTAGTGACTCCCAATGTAAAAGTTGAAAAACTTGCCTGCAATGCACTGACTCCTGATGTAGTGGTTGTGATGTAATGACTCCTGATGCAGAGCCCTCATTGTAATGAGAGTACACACCTACCCAATCAAAGTAACCAATAAAATATACTGTTCTACAGTAGGATAAAAGCAATGATTGACACTCATACCCTTTATCTTCCTGAGGATTAAATTCCTAGACTATTGAATACATCATTGGTATTATCAACAGTTTCCTTTCTATCAACCCCGGCACTTCGATGGGATTTAGACAATTTGGTGCAAAGGCAAACGAATCAGATGAAAACAGAACTACACAAATAATCTATATTTCAATATATAAATGCCAATAACATACCTTTAGGCCTACAGATAAAAACGTTCCAATAATATCAGGAGCAAAAATCTAATAGCCAGTACTAAAATTAGTTTAAGGACACTAAAAAGTCTTTTCTTATACTTAACACTTTCACCATAACACGGCAATGCAAAAACCTACAAGGGACATCTAACTGTATAAAAGGGAAACACATTTCCATTCCTGAAACTTAATTACTGCTTTAATCTAGTTTATGGCACCCTATCAATTGTTAATTCCAGACGCCATTCTCAAAGTGATTTACTAATGTTTTTTGACTCCTCCACTGCAGATTGTGGAGTGGAAATACAAAGTCCTCCTGCCACATCCAGTAGTGGCTGCTACCGAAACCAAGAAGTGGGGCAACGCGAGCTGGGGAAGGATGAATCTATTTAAAAAAAAAAGGACTTACTACCTGGCCCTGCCGCTGCCGGAGTCCAGCTTCTTCTTCACATGCACAAAGCTCCCATAGCCCCCACCCAATCCGGCGCTGCTCTCATGCTATACATAGCATGAGAGCAGCACCAGGATTGGTCTGAGTGGCCTGGTTTGCCGCTCAGACTGTGCCTGGGAGCCTGTGCATTTCTCTAACCCGGCTGGGCAATACAGCTGGGTTGGAGAAACTCAAGTGCACATGTCTGTTTGGCAGGCCTAAGACGGCCGGCCACACCAACATGTGCACTGACAGTGTGCAACTCTCCTCCTCCCTGCTCAGACTGCTATCGTCAAAGACGATGGCCCCTTCCCGCCCTAGCCTCGGGCCACTCGGCAGTGCCAGTAAAACATAAAATGATAATAAATAGTTTTATTATCATTTTTTTTTTAATCTCCTGGCACTGACCAGTGGGACGACTCTCCCCTGCTAAAATGGAGGAGCCGCCCTGACCACATCCACTGAAGAAAGCAATACTAACCCAATTTAAAGACAGGCAGTAAGAGCAACAGGGGATAACAGATGCAGAATAATGCACCAGGAGAGCTATCAACTTGCACACTTACATTCAAATACTGAGCAGTAATACAAAACATAGCCTTCTAAATATTATGTCTAAAAGCATATTTTTTGACTTACATAGAAGTATGTAGCAAGAGACTTTGAACTCAGTAAGTGAATTCCACCCACTACACCACCTAGGCACCCACTTTTAGTTAAATCTACAGACGATGAATCCCTATATGATTGTACACCATGTAAAGATAGAAACCCTTAAACGATTAATGAATGTGGTGTATAATGAAAGACCTGATCACTTCCCCACAAGAAAAATCAAACAAAAGCTTAAATTGCCAACAGACACAGCACTGGAAAGAGGAGTTTTATTTCTAAAGAACATTTCTTTGTAAACTGCCCTAAACTCAGAATACTGGTATTACACCAACCACGGAAGCTTGATAAAAAATGCAAGTTTTCCAACCAGTTACACTATTGTAACAGGAGGCGTCTGAATTCACAAACAGCTAGCTAAATATTTAGGTATTTTCATTGAATCACTCATCAAAGCCTCCACAGCTAAAGTCAGGGACACCATGCATACAATTAATATCACAAAACGCCCTTCAGTTGACACCAACAATAAGCTATTTGTTACATTTCATATAGAATCTCTTCATACTAACCTAAAACAGTATGGGGCTTAGCAGTGCGCCACTCCGTCGTGATTGATGTTCACAACCACACTGGTGCACTCTTACACAAATTTTCATAACAAAACAGTTTTCTCTTTTAAAATAATGTTAGCCTACAAATTATCATGGCATCAGCAGGGCAGCACAGCCTTCTCTGGTCCTTAATTTATGAACTGCTGATGAATTTATAGTGATAAAAATCCTTTCTGGGCACATCTAAATAGACACCATTGTTACATACATGATTTATTAGTCACTTGAATGGATCACCAGAAGCCTTTCTACAATTCCAAGAATTTATCTAGTCATAGGATACCTTATCCCAAAATTGCAATAAATTGTGATAGAAAAGAGAATTTGTTTGGAACATTGATTTGACCCAAACAGAATGATCTTTAAATAAGCCTTTTTACAAAAGCAACTGAGCACAATGCACTTGTAACCTACAAAGCAAACACCTACGTAATGTAAGTGATAACAGTTCTTACACAAAGGGAAAAATGCTTTAAAAAGATCTTATTTTCTACTCTGAAAAGATTTGTCTAAAACGTGTTGCAAGAGGGTTAGAAAACACTTCTGCGAAAGACCAGAAACCAAATATCAACTATGTGTATGTGTGTTTATGTTTGGACCGCACACAACTGAAATTGAGAATCCCATCCTAAGCAAATGACATCTACCTGTAAATGAATAAATAGAAAAGAAGAATTTTATTTTCACTCGCAAAAGTAATAATAACCTGAAAGATTCTTCAGTGAGAGCAGTTAAAGAACAACTTACTTACAAGCAGACTATTACTAAAGCTCCAGGGGCCAGTGCAGAAGGTGTCTGTGCACTCCGAGTTAATGCATGTTTGCTTACTGCAGAATTCGTAAGCACAGGCCGTAAATATTATGAGCACTACCGGTTGAGCCTCTTGTGCTGAATGAACACTGCCTCTTAATTGTTTGTTCGTGTGTACTTTTGTTCCGTCATATGAGGCTCTGGGTGCAGGGTATGTTTTTATTGTAGAGTTAATAACAGCAAATATTAAAATTAAAGTCCAGGAACATACAATGCATACAATAAATTAAATTCTATTACATAATTAGTAAATGAAATATAGGACTACTATGAGGATAAAATGAAAAAAGACTGAATCTTAAAAATGTATTTGTAAAGCAATGCAGGCAGCCTAAAATCTGATTTCACCCTGGCAGAATTGCCTCATGTTTCTAGAATATAACATTGCAAGATTCTTGTTCCTCAACAAGAGTAAATGGTAAAGGTGCACCACTTCGTAACAAGAAACAACAGACACATTACAAATCATCAGATCCGTGTCCATAATATTTTCCATATATTTTCTTCTTTTATTTTTCGAAATATTCTTGATACGTAAAACTGGGCCATAATAGTGATGAGGAAATGCATTACTTCCTTTAAAAAACGTAGAGGGGATGGTAATCATGATTATGCTCTGGATAAGGGTTGTATGCGAATAATAGGGCTTGCATGCACATGTAAATTGATGATTCTGTTTGTGCATTCTAATATGGATCGGTCATAGCTATATCGATTTACAATTGGATGATTGCTTGAGACATATATCCAAATGGTGTATTGGATTGTTATAATGGACATTTTTCCATTTCTCCTCTGCTTTTTTCTGTTTTCCTTTTTCCTCTATTCTGTTAAGCCTCCTTTTAAAAAAACTCTTTTTTATATTTTTTCTATATATTTTTTTCATCTTTGGCTCTGATATATGATATTGGGTGTCTTAACTACCACCAGAGAGTAGGGCGAAAAGTATATTGTCAAGAATCTATGTGGCTTTATATTTGGTTAGAGGTACATATGTTTTATCTCCATTTGATTTATGATCTAGTGGATGAAAATGTTGACATACATGCAATATTCTTTTTTGTTATATTCTGGCTTGTTATTGGGAGTATTCCACTTTCTTTTCTTCTTCTTTTTCCTCTCTTAATATTGTTGTATAATACACATACAAATTATCAGATATTGTATCATTTCAAGATGGCGGCTGTACTCTTTAGAGATCATGATAAATACGAAGCTATTACTGATTTGAGTCTATTAAGATGTCTAACTATGGGATCGGCACATATCTTCTTATACTAATTTTAGATCGAGCAAATGGAATATATTTACATATTTTGAAATGTTGGCATTTGGTAAATTCGTCCAGTCAGTTAGAACGTTTACTTTGGATATATATATTTGTTTTACCAAATTTCATTGTGAATATACACACAATTTATTAGATGTATGCTGTTCTTTAAACGCAGCTCCCAAAATGAACGTTTATGTAAATAGACAATAGAATCGTATCTTCATCTTCTAATTATTGGCCACTACAAGATGGCGGCTATATATGGCGTTCCCGTGAGTCAGTAATCTTGACTTTCAGTGTGCTGAATAAATATTTTAGAATTCTTTGTGAATGAAGATTTAACCTAGTAGATGTATGCTGTCTCTGACCGCAGTTCGTAGAATAAACATGCATGGCAAGCAGTACTTGGAAATTGTCCCCTTTTTTTCTTGAATTATTGGCCATTACAAGATGGCGGCTACACTCGGCATTCCCGTGAGTCGATAATATTGACTTCCGGCATGCTGAAGGAAATTGCAGCTGTGTTCAATTTAGATCTCAGCATGGGCTGTATAAATAAAGCGGCGTGTGAACACACTATGTACCGTCTTCGTCCTCGGAGGAGATCGTTCGAGGTCGCCGTATATATTTCTTTGGCCATATCAAGGTAAGGAGACATCTTCCATGGGATTCGGTAGCTGTTTTGCTTTATTGAGTATACCCACTTGTGAGTGGGGGGGTTTAAATTCTATCATATGTGAACTACTCTTGGGTAGGATCGAAGTATGATCACACTCTGCTTGTGGTCTAAGGGTGTGCTCTTTCGGGTGGGAGTTAAGCATAATAAAATCTTTGCATCTGATTTTAAACGCATTAAATATTATTATTAACTCCCATGGGCATGTCCCTGTATATATAAGGTTCATATATATCATATAGGAACCGCTGAGGGATTGGAGCTGTTGGTTTTGGTTTTGGTACTGAGCAGTTATTACTGGGAGTACATTTTGATTTTTAACGCTGTAAAAATTATTATTACCTCCCATGGACATGTCTCTGTATATATAAGGTTCATACACAATATATAAGAACCGTTGAGGGATTAAAAGTTGTTGGTTTTGGCATTGAGCATTCGCTAACGGGAGTGCCTCCATGGACTCATAGCAGATAATGGTGGGAATTCTTTTAGGACTAACATGGACTATAGTCTGAGGCGAGCCCGTGGTTGAATTTATGTTGTGCCTTTTGCTTCTATGTGTACTTGGTGATACTGCGTCGATTGTTAACACAGGGTAACCATCCTGTCAATTGATTGATATATTGCCCATGGTTTCTTTTGTAGGCTGTTTTGGGAGATTGCCCGTTTCAACTGTTGGCCCACTATATTACAGTGAGGCGCACGCCGGAAGGATTTGTGTGGAGGGTACTATTCCTATAAATAAATCCTGCCTTTTTCTTGATTAAGGAATAGTTATCCTGATTTTATTGAGTAAGTAATTGTTATATATTATCTATTACAGATAGAAAGATTAGCTTAGTAGGACTACATGGTGATATTGTATTATATATTTCCCTTTTGGCACAGCATACGGAGGATAAGAACCAATATACACCCAGGGGGTGGAACTTGGATGTTGATTTATCTCCAGGAGTGTCCGCCCTTTTGGCCTCAATGGTGGGTACCTCTATACGAGTGATGGCTATAGCCTCCCTGCTCTCTCTTGGTCTCTCTGAGTTTTTGGTAGCCCTTTTCTTCCCTGTCCTTTCCTGTTCACCCTCTTTTTTGGTTATTAATCTTGGGTTATACAGGGCTATTGTTTAGAACAATACAGGGTTATTGTTCTAAATATTAATTTCCTCATATTATTGATTGTTCAATCACAGGAGGAGATAATATGATATTTTATATATTCTTTCTCATGAATTTTTTATGAATTTTTTCTATAAATTTCTCTGCACTCTTTCTCAGGATTTTCCCTAAAAATTTCTTTGCGATCTCTCTTTCCACCCCTCTTTTTAAACTCATTTATATAAATGTAATTTTGTTTATGGTTTTATACAAATAGTATGTGATTCATAGTTGTCTAAATATTGTATATAAATGTTAAAATTAGGTGTTTGTCAGATAGAAGTTTTGTTAGTCGATACATGTTGTGAAATTGGTATACGTTAAGTATAATACTTATGTGATTTTTTGTCCTGTCTTCATGGTTATTATTATTTTTCTGTGCATAAGCTGTACATATATATATTGTCTGAATGTGAATATTGATGTTGGTGATGTCCTTTTTTTATATATATATATATATTTATGTACATATATATGTTTGTCAAATTTACAGCCCTGAAGAAGTCCATTATTGGACGAAACGCGTCGGCTGTGGTTTTTTACGTATCAAGAATATTTCGAAAAATAAAAGAAGAAAATATATGGAAAATATTATGGACACGGATCTGATGATTTGTAATGTGTCTGTTGTTTCTTGTTACGAAGTGGTGCACCTTTGCGCTTTAGTTTGTTTGTTATAATCCTGTTTTGGATTGCACCGCGGCAGTGGGTGTGTTAACGGTGTGCACACACTATCATTGGAGAAATCCTATTATACTAATTAGGGATAGTGGGTCAGGTGCTAGGTCTTTACGGGGTACACTGCCAAACTTGTGTGTTTCTCAAGAGTAAATGGTAATAAGTAGTACCAGGGTCAACTTATTAGACAATTAATTTTCCTTTTCTGTCGGACGTTTTTGATGTTAATAAGGGGGGCTGCTGTATTTTTCTTTTGTTCAGATTTTTTTCTCAGTATTACAGTTTGTGTGGTAACACAGTGGCAGCTTTCATTAGATTTGATGCCTACTGGTTCTTGCGTGATTCATGGTGAACATCAGCAGCGGCCGGTGCAGGTAAGCACGGTGGGGCGGCAGGGGGATGTCGACAGACGATGGAATAGGATTTATTTAATTTTACCTATTCCGCTGTCTGTCGACTTCACCCCCCCTCCCGCCCTGCCCGATCCCACCGGCCAACGCACTTACCTGCACCGGCCGCTGCTGGTGAATATATTGGGCCTGACTCATAAAGGTATTTTTGGCTGTAGACATAATCTAAAGCCAGCAATACCTCCATTTATGTGCTCAAGAAATTCACAAAATGATTCTTGGAAGGTGTCACTTGGCTTATAACTGTGGATTTCTCTGTCACATGCTTGGAGAAAACCATAGTTGTAAATTATACACAAAGGGTGAAAAGTGAAGTGGCAAGGTGTGGTTTGCCTTGTAATTTTTTTTTAACTCTTTTTATTGGTACGTATACGATGATTTGTACTTACAGGGAGCAGTATATTACAACATCATTCCATTTTTATACATTTCTAAGTTCTGTTATTCATGTTATGACTTACAGCAATCTTGAATAGTAATGACCATGTAACTCCCTAGTGTCTGCCCTAGAAGCCTCAGTATGTCTGCCAGGCCCCCCAAATTTTCTCCCATATTTTGGTGCACCCTCTACTCTTGTATATCGTGTGTTCTGCTTGCCAGCACCAGTCTAAATCAATTTCCCAATCTTTTACTGTTGGGATGGAGGGCGCCCCCCATTTCCTTGCTACATTCAGATTTGCAACTACAGCTGCCAGCGCTAGCCACAGTCTTACATGTCTCGGCCAGTCTTCTTCTCCTGCAGTCATCAGCAGCAACCATTTGGGCACCACCGGTACCTCCAAGCCCACCACTGCAGCCATCGTATTCCATCTGTAGGGCCGTAAACGTGATATACGCCTGTCCTCTCCATATTCCTCCCAGGGTCTCCAAACTCAATAGCTCCCACTTGGCAAAGCCCCCCAGTTTGCATACTCCTTTCAGGTGGTTGCCCGCCAAGAGGGGTGTCATCCCTGTGAGTTTGCCTTCCCACCCCAAATATTCTGTCGCTGCAGACCATGCTTTTATCACTGTTCTAGTATGAGCTGCTAGGTTCCTCCCTGCTCGCCTGGTGTATTTTTTTGCCCGTGGACCTTTCATTCCCATGACCAGTTTATCGACCCTATATGCTGGTTCAGCCCTTTCTCCGAACATCCACCCGTTTAAAGTTACCAGCTGGGCTGCCCAGTAGTAACCACGAATGTCAGGTACTGCTAAACCTCCGTCATAGATCCCTCTCTGAAGTTTGCCTAATGCTATTCATGGCACTGATCTGCACCACAGTAGCGCTGGGAGCTCCGAGTCCACCCGTTGGAAGAAGAAGGGGGTCACCTCATGTGGCGTTTTTTGCATTGCATATAGCAGTCGGGGAAGAGCAATCATTTTGAACATCACCGCACGGCCCATCATAGTTAAGGGCAGAGTGCGCCAGTGTTTAGCATCTGTTATGAGTCTGTCTAGTTGTTGGCCCAGATTCTTCCGATAGAACTCTTGGGCATTCTTTGTTATGTGGATCCCGAGATATTTAAAGCCATGTCTTTCTATTGGCACTACACACCTGGACATCAGGGTGGATATTCCCCCTGACAAGGGGAACAGCAGCGATTTGTCCCAGTTAATTCGATAACCCGAGTACTGCCCATATATGCGGAATATCTGTAAAATGCGGTCTACTGATTGTCTCGGTTTCCTCACTTATAAAAGGATATCGTCCCCATATAGCGATATACGGTCTTCCCACTCGTCTCCAATCGGTATCCCCCAAATCAGTGGGTCCTGACGTAGCCATGCTGCAAGTGGCTCCAGAGCCAAAGCGAACAAAATTGGAAACAGAGAGCAGCCCTGTCTTGTTCCCATCTGCAAGGTGAACAATCGAGACACTGTGGCATTAACCCGTACTCAGGCCAAAGGTTGCTGGTAAAGAAGTTTAACCCACCTCATGAATTTGGGGCCCATACCCAACTGATCCAGGACTGCGAAGAGGCAGTTCCATTCCACGCTATCAAATGCCATTCTGGCGTCTAGGGACAGAAGGACAGATTGTTCTCCTGGGCATTCATTGGCTATATGAAGTATTCTGAACAACCTTTGGGGATTTAGCCTAGTTCCCCTATGGGGCATGAATCCAGATTGGTCTGGGTGTATAAGGGTGGTAATCACACCAGCCAGACACATGCAAAAGAGCTTAGCCAGTACTTTCACCTCATAGTTGAGCAGCGAGATTGGTCTATATGACCCGCACTCCGTTGGTTGTTTACCTATTTTTGGTATTACCGCTATAACTGCAGTCCTTTGGACCGAAGGCAGTATGCCCTCCTGCTGTGCCTGCTCGAACATGTTCAACAGATGCTCTGCTGTTTCGTTCAGCATGGACTTATACATTTCTACTGGCATGCCGTTCTGCCCCGCTGCTTTCCCCGACTGTAAGGCTCGGGATGCTGATTTTATTTCATCAATCGTCAGGTCGCCCTCTAACATCTCTCTGTCCTCCTCAGTGAGTCTTGGCAGAGTAATGTCTTGCAAGAAGTCTCTACAGTCTTCTTCTGTGTGTGCTGAGAGGGATGTGTAGATCCCTACATAATACTTGGCGAATTTCTCAGCCACCTCAGGCCCAGTTTCATATTTGCCCCCTCCTCATCCAACAGTCCTGGGATCCATCCTCCGTTTGTCTTCCTCTTGTCTAATCAGGCCAGTAGCTTGTTCGCCTTACCTCCCATATCATAGAGCTTATGTTGCGTAGCCAAAGCTTGTGCTTTAGCACTGTCCTCTAATAAGTCCTGTAGTTATTTTTGGCACAGTCTTAAGTGCTGTCGATCTTGAATTGCTTGGGAGCCACCTCCTGTTGCCCGAGCTTCCAGGTTTACTATGTCCTTTTCAAGGGCAAGGCATTTAAGGTGTCTCTCCTTCTTGATGGCCCCTATTTTCGCCTGAGCTCTACCTCTAAGGACTGTTTTAAAGGCTTCCCAGAGGGTCACTGTTACAAATGAAGACAAGAAGTAGGTAGTTTCTGGAGTCTTCTTTATTAGTACCTTAAACCATCACAGGTTCCAGTCAGCTGGAGTCAGCTGTGGCATCATCAACAACCAATGGCTGGGCACTACCAACAGGGGCAAGGGAAAGGGGTGACGGAATGAACCATTTAAGAATACATGAGATTATAACAGTCACCTTGGAGTCAACTGATCCCACATTATCCTCAAAGAATTGCTCTGCCCCTTTCCACATGTCCTCCCTGAATTCCTCATCTTTAAAGAACCATGGGTCTATACGCTGGGGCAGTATGTGGTCCCTAACAGGGCCTAATAACTTTACTTCCACGGGGAGTGGTCTGACACCCCTCGAGTTATGTGTGTGGTGTCCATGAATTTCCCCAACCCTGGGCCCTGTGTGATGAGATAGTCAAGCCTGGATAGGCTTCCAGTCGCTGCCGAGAAATGGGTGTATTGCTTCATTGTAGGGTGTTGGTGTCTCCAAATATCCCCTAGGCCCATTGCTTTGAGGAATCCCCCAAGCTGACCTCCTTGTCTCGTGGTATTTCTCCCAGGGGAACCCCTCCCAGCTACATCTAACTCTGCCGACATGATATCATTCAAATTGCCTCCCAAGACCAATCGGCCCTCTGGGAGTTGCAGCAACAGGGGACCCAATGCCTCAAGTGTCGCTGTCTGAAGTCCCGGGGGGGAGTAAACTGAGCACAAATTGAGTCTTTTCCCCTCCCATGTCCTGCTTACCACTACATAACGCCCCAGAGTGTCTGTCCACACTGTGCCTTGAATAAAGGGGAATGCCCTTCTAGTCAGTACTCCCACCCCTCTAGATCCAGAGGTATACCCTGCATGTGCCATCAAGGTGTAGCCATATCTATCTAGTGCTTTGCAGTAGTTGCCTTTTAAATGTGTTTCCTGTAGGAGAACCACATCTGGTGCGTGCCTTTTAATGTATTGCAAGACTGTCGACCTCTTAAGTTTTCCATTGAGTCCATTTACATTCCAGGACCACACCTTCACTGAGGTCGGTGTCTGTTCATGGTCCGCCATCCATGAATAAACTTGAGTCCGGTGCCCCTTCCTTCATCTTGGTCATTATCTCAGTAACAGACTTTTGTTTGCTCCCTTCATATAGAACTTTGGTACTGCACCTAACTAAGAACTTACCTTCCTGTCTTCCCCCCGGCCCCCACCCTGCTACCCTGCTTTTAAGGTTATGGAAACACCAACTCTCCAACCCGCAGAGCACCTGTCGCCCCAGAACTTGCATAACAATTTTAACTATTAAATTGGGGGGTGCTCGACCCAACAGGACCGATAATCAAAAAGCAAAGTTCAACACCCCCCCGTCCGAGCCCATTGCTGGCTGGTAGCCTCTGTGGGTCGGCTGGATGTCCCAGTCGGGCAGTCCCAAAGTCCCAGTGTTCCTGCTTGCAGCTCTTAACTGCTTCAGGGAGTGAAGTCAGGTCCCTCCAATCTTAGCACCGCCTCGGTCTCACCACTTATCATTCTTGTGTCCCTTCATCTCCAGGCAGACTACTGGGTCTTGAAGATGTAGCTTGTTGTTTTCACCCGGCTCCAGTCTCTTTGCCACCTTTGTTCAGTCCACCTCTCGGGTTAGGCTACACCCTATTCCTTTTAGTGGAATGCTGGCTACAGCTCCGCTCTTTGGAGCTAGCTCCTCCCACGACCCGGGTAGCAAAAGCCAGTAGGGCCTCGGCACCATGGTATTGGTGGCACGGTACTCAAATGGTACACTTCCTTTTTAAGTGGCCATCAGCAAACAGTATGGTCCCTCCCCTTCTCGGCCCCCATCACCCCATGAAAGTTGGAGTCCCCCAGGGCTCAATTTTAAGCCCGTCCCTTTTTAATGTGTATATGGCCCCCCTTGCGCTCCTAGTGGAGGAATATGGCGCAAAAATTGTATCTTATGCCGACGACATGCAACTTCTGTTCACCTGTGAGAAGGGCATCATGTTCAGAGGCAGCGAGATAAACACCTGCCTAGGTGTTCTCTTGGCTCAGAGGGAACCAACTAAAGTGTAATCCCGAAAAGTCGGAGATTATTTTCTTCGGTTCCAATCCGTGTGAGACGTGGCGCCAGTGGTGGCCACTGGACATGTCCCCCCTGACGTACTCAGTAACTACCGTAAAAAACCTCGGGGTTAAGCTGGATACGGACATGTCCATGAAGACTCAAATTCAAACTGTGGCCGGCACCTGTTTTGGGCTACTAAAAATGCTTAAGAACTTCCTCCCCCTGCTCTCGGTCCCACTCAGAAAGACGGTAGTCCAGGCCCTGATTGTATCAAGGCTGGACTACGCAACTGTCCTATACTTAGGCTTACCAGAATATCTACTAGGTCGCCTGCAGGTGATCCAGAATTCGGCGGCCAGAGCTATTCTTATGGCTGGACCCAGGGCTCATACGACCCCCCACTTAAGATCTCTGCATTGGCTTCCGGTACGTAAGAGGGTCCAGTTTAAAGCTCTTGTCTTGGCCTTTAAGGCCCTATACAACTCAGGGGCACATTATATCAGGGAAAGAATTCTGCACTACGCCCCTCGATGGACCCTAAGGTCCTCAACGCAGTACCTGTCGACCATCCCTAGGTTTCCCGTTCCCGCATGGGTGGCTGCTCTTTTCAAGTGGTGGCATCCCGATTATGGAACAGTCTGCCACCTTCTCTTAGACTTAGACAGACACCTGACCTACTTGCTTTTAGGAGGAAATTAAAAACCTGGCTATTTCTACAGTAGTACTAGTCAGTTGCTGTGAGCACACTCTGCCTGTTTTAGCAGTCTTTCAGCGCCGGGACACTCTGTGGAGTAGCCACACGCTTTACAAATACCCGGTTACATTACATTACATTACATCTTTGCCTTTGTCTCGGACAACTGTGCGCCAGCCCTCCAGCCACTCACACGCTTGCTCCGGAGAGGTGAAATTCCAGGTCTTCCTATTGGCTATCACCTTCAACTGAGCTGGAAAGAGCATCATGTACTTTAAGTCCCTGGCTCTTAGTTCTTTTTTCACAGGTTCAAAACTTCTCCTTTGTCACTGCACTTGCAGAGTAAAATCTGGAAAAAACCTGATCAGGGTGTTTTCATAATGTATGTCTGCTTTCGCTCTTGCTGCCTGTAATATCGCGTCCCTGTCACGGTGATTGAATATTCTGGCAATGATCGTGCGCGGCGGGCCCCAGGTTTAGGAGGAGGTACCGGCGCCCTGTGCGCCCTCTCAATGGCGAAGAACTTAGATAATCTTGGGGATTGTAGCTTATTGACGATGAGATCTTCTAGGAATAGGTCGATACTGGGCCCCTATGCCCTTTCGGGGACCCCACCACCCGTATATTGTTTCCTCTTGCTCTCCCTTCCTGATCTTCCAGCCGTGCAGCCATATGCGTGGCCTGCTGTGTTCGTGCATCCACTTGGTCTTCCAGGCGTTTCGTCTTGGATTAGAGCTGGCGATGTGAGTCTCAGCTATTGAAACTTTCTCACTCAGTTTAGAGAGATCCGCCCTGATCGGGGTGACCTCAGTTGACACAAGTCTATTTTTGGTTCTAAGGAGCCCTTTACGTCCCGGATCGCCACCATTATAGCGGCCAGTGAAGGCTCTTCTGCCCCCCCTCCTCCTCTGCATCCGTCGCGGGCTTCGTGATGGCGTAGTTGTCTATCCTATTGGATTGGACGGGGCCCGCACCTCTGGGTTTCCCCATCTTCTCTCTGTCTGCTGCCAGGATTCCCACAAGCCTCCCCAACTTCCTGGCAGCTACATTCGTTAGGGATCCTCCTCGTTTTCTCTTACCCTTACGTGCGTCTTTGTGGGCTGGCTGGTGCCCCCCCAATGTCCTCCCCGGCTCAGAAGCAGTCGGTCCCGCCCCGCGGGACCAATCCCGGTCTGTAAGTCCCCGGCTCTAGTTTGGTTCAAGCTGGGGGGAAAAAAAACCCTGAGTCTGAAGATCATATAGCCTCCACCCCGCTACTCCGTAATATGCTGCTGAGTGATTGCGATCGATCGAGGGCACTGTTTCTTATCAATAGAGCCCTTCCCTTGGGCTGTGTGCTTGCGCGGCCTATGTCGCACCGGTTCCCACTGGGTAGGCTGCACACCGCCGTTCGCTAGTACTATACCATGCAGCCGTCCACTGTGCAGGCCCCGTTCCGCCTCTTGTGATTGGGCCATGCCGTTCGCCCAGCGTTCCCTCTGTCGTTCAGGTCCAACCTTTGATGAGCGCAAAGGACTCCCCGTACTGCCCCTCACCTCAAGCTTATGAACGGCTGCGCTCGGCGGTCTCGTCGATACTCCAGTGCAGCCCTGGACTATGGTCGCAGTGCTCCTCACCTCCTCGTGGTCTCGAGCTGGGCCGATGCTCGTGGCATCAGGCTCGGCCACTTTGCCTGGGCTTCCTTGTGGTTCCGGACCCCGCCTGTCTGCGATCCTTTTGCCTGCTCACCACACACCATCGTGGTGCGTCGGGCGGGCAGTCTGTTGTGTGGACCTCGGCTTGCGTCGGATTGGTGCTTTGTCTCCGCGTGGCCGCTGCCCTAGGCACTAGACAGAGTCATGTGCAGCGCCTCGGTGGAACTGGGACCAAGCAGGAAGGAAGGGTACGGGGGTGGCGTCCCCCTATCTTGTACTGCTCCCCGGTAAATAAATGTCCCCCAGGGACCAGGATTTGGATGGATGTTTCGGTCTCGGACAGGAGCTCTGCTACTCTGCGGTCATTTGGTCCATGGACAAGCCACGCCCCCTTGCCTTGTAATTTTGTGAACACCACAAACGGGTATGTTTGTGGGCATTCACAAGCTGGAATCCAACGCTTTTGCACCCTGTAAATGGTTGTAAAGTTACTCCAGCCAAGGGCTCACATTCCAGGATTGGAAGAGGAATGGATCACCGTACGATTTAGTGTGTGTGGAGTTAAGTCTGGTTGGTGAATGGTGTATTGCATAGTGGGGAGGGGTGTGTGTGTGTGTGCGTGTGTATGTGTGTGAGTGTGTGCATGTGTGTGTGTGTGTGTGTGTTATCTTCGCTCATAACTGCACTACTATCTACAGAGTGTCTAATACAGGAGGCAGGCACCGATGCGGGAGGCACCTTAGTAATGAGATTTCCATCCATTGAGCGATACACAGCTCTAATGATTGAGACGTGAGGGGCTTGGAGCCTGTGATTAGTTAATAGCCTCCAGAGCTGGAAATGCTGCGAAGTTTTTAACATCAGTTAAGACCCTTGTGTAAAGGATTAGGCGCAAGGCTATTTTCCAGCTGACTTATTCTTAATAGCCTCCTCAGATGCTCTTCTGCGCTGCCCGCCCGCAGTTATTTTCCGGAAGCTAACAGTGTGGCGGATAAAGGAATGAACTTTGAAAGGTTAGGAAAGAGAGACACATAGGTGCGGGCTCCAGCCTAGCAGTCGGGGGACGAGTATGTGAAGAAAATTCATAGATGCATGAGTGCTGCATGTCTTTTGTGTTGTGTTCTCTGATTCGCCTGTGTAGCATTCCTGCTGGACTGTGCTTGGTATTAGTTGTGTGTGGTTTGTTACATCAGTGAATGCAGACTCACACTTCTGGTAAATGAAATATGATGACTGAGTTATTCTTGCTTCAACCCTGCCTCCCTTTATGTGTGCTGATCTTCATCTCACAATCACAAAGCATAGCTTTTAACTGGCACCTCTGACGCCTTCAGACAGGCCTTTCTTTTTAGCCAACCGTACACTGCATTCTTGGGTTACGTTTTTTTAATATATCAAAGGTGAGAAATCACAGCCTGCAGTGTGGAGCGGACTGAAAACAAAACGGAACTTTCTGATTCTGAGACATTCGGCCACTTGGCACCACAACAAAGTGGTAGAAAGTGTTGCACAGTGGATTTCACTTTTGTGAGTATAGCTGTGTTTTCATCGCATTGCATAGAAATTGGATTTGTTGATTGCAGATAGCCACCATTTATTTGCCTTGATTTAGCCCTCATTATGGCTTGCTGGGAAACAACATAAGTAAAACGACATTTGTAAATAAGGTGTGTGGGGGGGGCGGCTGGGGTGTGGTACAGTACTCTAGAGTTTTTTTGCACACTGGAATAAAAACTTACCACTGGAATCAGTTCTTGTCCACCAATTGCTGAGTATTTTCCCCCATTTTCTGGCCATTACTGCTAGAACATTTAACCGTGTTTTCCTTGGCAAATTTGCACGAGCGTAAAAGACATTGGCAGTGCTATTTTCATGCAACACTTCTAATCCCTATTCGGGCGAGCACCCCAGCTTCCTCACAAATCAAATATTCCTCTAAACCCGTATTGAGGGCCACGTTTGTCTCTTAACTGGCAACTCTCAAGGCTTGCACCCAGAGTACAGTTGTGTAACTATTGTGATGAAGCCCTCCTACAGAACGTGATGAGGGGACACCGATATTGATTGACGCTGGGCTGAATGGGCCCCCCCCCCCCCATGGTTGCGAGCCCCCTGCGCCGCAGGAGCTGCAGCGGCCTGCTTTACGCCCCACCAGAGTATAACAGATACCTTGATTCTAAGATAATCAGGTCACTGGGAAAACCGAATGCTTAGGTGAACCAGTAAAGTGTAAGTGAACAAAATGAATGCATTCAGCTCTTTTCTAAAATGTGTTTTTCATAGAATTGCTGGAACACTGAGGCAAATGAGGATCTCAGATCTCTCAAGTGATTAAGATTTATCAACATCTTATGCAATAAGTATGGACAGTTTGGTCGGACACCCAGCGAATGCGCGTTGCCTGATATATTAAGTGGTGTTATGGTAGCAAGACCTTTGATGTGCAAAATCAAAGGCTTTGCTGCTGCAAAACCACAAGTCTCAATATATCGAAGGAACATTGCGAGTCAGAAATGTCTTTCCGACTCGCAGTGACTCAGTGCTGTTTGAAAGCAGGAGGGATTCCTTCTGAACCACACTGCAATGACTTTGTGACTGCAATTGCAGTAGCCAATATTAAGTGGATATTTAGAGCGTGCAATATCCATTGACAAGGTGAAAGCTGTGCGTAAGTGACAGATTCCTGAGGGCAGAAGCAGGGATTCAAGGGATGGCTGAATGCTCCCCTTCCTGGCATTTGCAGAATTTATTTTTGTTTTATTTTTGATTGTTCCCACAGTCACTGGAAGGGGAACCGGCGGCAATATAAAAATGTTGACATTTTGCTTATGCACATGCTGGGATAGCTGTCTTCTGTTCCTCACAGTCTTCCATTCATGCCTTCTCACCCCATTAGATAGGCTGTTCTAACAGAATGCTGCCCATTGGTGAATTTAGATCTCTACAAAATAGCCCTTAGAGTGAGTGTGTGTGAGTGTACGTGTGTGTGTGTGTGTGTGTGTGTGAGTGTGTGTATGACAGGATCCAGTAGTAGGCAAGGATATTATCCCTAAACCACAGGTCACATTTAGGAGATCATAATCCATGAAAGACACTTTAGTCAGGGCCGATTCTAGGTGTTTTGCCACCCTAGGCGAGAATTGAAAAATGCCGCCCCCACCTTTTTACTACCATCACTCATCAGCTACAAGCTCGTAATCCTTGCTAAGCACACTCGGTCTTCCATCCTGCCGAGGTAGGTAAATAGAGCAATCGTGACACCTGTTATTTGCAGCCTTTGGAAACTGTATACGCATCGTGAAAAGCGCTATATGAAAATAACTGTATTATTTTTGTTTGCGGGGTGGCAAAAGACGGGTGGGGGATGGTTGGGTGGGTGGGGGTAGCAGCGTTCTGTGACATCACATGATATAGTCTTCGCTCGATCAAGTGACCAGAAAGAAGAGCGTCAGTCAGTGCGCTAGTGCATGGGAAGCCAGGTTGAAGAGCCCCAGGCGCTTTTTGCCTGAACTTGGGTTTCATGAGGTGCTTTCTAAAGGTCTATCTGTTTGAGCTATGAATTCACCGACTGTAAGATGCAATGGGCAAATAGATTGATGCTGTAAAATTTAATTTCAATATTCAACTTGGGAAGGAGAAATGTATTCAAGGCGAGCATGAATAATTAATTAATATTATTACTAATAATTCAGGCTGTATATGCATCAGTGAATATTATATTTATTTACACACGATGCCTACTATCAAGTATCCGACAGAGAATATCTTCTGCTCCTTTCAATGAATGTGGAATTTCACTTTGTTGTGGCTCTTACAAAAATCCTGCCTTCCCATTTTCTTTTCACCTGTTTAATAGTATGCCAATAAAAGTATTACCCAACTTTGTCATTGGTTTTGTGTTAAAGTTACTACAATCGAATGTACTTTCATGTTGTTATTTTTATAACTCTCGCCATAGTAAAATACTTTGATATTTTGATTAGAAAACAATTTACAATAAAAAAATATTTAATTTCCCTTTTTTTACACTATTTTTACAATAAAAGTAATAGTTTACTTAGTACTGGGGATGTGATAAACATATTTCGATAAAGTGTTATTACACAGTTTTTTTAAATGAATTAACAAATCGTGTTTGTACACTTTTTGCATTCCTTTGTAATTAATATTATGATAAAAGTATCATAACACGTTATTTAATAATTATTATAGCAATTACCATGTTTTTACATGTATATATTGCTTCTTATCACTCTGAAGGTGCCTTTACACTGTTGCTCCATCACAATATACGTGGAAATTACACAGTTGGTAATTTTGGGTGCTACCTAGAACAACGCTGTAAAAGTTACTTTACTTTAATCATAGCACGAACAATCTCCACCTAATGCAAAAACTACAATACTTGGCCAAAGTTTGGATAAGCACTTACTTGCTAAAACCATTTGGAAATTAGTAGCATGTTATTAACATTATTAACAGCGCCACGAAACCAGAAAACACCAGTAGCAAGCGCCTGGCTCCTCACTCCTGACCCACTGGTATAATCTTCTTGGCGCACTGAATTACTGACGCCCGCAGCTCCAGGGTGGCGCAGAGCTCTTTCATCCCCGTCCGTCCCGAGCCTGATGTATGGCACCTCTCCCGGCCACCGACCCACTTTTGCCGCCGGATTTAAATTCTGACACATTTGTTTCCGGTGCCTTTTAATAATGAATGCGAATAACTGAGACAAAAGAGGGACCCCGGGCTGAGCGCGTGCGTGAGGAGCACGACCGGAAGAAGACATCTGCCAAGCACTTTGCTGCCCTGGCCGGTCTGTGGGTCCCTGCGCTCTGATAGTGGCGTAATTGGTGAGTCCCTTACCGCGCCTCACATGTACACTCCCTTGGCAGTGCTGGGGATCCCTGCACCTTGAGAGTGGGGCTTAACGACGGCGACCCCTGCCCTCTTCTGCACCTCACCGCAGTGCATATGCAACACTATGGCTGTCCTCATAAGACGAGCTGCGCTGGAAATTGGGCCAATGTCACGTGTACTCCGAAATACGAAGTTAGCGCTTTTCGGGTAGGCGCTCCAACCAATCCGGTCAGGCCAGTAATCAGGATTGAGAGGCAAACATGAGTTTGTGCCCAAATAGGGATCTCGACACTAGAGCAGAGATACCGCGCTTTCCCCCCACAAATTACTCCAGGCTGAATCAGGCAACATATATCTGGAGAAATACTACACCGTCAGAGTTTTTGCCACTCAGAACAAGGGAAAATAACCACTTTTATCATGTTATGCGCAGTTCGTAATTCGTATATAGATAACTTGGGATGGGGAGGTAATGTGGTCGCCAGTAAATATTGCAGCGAGCGGTATCGGTTTTTAATGAGTTCAATGTTGCGAAAATAACGGGCAACTCGTAATGGGAACGGCCTGGAGGCCCGCCATAGAGAACTTGTATCACATAAGAGCCAACATCGAATGCTAAGAGTGTTTATAATATATGTGTGTTTTTGTCTTCTCCCTTCATAGGAAAAGGTCACATGCCTCAATGTAGGGATTCCCTGAGCGACTGGCGCCACGCGCAATCTGTAATCTAGCTCAACTGTAGAAACATGAAATGAAATGAAAGAAACAGAAATCTTTTCCATTGTGCCAATGACTGTTGCAATAGAGAAGGCATTGTGAAAAAGAACCAGCTGCTTGCGCCCACACCCCCTCGCTCCGTTTTCCTTAACAGTTCAGTTGGTTTCAGTGAAGAACTTGGCGTTGTTTGGCGGACGCTGTCTGACCCTGGTGTGCACACCACCGGCTCCCACTGCTGACTTCAGTGTGCACATCACAGGCTCCCGCTAGCTGACCCCATCACCGGCTCCTACTGGCTGACTTCAGTGTGCACATCACAGGCTCCCACTGCCTGACTTCAGTGTGCTCATCACAGGCTCCCGCTAGCTGACCCCAGGGCCGTTTCTAGGTTATTTTGCCGCCCTCCCCCTTTTGCCGCCCTAGGCGGCCGCCTAGTCCTGCCTAATGGTAGAAACGGCCCTGACTTTAGTCACAAATCAAGTATGCAATAGAAAGAATTGACTGAAACCCAAGGGAGGTTTCAGAAAGTGTAGCAAATACCAAGCATGCCTACAAGGAGAGAAAATAACTAGGATTAACACAGACATTGGGGAATAGATTCCGATCAGACAGGCTCTGAACTGCAGAAAGGAGTATGCAATTGAAGGAAGTGGCCCGATTTGGGTCACTTGGGTCACTAATGACCACCTCTCAGCCTTCCATACCAAACGAAGAGTCGGTCAGACAGTAGAGAATACAAAACAATAATTGTTTATTCAAAATACACTCAGAGCGGAGTCCATTCGCTAAGAGTGCTGCAGAGGGACTGAAATCGACAAGCATAAAGATACATTTAGTACATTTCGTAACTGGGCTAGAACACGCTCATAATGGAATTTTCCAGGCAGGTGCTGCAAAGCAATGAAAGCAAAAAGAAAAACAATCTCAGGGCTCATATCTCATACAAAGTTACAAAATTCAAGGCTGCTCCAGTCGGCCCGCCACCAGACAAGTGGGAGAATGCCTCTATCTAGTGAGAAAGGTATGCGCTAATAAGAACAGTCTATTCATTAGTGAAGCAAAACCCAACCTTAGAGAAATGAAACCTAGCAGAGGCCTTTTCTCAGAAATAGCGAAGGATTGGTTTCGATCATGATTCAAAATTGCGCCTAAATAGAAAATGGTGCCACGAATGCTAACTTACATAGGTTAATGCATAAGCAGGAACATTTCTCGTCTAACAGACCCTTCTTTTAGCGTGAGCTAAAACATTTTCTAACAGCAACAATGAAAACAGAAAACCAGGAAAACAGGAAACCATAGTCACTAATAACAATAAATCCTTATGAGCATTCCATGTTCTCAGTATCGGGAAGGGAGACTGTAGGAAGAAGCCTAAAAAATGCCCTCATCTATCTGCATTAGGTTGTCTATCTCTTTTTGCACCATAATTGCAGCATTGGTATCATGAATCGAAATTTTCCTCTTAGGAGTGAGAAGAGTAGTACAATAAGAGCAACAGAAGCAGAGGCACTGAATAAGGGCACAACAAAACACCAATATCACAATCAAGTAAATCACTTTTTCAAGAATCCAACCCCAGCCACCAAAAAGAGACCAACTCCAATTTTCACTTTCCATTCCCTTGACATTCTCAAGCATGTCTAATATGTGTTAAGAGATGTTTTTCTCCATATTTTTGATTCCGACTACACACTGGTCTCCCACTACTGCGCATACACCACCACTCTTGGCTAGAATAGAATCCACTGCATATCTAGTCTGTTCAGAATATATTCACATGCTCTCCAACTGAGTAGTGATATCGCTTAAAGCAGCCACGGTAGTATTAGATAATATTTGCAACTGGCACCCAAAATATTCTCTTGCTTTCTCACCCCGGTCCATAGAGGTACCACCCAAAGTGAAAATGGAAGAAAGTATGAATCTGAAAGTAATCCCATTACTATAAGTATTTACCTTTATGTCAGTCACTCCCTCACAGAATTCTTTGGTCAGAGTCCTCTTAACCCAATGGACATTAGGCTTAGTGTACCTACAGGGCACACCTAAGGGCAACACCATTCCAAGAGCAACATCGTCGGTACCATTATGAACATTAGAAATAAGTACCGTTGGACAAAAAATAAAACCCTGGGTGTGCATAAATCGGTCCTTTGTAATCTACTGCGGCATATCTGGTGTTCATTCCAAACGTACTTGGATCATTGTCATTCACTAGGGGTATTGTATTTTTGTACAGCAATATCCCAGAACAATTGATACACAAAGAATTGTCCGTACTGTTCACAATGGGGCAACAAGCAGGATAATAACCAGCCTACCGGGTAACTATCAATTCCCTATAGTGCCAACCCACCAATGTGACATTCTGTTCTTCCATGGAAAAGTTGTCGCAATATGTGTTGTTATCACACCCTGGATAACCCATTCCCAATGGCTTTCTATAATATAGACAAGGACCTGGATAGCCAAAACCAAATACTCCCTTCACTTCAGTGAATTGCGTTGGACGAGTATATGTATAGTTCACAAGAGATAATGGGTATGTAGTCCATAAACTAGTGACAGACTCAGTGGGGTAGCAAGTGGTCCCTTCTCCAAAGAATCTCTTATCGGTGCCTAGAAACACATTACTCAGGGCTGTCCTTTTCTTCCTTGGTGGGGAAATAATTTTAACCTTGGTACACAAAGACACATCCTGATCATTTTCCAAAACCCATGACACCCCACACAATATGATCAGCAATAAAACCAGAAGAGCAACACGTGTCATTTTCTTCTTACGGGTCCATACCACATTATGCGGGGCAACAAGAATCACTGGCTGCTCTTCCTCAGCAACCAACCTACCAAAGGGATGCATAACAAATGACGAAATGGGGGCAAAATGCAAAGGAAATATACAAGTTCCCAGTGTCCGTAGCCTCACTGGTAGAGGCTCCTATTGTCCATCAATACGTTGGCGCTCTTGAGCACCGGCAGTGGAGCTTGCTCTGTCCTAAGCTCGTATCCCATGTCGATCACAATGGTATACCTCTATGGTATACTTTGGTCTTCCCTATCTAACGTTCAAACAACTAACTGAAATAAGCAAAAGATCCTTCACCAAGCTTTAATAAATCTCCATTGGTACTATAACTCAGTACAGCCTATCTTACACAGTCCATCCCTAATCTCTTTTCTCCTTGGATCCACTTTCCCTCAGCTGAGGGCACAAATTGTACCTGGTATCACCAGGCTCTGCAGGATCGGTGAACAACGGCTCTCGAATAGCTCGTATTTCTGGAGGAACAGCCGCATTCAAAATGTCGTCATTTTCCTTATCCGTCTGAGTCTAAATTAGTTGGGCATCGCTGAATGGAACAAACCGAGGCACTTGCTCGCACTCGGAGTCCCCGATGCCGTCCTTGACCCACTGATCGTAGGGTAGAGGTAGAGGAACCCTCCGACAATGGGTGGCATGCACCCAGTTCTTTCGGCCAGCAACCTTTACAGCAGTACGCATCACCAGCAGGACCTGTTCAGGCCCCTTCCATCGCGGCTCCAAACTTTTCTTTCACTGAAAATTCCGGAGCAGCACAAAGTCACCAGGCTGAATGTCGTGGCCGGGTCCCTCTGGTGTAGACAGCAGGGAATCCCGCACCTGTTGGTGAAAAGAACGTAAACTTTCTGTTACCTGGCCAAGATAATCGATCAACACAGGGTACTCAATATCCGAAAACCTGCGAGGACACGGGACACCCCAGACATTTGCCGGGCATCCAAACACGACCTCATAGGGTGACAGTCCTGTTCTAGAATGAGCTGTCATTCTCGTTGACAGAAGTTCTAATGGTAAAGCATCTGGCCACTGTAACCCTGCTGTCTCCTGAATTTTTGCCAGTTTAAGTTTGAGAGTACCATTGTACTTCTCAACCAATCCCGCTGACTGTGGATGATTGGCAGCATGAAATTTCTGCTTCACATGAAGACCCTCACAAATCAATTGAATCACTTTTGCATTAAAATGACTTCCGTTGTCACTCCAGATCACTCGGGGCAAGCCGAAACGAGGAAAGAACTCCTTCAAGAGTACCTTTGCAGTCGTAATGGCTGTATTGTCTTTCGTGGGATAAGCCTCAAACCATTTACTGAATGCAAATACAACCACCAAAACATACTTAAGATTATTGCATCTCTCTAATTCAATGTAGTCCGTTTGAAGGACTTCAAAAGGGAAGGTGGGTGGTGCAAAATTACCAGGTGGTGCTCTTCCCAGGATTATGCATCATGCATACCATACAATACTTCACTAAATGCACAGCTGTCTTAGAGATATTGTCAGTTTGTCTTACGGGATCTAATAATTTACAAATGCCTTTAGCACTAATATGAGCTGGACCATGGGCCATAGTAACCACAGGAAGAACATATGCATCTGGTAACATCCATCTCTGTTTCCCTGATTTATCAATCCAACATCCTTCCTCATTCAACTGTGCTGTACTTTCCTGCCATACCGCTAACTCTTCTATCGTGGCTTCACTCTGTATTTCCATTACACTTTCAAGGGTATCTTCAAAAATGACAATCTCAGGAACCCACCTAGCTGGACCTGCTACAAACATTCTTTTCATCTTTGTCCGGGCCGCTTTCTTAGCTGTCTGATCTGCAGAAGCATTTCCTCTACCTATATCATCAGTGACCTTCCGGTGGGTGCTACACTTCACAATTGTTAATTTCTTGAGGAGTGTCAAAGCAGACAAAAGCCTCAATATGAGGTGCCCATGTTGGATTTTGGTGCCATACGAGGTAAGGAACCCTCTCTCGTCCCAGAGTTGCCCAAAATTATGCGCGACCCCAAAGGCATACTGGCTGTCAGTATAGATATTGACAACCAGTCCCTCGCTCAATTCACAAGCTCAAATAAGGGCAACTAACTCGGCAGCTTGAGCTGATTGATAAGGGACCGTGATGTCTCTACTACTGTGTGCAGTGTGGTAATAGCGTAGGCTGCAGTTGTAGTGCCATCTGGTAACTTCAATTTCAAAGAACTTTATTCGGTTACTATGAGAAAGATAACCATAAAAGCACAATTGATGAATCACACATCTGGTAACTTAAAACAAGAGCCATCAACATATAGTTCCCCTTGTGGGTCAGATAAGGGAACATCAGTCAAGTCTACCCGTCCTTTCGTCTCTTCCTTCGTTCGAAGATGCAATCATGTTTGTCAACTTCATCACTCTCGGAAGGGAGGGGTAGTAACGTGGCTGGGTTCAGTGTAGCACATCTATTAATTGTGATATGTTTAGCAAACAATGTCAGTTCATAGCTGGTAAGACGTGCACTGGTGATGTGCTGTGTCTTTGTCTTATTCAAAAGCGTGTCCACAGCATCGGGTACCATGACTGTGAGGTCATTATCAAGTACGAGCCCAGCCAATTGTCTGATCGAAGTGGCCACAGCCACGACCGCTCTTAAACAACTCGTGAGGGCTCTCGCGACGGGATCAAGCACAGCAGGGAAATAAGTACACGGCCATTGCTTATCCCCAAATTTTTGTGTTAGAACAGAAAGCACGCAGCCAGCCATCTCGTGGACATAGAGCACAAACGGCTTGCCATAGTTAGGTGTACCAAGCACGGGAGCCAAACAAAGCGCAGTTTTCAATTGCTCAAAAGACTGCTGCCATTCAGGCATCCAGGGCAAAGGCTCATGCACTTCTTTCGATGTTAATGTAAGCAAAGTTTTAATTAGTAGGGAGTAATTAGGTATCCACTGGCGACAGTAGGAAGTGATACCTATAAAAGCGCATACATCTTGAAGGTTCGGGGAGTGGGCATTTTAACAATGCTACTCATACACTCAGGGGTCAATCTCCTACCCTCATTCGACAGTAGGTGACCTAAATAGGTGACCTCCTGTCGACAATACTGAAATTTAGAAAGAGAAACTTTATGTCCATGATGAGCTAAATGCAGCAACAATTTAACTGTACTGTCTTTACAACCTTGTTCTGTGTCAGAAGCGATGAGCAAGTCATCAACATACTGCACCAATACATTACCTGAGGCAAGCGAAAGGGAATCCAGCTGCCTCTTTAAAGCTTGACTCTAAATACTGGGACTCTCTGTATATCCCTGAGGAGCTCGACAGAACCTAAAGCTCCTACCAGCTACGGTGAACCCAAACAGATATCAACTATCTGGATGAATAGGAATACTGAAGAATGCATTTTTCAAATCAATAACAGAAAACAATTTAGCAGTAGAAGGAATCATTGTCAAAAGGGTGGTAAAATCAGGAACCACCGGAAACTGGGGGACCACAATCTTGTTAACTTCGCGCAGGTCAATCACAAAACAATAAACATCCTCCTGATCATCAGGGGAACCTGAGGGTGTCCGTTTAAGAACCAGAAGAATAGGACTATTACAAATATTTGCAGACGTCTCTTCAACTACACCCTTTTGTATCAAATCCTGAATAATCTGTAGAAGGGCTCGTTCTCCCGCCTGAGGTATCTTATACTGAGGAATACGAGGCAAAATAGCATTGTCTTTAACCTGTATCGAAACTGGCGGTATGTGCAACAGTCCTACATCTGTATCACCTGTCGCCCATAGAGTGGATGGTACATTAGCAAATTCAGCGGGAAGAGGGTGAGAGAGACACTGTTTAGTACTCACATTTGGGCCCATTGTCATATAAACATCTTCCGGGGAACAATAAATAGTAGCATGCAATTTCTTCAAACCCATAAAATTTTCTCCACAATTTGAGGTCAACAAAAACAGAGAATCCACAGTAAAAGGACCAACAGTCAATGCAAGGGATTGGGAAATGGGGCTTACAACCAGTACACCTGAAAAACCTACCGAAGCTTCATTATGGCCAGACAGAGCTGCCCCAGGGACCAAATGTCGAGAAACAGAACTCTTCGTCGCACCTGTGTCCACCAAAAATTCCTTAGTCGAGCCTTGCAAATCCGCAGTGACATAAGGACCACGCTGATCTACTAGTATCGGTCCCTCACTCTGTCCATGGCTATCCTAGCTGTAAGACATCCCTGTCACCTCATCCGTATCATAATCATCATGATAATACTGTTCATCGCGAGGGTCATCAAAGTAATTGGTATCAGAATGACCCTGTGAGACCGCAGCACTCTGAGCTCTATCGGTCCCACGAACTCGTCCACGAGGACCTCGCCCTCTATGGACTGCGCCTTTTGCAAAAGCATAGGACACTCGCTACGCCAATGACCCTCCTCCTTGCAATATGCACACTGATTCGACCCCAAAGGTGCCGTGGTCGCCTGCCTACTAGTGCGTGAAAGCTGTCTGGCAGGACCACCACGTCCTCTACAATTCCCCCTAAACGCTTGCTGTAACAACACCTTCGTCTTCAACTCCTTATGCTTTTTATCTGTCTTCTCCTTCTCCTTTTGGTCACGGTGTTCATAATATTGAGCCATATTAAAAAAACAGAAGGGGAAGAAGTGGACCAAGTACTCTCAGACACCTGCAAACGAGTCTCAATTTCAGGAAGTAGATTATAAACAAATCTATCAACAAACAACCAAACTCCTCCCTCGATGGACATATCCTGCCCACTTTAGCCCAGAAACATATCTTCAAACCAAGTGAAGAAATCAGACACACTTTCATCCTTCTTCTGTAGACAAGACGTCAGCTTATCCCAACTCACTTTCTTTGGCGGAATAAGAGAATGCATATATGTAATAATACGACCGGGCAAAGCAAGTATATCAGCTCGAGGCTTATCACCTGGCTTCCTTTCCTGATCCCATCCCTTAATCTGGTCCCAGGTGCCACCCAACTCCGAAACATGATCCTGAGTATGAAACTGTCTCCAAATATCAACCAGAACAAGAAGACCAAACAACATTTCGATATCAGCAAGAGTCATTACAGTAGAAGAGGCAGCTTCAGTCAACTTTGTAATAAGCAGTGGGATTCTTCCTCGGATCAGGCAAATGAGTCTTAAGGGATCAAACCTCACTTCTTTTCCACGGTGTATAAACCCATTGTTCCTGAAAACGGGGTGCCACACCCGGTCTGGTGACAGTACCGTGCTGATCCGTTAACTCTGGTACTTCTGGGTGATATATAGGATGAACCTCTTGCATCGGAAACTGAGACACCGGGGTAGGACTCTTCTCATGCAACCTACCCCTATAAGCAATTAACGTCGTAACATTCCCGAAAACTTGGCCGGGCTCCAAACTGCTAGCATAAACAAGATCTATAATATCATATAGAATTTGCGGTGCATCATTCCCAAAGTGTTGCTGCCAAAGACTAATCAACGTAGCAGACATATGTTTAAGAGCATGCTGCTGTACAAAGGGCTCAAAATCTCGCATAGCTGCCCAAACATCCTCCACACTATAAATGGGATTACGACCCCACTGTGCAGCCTGATTAGCTATTACTTGTTTTTCTTCATCCCCCACCCCAGACCTCACTAATGGGCCCATTCGTTCCATAAATTTCGTCCAATCCTATCCTCAAATCCGCGTACTGGTGTCTCAGTACTCAAAGAAGTCGGAGGATGAAAAACCATAGAAGGAGAAGCAACAGAAGTGCCAGGTACAATCGTCGCTGGCACTTGTACGGGAGGAGAGAGAACAGAGGGTACAGGAGTCGAGACAGTACGTGTGCTAATAGTCATAGTTGCCAAAGATGGTGAAGGCAAAGAAGGAGCAGAGGGTGCCGTAGCCAAAGCCGTCAAAACAACAGTTGTAGATACGGGAGCAGCTGGAGCAGATACAACAGGCTGCTGCGACTGTAAGGGAACAGTGGGGTATATCCTCTGCGGAGCATATGGAGGCGGGGATCGAGTGTCTAGCAATTCCTCCACAAACGTATCTGTTTCCTCTTGGGCCAAATAAGATTTATCAATATGCAACCGAAACCTCCTATCTTCACATTCAACTCCTGCCTCTTGCTTCTCTCTATCATATGCTATAGCTTTTTGAGTCAGTGTTTGCATCTTCCCCTTCCATGCATCTTTTTCCATCTTCAATCGTCTCTGTTTAGCTACTTTCTGCCATGTTCTGAGGGAATCAAACATAGACTGTCTACTTCGTCTTTTACATAACTGTTCCTGTAAAAACCCAATCCTTTGTTCATCAAAAGTGCCCATCAATGGCCACTGTAACTCGGCATTGTCCCTGGTATATTTGTGCCATAATGAACTAAACATAAAAGGGCCAAGACCATGCTCACATAGATATCAAAATTAGGAGTGCCTTCTGAAGGCGCCGGCTGGGCTTCTTCTAATCGAGCATCTGCAGAACAACAAAGACAACACAAAAAGAAAAACTTACTAATTTCAGGCATTTTCAAAAAGGAAACAAATTCATTATTTTTGCCTGGCAAAGCAATTGCAAGTGCTTTTATCAAAAACAGTCCTCAGGCCGTACCAAACTCAAACCACAATGGTACCATATCCACAAAGAACCAAAACAAACTCACCTGATACAAGTAGTACAAACGAACCGATTCTCCACTGCCGACTCTTCAAACCAAACGGTCAGACCCAAGGGTTTCGCCGTTCAGGACTCCAGTCGGGATGACCACTGGGCGAGGCACCGTTCGGCAGGATGGAAGGGGCAGCTGCGAGCAATCGATACTCCTCGTGCAGGAATCCCTGAACCGTCAGTCCGACCCGAAGATAGCCTCGACCTCCCCTCCGTCCGCGAAAAGGTGATGGGTCACTCACCCAAAGGAGTCCCTGTTCGGGTGCCAACTGAAGGAAGTGGCCTGATTCGGGTCACTGGGGTCACTAATGACCACCTCTCAGCATTCCATACCAAATGAAGAGTCGGTCAGACAGTAGAAAATACAAACCAATAATTGTTTATTCAAAATACACTCAGAGCGGAGCCCAGTCTGCCTAGTCACTAAGAGTGCTGCAGAGGGACTAAAATCGACAAGCATAAAGATATATTTAGCACATTTTGTAACTGGGCTAGAACACGCCCATAATGGAATTTTCCAGGCAGGTGCTGCAAAGCAATGAAAGCAAAAAGAAAAAAAATCTCAGTGCTCATATCTCATACAAAGTTACAAAGTTCAAGGCTGCTCCAGTCGGCCCCGCCACCAGACAAGTGAGAGAGGGCCTCTATCTAGTGAGAAAGGTAGGCGCTAATAAGAACAGTCTATTCATTAGTGAAGCAAAACCCAACCTTGGAGAAATGAAACCTAGCAGAAGCCTTTTCTCAGAAATAGCGAAGGATTAGTTTCGATCTTGATTCAAAATGGCGCCTAAATAGAAAATGGTGCAAGCAAAAACAAGGGACACCCTACTCACTAGGAACCAGGGTCAATTATGTGTGACAGAACAGGGGTTCCTGTGGAAAAATACTTATTAATATTAATAATATTATGCACAATCGCAATGATTATGGGTTATGTGGATGTCAGAAAGAAAGGAGACCCAGAACACTTCCGTTTGTGTTTATAATGGATTTTTGTATTTATAAAGAATATACAAATATATACATGAAGCAAACAGTTTCAAGTAGTGCTTAGTGTCCCCAGTGTGAATGGAACCAAAAAACAAAAACTAGTGATTTTGTGACATATAAATAAAACTCGGTTTCCATCATTTTGAAAGGCGACCATCTATAATTTTATATTAGTCACAGCCATGTATACAATAATCATAGCTGTTCACAAAGGTTCGCTTAACACAGTTGTCGACGACGTTTTGACCCTACAAAGGATATAGGGTCTCTTCAGGACCTATGGATATAGGGACATCTGAAATAATCGGTTTGCGCAGCCATGTGAAAAATGTGAAACACCGGTCAAGTGAAAGAAGAGAAATAAAAGAATACTCACACTGGACCCAGCCGGGTACCCAGTGTGAGAAACGCGATGAAGGGCTGGCAACCACGGATAAGCACAGCAGGGCAATTGCTATTGTATGAAAGCAGGACTTCCCTGTGAATTGAATTAGGTGTGAGATTTCTCTCAAGGCAGGGCCAATGATGTATGCTGGGCTAATGCTCCAATTAATGTAATGTTAGCTTGAACGTGGGTACCCAATCGTCCCATCTGTTCAGGATGTAATCTTCTGAATGAATCAGCGGAATTTAGAAAGCTATGCTGGGTCCTCATTGCATTGCACCAGAGCAGGCGCCCTGTGAGGACCCAGCATAGCTTTCTAAATTCCGCTGAAACGTCGTCGACAACTGTGTTAAGCGAACCATTGTGAACAGCTATGATTATTGTATACATGGCTATGACTAATATAAAATTATAGATGGTCGCCTTTCAAAATGATGGAAACCGAGTTTTATTTATATGTCACAAAATCACTAGTTTTTGTTTTTTGGTTCCATTCACACTGGGGACACTAAGCACTACTTGAAACTGTTTGCTTCATGTATATATTTGTATATTCTTTATAAATACAAAAATCCATTATAAACACAAACGGAAGTGTTCTGGGTCTCCTTTCTTTCTGACATCCACATAACCCATAATCATTGCGATTGTGCATAATATTATTAATATTAATAAGTATTTTTTCACAGGAACCCCTGTTTCTGTCACAAATAGAAAATGGTGCAGCGAATGCTAACTTACATAGGATAATGCGTAAGCAGGAACATTTCTAGTCTAACTCAATTTACAAGCTAAAATGCCCATGCTCTAAAAGGTACATTGGTAGCACTAAGATCCAAGTACATAAAATAATTTTACAGCACTTATGATCTATAAAAAAACAATGACAACACCTATCCTGTAGCGAGACACTTCAAAGACTGCCACAGAAGTGACTCTAGTCTCCGAACATACAGTGTAGTGGACAGTGTGAAAAAATAACTACGCGGAGGAGACAGGGAAAAAGCACTACAGCAACTAGAATGCAAATACATCCAGAGAGTAGGCACAACGGAGCCAACAGGGTTGAATACAGATGAAGAAATGTATACATACTTATGAAAAATTGTAAACTTACAGAGTCGTTTCCTCAGTCATTTTTAAATATTTTAAAGTAATTTGCTTTGAGAATTGCACAAACAACGCTATTGTCTTTCCACATAAATCAAACAATGATGGTCATTTTTGTTGATTTATTTACAGGAGTGCATGCCGAGGGTGCAATCTGCAACAGATGAGGACCATCATTGAAATGCAAAATTCTTTTTGATTTATTTTTATTTTGGGCGGATTTAATGGGTAATGGCCAGAAACACTGATATAACATTATTTTAAATTAAATTTCAGACAGGTGTACATCTAATTGGAAGTTGTTGGCCCAATGGGGCACGATTGAGCTACTGGAACTTTGGTGAACCATGTTGCATTTATTCAAAGCCACTAATGAAATATGAATTAATGGCAGTTCTGAAATGATATGCCCAATGGGACTAAATGTTGATAAAAGAAAGAAGGAAAAGGGGACATTCCTGTGCAGTTTGAATAACAAGAAAATAAGTCGTGTTTTAGGAGCAAGATACTTTTGTATAGAAGCACATATGCACCTTTGCTTCTCTAATATGGCCACCATGTAAAAACAAAACATTTAGTCTGTCCACTGTGTTTGCTAAATGTATGTTAAAAGTAAGCATTGACTGTGCGCAGACATTGCGGAAAAGGATGACCAACCCAAAATGCACCTGACGCCGACATGGTGATCTGCTGAGTTCACTCCAAATACTAAAATTGAAATAAAATACAATTTAAAGCTTTGCCCAGAGTAACGTTCTATTGTCAAATGTGACAGAAGTAGCTGGATGTCAATATGCCTGGGCGAGGGCGTTTCACGTGCACCCCCGGTGATCAGGTCGCACGCCAGCAGTACGAGCAGACCTGGTATATGTATATATCGCCAGTAGGTAGTTATAGTTAGGACCAAAGTTTCCATAGGAAAAGCATTTTTTGTTTTGCCAATAACTTTTGTGCCGCTTGACGAATCTTCACAAATGTTCCCAAAACGTCCCCTTTTTGGTTCAGCTGCTGTGTTGAAAGTGTCGGAGTGAGCTATTAAGTGGGGGCCGATAAAAAAGGGGGTCCCAAACATGTTTTCCCCATGTTATGTCTGTGGGTATTTTTTATTCTTTGAACATAACTACAGCCCAAACCGCCGAACAGAATGACACCAAATTTGGCAAAAAGCAAGATAATGGTCCGGAAAGGACGCTTTTGTAATTTGACAAAAATCTGTTCAGTAATACCAGAGATATTTAAGTTTAAAAAATATAGATATATGGGGACGTGATTGACCGTGACCCTACTGAAATATGATTGGCTGCCAACACTTCAACCAGGAAGTGTTGGCAGCTATCTTGGACTCGCCTCAAAGCAGAGTCTCGTAAAAAATATAGAAAAGGGAGCACGGTAGGAATACTCTGACCCCCGAGATATGATGGGGGGATGTCCCACAGGGACCCTGCCGGGGGTTAAAAGCATTCTTTTTAAAAATTTGCTGCGAAATCACTAGTTGACCACAGATCCATGGCAAAATGATCAAACAAAGACATGCAGGCTCCTGTGCGTCTTTTATAAGAAGCCCCCGGGTGGGCCAAATCTCACGTGGCATGTTTTAAAAAATATGCAGGGGATGCCCATGCAGCACCCCTGCATCCCAGGGACCGCCATCTCCCCAGGTCAAACAATAATAAACATGCAGGGGGCCCACACAGCCTCCCTGCAGCCCTGGGGACCGCCACCTCCCCGGGTCTATTTACTAAATTTGTGCAGGGGAGACTCGTATGGCCTCCACCACAGCCCTAGGGACTGCCACCTCCTGTGACTAATGCAATGGGGGGCCTCATGGACCCCTCTGCCCCGGGGACCACCACCTCCACAGGGGCTTTAATTTTTGATAAGGGGTGGGGTGCCTCACAGTTCCCCCGGGCCCTGGGGACCACCACCTTCTGGGGCCAAGGTGCATTTTAAGAAATGGAAGGGGAGCAGTGTGGCCCCCCCTCCTGGGCCGTTCTCGGCCCCAGGGACCACCACCTCCCCGGGGCAGGCCCTTAATAAAATAAGGAGGGGGCACTTGGCCCCTCGCCTGGAGCCATTCATGGCCCTGGGGGCCACCAATCCCCAGGGCCAGCTCCTGCTATGTCCCGGTTTGCCCACTACCGGGATATAGCTGTTTTGCTATGGCTTGGCAGGAGCAAGCCATAGTAAACTGTGCTCTGCTTTGAGCAAGCGAGAGCATTTTGCTCTCGCTTGCTCAGAGCGGAGCACAATTGCTTTTACACATAGGGAGCTGCATGTTAGCAGCTACCTATGTGTAAAAGCGATTCTGTCTCCCGAGGAGCTAGCAGGGACCGCAGGTGCCTTGATGCTGCCCATTGCGGTCCCTAACACTAAAATGTGGGGGCACTGGGTGGGACCAGGTCACTCACAACAGAGGCTGGGCCCAGGGCGATGTAGTATGTTAGGTCATAAACAGCGCATTAAGGGGCGTAAGTTATAGTTAGCTCAAGTAACTATAACTGGTGATTTTCACTGGTTTTGTAAGAGTGAAATCTCAGCCTAACTATAATGTCCCTGTTACCTTTGTTTTTTTCAATGAATTTCTAAGGTTTTGTATAATTCTATTTCCTAACCATAACATCCCTGTAACCTTTGTTTTTTTGTGAATTCCTAAGGTTTTTTCTTATTCTATTTACTAAATATAATGTCCCTGTAACCTTTAGGTTTTTTTAGTGATTTTCTAAGGTTTTTTCTAATCTATTTCCAAACTGTAACATCCCTGTAACCTTTGTTTTTTCCAGCAAATTTCTGTTTTTTAAAAATTCTATTTTCTAACAATAACATACCTATAACCTTAGTTTTTTTAATGAATTTCTAATGTTTTTTCTAAATATATTTTGTAACTATAACATGCCTATAAGCTTTGGTTTTTAAACCAAATTTCTACATTAAAAAAATTAAAACTACAATATTTGTTTATCATTTGCTATTTTTCATATATTGCGTGAGTCTCTTAAAAGGTCTGTGAATGGGTGCATGAGTGTCTTAGTGGGTCTTGAGTGGGTTTATGACTGTCTGAGTGAGTCCATGAGTGGGCTCATGAGTCTTTGAGCAGGTCTGTCAGTGAGTGTATAAGTGTCTAAATGGGTCTTGAGTGGGTGTATGCCTGTCTGACTGAGACCGTGAATGGGTGCATCACTCTCTGAGTGGCTCTGTGAGTGGGTGCATGAGTTTCGAAATGGGTATTGAATGGGCGTATGACTCTCTGAGTGAGTCTGTGAGTGGGTGCTTCACTCTGTGAGTGGGCATTTAAGTGGGTGCATGAGTGCATAAATAAGTCTTCAGTGGGTGTATGGCTGTCTGACTAAGTCCGTGAGTGTGTGCACTACTCTCTGAATGGGTCTGTGAGTGGGTGCGTGAGCATCTGAGTGGGTCCATAAGTGGGTGCATAAGTCTCTGACTGGGTCTGTGAGTGGGAGCATGAGTCTGTAAATGGGTCTTGAGTGGGTGTATGGCTGTCGAGTGAGTCCATGAGTGGGTGCATGAGTCTCTGAATAGGTTTGTGAATGGGTGCATGAGTGTCTAAATGGGTTTTGAGTGGGTGTATGACTGTCTGATTGAGTCCATGAGTGGGTGAATGAGTCTTTGAGCAGGTCTGTGAGTGGGTGTCTGAGTGGGACTGCAAGTGGATGCATTAGTCTCTGAGTGGGTCTGTGAGTGAGTGGATGAGTCTCTGAGTGGGTCTGTGAGTGGGTGCATGAGTCTCTGAGTAAGTGTGTGAGTGTCTCAGCGGGTCTGTAAGTGTGTGGATAACTCTGTGAGTGGGTTTATGAGTGGGTGCACGAGTGGGTCCGTGAGTGAGTGCATGAGTCTCTGAGTGTGTCTGTCACTGGTTGCATGACTCTATCAGTGGGTCTGTGTGTGGATGTGTGAATGTCTGTGTGACTGTGAGTGCATGAATTACTCCGTAAATCAGTGTTTAGATGTTTTTTAAAACTGTTTTTCACTGGGGTTTGCGACTCTATCACAATGTTACACGGGGGCTGCGCTGAGCACTGAGACAGGGTTGCAAATCCTCGCGTGTGGAAAAAGAAGAATAGTTTATGACATTTTTTAACTAAAAGACTTACTTCACACACCCTACAATACAGTCATGGGAACAGGGTATTCATATCCTGACCTCTTCTATACCTTTTCCTATGTACAAATGTTCCCTGGGATCTGGCTCCAGCTTCATCAAATGGCTGCCCAATCCCTAATGATATGCGCGACTCCAACCGCGGCATTACAGGGGGCTATGCTGGGTGCCGCGATGGAGTCGCAACCTCAACCGTGTGAAAAAAAGGAACTTGCCTTTGGAAAACTTATTAATAAAACATCATCAGACCCCTACAACACATCCATGGGGTCAAGGTACTCCTACCCTGACCCCTTTTAGCTTTTTCAATCACTTTTTACAATCCCCGGGTCAGCTCCGCATCATGAAATGGTGGCTGCAACATTTTCCTCAGCTTGCGACAAGCCAATTACAACACTCCTCCTGTCACATGCGTTTGCGTAGCCCCCTGCGTTAGATTCACGAGCCCTTCACTTTCCTATCTATACAACTGGAATTTTCTTTAAATAACTCTGTAACTACTGAATGGATTTACAACAATTCACAAAAAGTTCACTTTCTAGACCAACAGCTACATTTCTGCCAAACCTGGTGTAATTCCATTTAGCAGTTAGGGCTGTAGCCTTGTCTAAAATTTCCTATGGAAATTAACATGGGGAAAATGTGTTTGGGGACTTTGGGACCCCCCATTTGTCTCAGCCATCACTTTATTTTTTTTTTATTGAACTGAATTAAAACTTGCAATGAATGACTTTAACAATACAAGCAGTTATTATTAGTTTGTACAAATAAAATTCAATCTATCCTCTAACTTATAACTAAAATCCTTTTCCCTCCTTTCTCATCATCTACAGATTTTTCTCATATACCTATCACAGAGGGTACGATGTGCAAATAATGAATAATAAAGTGCTATGCAGAGCCATTTTACAATAATCCAATTATTACCCAGAGGGGGCGAGCTAATCCCTCGCATTCTAGATGCATAGAATAAAGTGCAGTGCATAATAACATTTACATAGTAGAACACAAAAGTTTTCACTAACACACTTAACTCATCTCACTTTGATCTAAAACACTGAATAATAAAGTGCTGTGCAGAGCCATTTTACCATAATCAAATTATTAAATTCAACTTTTCCCCAGAGGGGAGGAGCTACTCCCTCGCATTCTAGATGCATAGAATAAAGTGCAGTGCATAATAACATTTAAATAATACAACCCAAATAAATTTTTTCGCTAACACACTTAACTCATCCCACTTTGATCTAAAACACTGAATAATAAAGTGCTGTGGAGAGCCATTTTACCATAATCAAATTATTAAATTCAACTTTTCCCCAGAGGGGGGAGCTACTCCCTCGCATTCTAGATAGATAGAATAAAGTGCAGTGCATAATAACATTTAGATAATAAAACCCAAAAATGTCACTAACACGCTTAACTCATCCCACTTTGATCTAAAACACTGAGCCTTTTACTTCCCATTTTAGTCCATAAATTTCCAGACTGCTAAGAATTTCCTAGTGGCCCCTACCCTTTTTGCATAAATTTCCTCGAAGGTTTTAGCACATTGCATTTTTCTATACCAATCATGTTGGGTTGGGATTTTTGCTGTCTTCCAGTTCTGGAGAATCAAGGAACGAGCCACCAAAGCAGAAATCACTATAAATGCTTTCTCTTCTCTGGGGATTGGGGTATTCGATCTTTGCCTTACAAACCCAAATAATGCGATCTCTGGTTCTGGTTTAAGTTTTCTCCGTAAACTTTTATTAACAGCGGAGAACACTTCTTCCCAAAACTGGGTTAAGGACGGGCATGTAAAGAAAATATGAAGCCAGCCCCCCAGCCCCTTTTGTTGACAACAAAAACACTTGTCCTCTACCTCTGGATACATCTTATGTAGGGTACTCGGTGTATAATAGGACATCCAGCTGGATAGAAATGCCATTCTTTTAAAATTAGCAGCTCTTAATAATTTATTTCCATGCAGCGAAATCTCCTGCCACTCTAGTTCTGAAAACGTACATTGAGTTTCTTGGGAGATTTTATCTAGAAACCTTGTTACTACATGGTTACCCCTTTGGTCCCGCAGTAATCTATACCAATTTCCGACACCCCTTAAGTTAGCTCTAAAAAGAGCTGGCAATAGAGAGGCCGAAGCACTCAACGAAAAACAAAATTTCTTCACCAATTGAATAATCCGGAGAAAGCAAAAAAAATACAAATTACAGCTGGTTCCACATCTAGCCTGAATCTCCTGCCATTTTATACATCTCCCCGCAACCACAAAATTACCTAGCTCCTTAAAGCCTTTACTTTCCCAAAATCTTATCTGACTATTTCTGATATAAAGGCCCAGTGTTTTACACTCCGTAAGTTTTCAAAAACTCATGGCCCCCTGTATTCGCCTTTGTATGATAAAATGCACAAATTCTTTCTCCAACACCCCGCAATGTGTCTTGTAATAAGTCTTTTTTGTTGTTTGGCCGTTTTAATAAAAACTGAAGTATACGATACTGCTTCCTGCACCATCTTATCCATTAAAAAGCTAACCAGCGATTCCTTACCATCTAACATTCTAACCATTATATCCACCAGAGTTGCCTCATAGTAAGTTCGTATCTCTGGAAGTGCCAAACCCCCTTGTCTGATATCGAGTTGGATGACTGAAAGTCTTACTCGTGATGCTTTTTTATTCCAAATAAATTGTCGAATCATAACTTCCAACTGTTTAAAATATGCAATGTTAATTTTTATGGAAACATTCGAGAATAGAAATATTAATAATGGTAAGATGGACATTTTTATAAGAGCTACCCTATCGAATATTGTGAGTGGTAGAAGAGTCCATCTATCTAATAAGTTTCTAATCTTTGTAGCCACTGCTCAATAATTCATAACTTTTTGTCACGTAAATCCCTAAATAACGAATAGGCGCTGAAGATTGGGCTTGCCATTGCAAAAACTCGGGCAAAGTTTGACTACTTGCATTAAGTAATAAAATTTCCGTTTTATTATGGTTAATTTATATACCCTCCAATAGCTTCAGACCGCTTAAATTCAGTCAAGATTGTCCTGATATTCTGTTCCTCTGGCCTAAGGTAAAGGATAATGTCATCAGGGAATAATTTTAATTTTGGCATTCCTTCCAAGGGCGCTTGAATCTGCAAGTTAGCCCTTATTTTTGCAGCAAGAGGTTCTATAAAAAATGCGAATAAAGCGGGTGATAAAGGACATCCCTGACGGGTTCCTCGCCTTATAGCAACTCTTCCTGCTAGCTGCGAATTTATAACTTGCGCCTGAGCCCCTTGATATAGATTTGCCAACATTTGTGTTATTTGCATTGGGAAACCGACCTTTGTGAGGACTAAGAAAAGAGTTTCCCAATTAACTAGGTCCAATGCTTTTTCGGCATCGACCGTCATTATAAGAACAGGTAGTTTATTTGAATTTAAAAAATCAAGCGCTTGGACTAGGAACCCAGTGTTGGATGACATATATCTACCAGAGACGAACCCCGTCTGATCTTTATGAATAATCTTCTGAGCTATTGGAGAAAAACGATTTGCCCAAATCTTCATTAAAATTTTATAGTCAACATTCAGCAAACTAATTGGTCTGTACGAATTAACGATTTTAGGGCACTTATCTTTTTTAGCAAAACATATTATCGTTGACTCCTTAAAGATAGAAGGATCTTCTCCTCCCGCTCTTACGAAATTAAATAACTCCAATAAGAAAGGTGTTAATTCTTCTGAAAATACCTTATAAAACTCTGTGGGTAAGCCCTCATTTCCTGAAGCCTTTCCCCCTGGCATTGAAGCTAGGGCACCCCTAATTTCGCTTGAGGTAATTTCAGTACATACCTCAACTGCCTGATCAGTTGTCATACACGGAAGATCAATGTCTCCCAAATAATGGGTTATCGCCTCATTAGATACCATAAACTCAGTTGCATAGAGCTTGTGATAATGACTCAGAAATGCTTGTGCAATTTTTTCCTTATCAATAATCAATGCCCCTGTTTCCGGCTCTATCAGTTCTGAAATTATCATAGACTCCTGTTTAGTTTTACTTGACCAGGCGAGGAGTTTTCCCACTAACTGACTCTCCTCGTATACGCGTTGCTGGTATGTCCTTGAGCTGGCTACTTCCTCAAGAATAAAAAAATTCCCTTAGCTCCTGTTTTGTTCTTGTTAGTTGTTGCTCCAATTCGGAATGCTCCCCCCTGCAACTATCTCTCTGCATTAAGGCTAAATCCACAGCTTGTTGTAGTTTAATTATTTGGTTCCTCCGCATCTTGGATTGTAATGCTGAAAAGGCTATCTGTAGCCTTAAACGCCACCCATATTGAGAAAAGAGTCGCCGTACCATTTTTTTTTCCTGAAAAAATACCTTAATCCATTCCTTCATCTCTTCTACCCATTTACGGATCGAAAGGAGGAGCCGATCCAGCTTCCACCTGGATTTCTCCCGCCTCTCCCCCTCTATTCTTATCTCAATAATAAGCAAAGAGTGATCTGAAAAGGAGTTGGCTCTAATTTCAGCATTAATACAATTGAGATAACAAGGGATCAAAAAAAAATCAATAAGGGGAAGCTGTCTTATACCGCTAGGAGTAGCAAGTAAACTGTATATCGCTTGGATGTAACTCCCGCCATGGATCCATAAAAGATAATCATGTTTCATAGAGCATAAAATCCCTTTCGTCCTCAGTTTTAGCTGTTTTTTCCCTTTATTGGAGGTATCCTTTTTTTAGGTCTTGAATGAAATTAAAATCTCCTCCTAGCACTATTGGGCCCTCTTTGCCTCTAACCAACTCATTGATCTTTATAAGGGCTGTTGGATCATCGTTAATTGGTGCATAAGAGTTTACAAAATTAAACAGTGCCCCATTTACCCTAGCAGTAACCCAAATCCACCTCCCTTGAGGGTCTCTCGTTACTTGATGTATCTCACAGTTAGTTCCTTGAGCAAAATAAATGGCTAGCCCCCTAACTGCAAGCCCTGCTGAGGCAAAGAAGGCTCGAGATAGTATTTAGGTATATACAGTTTGGGAGTATTAGTTTTCAAATGAGTCTCCTGAAGATACAAAATCTGAGGAGAAAAAGAAGTTAGCCATCTAATCAGCCCACCATATTTTTTCTTATTAGATATCCCATTAACGTTTATCGATATCATTCTTAGATTAGAATCCATATTGCATCAAAGAAAAAACTAAAAGCGTACCATTTGTATCTAATATCTACCTTGATAAGTAATATTACTTCTTTAATTCTGCTCTCTTTTTTTCCAATTACCTTACACCCCCCCCTCCCCCATACCCTACCTCCCCCCATCCTTCACCACTTTCCCGTGACCCTTCCTACTCCTGGCAGATGGGGAATAGCCCGCCTTACCCCCTGCCTGCCCTCTTTGCAAACCCCCTATGTCAGGTGCCATGTTGTAGCACCCTAGTGTGACCCACTACCCCGTCCCGCCCCAAAAGGAATAAAGAGAAGAACAAAAAAAATAAAAAGAAAGGAAGAGAAACACAAAAGAAAAGGAGACGAACATAACATAAGAACCAATGTCCATCGTGTCGAACAGTCCAATCTCTTTACTTCTCCTTAGTAATTTTTTGCAATAGTTCCTGGGCTTCATCAAGACTTGTGAACATATGAAATTTGCCTTGGACCAAAACTCGTAATTTCGATTGTTGAACAATGGCCGCTTGAGCTCCCTGTGCTTTAAACAAGAAGCTTAACAAACTCCTTCCGACGACGCGCTGCCGCTGCACTCATATCCAAAAAAATGCGACAGTTAGGAACTTCCCGAGAGGAGAATTGCTTCTTCTGAATCGCTCTGGTCAAAATCTGCTCCTTTAGTCGATAGTCCGCAAAGTTCACTAATATTGTTCTAGGCAATTTTGAATTAGGGAATGGCTCCGCTGGAACTCTGTGTGCCCGTGTGATCGTGAGATCGCCTGAGAACTCGGGAAGGATATTGTCTTTGATAAAGGATTTGACCCACTGGAGTGTTTGTGACCCTTCACAACCTTCAGGGACCCCTACTAGCCGCAGATTCGAATGTCGAGAATGGTTCTCCAATTCTTCTAGCTTGGTTTACAGCAGGTTTTTCTGCTTTTCTATCTATTGAGACCTGCTGCTGCATCGAGGTCACCTGATCTTCCAGGAGAGAGATTCTTGATTCAGCTTCCTGCAGTCTTGCCGGGTAAGATTCAACTACTTCTTCAATTTTTGATAGACGTGCATGAAGTGCTGCTATCTCAGTTGCTTGAGTGGCTTTCATTTCTCTTATCTCGTTAAGAATAAGGTTGAGCATAGCTTTTATATCGCACTGGAAACTTGTCCCGGTCTCCAAGTGCTGAGCCCCAGACAGATCCTCTGATCCTAGCCGTGGTTGATGACTTGATAATAAGTTTCTATCATCCACTACAGTCGACAATGATGATGATGAAGGGTTCGCCAATGGTCGAAAGAGTAGAGGGAGTTCCTGAGCAGCGGACTTGAGACATGGTTGAGCCTGTTCGTCCTGTGCGTCCTGTACATCCTGATCCGAAGCCTGATGTAATAGAGGGAATGGAGGATGCAGAGGAAGTGGAGGCACCTTTGATTTCATAAATAACGAATATTCCTTGACTTTGCCCAGAGGCGTACTGGAAGGATTTTCCTGAATGCTCTCCTGATTCACAGTTTCATCTCGATTCACCACCGGAGAGTTATTAATCAGCCTTTCTCCCATTGTTACCAAGCCAGATGATGCGCAGCCTCGTTCTGATACCTCTGGAGTTAAGTTTATTCCTCTCTGACTGGAGTTTTCCACCCTCTCCTGACTAATGACCCCTTGGCTCCCCACACCATGCTCCAAGACATCGTCTTCAGAACTAATGGGACTAGTAATTGGGGCTGACCCTCGGCGAGCTTTCTGCGCGTGCTCAGCTCTTGCTGTCGCAGAAGCAATCTTCAGCTGTGTAGTACGAATGTTAGTCTTAGGCGCCATATTTTAATCTGGTTGAGCCAGTGCATTAGTAATTTTTAGATGTTTTCCCATCCTGAGCAGGATTTGTTTCTACTAATAAGCCCCACACTGCCCAGCGCAGCCTAATTCCACAGAAAAGTTTGGCTCCTCAAATTTTGTCTTTTTCTCTCTTTTCTTTCTTTTTTCCTCCTTCCCTCTCCCCTCCTCCTTTCTCCCAGGTCTGCTTCTTCAGTGAAAGCAAAGTTCAGTCACTAAATTTAGTACAAAAAAAAAAAAAGCGGAAAAGAGTCAAACTCTCTTGATTTTACAGTTCCTTCTTGTTAATATGCAGTTATATCTTATTGCCGCCTTTTACTCCCAGCACGCTTACTGGCTGTAACTGATGAGGTCTCGCTCTCCTTTGACATCTTGCACCTTTCACACCCAGCAGCGGATTCCTATATGCAGCTCCAGATGCTGCTTGCTCCGCTTTCAACTGCTGAGGAGACTCAATTCACAAACACCGTCTGAGTAAAACGTCAAAGAGGGCCGGGGCATTCTCAATTAAGAAGCCCAAGTAAAAGCGAGTGAAAGCGCCATCTCAGACTCTTTGTTCTAACGGAGCACTGCCTTTTAAATCTGCAGCGGCTGCTCGATATATGTCCAGTATGTAGCGAGCGCCCAAAGCTAAAACAAGACCAGGCGAGGGTAAAGCCGTCACAGCCGCAGTGCACTTTTTCCCCAACCACACGAAGAGCAGCAGCAGCAGCAGCCAGTCACGTTCGGTCGCAGAGAGCCTCACAGCCACAGATCCGCACCAATGGTCGGCAACTTCCCAATGCGGGGCAGGGCAGTGGTCACCTGAGGCCTCGTGTAGGCAGGATTCGCCATAGCCTCCGCCGAGTTTAACCGTCTCAGCCATCACTTGACGGATCACCCCAAAACTCTTAAGGCAGCAGCTGAAGTGAGCATGTGACTAGTTTTGAAAATTTCGCGAACATTCATCAAACAATGCCAAAACAAATAAAAGCTCTTCCCATGGAAACGACATCCCAACTAGAACTACCTACTACGACTGCCAGTAGCTAATGTGTGTGTGTGTATGTGTATGTGTGTGTTTGTATATATATATAGCCGAATAAATTCTTTATTTCGGCCAAAGGCCATAAAAGATTCCATTATAAAATATCATTCATAAGGACTAAAATATATTTAACCAATATTACATAATTTCACTTAAAATCAGTATTTACAATAAAACAATTTAACGTAATAAGATGCTGCTGCTGTATACAGAAAATCAATAATTACATATTCTTAAAAACCAGGCAGAATTCCTCCGTCACAGGTACATATGTCATTAATTTGTCACAACTTTAAACCCCTTTTCCTTCTTATTAAAACCACTGCAAACAAATATCTAGATACAGCGAATATGACGTGTGGTAGGGTACATGTTGTCAACACCCTCAGGGCCTCCTGGTGTTTCCTAAATCCCAGCATGTTACATAGTGGTCTGATCCATTTGCTCCTTGCATTCAGATATGCCGGGCAGAAGAACAGGATATGTGCAATATTCTCTCTGGTATTGTTTTCGGGCCCTGGAGAACAAATAGTGCATAAGGGTCAGGCATGGTCCCCCCCCCCCCATTTTGCAGTATAGCTCTTAATATGCAATATATTGTATCTCATTTTGAGGTACAAAATTCTTGCCAGGGAAGGCTGTACTTTATCGAGGAAATCCTCCCATTTTGGGCTGGGCTTGATGGCAAGGAAGTCAGTTGTTAACTTTCCTAATCTGGGATCACAGTGGAGTGCATTCAATACATGTTGCCAGTATACACCCTTCAATTTATTTTTACAACTTGGCGTTAGCTTGTGTGGTTTTACCCAGTATGATTCAAGACCTAGCTCTAGCAGCCATTTCTGGACAAATCTCAACCATGGAAAGGTGAGACATTGGTCTATCTCCAGTAGTTCCTGGGCTGCTTCTCTGTATCTTACTAGTTCAGGTGTTGTCCACAACCGTATCCAATAGAGCAAGGGGCGTAGAGTTGCAATATGTCCTATTCTCTTTAAATTTAAATCATGGAATATTGGGACGAGCGGAGCTGATTGGGGCAGTCCCAGTATTCTCTTTAGAAATTTATTTTCCGCAATGGTCAATTGCTTGACATTGCTTGCGCCCGATAGCTCTGATCCGTTTAGGGATGCTGCCTGGACTTTAAATGTATATATCTCTAGGGCCGGGGTCACTAACTTACTAATAGTTGATCCATGTTTCTTACAAATTGCCCCTGTTCCATGTGCTAGCCTTAGGGCTGAACGATTAATTTGCTGATTCCAGGTTAGGTTTGTGTCTAGTAATATGCCTAAATAAGTGAAATTAGTGGCATGTTCTAGTACCTCATCGCCCAACCGGAGATTCTTTTTAAAGCCCTTATGTGGGTTTATAGCCATGTACTTGGTTTTGTTAGCATTTATCTCTAAACCCTTTTCTATACAATATCTATTGAAATCATTCAATGTCTTTTGTAGCCCCTTTTTATTCTGTGATATTAAAATGGTGTCATCTGCAAATAGCAGCGCAGGCACCCGATTACCATTCAATTTTGGGGAGTCATTTGCTTGATCTTGTAAGTAATCCACCACATCATTTATGTAGAGTGAGAACAGGGTAGGAGCCAGTACGCAGCCCTGTCTCACTCCTCTCTCTGTTGGTATTGGCTCAGTTAATTCCCCATTCATGCCCCAGCGAACTCTAGCATAGTTCCCTTTGTGTAATCTTCGTAACTGGGTAACTAGGTTGATGGGGACGCCCTGCTCTTCAAGTGTCGTCCATAGTAAGTTTCTAGGTACGAGGTCGAAGGCTGCCCTTAAGTCGACAAATGCCATATAAATATGTCCTTTCCTGACCTTAACGTACTTCCAAATAATACATAAAAGTCTAAAGACTTGGGGCCATATGTATCAAGCCCATTTCCCGTTCGCAAACGGGCCGATTCTCAGAATCGGCCCGTTTGCGAACGGGAACAAGCCTTTTGGGATGTATCATCCAAGAGGCATTCGCAAAATAGAGAATCGCAAAAATTGCGATTCTCTATTTTATGATCGATTTAAGGAATCGCAAATTGCGATTCCTTAAATGAAATGTATGAAGCACCTAAGTTGTGCGATTATGGCTTAAGGAATCGCAAAATTACCACCAACTACAGGTTGGTGGTAACTTGCGATTTCTTTGAGAAATGCATTTTTTTGCATTTTTCAAAGTGGCATGGACGCACATACATGCCCTCAGGGCATGTATGTGTGCCACATGTGCACCCATGCTCATTTCAGGGGTGCAACAGGGTGTCCTTTGGACACTCTTGCAACCTTGAAATTGCATTCTCAATTTGCGATTCTCTAATTGCTAATCGCAAATTGAGAATGTCCTCCCATTCATTCCTATGGGCCTCTAGGCCCATAGGAATGAACGGGGAGGGTTTCCTTAACTGCGATTCGCAATTTGCGAATCGCAATTAAGGAATATGTAGGATTCGCAAATTTTCTTGCGAATCCTACATACATCTCGTTTGCGATTCTCAAATAGCGATTCTCAAAATTCGCTATTTGAGAATCGCAAACACAAACTTTGATACATATGGCCCTTGATCTATTGTACTGGTACGTGGTCTAAACCCTGCCTGGTATGGGGACAATATGTCACTAGTCTCTATCCAACTGTTAAGCCTATTCAGTATCTGTCTAGCAAAGATTTTTTGGGGTATATCTATCAGACTAATTGGTCTATAGTTCTCTGGTTTGTGTTTACAACCCTTCTTGTGTATTGGTACAATTTCGGCCCCTCTCCAACTTCCCGGTATTGGGGCGCCTGCCGCTATTGCATTATTGAGGGCGTTAATATAAGGCACCCATATATTTTTATCGTATTTAAATAAATCACCTGGGAGTTTATCTAATCCCGGGGCTTTGCCTACTTTAATGGAATCTATAGCCATCTCTGTTTCTTGCAGTGAAAAAACAATTGCCCCACAGTCTCCCACAGTAGGGGTTTGCACTCTATCTACATTCTGTAGTAGGGCGGAATTGAAACTTGAGTATAAAACAGTAAAATGGTTGGTCCAGGTAGCTTCGTCCAGGTAGTGCTCGGTTCTTTGCACTTGATCTTTCCCCCCCCATGCTATAATCTTCCAGAACTCTGTCTGATTGTTCATTTTCGCTGCCTCAAAAAGGTCCACCCAGCTGTTTTCTTCCCATACTCGTTTAGCATTTATCAATACTTTCCGGTGAGCGTCCCTAGCATTTCTAACTTGTTCTGCGCTTCCCTGTTTTATTCTTTCTAATAGTGCAGTTTTGGACTTTCTACAATTAGATGTATACCATGGATTTACTTTTGGTTCTCTCTTTTGACCTTGTTCCTTGTTCATCCCATTCTTTTTAGTGAGAAACGGTTCTAATTTAATAACTAAATTCCTTGTGCAGATGTAATAGATAAGTTACTTGCCTCTAAATAAGCGCCCACTATTTCAGTAAAAGTATTATAGATTTTTGTCATAGTTGCCTGGTTACCTATGATTCTCGGCCACCCGATGAATCTTCTATTATTCCCCACTATGTGCTGCACATCGTGTACACCAGTATTTAATAGATCAACCCTTGTTAGGTCAGTTATTACCTCAAGGCTTAGTGGTCGACGGTCGCTATCTTCTCTCGTGTCTATTTTAAAACTTGCTATTCTATTCCAACTGTGGGTGCTAAACATTATGTAGTCAATTCTCGATTGTATATTACCTCATTTAAAAGTATTGAGAGTAGCATTTTCCTCCCCATTGTTAGGTATCCTTCCATTGCATGCCCTTAAATTATGTTCCTTGGTTAGCTGCACTATCTGTAGCGCCACATTGGTGCAGGGTTTTGGGGGGCCAGCCGTTAATTGGGGTAGACATAGAGCCATATCTTGTTCTTCCGTGGCTCCTTCTAGACCAATCAACAGCTCATAAGTGCAGTTGAAGTCCCCACAGACAATTATAATATCTCGTTGATCTATAATGTCTAATGATTTACTTAATATGTTGATAGTTTCCGAGCTGAAAGTGCGCTTTGCTGGTCTATTATAGATGTTAAATAAATGTGACTTCCCATTCTTCTCATCTATGGATATTGCCAATAGGTCGGGGGAGTCGGTACTAAGATTTGCAATTTGCGATCTTATTGTGATTCTCGTCCATATTACCAGCCCCCCCGGATGGTCTCCCTCTATGGGAAGCAATTGCATTTTTATAGAATGTTTTTTAGCCCAGCTTGTGTGGGGGTGTCGTCAACCAGGTCTCCTGGAAGAGACAGATATCAAAGCTTTCTATATAATTATGCCAATCAGGGTCTTTCAGTTTTGTTTTTAGCCCCGCTACATTCCAGGATACTACTGCAATGTTTTCTTTACCTAGCATAGTAGTATTGGCAGTGAGAGCAATGGGGCCAGAACTTAAATGTGCAACTTCACATATTGGAGGCCCCCCAAATACAGTTGAGTCATTGTTATCATTTAAGACACTCCTTAGCTCAGTGGTTTTGTTGTGCCCATTATGATCTATTGATCGATTAGATGTTATTGGTAACAGGTCATAATTCTCTCTGATGTCACTTTGGGCTGCTTGTGAGATCTGTAATCTTGTATCATGGTGAGTTCTATCCGGGAGTCAATCGTTTTTGTCTAGTTCGGAACTAATTGGTCTTTTATCGCGTACTAGATTTAGCCGATCCGGCCTATAAGGCGAGAAGCGTCTGAATTGGATCTGTGAAAAATCCGGGGAGCAAGTGCAATATTCTAGAGTAAGCAAATTTTCTACCAACTCTGGATCTTTTAGTGTAAGTTCTATGCGATCTGACGTTTGTCCTAGAGATGTGCGCCTACATGCCCCAATTATGTCCTCTCTGATTACCGAGCGGCAATCCCTCACATGTCGGATCCAATGGATTGCTTTATTGATTAGTGAGTCTTCCCCTTCTGGTCCATAGCTTACGCTTAATTTTGGAACATTTACCATAGTAATTTTTTTATTTACCAGCAATGGTTCAATATGGTGATTATATGCTGGGTGGTTCTCGCTATATTGACCTAATGGCATGTCTTTTTGTGAATCCTCTTGTAGCTGGACTGGGCGGGTGCACCTGCTTTTACTAGATGGAAATTAACAGGGTTCCCATTATAAGCAGGAGGTTTTTGATTAGGATAAGCAGATACTGCTGGGGCTGAAGTTGGGTACGTGCGCCGATATTTATTATCTCCTCCCTGAGCAGTATTTGCTATGTTGGGCTTGTACCTGTTGCTCTTTTCTTGTAATGCCTTACACTGTTGTTCTTCTTTGGCACATGAATCTCTTGTGGCCAAGGGTACCATAGGCGCGCTATTTTGTAGTGTTCTTTTAACCAATGTCGTTAGGCCTTCTATCATTGTTCTTAGAGACCCTACTTCAGCCCTTAGATCTTCGATGGTCTGCTGCAAGCTTTGTACAGAAGGTTTAGCTTCAGTTATTAACTCTGTCGGGATCGGACATTGCTGGACTTGGGGTTCCGTTACACTATCCGATGTAGTCAATAATGGCACAAACCTATTTGTACAGATAACATTAAACTCCGGTTGTGTGGATATTTTACTCGGTGTACTAGGTGTATTACTATTGCCCTCTGGTGTGTTGTGCCCCATAGGTGGCATGGCAAGAGGCTCAATCTGAGTTGTTATAGGGGGCGTCATTGGTGCCATGTACGGTTACTGACGGTAGGGTCGATATTGTGCTTTGTTTGGGGGATCTTGTTTTACCACTTTTCCTAAAGTACGTTGAAATATTTTTTGTGCCCTTCGGTACAGTTCCATTTTCATTATCTAATAAAGTTTCCACCTCTTCAATTAGATCATCAATTTCCTCCAGGGTACAGTTATCTGCTGCAGATTTCCCTGTTTTACCAATCTTGGCCATCTTTTTGTTGCCAGCAGCTGTTTCTAGTGCCTTCCTTTCCCCCATTTTATATATGAGCCAGTGGGAGCCACTCAAACTACCGCTAGATCAATTCCTAATATTCAGGGGCTATCAGGCTTTGCCAACTTTCAGGCATTGTTAAATATATTTGGGTATTGTTTTAGAAATACACCACTAAGTGCCTAATCTTAGAGGGGCCAAAGGAAATGTAGTACAAGTAAAGGTTAAAAAGCAAAATATACAATAAGCTTTATGCAAGCTAACATGCTGTCGCAACCCGAGTTCCAATTATTGAGCAACAGTATTGGGCAGTGAGCAGTCCTTTTAAGGCTATAGTTGTTATATCACAGGATTCATATACACGCTGCTAGTTAAAAACCATTCACATAATACAATAAGTCATGTAGAGTTCAATTTGGCTCAGGTGTATTCCGAGTTCCCCCGCTGCTAGTGCTGTTATAAATAGTCCCGTGTGCTGAATACAAGTGATAGTGGTACAACGAGTCTAGTTGTAGAATCTGGCAGATGGTAGAGAGTAGATTTAGACGATCTTACCAGGTCGCACCGCTTCATGTGTTCATTCGCATCCAAGGGGGGTGGCCCTGCCCTGCCTCAGACTGTAGCGGACGGGCGCAGACGGGCCCACCCTTGGCCCGCGCGCGTCCCGCGCTGCGAGAGCCCGCAGCCCGCTATGTAGCGCCTCCTGGCGCTACTCGATGATGACGTGTGCGGCCGGGCGCCCGCGATGCAAGGGGCAGGCTGGATGTTACAGTCCTGGCGGCAAGGGCGGACAAAGCAACAAACAAGAAACGCAGGACCCGCACTACACGAGCCCGCAGCCCGCTATGTAGCGCCTCCTGGCGCTACTCGATGATGACGTGTGCGGCCGGGCGCCGCGATGCAAGGGGCAGGCTGAATGTTACAGTCCTGGTGGCAAGGGCGGACAAAGCAGCAGACAAGAAATGCGGGACCCGCACTACGTGAGCCCGCAGCCCGCTATGTAGCGCCTCCTGGCGCTACTCAATGATGACGTGTGCGGCCGGGCGCCGCGATGCAAGGGGCAGGCTGGATGTTACAGTCCTGGCGGCAAGGGCGGACAAAGCAGCAGACAAGAAATGCTGAAAAACCCAAAGGTTACAGGGACGTTAACGTTAGGCTCAGATTTCACTTCTGCAAGACCATTGAAATTCAGTACTTATAGTTACCTGAGCTAACTATAACTTACGCCCCTGCAATGCACTGCTTATGGCCTCACATATTACATCACTCATGGCATGGTCAGTGACATCACTCATGACAATACATCTCAAATGACATCACTGATGACTGTGAATGTGTTTTTAAGTGTTTATGGGTGTTAAACATATATACTAACCGACTACAAAAGTTAGATTAGCATACTAGTTTTACTGCGAATGAGTGATGCTCTCTTTAACATGTGTAATCTGAGTGGGTGTGTGACTGTTTCAGTGTGTGACTGGGTGTGCGAGTGGCTGTATGGGGATGTGAGTGTATGCATGAGTGACTGTATGGGTGGGTGAGTGGATTTCTGACTAGAACTTTAGGTGTGTGAGTGGTTGTGTCAGAGGTTATATAGGTGTGTGAGTGGGTATCTGTGTGTTTGTATGGGTGTGTGAGTGAGTGTGTGAGTGGTTTTGTAGGTATGTGAGTGGCTGAATGGGTGTGTGACTGGGTGTGTGAGTGGCTGTATGGGTTGTATGTGTGTATAAGATGGTGTGTGAGTTGCTGTGTGGGTGAGTGAGTGGGTGTGTGAGTGACTATGTTGCTGAGTGAGTGGGTATGTCAGTGGCTGTATGGACAGGTGAGTGGCTATGTGAGTGACTGTATGGGTGAGTGAATGGCTGTTTGAGTGAGTGTTTGATTAAGTGAATTGGTGTGTGAATGGTTGTATTAGAGAGTGAATGTCTGTGTGAATGACTGTATAGGTGATTGAGCAGATGTGGGAGTGCTTGTATGGATACATGAATGGGTATGTAAGTGGTTGTGTGGGTGTTTGATTGAGTGTGTGAGTGCTTGTATTGGTGAATCAGTACCTTTGTTGATAGGCTGTATGGGTGTGTGTGTGTGATTGGGTGTGTGAGGGGCTGTATAGATGAATAAGCCTGTGTGTGGGTAGATGTATGGGTGAGTGTATGGCTGTATGAGTGGCTGTGTGGGTGAGTGACCGGTTCTATGAGTGGCTGTATGGGTGAGTAAATGGTTGTGTGAGTGGTTGTATGAGTGAGTGAGTCGGTGTGTGAGTAGCTCTAAGGAGGGTTGAGTGGTTTTGTGAGTACTTGCATGGGTCTGTGAATGGGTATGGTGTATGGATGTGTGACAATGCACGTATGAGAGATTGTATGGAGGTGTGAGTGGGTGTATAAGTGGTTATGTAGATGATGTCATCAGTGATGTCATTTGAGATGTCATCAATGATGTCATCAGTGATGTCACTGACCATGTCCAAAGCAGTGTATAGTAGGGGCGTAAGTTATAGTTAGCTCATGTAACTATAACTGCTGAATTTTACTGGTTTTGTACGAGTGAAATCTGAGATTAACTATATCATCCCTGTAACCTTTGTTTTTTTCAGTGAATTTTATGTTTTTTATAATTCTATTTTCTAACTATAACGTCCCTGTAACATTTGGTATTTTCAATGAATTTCTAAATTTTTTAAAAACTATTTCCTAACTATAACGTCCCTGTAACCTTTGTTTTTTTAAATGAATTTCTATGGTTTTTTAACTACTAGCTGCCTTTGCAGAGCGATGGAGAAAGGTAAACACACACAAAGTTGAGGGGTAGGAGGAAAAAAAACACCCCACTTCGACCTCCTATAACCACTTACACACACATGTAGAAGGGGGGCTTTGCACATGAAATCGCTGTGATCTAGGGGTGAGAAAACACACCAGGGTGTTAAAACTGCCCTCACCCGCAGAAATCTGTGGCATGCTTCATCATAGGGCTGCTAACACACCTCCGCGCAGACCAACGCTGGAGGTGGAGCAATAGGGGAGGGGAAGACAATACAACACATAGCAAAACAGTGTGGGATCAATTGGAAATGGTGCAGAAAAACAATGTAAAACTGACCACAGGAATTCCAAATGTATACTTTAATATTGGATTCCCTGATCAGAGTAAAAGGTCATTAACAGACCTGTGGATGATGGTATGGTAGGCTATAATGAACCCCCTAACCCTCCACTCTGCAAAATGTCGACATGTTTCAGCCGGCTACCGCAAATACCCCGGCTTTCATCAGGACTCACAAAAGAAAGATCCCATAGGTACTACCCCTACCTCCTCACTCCTAGGGTACAGTGTAGACACACATCTGAGTGAATGCTCAGAAAAAATGGAAGAGTAACTTGCTCTCCGAGGGAAACCGAGTTTATTAAAATTAATGCTTGAACTGGCGGGGAAGCGAGGACAGCTCCCTATAGTCACACGTTCGTCAAGGTGAGCTGTTGCTAACAAATTGTCTCTCCCGGCACCATGCAGTTGCGAGAAACGGTAGAGAAAGGTGACGGGGCCTCCGATCGGCTCTCAGCAATCCTGTTGTGTGGGACTTGCTGCTGGTAACAGGAGGGCTTCTTGGCCCCAAGGACCCTCAGCACCTAAGGGAACTTCATCCCCCAATCAGTACTGCGCCAGGAGGCACGTTTGCAAAGTGGTGAAGAAAGGGGGCGGGCCTCAGATGAGCTCTCAGCAATCCTACAGTTTGGGTCTTACTGGAGGTAACAGGAGGGGTTGTTGGCCCCCAGGGACCCTAAGTAACCAAAGAGGCTTCATTCCCTAAGCAGTAGTGTGCCAGGAGACGCATTTGCATAGTGCTGGAGGGGTGGGGCCTCCAACGAGCTCTCAGCAAACCCCCTGTGTGGGACTTACTGGAGGTAACAGGAGGGGTTTGTGGCCCCCCAAGTACCCACACCAGCCAAGGGATTTCATCCCCCCCAACAAGTTGTGCACCAGGAGGCCCCTGTGAAGAGTTGTTGAGAAAGGGGGCAAGGCCTCTGGTTACTTCCCCCGGGGCCTGTGCTTTTTTGAAATTTTTCTTTTATTAGGTTAGGGGTGCCAATTCTAGTCATGGGGACCCATTTCCCAGGGCCCGGCCTTTCTAAAAAAACATTTTTATTATGGGAAGGGACTGCAGGCCCCCCCTGGGTTGATTTGGGCACCAGGGAAGCCATTCCCCAGGGCCCAGGCTTTAAAAAATATACATCTTTCTAATAGGGGAGGGGGGCCATGCAGCCCCACTCCCCAGGCTGATTTTGGCCCTGGGGACACCATCCCCTGGGGCCTGCCCATTTAAAAATGGGGGAGGGTGCTGTGCGGCCCCCTCCTAGGGCCGATTTTGGCCCTGGGGACTTTATTCCTCTGGGCCTCTCCATGTTTCTCTCGGTGTTCTGTATTGGGACCGTGGAGCGAGTCTGAAGGCCCCCAAGGTCCATTTTGGTTCCTCACCTCCTGCGGGAGCCGACATTGCTTTCAGACACAGGGAGCTGCTAAACATGCAGCTCCCAGTGTCTAAAAGCAATCCATCTGTTTCCGTGCTCGCTTGAAAGTGGGCGGAGAAACAGACGAATGCTCTGCTTCCAGCAAGTGAAAGCATTTCTCCGCTCTCGCTTGCTGGAGTGTTTGCTGTGGCTTGGCGGGAGCAGCTAAAGCTCCTGCCAAGCCACAGCAAACAGTTATGTCCCGTGGTTGGGCTCCCTGGGACATAGCATGAGCTGGACCTAGGGGGAGGCGGTCCCCAGGGTCATCTTTGGCTCTAGGAGGGGACCATACAGCCCCCTTCCTTTGTAGTAGTAGAGCCTGCCCCTAGGAGGTGGTGGTCCCTGGGCCTGAGAATGGCCCAGGAGGCGGGGGTTTGCACGGCCCCCTCCCATTTTTAAAAAGGAATTTGTCCCCAGGGAGATGGTGGTACCCAGGACCTGGGGGTACCTGAGGCCTCTCTTTACAAATTATATAGCCCAGGGAGGTGGTGCTCCCCGGGGCCCAGTAGGGGGTCCAAGAGGGCCCACCTTTAAAAATTCATAAGCTCCGGGGAAGTGGTAGTCCGGGGGCATTTATAAGCTCCAGGTGGGGGTCTCATGCCCTCCATTAAGTGGCACATCCCCAGGAAATGGCCTGCCCAGGGACCTATTATTAAATAAGCGTGTCAGCCTGCACTTCTTTTTTATCTTGGCGGGAGCCGTCACTCCAGCACGGCTCCCACCAAATTGTTTTTTTAGTCATTATTTTGCCCTCGCAGGGTGCCTCTGGGACCCCCAAAAGGCCAGGAGGTCAAGGTATTCCTACCCTGCCACATTTGCTTTTCAAAAATATTTTTTGTTGGGATTCAGCTGAAACCGAATCCCAAGATGGCTGTCAACACTTCCTGGTTTGAAATGTTGGCAGCCCATCACACTTGAGCATGGGCACTGTCAGATCCTCTGAGGATCTGCATCCCTATATATACAAATTGGCGTTTTCCTTAATTTTTCCAAAACTACTGAATGGATTTAGGCCAATTTACAAAAAGGTCACTTTTTGGATCAACAGCTACATTTCTGCCAAATTTGGTGTGATTCTATTCAGCAGTTCGGGCTGTAGTCGTGTATAAAATTCCTATGGGAACTAACATGAGAAACACAAGTTTTTTGCCCCCCCCTCCCTTTTTCCCGGAGCCTGCTTGATGGGTCACCCCACAACTTTCCATGTTCAACAAAAATTACCAGGGCACATTTTTGGGGACAATTTTGTGAAGATTCATTAAATGACGCCAAAGATATAGGCAAGCCAAAAAATGCTTTTCCTATGGAAACTATGTCCTAACTATAACTACCTGCTGGCGACCGCAAAAAGCCAGATCCCAAAGGATACACTGAGTCACAAAGAAATTAAATATCCAAGAAAGAAGTGACTCAAACAGATGGACTTACCAACGAGCTAATATATATATATATGCTCCACGAAATTTGTAATATATATTATTCAGTGTAACTGCGGAATGCAATACATCGGAAGTACAATATGCATGCTCAAAAAAAGAATACTAGAACATATTCGAGCAGTAAAAAACAAGGATACTTCCTACGCCACCGCAAAACACATGATGACGTGTCAGAACAGCGATTGGAGAGCAATGTGTTTTGTTGGAATTCAAACTATACAAACCAATGAAAGAGGTGGTGACAGGATGAAGAAACTATGCCAAACAGAATCTAAGTACATAATTAGACTAAGATCTAAGACCCCTTATGGAATCAATAATGACGAGGAGTTATTTGTAGATTTGGATTGACACCGCTGATCCTCAACACCTTGCTGCTAGAAGAAGAAAAATGAAAACATTGATACAAAGAGAACAATTGAAAGACAGGGCACTAATCCCGGTCAACAACAGCAACTATAACAATTAGCTTCAAGGATCGACCTGCGTTATATTACATCAATAATCTGTGTTTCATGAGCCTACAAAAATCAATGGAACACGAAAAGAGACTTAAGAAATAAAAGCAAAAATAAAAAATAACAATGAAAGACTTAATCAATGTACTAAACACAAAAGGAATGCAATTGAAATTATAATTGCTAAATACTTAATTGTGTAATTGAATGTAATAAAACATGATTATCACCTGAAAATCTGAAAAACCTTGTAAATATTGTAAATAATGAAGCACAATGTATTTTAAGCACTACTTTTCCCACAATGCCGCATTATGGGCAAAAGTGTTTGGTATAAATAGTGAAACTAAAGAGAGACTCACTAACCGTGACAAAGGCCTCGCTGGGCTGAAACACGTTGGTGTGAGCCAGTAAAGCTAAAACAAAAGCTTGAAAACTGGAATTGGAGTGCGTCGCATTTTTGTTTGCCAAAATAATCTTTGGGCTTGGATTCCGCCCCATCGCGATAGCACCCGTCTGTGTGCGCGCTGCCAAAAGGATCCAATTGTGGTAAAATATATATATATATATATATATATATATATATATATATATATTGTCTTTGCGTAGTTTTTGCACAAATATACTTTTGAGCGAATGTTTAGTTGGCAGGAGTAAATATAGTATTTGAGCTAGATTTATGCCCCTAAAGGTATATTAAGACTCTGTAGGAGTGAAGAAAAATACAACATGTAATTATGTGGAGAGGATGTGATTTAGTGCACATGCACCTTTATTCTTAAACAGATTTGCACAAAGCATTTGCACTTTATATACCATCCAATAATGTAATCCCATCATTATAGGTGGACGAAATTATTATAAGATGGAAAGAATTGTGAATAGGTGCGATTTTCACAATAGCTGATATTTTAGACAGAATTACGGAATGTAGCATTGAATACACTATGAGAATCATTATTACACTAAGTGAGACCCTGGTGGCAGCAGGTGAACACATGGTCAAAGTATAAATCGAATGTCTTTGTGAAGTAGAAAGAGATCCATCTCTGACACATGATAAGTTCAATATGGCACAATAAAGTTAGTTGAATTGTATGCAAAAAATAGTCAACAGCCATTCTGACGCTAGCAAATGAGGACAATAAAAAAAGAAAAAAAGTGAAAAAATAAAATGTAAAAAAATATATGCACGCATAAAATATAAAGTATGTTGTCAATTAAGGATATCAAGAATAAAATAGTGTGTAAAAAATTGAGAGAAGAAAAAAGAGAAAAAAAGACACACATATAGTCTTTTGTTGGTTTTTATGAACATGTGATGTCAGAAAAAAAGAGTTTAAAATGTGGAAATGTAATGGTGCTCGATGTGTGAGCAAGGCAGGGGATCCTGCCGAAACGCGTAGCAGTCTTTCATATGGAATAAAATATTTGGAACATTACCTTCATTTTGCTGTGTCGTCTTTCTGGTGGAACAAGAGGTAACCGGAAGTGGTGAAAGATTTCGAGCTGCTATGCCAAGCGCGGCCAAAATGACACGCCTTTGATCAGGAGCCTCCGCTCGTACTTGGCTTCTTGTGGATATTCATGCGGTGCACACTGTGGAGGCCCCCCCCTATAGGACAAACCGGACGCCAGTAGGCGCGGAAACTGAAGCGGGAGTGCTGCCGCGACCAAGAGCGTCGGAGGACGCCGGGAAGCAGGTAAGCGCCCGCCGAGGCAAGCGTCTGCAGTAAGCTGGTGTTGAAAGCGGGGAAAGGGTGAGAAGCGTTCACAGACTCGGAGAACGTCTGTTGCAGCGGAAACTAAGGGGTCCATTACATGTGTAAAGGAGTAGGTGAAAGGCTGGTGCTTGGCAACAAAGTATTTGTCAGGCACTTGGAGCACATTTTTAAAGAGACATACGTATCCTAAAGTCACCTTTTATAGCGTGATTATAACAGGAATGGAGAACTGCATAAAGCTACGGGAGGAAGCTGCAGGCTCGGTCTTCGATGAGGAAAGACCTGAGACAAGTGGAACAGGAAATATACAGGCAGGAGAAAGAGGCGCACAGAAGAATGATGCGCAAATGATAATGCGAAAATTGGAGAAACTACGGCGCTTAGAAATCTCAAAATGGTGGGAGATTAAATCTTTAGACAAATATCTTGAAGTGGGCAGGGTGCCCAGAGGTCTGCGGATCCTGACTGCCCCAACCTTCGAGAACCCAGACTCAGAAATGCTCCAGGAATGGGCAAACAATAGCGCGGAATCCTCAAACAACATGATGAAGATATTAGTGAAATACGCCAAGAAAGATAGAGACAGAATATTAGAAGAAATCAAACAGTTGGAAATAGAACTAACCAACTTAACAACTCCTGAAGTAATAAACAAATTTGAAAAAGATTTGGAAATGAAATTGGGAAGATATGAGAAATCAATAAAGGAGAGGAAGGCGATAAAATTCACTAGAGATCGTTTGGACTATCAGAGGGGCAAATCTACACTTTTGCCAAGCGATTTGACACCCTACGAAAACAAAAACTATCTAATACAGCTGAGATGTCAAATAAAAATAAAGAAAAAAGGAGAGCCAATGACACGAGTTCTGAATGGAGTTCGGAAGTTGACACAGATTTGGAGGACGGAGCTAGAGCTATGGCAAGTGCAGATAAACCCTCTACTGTGGTGGAAGAGTTCTGTTTTTTAGGTTTGGACAGAAACAACAGTGCCAGACAAGGCCCGCCAAAAGGAGGAAGAGGTCGGGGAATCAGAAGAGCAGACAAAGACGAAGGAGAAGGCATGGAGTTGAGATCAGGGAGCAGAACAAGAAATTCGAAATGGAGAAACTAAGCTCAAAGGTAAACTCCATTACTGTTATTAACCTTACGGATTTAGTATTATCAGAAACCGAAATGGATGTTTTAAGCTTGGGATTATCATTCTGTCGCAGAACTAATTTTAACTATGCACAGACACGAATTGACTTTTTCCACTATATAAGAAAGCTAAAATTAAGAAAATATTTTAGTAATCAGTCAAGCAAAAGTAAGAAGGACTCAGAAAATCAAGGACAAGACAATGAAAAAAATCTAGTGATAGATGATCTAAAATTGCTGAGTGATCTGGAGGTTCTAGGGAGAACACAAGCAAGTTTTACAACAGACCCATCTATGGAGGAAACAGCAGATAGAATGGGTCTTAATATCTATGGAACGCAAACAACGGGCTTTAGAAAAAAGTCCACCTTCATACCTCCATTACCCAAGGACTCAATAGATCTCTTCTCTGAAAGAGTTGTTCAAGACCTCAAGAAAATTGCGAAGGAATCAAGTAAAAATTTCAACAAAGAGACTAAAGAGAAAGAAAGAATATATGAACAAACAATGGCTAAAATCAAAGCAAGATCAGACATAGTGGTAAGGCAATCTGACAAAGGGGGCACTGTTGTCCTCTGGCCGTTGAAACAATACAACACAGAGGCAAAAAAACAGCTGAACGACGCAAAATGCTATCAGCGTGTTCCATTAAGCAATCTTTTGGAGACAAAAACAAGATTCTTCAAGGAACTGGCAAGGTGGAGAGGGATGGGGTTAATAACGGAAGTAGAATATCACTACCTAAAAGTAGAAAACCGAATTACCCCCATTCTATATTTAATCCCAAAGATCCACAAGAGCCAAACAGTGCCCCCAGGAAGGCCAATCATTTCGGCTATTGGGAGTTTGTTTGAGACCACATCGAGATTCTTGGACCATTTCATACAGGACATTGTGAAGTCCCTACCCTCCTACATCCAAGACACAGGGGACTTCTTGAGAAAATTACAAAATGTACAATGGGAAGGAGGAAACCTGCTGATCACTCTCGATGTGGTCTCATTGTATACTAGCATTGCCCATGAAGATGGCTTAAGAGCTCTCCGATATTTCCTGGGGAAAAAACCTTTGATTTTATACCAGCATTCAGAAATGCTTATACAGATGGCAAAGCTGTGCCTAGAAAATAATTTCTTTCTCTTTGGCACCGACACATATAGGCAATTGAGAGGAACGGCGATGGGCACCTGCTTCGCCCCCAGCTATGTGAATTTGCATATGGGCTGGTGGGAGGAGCAGGTGCTCAGAGTTGATTTCAAAGCAGAATGGAGGGATAACATCAGAATTTGGCATCGATTTATTGATGATCTTTTTATTGTGTGGAGGGGCTCTTTGGAAAGTGCCAATGCTTTTATAACTGCTATTAATGTTAACACCCTTAATTTACAATTCACCAAAACCATCAGCAAAAACAGCTTACATTACCTAGATCTAGAAGTTTTTATTCAAAATGATACATTACATACACGCACTTTTAGAAAGGAAACAGCAGGGAATGCCATTTTACACTCTGATAGCTTCCACCCAACAAATCTGAAGATGAGTATCCCTTATGCGGAACAATTGCGCATGAAAAGAAATTGCAGTGAAGGGAACTCATTGGCGCCAGCTCAGGCAGAACTGACAGGAAGATTCAGGGAAAGAGGGTACAGTGCAGCAGTTTTAAATCAAGCATTGGCAAAAGTAGAGACTAAGTCCTGTAATCAGATTCTAACAGCAAAACAAAAATCGAATGAAAGTGCTAAGGTCCCAGCTCAGGAAGTCCAAATGATAACCAGGTACAGTGCCTATCATGCTAGGGTGAGAGACTGCTTGAATAGGCACTGGTACCTGGTAAAGTCTGATCCCACTTTGGGTAGTAAAATCTCCCGTAAACCCATGGTTACATACAGAAGGGCATGCTCCATGAGACAAGAACTTGTAAATAGTAGCCCTGAAGTAGTGGAGAGTGGGAGTTGGCTTAAGGCCAATCCAGGCTTCACCAAATGCCTTAAATGTAAAGCTTGGGAGAAATATGAAGGAAGTAAAACTGCCCCTAATGGAGAAACCATGGAAAATTCCACGTTTCCTAAATTGTAAGAGTGACCACGTGGTTTATGTGTTGCAATGCACTTGCCCTTTAATATACGTGGGGAGCACAATCCACATGGCCCATATAAGAATTTAGCAACATCTAAGGGCAGTAAAAAACAAAGATCAAACATACCGAGTTGCAAGGCATATAAATGAGGTTCATGGGGGCAGAGAGGAAGACCTGACATTTTATCTAGTAGATTCGGTTCCGAGACGAAGAAGAGGTGGGAACAGAGAAGCAAATTTGAGAAAATTGGAATCAAGGTATATTTTGATGTTTGACTGTAAAAACCCAAATGGGCTGAATAGTGACGAAGAGATGTATGTTCACTTGACTTAAATAATTGAATATTGGAATGATGCCCAGTTATGTAAATCCTCCTCCTTTTTCTTTAAGATTTTTTCTTTAAGATTTTAGACATTTCTCCAGGAATGTTCCTTAATGTAAGATAGATGAATAGGAGAAAGTATGAACTCTAGTTGGGCTAGTTGACATATTTCTTTGCATAACATAACTTTTTAAAGATATTTATTAGTGCTAGAATTAATATATTAGGATTTTTTAATGAGTGTTTTAACCTGAGGGAGGTAACCTGAAGATATGATGGATAACTGGGCATTGATAGTACCTAATTGGAAATTGCTAAATGGGGAAGGAAGGAATTTGCAATTTCAATAGGCACTTGCACTTTAGTATATATTGGAGAACATCTGCGCAATTTGCACAAACAGCATAGTAATACCTGTTTTAGAAATGTTATCCCGAGAGGGAATAATGGTATATTTCAGAGTACAGGAATTTTTAATTGCAAAGTTTGCACATTTTTGCACTATTTGCACATTTTTGCACCATTTGCACATTTTTGTCAAATTGGACTATGCTGCTATAATACTTAGGTGCACTGGCACTTTATTGTCTTTGCGTAGTTTTTGCACAAATATACTTTTGAGCGAATGTTTAGTTGGCAGGAGTAAATATAGTATTTGAGCTAGATTTATGCCCCTAAAGGTATATTAAGACTCTGTAGGAGTGAAGAAAAATACAACATGTTGTTATGTGGAGAGGATGTGATTTAGTGCACATGCACCTTTATTCTTAAACAGATTTGCACAAAGCATTTGCACTTTATATACCATCCAATAATGTAATCCCATCATTATAGGTGGACGAAATTATTATAAGATGGAAAGAATTGTGAATAGGTGCGATTTTCACAATAGCTGATATTTTTAGACAGAATTACGGAATGTAGCATTGAATACACTATGAGAATCATTATTACACTAAGTGAGACCCTGGTGGCAGCAGGTGAACACATGGTCAAAGTATAAATCGAATGTCTTTGTGAAGTAGAAAGAGATCCATCTCTGACACATGATAAGTTCAATATGGCACAATAAAGTTAGTTGAATTGCATGCAAAAAATAGTCAACAGCCATTCTGACGCTAGCAAATGAGGACAATAAAAAAAGAAAAAAAAGTGAAAAAATAAAATGTAAAAAAATATATGCACGCATAAAATATAAAGTATGTTGTCAATTAAGGATATCAAGAATAAAATAGTGTGTAAAAAATTGAGAGGAAAAAAAAGAGAAAAAAAGACACACACAGTCTTTTGTAGGTTTTTATGAACATGTGATGTCAGAAAAAAAGAGTTTAAAAAGTGGAAATGTAATGGTGCTCGATGTGTGAGCAAGGCAGGGGATCCTGCCGAAACGCGTAGCAGTCTTTCATATGGAATAAAATATTTGGAACATTACCTTCGTTTTGCTGTGTCGTCTTTCTGGTGGAACAAGAGGTAACCGGAAGTGGTGAAGGATATATATTTATATATATATATTTAATTGCATTACAGATTGCCAGTACCCACTCTGTAGTTAAAGTTAGGATTCGCAGGATTTTGCTCACTAATAACTTTGCCCTCATTTGATATATCTCCACGAAACTTTACAGACCTATACTTTTTTCTACATTGGCAGAGGATGTAAAGTTTTGTGGTGATTGGTCAATGAGGTGCACGGTATAAGGGGGGTTCTAAAATGTATTTTTCCACAAATTCATTTTTCATTGACTTTGTATCAGACAGCATGAAACCGGCTGAACGGGTTTGACATTTAGCAAGATCATTTATTTTGGTGTGCAAGTGAGCCTTTTAGGCACTACAGGGAAGTAGGGTAAGTATTTTTCAGGTTATACGGCATTTAAACTTATCGATATCTGTTGTCGCATTAGTTTTGTGAAAGTTTGCTGTATTTCATGACAGTACCGCAGTACATAGCTATAACAAGGCATTATGCGAATGGTTAATGACTGCCTTTCCAAAATGTAAAGGCAGCCATGTAGGCTGTGTTCTGAGTTACTCCCTGAGATATAGGTAAGCAATAGGTTTTATATTTTTTCCCTACCTATTGCCACTTTATTAAAGTAGTAACAGGTATGAAAAAATATTTATAAATTTCTATACATTTAAAAAAAATGCACAGGGTACTATGGTACTACCTAGGTAGTACCGCGGTGCCTAAAACGTAAAAAAAAAAAAAAAAATTAAAATACAAATATAGTGTACCACAGTGTATTTTAAATTTTTTGGCAACTAATTCTTTAGAAAAACATCTATGGAATATGGCGGTAATACCTAACAATTACCATGTTACTTCACATTTTATGTTTAAAAGCACAGGTCTCAGTAAAGTGCTGTAAAATTTAAAGAAAATATAAAGAAATGCCTCTACCCATTGCTACTTTAATAAAGTGGTAATATGTGGGGGAAAACAATAAAACCTTCTACTTATCTATATCTAAGGCCCTAACCCAAAACGCAGCAAAAGTGTGCTGAAAGCTACATGGCTGCCTTTTATTCTTTGTAAAGACATCCATTAGTCAATCACATTCTGCCTTCTCGTTGGTATGTATCGCGTTATACAGCAAAGTTACAGCGATATACTGCGGCACAATACAAAACTATTTTTAAAACTTATAACATTAACACTAATTCACTATTTACTCCTACTATAAAAAAATACAATTTGCACCTCATACTTCACTTTCATGCTAAATCTGTTTCAAGTACCACACTTCACTCTACACCACTCCACTCAATACCACTCCACTGAACTCTATTACACGCTGTGCCACTCCACTCCCTCTACACCACTCCACTATATACCACTCCACTGTATGCTATTACACTCTATGCCACTCCAATCTTCAACACTCCAGTCTACACCACTCCACTGTATTCCCCTTCACTCTATGCTACTCTACTCTACGCTATTCTATTGTATACAACTCCATTCTACGGCACTACACTTTTTACTATTCCACTCTATGGCACTCAACCTGCGGCACTCCAGTGCTCACACGCTGTACACAACTGTTCTCTTTACCACTCCACTGGATGCCACTCCACTATACACCACTCCACTCTACAACGCTCCACTGACCCCTATTGCACTGTACACCACTCCACTCTATGCCACTCTACTCTATGCAATCAATGTTTACCACTCCACTCTATGCTGCTACACTCTATGCTATTTCACTGTGCACCGCTACACTCTATGCCAATCCACTCTACGATATTCCAGTATATGGCACTCCATTCTATATCACTCCACTGTATGCCACTACACTCAACATTATTCTTCTCTACACTGCTCCACGGCCCACTACTCAATTTTAAGCCACTCGGCTCTATGGCACTCCACTCTATGCCACAACACTGTGCGGTATAGCACTGTATCTCTCTACAGTCGCCCCACTATACCCCGCTCTTCTCTACAACACTCCACTCTAGAGTATTCCACTCTACCCCCCTCCACTCTATGCAATTTTACTCTATTCCTCTCAACTGTATGCTATTTCACTCTTTATCATTCCACTCCACTCCATGCCATGCCACTCCACTCTACGCCACTCCAGTCCATGAAATTCCAATCTATGCCACTATACTGCACCTAGCTGCACTTTATCCCACTCCACTCTACGCCACTCCACTCAACACCACTCTGCTATACACTATTCCCCTGTATGCCACTACAATGTACCTCACTCCACTCTACGCCACTCCACTCTACACCACTCCAATATATGCCACTCTACTGTACACTATTCCACAGTACACCACTCCACTGTGCACAATTGTACTGTATGCTATTCCATTGTACGCTCTCCACTCTACCACACCACACTCTGTGCCACTGCAGACTACACCACTCCACTGTAGCTATTCCAGTTTATGCCACTACACTCTATGCCACTCCCCTGTATGCCACTACAATCCACCCCACTCCACTCTAGGCTATTCCAGTGTATGCAACTCCATTGTATGCCACTCCACTGTACACCACTCCACAATACGCCATTCCACTACATGCCACTACACTCTACATCACTCTACTCTACCCCTGTCCTCTCTACGCTATTCCACTATACAACACTCCAGTCTATTCCACTCCATTATATGCTACTCCACTTTACGCTACTTCACTCTACACTATTCCATTCTACACCACTCCACTCAACACCACTACACTGTATGCTACTCCACTATATGATATTCCACTCTGCACCACTCCACTCTACACCACTCCCGTATACGCCAGTCTACTGTACGCTATTCCCCTTTACGCCACTCCAATCTATGCCACTCCACTGTATGCCACTCTGCTGTATGCTTTCCCACAGTGTGCCACTCCACTCTAGAACAGTCCACTCTAGGCCACTGCACTCTACACATCTCCATTGTACGCTATTCCACTGTAAGCCACTACACTCTACGCCACTCTAGTCTACGCCACTCTACTGTACCCTTCTACAGTCTATGCCACTCCATTCTTCACTATTACAGTAAATGTAACTCCACTGTACACCACTTCACCATGTGTTCTTCCAGTTTATGACACTCAGTGTAGTAAAACAAATAAAAGGGTTTTGGCCCCGGGCCCCCCACCAGGCCTATGTGGTCAAGGTATTCCTACCCTTGTCTATTTTAAAATGTTTTTTCTTGGGACTCGGCTAATTCCCAAGATGAGTGCCACCACTTCCTGTTAAAGTAGTGGCAGACAATCAGATCTCCAATAAAGAGATCGTCCCCTGATCTGACGGATCCGTGGACCCTCCACGTCTTAGATATATATAAATCTTTATTCTTCCCCCGTATTCCAGCTTTAAATGTGTCCCAAACTATATCCATCCCAGCACTTCCTATATTCTCCTTAAAAAATTGGGGTATCCACTTCCTCATATGCTCACAGTATTCCTCATTCAGCAATAACGAACGTTCAAAACTCCAGTTGGATTTACCCATATTTCCAGATTCCCACCCCATAAGTTCTATTATTAAAGGATTATGGTCAGCTAATATGCGTGGAGCTTTCTCGATCGCACACGCATGAAGAATAGTACGTGATACTAAAAAAAAATCTAATCTTGCATGTTTATTATGTGGAAAAGAAAAATATGTAAAACCCGGGTCCATGGGGTTCTGCCAATTCCAGACATCAGAGAGTGCTTGTTCACAACATAGAGTCCTCAAGGCTCTAAAAACCTTGGGTTTCCGACCGTTATAAATCCACCTATTATCAAGGGCGATATTTTGGCTGGCAGGCAGATTTATATTTAAATCCCCACATAGAATTATGGGTATCGGCCAAGTAGCTAATTCGTTGTTTATATAGTGAAATACAGTTGGATCATCTAGAGTGCTACCATAAATAGTACAAATTGTGAATGGATCCCCATTATCCCTGCGACATTCTGTAATTACCCATCGCCCGTTCTGATCAGCTATTGTTCGAGTAAATTGAATAGCGCGATTAGATGTCAGATGTCAGAATTGCTACCCCCGCGTTTTTGGGGGTAGCAATGTATAACCAAGTGTTTCCAGCAAGTGTATCTGTGTTCTTTCTATATGCGTTTCCGGCATGCAGATAACATCAGCTTTCAACAATCGTAGCCCTGCTGCAGTGTTCCGCCGTTTTTTTACATCGTTAAGGCCACAAATATTAATTGACGCTATACGCAGTTTACTCATTAATGATAGCAGTCTGTAGCCATAAAAGAAAAATCAAAATATCCAAAACCAACTCCCAGAGTGCCAACCCCTTCCCTCCTTTTCCCCCCTTAACCCTAACCCAACCTGAATCCAGCCCCCCCTCCCCCACCTATCACTGAGGTTACCTGGCGCAGCCTGCGCCAGGATGATGGAGTCTGAGTAGTCGTGACCCGTACCCCCCCCCGCGGCCCGAACCTTCACCCTTCTCTATTATTATCCTGTAGAATTCAGAGTGATACCCCCTTCCCTTTCTTCTCTTGCCCCTCTTCTATTGCATTCTGGCTTAAAAACAATCATGCTCTTAAAGAAAACCATTGTTTCATTGAAATATAAATGTTTAGAGAGAAAAAAGACCGCCCAGAAAGAGATAAGGGCAAAAAATCAAATCCTGTGTCCGATATCCACATCACCTAGTGAAAAATTCTTCATAAATCTTATTTTGTCTAAAAAATTCTTTTTTTTTTTTGTCTTATTTTATCTTATTTATGGCTTGTAACCTCTTGCAAATACTCTTGAGCCTGAATTTCGGAGGCGAAGCTACGCGTGACTCCCTTAAATATGATTTTTAGGCGTGCAGGATTCTGGAGACTGAAGCACCCAATTGTTGAAATGGCGCAAAGAGTTGTCTCATCCTCCATCTGCGCTCCACAGTGGCATGAGCAAAATCAGGCTGAGTAAAAAAGGTAATACCATTAAATTATTTTTTGTTTGCAGGCCTTGCGAGATCATAGAGCAGCTGTCGTAGGAGAAAATTACCAAAGTAGATCAGCATAACTCGTGGGTATTGTGAGGAGGAGGAGGAGGTAGATCGTTTAGAGAGTATTAATGGAAAGCGATGAACTCGCTGTAGTTCCTTATCCCAATCCCAAGAATGTAAATCCGGGAAGGCTCCCTTAAAGAGTTTAATCATGAAAGCCTTAGGGTCATTCCCCTCCACTCCCTCCGGGATGCCAAGAACGCGAAGATTGTTGCGACGTAGTCGATTTTCTTGCTCCTCGACTTTGAGCATAAGATCTTTGACGATGCCATCATGTTCCAATCCTTGTGTTTTCAAGATAGCAGTGTCTTTCTCAAGGTTTTCGGTGCGTACCTCAACTGAAGCCATACGATCTGCAATTTCGATGCACGTCTTACCCACTTTCCTTATGGTGCCTTGAAGTTTCTGAGTTGCAAGACGCGATCTTCGACTATCAACCTTGACCTCCTCTTGAAAATTCTTAATGGATTGTAGCACTTCTGTCAAGGTGGGTTCCCCTTTTGAAGCAGTTGCCCCCTCAGTGGAGTTTCCTGGGGGTGTATAGTTCTCTCTTGAACACATCGTTGACTCTGTCAAAGCTGATAATTGAGAAGCAGAGTAGTCCCATCTGAGATCCATCGAACTACCCTGATCTAAAATCTCGCATTTCTTATGTCGACTGGGTCTCTTTTTCAAGAATTTTTTCCCCTGCGTGGAGGCTTTCACAAATAGTTCTGAGTCTGTGCTGCTACCCCAGTTCTGGCTTCCATCTTCACTAACAATGGATACACTTCCAGCCGAGATTTCAGATTCATCTGTAAGTGAGTAAAATGTATCCGTGTTGTCAGGCGTTTTGGGCGGGAGAGCCAGCATATCCTTATTTATTAAATTGCTTTTCTCTGCAGCAATAGCACTATAAATTTGTGGATTTGATAGGTCATCAATGGGACAAGGTATTAATAGTTTATAGCTGTTGTCTTCCAGAGCAGTTCCCACACTGGTAGCTGGGCTAGACTGTGAGATCGGTGCTTTACTAGCCATTGCACTTTCTAAATGCGGCACAGATTCCTTGAAACCCATCTGATCAACCGGGCCATCTGTTTGAACCACTTCTCCCAGCACCACAGTATGCGTTTTCTGATCAATTGGAGCAAATATATTAGTAATGAGTGGTTGTCCATCCTGCAGGTTTTGACCGCTATCTGTGCTTTTAGAATTCTTCCTTTGTATTTTTTTGTTTAACTATCCGTTCAGTCTTTTCTATAGAACTAGCTTTTTCGTTTTGTTCCCTATTTTTCGCTCCCCGTGTGTCAAGACGCTTCTGGCGGCTTTCAGCTACTACTGAATTAGGCTGAAAAGGTTCTCCCCCCTGTGGACCTGCCAGTAAAGTACTTTTGCCTTTGCTCGCTTTTTCTCCCCGCCCTGCCATCCTTACTTGATCAGAATACTGGATACAGATACAATGTGTCCTAGCTGCTGTCCGGGAAACACCGCCACTCCTGCGATTCACCTTCCTTTCCCGCGCGCACGGCAGGATTCTGTAGATTGCAGAGCACACAGCCAACGCCACGGAAGGATCCCGCCGCAGGGCCGCGAAACCAGAGGATGCAGGAGCGGAGCGAGCCGGGAGCACAGCAAGCCCGGGGAGATTCCCCAGCACCGCAGAGACCAACACTTGCACGCCTCGCCCGGTGATCATCGGACACTGACGGTATTACAATTGCTCCATAAATCGATTCAAGCTTTTTCGAGCATGTTCAGGGTATTTCTAGTTTATAGGGAAAGGACTGTTTTTCCTTAAGTTCCAAGGTCCGGACCAGCGGAGCAGCAGCAGCGGCGGCTACTCAGACGCCATCTTGCCTCTCCGTGCTTTTCGCTAACCATGAATAAAGAAAGGTTACAGTTGTTTAAGGATATGCAAGGTAGCTTGGCCGCCGCAGAAGAAGATTTGATTTTAGCACTCCAGCAGGGCGGAGACGCTTCAGAAGCACATTTAAAAGTGATGGTAGCTAGTTCAATAATTCTTGAAACGATAGCCAAGAGAGCTGCAGATAGGCTAGTTGTTTGGCGTGAGAAGGCATATGAATGTAGTGAACAGGTAGGGCATCATTTTGCAACTAGAGCAAGACAAAGAATAACTCGGAATACAATAGCTGAGATTAATGATCCTGTTAGAGGGAGAACCCTAGATCCAGAGGGTATTCGTATGGTATTTTATTCCTATTACAAAAGCCTATATCATGAGGATACTCCTGAACATCTGGGTAATGTTACTTCATATCTTAATCAAAGTCCAGTTGCACAATTTTCACAAGAGGAACAGCAGCAACTTGAGGAACTCCCTCAGTGGCTGGATATTCTGCTTTGTATTAATAGTCTTCCCAGCGGTAAAGCCACAGGTTTAGATAACATACCCTTAGAGTTTTATAAAAAATTTGCTACACAACTGAAAGAATGGATGTTACAGTTAATGTTGCATGTATTTGAAGGGGCAATCCACCGCAGTCCTGGACACAGGCCAAAATTATCGTTTTCTTAAAAAACATAAATCACCATTGGAACCCGGCTCTTATCGCCCCATTACGTTGATCAATGCTGACAGTAAAATCTATTCTAAAATTCTTGCTACTCGTTTAGCAGCTGTTATTCACAAGGTCGTTTCACCTCGCCAACATGGTTTTATACCAGGACGTGGCACGACTGATCACATTAGAAGAGTTATTTCACTATTTGACGCCGCTAATATTTCCAGCGAGCCAACAGCACTTATATTGCTGGATGCTGAAAAAGCCTTTGATAGGGTCTCCTGGTTTTATCTCTGGGAGACCCTGTCAAGGGTTGGAATAGGTAAAAAGCTAACACTTGCTTTTAAGATGCTTTATTTCCATCCCAGTGCGAAACTCTTCATAAATGGGGCTTTTACAGACTCATTTGAAATAACTAGGGGTACCCGGCAGGGTTGCCCGAGCTCTCCGTTGCTGTTTGCTCTGTATATAGACCCCTTTCTGCGGCAATTGGAAAATAACGGGAATATTAGATCTATCGCATCTAGGGGTGGGAAAACCAAAACCTTGGCTTATGCTGACGATATTGCGATAGTTACCCCTGATCCTGAAGCATCTATAGTTGAGCTAGAAGCGGCGGCGGTGAGATTTGGGCAACTCTCGGGGTATTCTCTTAACAGTACTAAAACGCAAATAGTCTGTAATAATGTCAGTATGGTTAACAACATTAGGCAAGTGGAAAAAGCCACATACCTTGGAGTGGATATTCTAGCTAACGTCGATAAAATTGTTGATGATAATATTGACCCTCTGATCGCTAAAACAAAAATTGAATTAATGAGACTACATAACTTACACTTATCAATCATCGGCAGATGTAATATAATTAAAATGATTTTTTTCCCAAATTTTTGTATTTCTTAAGGGCAATTCCTCTAGAATTTTCCACTATCTGTTTGAAAAAAATTGAAGATCTATTTTCTCGCTTTATCTGGGCATATGAAAAGCCTAGGAGAGCATATAAATTGTTATCTTTATCAAGAAACAGGGGAGGGCTGGCTTTACCAAATATAAGATTATATTATTGGGCCACTACCTTATTATCTAATATAACTTTGATCTCGGAACAACCAAAAGATAGCAATATGGAGGAAATACCAACACCTATAGAACTCATAATGGGTAAAGACGCATGGGGTTGGCTTTGGAGGTATGTGAACGATAGTCATTACAAGAAGGTTCGTTTTAAATCATTAATAGGCGGGTATAGGATCATGAGACTGACTCGGAAATTGTTAGGGTTGGGTCGTTTGAGTCATTACACACCGATCAGTAATAACCCTAATTTGCCGGAAATCTTCAAAGGCCCTATTATTAAAAGATGGTGTGATGCCGGACTATCTAAGCTCGGCGATTTCTACTCTTTAACCGATATAGTCAGCTTTGATAATCTTAAAGAGACATATAATCTAGACTGGAGAGATTTTTATAAATATCTTCAAATTCGAGATATTCTATCTAAAAAAGGAGGAGGCCCAAGTGGTTTTACTAATAACTATATGATAGATAGATTAAGGAGAAATGGATTGCTCTCTATCGGGGATGTGTATAGCTTTTTTAACTCATTAATGCCAGATGATATGGAGGCACGAGCAGCAAAATGGAAAATAGAAATAGGCATACAGGAAAACTTATTTTTTCATTCAGCTGAACTGGCGCAGAAAATCTTAATTCCAGCTCGGCTTCAGGCACAATATTATAAATCCTGCTTCTCACTTTATTATACCCCAAAAAAAATTCTAAGTGGGGGACAGGTAAAGGAACTCTCTGTCCTAGATGTGCACTATATCAGGCGGATTTAGATCATATGTTTTGCTCGTGTAATTCATTAATTAGCTTGAAAGAGGAAATCTCTAATTTATTTAAAGAAGTATTAGGGGTTGGCTATCTTCTCTCCCCGTCTCTGATTGGACTTGGTGTAGACTCACAAATACAAGGACAGCAAGGAGAAGAACTTATGTTCATCGGTATGGCGATACTACGATTATGCCTGGCTTCGGCGTGGCTGGACCCAAACCCCCCTGTTTATCATCAATGGTTTTCTCGGTTGCTGGCAAACTATAATTTTGAGAGGGCTATATATGCAAAAGGGGAATGCGGGCCAGATCTAAAGGTTTAAAAATCTGGGCACCACTAACTACATGGCTTGAGAAATCATTAGCTAAATGAATGAGTCCAACTCCTTATGGGTGGGATGGGAGGGGTGAAGAGCTGAAGGGGTGGGGGGGTGGGTGGACTAAATGGATAAAATGTGCATAATTCTTATACTTTATCTTTCTTTTCATTTTTTGACATGTGTGATGATTTCTTGACAATGATCTATAATGATTGTTTGTATATAAATGATTGTTTATTATGCACAAATAAAAATATTTAAAAAAAAAAAAAAAAATCTTTATTCTTTAATAACTCTAAAACTACTTAACAAATTTACACCAAATAACAAAAAGTGATCTAGCTTCATGCCAAATTTGGTGTAATTCTGTTCAGCGGTTCGGGCAGTAATTGCATTTAAAATCCCTGTGGTAAACTGCATGGGGAAAATGGTTTTTGGAACAGTCACTGCAAAACTTTCCAGACAGCAGCTGAAGTGAGTGGCAAACTAGTTTTGAATATTATGTGAAGATTTGTCAAATGGCGCAAAAGTTATTAGCAAAACAAAAATGATTTTCCTATGGAAACTAGGTCCTAACTATAACTACCCACTAGCGACCGCCAGTAGATAATATATATATTATCTACTGGCAGTTGCCAGTAGGTAGTTATAGTTAGGACCATGTTTCCAGAGGAAAAGCATTTTTTGACGTGCCTGTATCTTTGGCGCAATTTGACGAATCCTCGCGCAATTTTACAAAAAAAAGTTCCCTAGTGAATCTTGTTGTGCGTGGAAAGTTTGAGAGCGATATGTTAAGCGAGGGCCGGGAAAAAGGGGGAGAAAAAAAAGGGTTTCCCATGTTAATTCCTCTACACTCCTCTGACACGCCTGCAGCCCGAACCACTGGACAGAATTCAACCAAATCTGGCAGAAAGCTAGCCTTTGAACCATAGAATGTGCATTTTGTTATTTGGTAAAAATCCATTCAGTAGTTTGAGAGATATTGAAGTAAATCCAAATGTGTATATTGCGGCTAATTCGTGAATAATAACGGGCTTGTGCAGAGAACTGCAGAGCTCTGATTGGTTGCCAGCACTTTAACTAGGAAGTGTTGGCAGCCATCTAAATGTGAAAAAAAGAAAAGGGGGCAGGGTAGGAATACCCTGACCTCTAAGCCTTTGTCTTGAGGTCCAAGAAGGACCCCGGCAGGGCAAAAAAAAACATTTAAAATAAAAATTGCAACAAATTTGTGAAATTTCCGAATTTGTGGCAAAAAAAACCAGGCGCTGGCTTCTGCACTTGTTTTGAAAAGGGCCCCGGGTGGGCAAGGTCCCGGGGGCATTTTGTAAAAAGAAAAAGGGTGGCGCACAATGCCCCCCCTCCTAAGGCTCTTAGAGCCCCGGGTACCACCACCTCCCTGGGGCTTTATTAGTTAAAAAAGAAGGGGGATGCACGGGCCCCCCCTCCGGCAGCTCTATAAGCCCCAAGGACTGCCACCTCCCTGGGGCTATAGAAATATTGTTGGGGGACCACGCAGACCTCCTGAGCCTCTGGGGACCACCATCTATCTGGGACTAATAAACACAAAATCGGGGGGTGCCACGGACTCCCCTGGGCCTCAGGGACCACAACCTTTCCGGGGCTGAATATTTTCTAAAGGAATGGGAGTGGGACTGCGCGGCCCCCCTCCCGAGACTTATACGGCCTGGAGACCACCATCTTACCGGGGCAGGCCCATGCTCAGAGAAGGAGGGGCCATGCAGCCTTCCTCCTGGAGCCATATATGGCCCTGGGGATTGCCACCCCAGGACCGGCTCTTGCTAAGGCCTGGGGCGCACACTCGAGACATAGCTGTTTGCTCTGACTTGGCGGGAACTATGACAGCTCCTGATAAGTAAGAGCAAACACAAACTCTGCTCTCAGCAAGTGATTGCTGTGAAACTGCTTCCGCTTGCTTAGAGTGGAGTTTTCGTCGATAGATGAAAACATTGCTCTCACAGACAGGGAGCTGCATGTTTAGCAACTCCCTGCCTGTGAGAGCAATGCTGGCTCCCACATGAGGTGGGGAGTACGCAACAACCACGAGGGCCTTGAGGATCCCACGTGGTCCCCAATGGTAGTGACTGGGTGCTCTGGGTGGCCTCCATGGCACCCACAATCAAGAGGCCAGGCCCTGGGGATGAAGTCCCGGGGCTGAAATCAGCCTGTGGAGGTTGGCGGTACAGCCCCTCTCCCGCTTTAATGAAAGTATTTGGCTCCGGGGACGTTGTTGTCCCTGGTTCCCTGGGGTCTGCGTGGCCCCTGCATTACGTTAAGTTAGCCCCAGGGAGGTGGTGGTCCCTGAGGCATATGAAAGCCCTAGGAGGGGGTTCCATGTGGCCCCACTCTTGGGGTAAAAATACAGCTCCTGGGAGGTGGCGGTCCTTGGGACTCTTAAATCCAAATAGAGGGGGGTCCCCGTGGATCCCCTCCTTAATATCAATAAAGCCCTGTGAGAGGTGATGGCCCCCGGGGCTTTTAAGTAGAAAAGCAGAGGGCAGAAAAACAAGCTGGAAGGACAAAACAGAGGGCAGAAAAATTAGCAGGAAAAACAAAAAAGAGGGCAGAAAAACAATCAGGAAAGGCAAACCAGAGAGCAGAACAATTAGCAGAAGAGACTAAACAGAGGGTAGAAACATGAGCAGGAAAGGCAAAACAGAGGGCAGAAAAACAAACAGAAAAGGCAAAACAGAGCAGAAGAGGGCAAAACAGAAGGGAGAAAAACAAGCAGGAAAGGCAAAATAGAGGGCAGAAAAGGCAAAACAGAGCAAAAGAGGGCAATACATAGAGCACTCAGACACTCATACAACTACTCACAGACCCACTCAGAGACTAATGCACCCACTCACAGACCCATTGAGACTCTCATATATATCCACCCACAAACCTACTCAGAGACTCATGCATCCACTCAAACAATCACTCAGATATTCACGCACCTACTCAGACTCATGCACCCTCTCACATACCCACTCACAGACTCATGCACTCACTCACAGATGCACTCAGAAATGCACACACCCACTCACAGACCCACTCAGACTCACACACCCCCTCATATGCCCACTCAGAGACTCATGCACTCACTCACAGACGCCCTCAGAGACTCACCCTTCCACCCACAAACCCACTCAGATACTCACGTACCCACTCACAGACCCACTCAGAAACTCATGCACTCACTCACAGACCTACTCTAAGACTCAAACACTCACTCAAAGACCCACTCAGAGACTCATGCATTCACCTAAAGACCCACTCAGAGACTCATGTACTCACTCACAGACTAACACACCCGCTCACAGATTACTTAGAGACTCATGAACCCACTTACATTCCCATTCAGACACTCATGCACTCACTCATAGACTGCCTCACACACTTATAGAGGCAGTCACAGACCCACTCAGACACTGACACACCCAGTCAGACACTCAGACAGCCACTCAGACATCCACTCAGACATCCATGTACTCACAGAACCACTCAGAGACTCACAGACTCACTCAGACACTCATGCACTCACTCACAGACTGACTCAAACACTCATGGAGGCACTGGCAAATCAACTCAGACACTCTCAAACCTACTCACAGACTCACTCAGACACTCATGCATTCACTCACAGACTGATTTAGACACTCATGGAGGCACTCACAAACCCACTCAGACAATCTCACACCTACTCACAGATCCACTGAGAAACTCACCCAGACACTCATGTACCCACTCAGAGACTCATGCACCCACTCACAGACCAGTAATTTAACCATAGCCCCTGCAGCGAGGGGAGCCTCATCTCCAGGGGGCCACTTCAACCCTGTACACTGGGCTGGCTGAGAGCTCCTTACTGGGTCTGGAGTGTTGGGGGCCCCTCTATGTAGTTTACAGGGGGGACCCCTTAATTATCATTACACCACAGTCACAGACCCACTCAGGCACTCATGTACTCACACACAGAGGCACTCGCAGACCTACTCAGACACTCTCACACCCACTCACAGACCCACTCAGACACTCTCTCAAACACTCATGCACCCACTCAGACATCCACTCGGACACTCATGCACCCACTCACAGACCCATTCAGACACTCATGCACCCACTCACAAACCGAATGAGACACTTATGCAGCCATTCCCAGGCCCACTCAGATACTCAAAAACCCACTCACACACCCATTGAGGCACTCACATACTCACTCATACACCCACTGAGACACTCATGCACTCACTCACACACTAACTCTCAAATGTTACAGGTTACACTTAGGAAATAAAATTTTAAAACCTTAGAAATTCACTTAAAAAACCAAAGGTTACAGGGACAGTATAGTCAAGAAACATTGGAAAAAACCTTAGAAATTCACTGGAAAAAACAAAGGTTTCAGGGATATTCTATTTAGAAAATAAAATAATAAACCTGAGCTAACTATAACTTACTCATAATATTAAGTTAGTCCCAGGAAAGTGGTGGTCCCTGAGGCATATGAAAGCACTAGGAGATGGGGGTCCGTGTTGCCCCTCCTCCTGTATTAATAATAAAGCCCCTGGGAGGTTGCGGTCCACAGGATTCTTGGAGCTAAATGGAGGGAGGGTACCCGCGGACCCCCTCTTTAATATCAGTAAATCTCCTGGAATGGTGGTGGTCCCAGAGGCTTTTAAGTAGAAAACAGAAGGCAGAAAAACAAGACAGGGAAGACAAAACAGAGGACAGAAAAACAAGCAGAAAAATCCAAACCAGAGAGCAGAAAGCGCTAAACAGAGGGTAGAAACATGAGCCGAAAAGGCAAAAGGAGGGCAGAAAAACAAGCGGAAAAGGCAAAACAGAGCAGAAGAGGGCAAAACAGAAGGGAGAAAAATGAGTAGGAAATGCAAAACGGAGAGCAGAAAAACAAGCAGAAAAGGTAAGACAGAGCAGAAGAGGGCAAAACATAGAGCACTCAGAAACACCCACACCCACTCATAGACCCACTCAGAGACTCACGCACCCATTCACAGACCTATTGAGACACTGATTCACCTACTCACAAACCCACTCAGAGACTCATGCACCCACTCACAGACCCACTCACACTCATGTACCCACCCACAGACCCACTCAACTGCACACACCCACACAGATACCCACTCAGAGACTCATGCAGTCACTCACAGACCCACTAAGAGACTCATGCACTCACTAACAGATCCACTCAGAGACTAACACTTCCACTCACAGACCCACTCAGATACTCACGCACCCACTCACAGACCCACTCTGAAACTCACGTACTCACTCACATTCCCACTCAAAGACTCATGAATTCACTTAAAGACTCACTCAGAGACTCATGTACTCACTCACAGACCCCCTCACAGACTAATACTCCTACTCACAGAGTCACTTAGAGACTCATGAACCCACTTATATTCCCACTCATGCACTCCCTCACATACTGTCTCACACACTTATGCAGGCAGTCAGAAACCCACTCAGACACTGACACCCACTCACAGGCCGACTCAGACACTCATGCACCTACTTGGACCCCTACTCGGATACTCCCACACCCACTCAGACAGCCAATCAGACATTCATGTGCCCACTTACGATCCACTCAGAGGCTCACAAAACCACTCACAGATGCACTCAGTCACTCATGCACTCACTCACAGACTGACTCACACACTCATGGAACCACTGGCCAATCCACTCACACACTCCCACACCTACTCACAGACTCAGTCAGACACTCATGCACTCACTCACAGACTGATTTAGGCACTCACAGACCCACTCAGAAAATCTCACACATACTCAAAGACCCACTGAGAAACTCACACAGACACTCATGCACCCACTCAGAGACTCATGCACCCACTCACAGACCAGTAATGTAACATAGCCCCTGCAGCCCCTGCGGTGAGGGGGGCCTGATTTCCACGAGGCCCCCTCCAGCACTGTGCACGGGTGGTATCTGAGAGCTCCTGACTGGGTCTGGATGTGGGGGCCCCCTCTATGTAGTTTGCAGGGGGCCCCCTTAATTTTTGTTATGCCACTGTCACAGACCCACTCAGACACTAATGTGCTCACTCACAGACTGACTCACATTCACACATAGAGGCACTCACAAACCCACTCAGACACTCTCACACCCACTCACAGATGTACTCAGACACTCACTCAAACACTCATTCACCCACTCAGATACCTACTCAGACACTCACGCACCTATTCACAGACCCACTCATGCACCCACTCACACACCCAGTGAGACACGTATGCAGCCACTCCCAGGCCCACTCAGATATTCACCCACCCACTCACACACCCACTGAGGCACTCATGCACTCATTCACACACCCACTGAGACACTCATGCACTCACGCATACACTCACTCTCAAATGTTACAGGTTACACTTAGGAAATAAAATTAATAAACCTTAGAAATTCACTTAAAAAACAAAGGTTACAGAGACGTTACAGTCAAGAAACAGAATTTAGAAAACCTTAGAAATTCACACAAAAAAACTAAGGTTTCAGGGACATTATAGTTATGAATAAAATGTTAAAAAATGGTTAAACCTGAGCTAACTATAACTTACTCCCCTGCAGTGCATTGCTTATGATCTCACTTATTATATAACTTGTGACATGGTCAGTGACATCATTGATGACATCTTTAATGACATCACTGATTACATCATCCATAGAACCACTACCACACCCATCCACACCCCCATAAAACCTCTCACATACCCACTTTCACTCCCATACAACCCCTCACATACCCATTCACAGACCCATACCAGTACTCACACAACCAATCACTCATTCATAGAGCCACTCACACATCTACTCACTGATACTGCCACTCAGATACCCACTAACTCATCCATACAGCCACGTATGTGCCTACTAACTCACCAATACAGCCACTCACACATCCAGTCATACAGACATACAGATACTTACACACCCACTCATACACCCCTACAACCATTCACACACCCACTCAACCACCCATACAGAAACTCACACAGCCCTCACTCACCCATACATGTACTCACACACCCACACACTCACCCATACAGGCACTCACATTGCCCCTCACTCACCAATACAGCTACTCACACACCCACTCTTATCCATACAACCACTGACACAGCCACTCACTCACCCATATAACCACTCACACACACACACACAGAGCCACTTACATACCCATTCATACATCCATATAACCACTCACACCCCCACTCACTTACCCTTACAGTCACTTGCATATATATTTACTCTCCAATACAGTCACTCACACCTGTTGACTTATCCTATATACACACACATACAAACAGTGACTCACTCACTCATACAGCCACTCACACACTCACTCACTCCCTCACACATACAGCCACTCAGTCACCCATACAGCCACTCACACACACACTCACACACCTACCTATGCAGCAACTTACAGAGCCACTAACTCACCCATACAGCCACTCACACACCCATTCACACACCTCCCTATGCAGCCACTCACACAGCCACTAACTCACCCATATAGCCACTCACACATCCACTCACTCTCCAATACAGCCACTCAGTCACCCAAACAGCTGCTCACTTACCCACTAATACATCCATACAGCCACTCACACACCCATGAGCAACTCAGACATCTACTCACATACTGATACAGTCACACAGCCACTCAGATGAGATATGCTAGAAATAGTATGGCTAATTTCTAGTACAGAAAGAATAGTAATTAAACTTATGCTGTAGCTTAGTATATATCTTTAAGTCTCAGAAACATTTACGAAACACACTCATTGGATGATGTTATCAGTGATTTCATTTGAGATTTCATCAGTGATGTCATCAGTGATGTCACTGACTATGTCATGAGTGATGTAATATGTGAGGTCATAAGCAATACATTGCGGGGGCGTAAGTTATAGTTAGCTCAGTTAACTATAACTACTGAATTTCTGAGGTTCTGCACGAGTGAAATGTGAGCCGAACTATAACATCCCTGTAACCTTTGGTTTTTTCAGTGAATATATAAATATACATATTAATGTGGGGGTTGGACACAGGGCCTTATGTTTTTTAAAGGGGATGGGACCACGTGGCCCTCCCCCGCGAGTCTCATAAGTCCATTAGGCCCTGGAGTCCCCAGGGCCTTATGTTTTTTTAAGGGGCTGTGGGCCAAGAGCCCCCTCCTCGATCCTTATTAGGCCCTGAGGACTCCATCCCCTAAGTCCTTTTTTTAAGAGGAGGAGGGCCAAGTAGATCTCCACCCCAAGCCTCATTAGGCCCTGGGGACCCCATACTCCAGGGCCAATTGTTTTAAGGGGAGTGGGATCACACAGCCCCCTCTCTAAGCCTTTAAAAGGCCCTGGGACCCCATCCCCCCAGACAATATACCTTTTAAAGGGCAGGGGGGACATGGCACCCCATCCAGAGCTTCATTAGGCCCTGGGGACACCATCCCCCAGGGCCCATGTACTTTCAAGGGGAGAGGAGTCAAGTGCCCCCCTACCCAAACCTTATGAGACCCTGGGGACCCCATCCACCAGGGCATTTTTTTTAAAGGGGAGGGGAGCCGCTGGACCTCTTTCCCCAAGCCATTATAGGTTCCAGTGAGCCCACTCAGATCTAAAACTTACAAGAAAAGTTATCTTTAGGCCCTAGGGATGCCATCCCCAGGGCTGTTTTTTTAATTAAAAGGGAGGGCCTTAAGGGCCACTACTTAATATAAAGGGGAGGGGACCGAGCTGTTATCGGCTGGGGGAACCAATCCCCCAGGGCCTGCATTACTGAAAAGTGGGATTCCGGGGGCCTGTGATGGATCGAGGAGGGGGCTGCATGGTCACCTACCCTTTATTATTGGAATTGGCCCCCGGGGATTTGGGACTGCAGGGCCTCTGGAGGCTAGTGCGATGTGTGGCCTCTCTCCACTTCTATGCAACTTTCAGCCCCGGGGGTGGGCTCCCCAGGGCCTTTTAATGGCTCAGGGAGGTGGGCCACATGGCCCCCTCCCCTTTCTTCATGATTTGGCTTGGGTGGGTTCCCTGGGGCCTTTAATGGTTAGCGGGTGCATGGCCCCCCCCACCACTTATTGAATACAGCCTCGGGGTAGGCTCCCCGGGGCCTATAATTAATTAATACGGCCCGCCTGCCATTTTGTTTTCTGATCCCTTGGGAGCCCCGCAGAAACGTGGCAATTTTTGCCAATTTTCTTTTTTTGTTTTTGGCCTCAAGTGAGTCCCTCTGGGTCCCCCCCTGGGATCTAGGTGGGCAAGGTGTCTCTACCCTTTCCTGCAATAGCTGCCAATAACATTTTTCTGATGTCGCTGGCAGCCAATCAGAGCACTTACTACTGCAGGAGGCTGACTCCTGCGGGAGCTCATTGGCCCAAGGGAAAAATGCTCCCTGGGCCAATCAGACCGCTCCATTTTTAAATTGGTGGATCCAACCATCCAGATATATATTATTTTTTTAAGCTTAATTTCTTAAAAACTCCTGAACAGATTTACACCAAATCACAAAAAACACAATCTGCGTACCAGGATCTAGCTTCCTGCCTAATTTGGTGTAATTCCATTCAGCACTTTTTGCTATAGCCCTGTCTTAAGAAGTTCATGGAAAATGAATCGGGTTTTTGTGTTTTGGGCCCCCTTTTTTTAGGCCCCTGCTTGATGGATCACGCCAAACCTTTCCATGCACAAACAAGTCAAAAAGTAACACCTTTTTGGAAAGTTTCGTGGAGATTCATCAAACGGGTCCAAAGTTATTAGCAACACTAAAAACGCTTTTCCTATGGAACAACTGACCTAACTTTCACTACCCAGTGGCAACCACCACTGGGAAAAATATATATATTATATAATATAAAATATTATATATAATATAATATATATTACACAAAACCTTCAAAATATTATAACTCGTGCACCTCTACACACAGTGTATTCAACTCGGTAGCCACAATACATACATAAACAAGAATAAATAAACTTTTCTTAACTATGACAAAGGTCTAACTTTTGTTTTTTTCGTTGAATATATATATATATATATTCAACGAAAAAACAAAGGTTAGACCTTTGTCATGGTTAGGAAAACTTTATTCTTGTTTATTTATGTATTGTGGCTACCGAGTTGAATACACTGTGTGTAGAGGTGCACGAGTTATAATAATTTGAAGGTTTTGTGTAATTTATAAATTAAAGGTTTAAGTATAAGTTGGGAATTTATACATTTTGTGGAATTTAAGTTTTGTTTGTATAGCAAGAATGAATAAAGTTAAAGTCATTGAAAGGTGGTGCGTAAATCATAAATTTAAGGTATAACTATAACTTTAGAATTTCTAATATTTGTGTAGTTTAAGTTTGGTTTGTATAGCAAGAATAAATAAAATGTTCCTAACTATAACAAAGGTTTAACCTTTGTTTTTTCCATTAAATTTGATTGTTTTTTTTTATAAAAATGTGTTTCAAATCATAGAGTTGTGTTGTCAAGTTGTGTGTTGTGCAGTAGAATGGAGGAGAGTGTCATATAGTGTAGTATAGTAGAGGGTAGTGTCGTACAGTGGAGTAGAGTGGAGTGGAGTAGTGGACAGTGGACTAAAGTGTCATTGAGTACAGTGGCGTGTTGTATAGTACAGTGGTGTTGAGTGCAGTTGAGTGGACAGGCGTAGCATAAAGTCCAGTAAAGTGTGATAAATTGGAGTTACATCTTGTAAACTACAGTAGAATAGCATGTCTTAGAGTGTTGGAAAGTGTTGTAGAATGAAGTAGGGTGTAGTACAGTGGAGTGTAGGGGTATAGAGTGGATTAAAAGGTTGAATAGTGTAGTGTAGGAGCGTAGTGTGAAGGATAGTGTGGTATAGTGGCACAAAGTGTAGTAGAGTCTTGTAAAGTGTAATTGCATAGAGTGTGGGAGAGTTGAGCAGCATAGAGTGGAGTGTTGTACAGTGTTATAGAGTGGGATAAAGTGTTGTGCAGTGGAGTAGAGTGGAATGGTGTCCAGTAAAGGGGCATAGCGTAGAGTTGAGTTGTGTGTTGTAGACTAGAGTGTTGTGGCATAGGCTACAGTGGAATAAAGTGATATAGAGTGGCGTGGTGTGTGGTACAGTGAAGTGGATTGGCATGTTGTACAGTGTCAGAAACTGTTTTCAAGTGGAGTAGAGTAGAAATCCACAGAGTTGATTACAGTGTTGTATAGTGGAGTGGCATGGAGTAGAGCAGAGTGCGGTATATTTACTCTCAAAAGCTACACACAGATTCAGATCCCCACTGTATCCGATACAGATCAATTCACCCATCCTAATTATAGACGGGATCCTTTTCAAAATTAGAAAAACATACCACTGCAAAGATGCACAAGTGCTGATGGTAGAGAATAAATGCCTGACGCAGACATGTATATATGCTTCCAATGTCAACAAAAAACATTTTAAGTCAATCTAATCCCCACACATCTAAATATGTAATAATGGCTACAGTTTTCAGTACCATACTCGATCCACCTAAGGATTGCAAAAGACTAATTACAGGAACTAACAAACACACTTCTTTTACAAAAGAGATGCAGGGTTTGGATCTTGCAGATTCATGGAAGGTGTGCCATAATGACAATAGCCTAAAGTGTATCAAAAGTGATGGATGGAATGCTTGAATTAATACGCATGCAAAAAGTACAATTGATGGACAGAATGCAGAACAATGTCATACATTCACCCCAGTACAGAGATCTGAGCCTAAATCCATCATTTTTTTGCTCCCCATGCCATTCCAGTTTGATCCCTAGCCATATGCAATTCAGTCTTGACTCTGCGCCCAATGGAAACAGTCCAGCCCGAACTGCCATGATCAGCCACTTGTAATTACTTGGGATGCATCCCACTCCATTGTTATTTTGCACACCATGCCCACTCCGTTTGGACCTAGCTGTATGCAAATCAATCTTGCCCCTGCTCCAGTGGGAACAGTCCAGCCCGAACTGCCAAGCCAGGCCCTCCTTAAACTGGAACACAAGCAATCCAGGACCAGTTTTCCCCCTGTTATGGACTCATCAGTCAAGTATAGCTTGGTTCAGTGAAACAGTATGCATGTGACTCACGCCTGGGCATACCTGTCCCACTTAGGATGACATATTAAAATATGCAAAAAGTGATGGATGGAATGCTTCAATTAATCTTGGGACCCACGTCTTGGCATACCCTTCCTACTTAGGGTGACATATTATTTATACAAAAAGTGATGTATGGAATACTTGAATTAATCTCAGCCACTGGTAATTGCCCGTAATGGACTGTTCCCATTTTAGAAGGGTCAAGACTGATTTGCATATAGCAGGGTCAAAACTGAGGTGGCATGGTGTGCAAAATAACGATGGATTGGGATGCAGCCCTGAGTAACTACCAGAGGCTTAGGTTAATTCAAGCATTCCATCCATCACTTTTGCAATACTTTAGCATAATAACAATAGCCAGTACACTTTTTAATCATATGAACACAGGTCATCCTCTAGAATTGGACTCTTCTTTATTCAAAACACAAACCTATTCCAGGTTGTTACCTGCGAGAAAGGGTCACAACTTTTATGTGACCACGCTCCATTGATAATGAGATCGAAGGCACAACTAGGTAAATTAAAACCACCATCTCATCAAAGGTACATGAGCAAAAAAGCATTACCAGATCAAGCCTGAGACCTCTCCATAATAAAAGCCATAGAGAATTATTTCCAACCCCATGTGGAATGCTGCAAAGGCAGTTGTCAGCGAGAGCTCATACTTTACACTACCTCATTCTGTAGGCTAAATAAGGGTAAAAAATGAACTGGAACAAGGCATTCTACACCTCAAAGCAGTATATGAGAGAACATGGTCACACAGCACATATAAGGATCTAATGAAAACAAGAGGGGAACAGTGCTTAATTTGTAAAAACAAAAAAATAAATAATGCCAGGGCCCTTATCAGGAATCCACTGCAGCGTGCACCACACATTGCCCCTCCTAGCACTGCCAATGGTGCTACCAACACCATTACTAATCATGACACTCCTACAAGTGAGACAATTCAGTCTATTCCAGGCCCCCAAAGCTATATGAATGCCTTGGATGGCAGTCAGTGGTCATTTTTTGTGTATGTTGAATTAATAAACAACTGTTGTTGTGCTCATCTTTAAATTAGACAGGCAGCTCCACCATGGGGCAGACTGTTACAAGCCCTGGTGTTGACAATTAAGTGCTGGTGCCGAGCACTGGAAATCACTGGCTAAAATTAAGTACTGGAGGGGAAGTAGAACAGATTTTGACAGGTGAAAAAGCCAGAAAAATGTTCAGAATAAAAGAGCTACTCTACGAAAAGAGGCAAGAAAGCAGATAGCTTGTTAGCCCAGTAAAATCCCCAAAAACTGAAATACTATTAAATGCCTGAGAGATGATGAAGGGAATATGGTAATATCCCCACAGATATAGCAAGCATGTTCCATACCTTTCAAAGTGAAGTATATAGTTCAGAGGAAACACTTGAAAATGACCAAAAAGATTACCTGAGGAACATAAAGTTTCCCCAGTTAGAAGAAGAGACACTAGACCAGCTACAAGAACCAATTGCCTATATGAAGTAGTGAAAGCAATTAGAACCCTACCAAACAATAAATCCCTAGTCCCAGAAGGCTTCACAAACTCCTTTTAAAAAGCCTTCAGGGATATCTTAATTACACCCTTGTCAAATGCTTTTAATTTATTCCTGCCAGTGCGAGAAATCACAAAACAACAATGGAATCAGATATTGTCCTTCTACTTAAATCAGTTAAAGATTGTGAAAGGTGTGGGTCTTATCAACCCACTTGGAAGTCATTTAGGGGTCACCAGGGGTACCCAGCTGCGACCCCTGGCTTGCCCATTGCAATCCCTGGCACTACCTTTGCAACCTCTGGCCTCAGAAGTGGCAAAATCAGCGCTAGCGACACAAGGGCAGATCGTCTTTATGGAGGTTGGTTGCGACTCCACTTTTCCTGTTTTCTGTAAAAAAAAGATTATTACACTAATAGTGAATAATATTTTATAATTCACTATTAGTGTAATAAAGAATGGATTACAATTAGGTGGAATATGACCTTTCCTGGCAGCTGACGTAAGTTAAAAATTCTTGATGAGAGAGCTTTTTTTTTCCACGCCTCCTATACCTTACACAAACACGGCCTCTAGTTGTTCCCACAAATATCCTGAAGAGTATTCAAGAAAGATTGCTTGTCTTCAGCTGAGGCAACAAAACTCCAAGAATCTCCAAAGAGACATTGGTTTAATCTTCATACGATGAAGGCCTGAGATTCCCACATTCAAGTGACAGAATTAAGGACATTGATAGACTTAGCTAACTTAATAAATCCAAACCTATGGATAAAAGTGGAACAATAATACTGCACAATTCCGATAGTCATGCTATCACTGCTGCCACCTCAGCACTCTGGAATAAGCCTCCACTATATGCCACCAACAAAACAATGTAATATGGAACCATGCTAGTAGGAGGTGGGGAGTTATCACATATCCATCCTCACCATCACCAATCCATATTAATCCACACTTCCCTCTGGGCCAAAATGATAGAGGCTTTTGAGAGTGGATGAGCTACGTGGAGGCATCACTGATAATATCCTAGACAAGGGACAACTTAGGGCTGTGTAAGGGATCTGACTGCAATGGTGGCTCTCACAGACTGACCCCTATAGACACAAAGAGAGAGTAAATAAAGGCAACTAGGGATCTGATGCCCATTGAGGTCCTCCAAAATGAACATCAAAAATATGCATTTCAGTCCTGTACTGATTAATATTGACAGTATAACAAACATCCAAACCCACATATATAACTGCCTGAGAGGCAGAACTGGGGATACAGACCCATGAAGAATCATAATGACTATAAGGTCCAGGGCCAGGGGCGTAGCCTTGTCAGTAAGAATGAGGGGTGTAAGATTCAGATTTCCCAACAATCATGCTGGCATATCTTGTTAAAATAAATTATGAGAAGCAGGACACAAGGGGAACTTAAGAGACAGTGGAAAGAGAGAGGAGTGCGTATTGTTAGGCAGTCACGGCTGGCATGACTCGCAGGTGGAGGGGCGGCGGGTGGGGTTGTCGCGCGGGGGGAATTTAATTTTTCAAAAACGTACCTTCCCGGGTCTCGCGCCATCTCAGCTCCTGGCCGGTCTCGTGGAACAGGAAGCAGGCAGCCTCCCTCCCCTTCCCTAAGCCAATCACAACGCTGCAATGGCAGCGTTGTGATCGGTGGGGACGGCGCCCAACCAGGCGCCTATGGAGAGGCCATTTTCTCCATGTAGGCTGTATGCAGAGGGCCGACCAAACAGTCAGAGCCCACAGCATTGGTCTAGCCACTCCTCCCCTGCCCTACAGCAGACTCAACCAACCAAACCCTTCTGCTTTCTTGCAGTGCGAGAAGCATAAGCATAAAATGGTAGTTTTACCATTTTATGTTTCTGCTTCTCGCACTGCGAGAAAGCAGTGGGGCAACGCTCCTCGGCCCGAACGAAGGAGCTGCCCCTGTTGTTAGGGGTACTTAAAACACAATAGATTTGAAACTAATCAAGTTTTATGGCAGAGACAAGACAGAGAGTGTGTGTGTGGGCCTTTCAGTGTGGGCATGTAAACATCCAGGATAGAATCCGACAGACACTTCACCATACCCAACTCAAAACATCTGTACCCATCTATTTACTACAGAATACATTTTTAGGGTGTGTAACACCCCAAACACCCCCTCCCTCGAAGCTAAGCTCCTGTCCAGGGCATCAAAAATGGCAGTATGCAACCAACATTAGGAAAGCATCTACATAACTTTTTTGTGTAGATAACTGGCCCTTTTAGCTTGAATGCAACTTTCAGCACCAGTGAAATATGTTGGCGAGGCTGCAGGGGGCGAGGCACAATGGGCCATATGTGGGTGTCATCTAATGGTATACAGGGGTTTTGAAAAAATATAATATATACACAGGGCCAGCTTGAGGGTGGTGTGAATGGTGCAGCTGCACTGGGCACTGACCTGTCTGGAGGGAGCACTGACCTCGGGGGGGGGGGTGTTTAGCAATAACCTACGATTTAAAAGCACCTGCTGCAGAGTTCCATGTGCGTCCAGCTTTCAGGGAGCAATAAAAATGTAAAGATTGCTCTTGTGATTAATGTTCCTGGGAGTTTTGTCTATTGGAAGTTTTGACTCACCATAAATTAGTGTAGAGGGTTAATATGCCTGCTGCAAAGAACAGATCTGTATTTGTGGATAGCTGAGTGGATTAGTAAAGCCAGCCTTTACCAGCGCTTTAAAATGAATGAAATGTATGTGAGAGAGGGGCAATCAAGAGATGAGGGGCACTTCTGCTGGGTGGTAGTGAGGGAATCCCAGAAGTCAAGGGGAGGGGAGCGCAATAAAAGATTGTCACACCAGGCTCCACCGGTGCTAAAGCCGGCCATGTATATACACATCGAAAACATCAAACCCCTTGAGATAAAATTAGAATCACTGTTGCTGCTGTTTGGGGATTAGGGAGAGTATCATGAATACCCCACTGAGCAACGTGCCTGGGAAATTTCTCACACACATGCGCCGAGCAGCCAGACTGCTGCACATTTTTGGAAATATAACAGCTTTAGCAAGAGATAGAAGGAGCAAATGTGAAAAAAGTTAAGTATGGGCCTCACTCTATATAGATTTCAAAAGTACATGGTGTCATAAACAGGCCCAGGACATTTGGCAATAGAAGTTCAAAGAGCTGGTGTTTGCAGACTGAGCTCATCCTCTGAATCATAATCGCTCGATCATGCAGATCTCGAAGGAAATTATCAACACAGTGGGTGTAGGGAAAAAAAACAATAGAATTTATATAATTAACAGAATAAAAAACACGCATGTGCAGGTGTTCATACTTATAAATCACAAATGATTAATGTTTGCACCACAACATGCTTTCGTCTGTACTGTAAAACCATATATAAAGTTTAAAAACACAACCTTGATGATGATAACATCTTTGCAGGGGGCTCTTTTCTCTTCTCATTGAGTTTTTGCCTGATTCAAACCTGTGATTTGCAGTTAGTTTACATGCAGGGCTCTGTCCTCAGTGCTTAATTCGAGCTGACAGTTGCAGGTAGGGCCCACCGAAACTCAATCAATTAAATCAATCAATAAAATCCTTATTCGATTGCATGTACAATTAAAAGTTCATAATAAAAGCAATTAGAGATATCAGAATACAATAAAATATATTTTTTTTAAAGTTGGATATTAAAGAAGAACAAATCATAAAACATTACATCAGGAAATAGGAGTTCATAAAGTGCACCTTTTTCTTAAAATCAGAGCCTGACTAATAACATTTGAGACAGCTGTAGGAAAGTAGGATCTGCTTCTTATGGTTACCCCCACTTTTTGCTTCATGTGATACTGTTTTTGACTAGTCCGACTGGGATCCTGCTATTCAGGACCCCAGTCTATCTGCTTTCTCCTTAAACTGTTATGTCATGTCCTTAGGTACACTCCAGTTTGGATACTGGGGTACCCTTCTCAGTCCCTAGTATATGGTACCCATGTACCCAGGGCATAGGTACCCCAGAGGCCTCCCATGGGCTGAAGCATGTATTGCACCAACCATGGGAGGTCATGCAAAATGGAACTACAGGCCTGCCATTGCAGCCTGTGTAAGATGGTGCATGCACCACTTACTTTAGATATAGAGATATAGGTTTACTATATCTAAGGGTCACTACACTTAAAACCTATAAGTCACCACTATAGCAGGCCTTGACAATCCTGAAGTCAGGGTGCTTGGTTCTAGGTGAGAGGGTGCCACTGCATGAGTAGGACACCCCTACAGCCTACGGAGTCCATTCTCCCGGGCTGTTAGTACTGCAGCCATTTACGACATATAGAGAAGCATTATGCGACTGCGTGATGACCAACTCTAAAACGGCTGAAAGTAACCCTATCATGTTTGGTGTCAAACATTGTGGTATCATACCACCACACCGGTAACCGGTGTGGGAAGTATGATTCCACCCCTCAGAAACGAGCTTTGTGAGGTCCCTTGTGTTCCCGGTACCAGCCTTCTAGTCCCGGGCAGCTCAAAAGGGTTGCTGCCGACCAGAGGCACATTTCTGCCCTCCTGCTGCTGAGCCAAGCTCGAGCAGGGGAAGGCAGAACAATAGCATCCTGTCACAGGGAGGTGTGGCCACCTCCAGACAGGATTTAGTGTATTAGGCCTTGGTGGGTGCGCTTGCCAGCGACCGAAAGTCTGCATGAGGAGCACATTTGGTGTCCCTGTGCAAATTCCAGTTCAAACCAGTCCTGGGAGCCGTTGGCTCCTGCTCTGGGGTAAAACTCGACAAAGGACGTGGGAGTAACCTCCCCACTGTCCAGACTCTCCCCTGGGAGGGTCACCTGATTCTGTCCAACCCTCTTCCGTGGGTACAAAAGGGCTTACCTGGCTGTAGGATCCTAGATTCGACGTGGACAAGATTCTGATCAAGAAACCACTGACCTTTGACTGTCTGGACACTCTGGACTTCGCTGGACTTCGTTTGGGTCCGACTTCGTCTCCCTCTCCGTCCAAAGCATCGTCTGTGCCCGTGCCCCATACAGGCTCCATGTAGGACCTGTGGAGCATAAAGGACAACTGAAGATATCTCCCCTGGAGTGAAGGAGTCACTCCCCTGCAACCACAGGCACCACATCACAACTGACCAGTCTGCTGCTCCTGAGCTCCTACAGACTCTGAAGGCTCCAGCAAAACAGGAGGTGGGTTTCCAAGTCCCTCAAGGTGTGAGCTGCCTTCTTACCAAGTTTGAGGTCAGAATCCCTCGTGGGGGCTGCAATACCTGTACCCCTGTGCGCCGCATACTTTTGCAAGTGCATATGCTTGTTGGCGTTTCCAAAACAAGTGCACTGGGCTCCAAGTAGCCCCAACCTCTGGCACCATTTCCTAGAAAGAACTCGTCATCCTCACACTGAGTTCTCTGTGGGCTGCTGCTTTGTGAAACTGCTTGAGGTCCCATCGCGACTCCTGTGCCTCCGGCCTGTAGGTCCTCTTGAGGGTCAATACTGCTTTTCTTGGGCTCCCCTGATTTCTCTAGGCCTGCCCTGACTCCCCTGTGTTTGGTGAGTTTCCTGGACCTTGCTGGTCCGAACCGTAACCTTCCTTGACCTTCTGCGTGGGTTGCCGCTGCCTAGGCTTGTTGGTGCTCCCGCTAGACACCGACCTCTCAGCACTTGACATCCTTTGTGGGAAAGCTCGCATCCAGCTCCTGGTTGTCCTCGATGTCTCCTGGTCCGTGTGGCTGCAGAGTCAAGAACCCCCTCAACGCACCTGAAGCACCTGACATCGGTGGGCATTCGTCTACCGAGCCCCTGGTCACTCCTGAGTGACCCAGACTCTGTCCCCTCTGCCTTCAGGTACTCTTCACCAAGAATCCACCTTTGTATTCCGACAGACACTTTTCTTCTTCCCAGCAGTGGCTCTTTTTCGAAGTCCTCCATAGAGATCGACGGCGGTTTCTGACGCCACTTCAGAAATATGCACCCGGCTTCCCTAGGATTGGTAACTCTGGTACTACAGTATCCACAGGTGGGGTGGCTCTCCAACATCCTAAGTTCCACTGGGTTTCTTCGAAGTCCACTTAGAAAGGTCCTTAAACTTTAAAACTTCAACCGCGACTCTCCCATAGAATTGTATGGCGCACGCGATCGTGTTCCCACACTGCACCTGTCCTCTGTGGGGTTCCTACTTACTCACAGTGGGTGGTTCCTTGGGGTCCCAGTGATTCTACATCCTCTAGACACTGTCTTGACTCGAGTCGTGGTTCTTATACCACTATTTTAGTATGTAGTTTGGTCTCCCCCTGGAGCCCACTGTGTATTAGTGCTATTTACTATTGTTTCTGTGCTACAGTATTGTGTGCTTTGTGAGTATCTTCATGTAGAAGATACTGTGTCGTACTTAGAGTGTGTTATATCAATAAATACATATTTTTATAACTACTGTGTGGTTCTCCTTTCATTTAACCAATACTATAAGGTTGAACTCTGGAAAAACAAGCTGCTTAACATTCCTTCAAGACCAAGCCTGAAGGCTGCTCTCCACAGCTACCACTTGGATAGCTTTCTAAGGTTATCTTTGACCTCTTAAATCACCATAAGGGTTGTTTGGACTGGTACAGGGTGCCCACTTGAATTAGTGGACAGCATATACCAGGCCAACTTCTCACAACAGCAAAACAGATTGTTGGGGACTCAAGACACTGTAGGAAAATCAAACCCTCTTGATGCGATTTAAAGAATCTCCCTCTAAGGATAGGACATAAAAATCGAGAGCTGTAGAATGCATTCAATGAGTAGAATAACATAAAGTGCTTAGTGGTTTGGCAAGAAACCCCATCACAAGGGCAGGTCGGCAAAGAAGAAAACTAAGGTCCTGTCACAGAAAAAGCCCCTAAAAATTAATCATGTTGAGTCCAAGCTGCAAAAGATAAAATCTGTGCTCAGGGGCTTTAACCTTTAACCCACAAGAGGTAGGGATCCATGCTATTGCACATGGAAAGCAGTATATAATGTTGGACTGATACCATGTCAATTACTTTTTATAGAGAGGTAACTTTTTTTATGTTCCAAAAACATTAGCCTGATCTGCACCTTGGAAAGGCCACATATATTATCTGTATTTGCTCATAATTTGATCAATCCAAGGTCTTGGAGTGACAATTTAACATAGCTTAACCACGGGATAGCCTGCATGTAATTTTGTTTCAGGCAGTCTTCAACAATATTGCGGGTACACTTTAAATTCATAGAGGACAACATTTTGCCCCATAACATGATAGGAGCCAAGCCTACCAAATCTTCTAGGAATCCTATTCACATTTAATTGTGAGTAATCAAGCTTGTTGTAGATCTCAGGAATGCTAGAAGTCCGGACAATAATTTGTTCTATACCAACTGTAGGGTATTCATTGGGGCGTGCCCCCATACTCCTGCTCTGTATGCAGCCACTGACGAACACTTTTATAGAGCATCACCATTTCTTTAGGGGGCTTGTGGCCCAACGGTTTGGCAAATCTAAAAACTGTTTTGCATGCCGCTTCCATTATTTGTGCCTTCTGGCTTATTATTCTACCCCAGCTCTAATTCTCAGAAAATAAAATACCAAACTATCTAAAATTTAAAATGTTCGTTATTGGTGTGCCTCCCACACACAATTTTCTGAAACTGGTGTTTTTAGGGCCACCAATTAAAATGTATGACTTCTTCTAATTAACCTCGAGCTTCAAATCCACCATAAGAGTGAAACCCAGCCAACAAAATTCACAGGCTGTTTGTAGAGCGAGATAAAAGCACTGCATCATTCGCGTAGAAGAGTAGGGGGACAGGTTGCTAGCCAATTTTGGGACCATCAAGGGTTAAGGACCTTAAGAAATAAATAAAAGGGGGGCCAAAATGCAACTTTTTCTGACCCCCCTGGTAACTTGAATGGGGGGTGTCAGATCCCCATCCTGTGTAGAGAGAACTCTCATAGTGGTGTCTTGGAGCAGACTTCTCAGGACCATTGATAGAGTGGGTTCAACCCCTGCTCACCCCATGGTGTACCAGAGTGTGTCTCTGTCCACTAAGTCAAAGGCATAGGAGAGCTGCATGCATGGCTCCTCTCCTGGCCTTGACATATCTACCTAAAATAAGGGACAAGTTAAGTGGTCGTTCTAAGATACCCAAACCAGGTGGGAACCCGTATTCATAAAGAAGACTCACTCTGTTGCCCAGGCTTCCAGTTTCCCTAAAGTCACCCTCCCAAAAATCTTAGTGGAAAAATCAATAAGGCAAATGGGCTGCAAATTTGATGGATCATTTTTGTCACCTTTCTTAAAAATAGGAATTGTCACTGATTCCTTCCAAGGGCCGGTCAGACCTTTGATAACTAGAGCTCTGAAAACATTTGTGATCAGTAGGGCCCAGAGATCTAAATTACACTTATATGGCTCTGCTGGGACCCCGTCTGTCTGGTCCTGAAAACGTTCCTGTAGCTGCACTAGCATTGCCTTTCCTCACTTCCCCAACTGTAATTGAATTACTAAATTATATCAAGTCTTTGCAACTAAGAGCAGGGTCGGGAGGGGCCAATGGGACTGCTTCCCTTGATTCTGAGGTACATATTTTCGCAAAGTGGGAAACCCATTCTTGTTCTAAAATAAGGCTCTTTGTTCCTGAAGGGGGTTTTCCAGTAAAAAATGGGCTGATTTACTATCTACCAGAAAGCTGTGTTATCTTTGAGGTAGGAGGCACATTCTAAATCTTCCCAAGCCTTTGTTCTTATCTCGTTTTTCCTTTTTTCAATTACATTAATATAATTCAGTCTCACTACTTTAACCGCGTTACATCACATGGAACTTTCTTGGTTGCTTGTTTCAGGAGTTTATATGCCTTAGTGCAATCATTGTTGAACCATGAGTGTGCTGGACGGGTCCTCCGTGGATTATCAACTAATAGCAAAGAAGAAATAGAAGAACAAACTTTCCTGAAATTATCCTGGACCACCCCAGGGTCTACATTTTCCGCTAGGCAGGACATGATCTTGTCATGGCTAATTGAGACCAATTCTGCATGTGCTTTTGATAGGATCTACATTTTGCTATTTTCTGCGCACCCCTTGATTTGCGGAGAAAGTTAAAGGTAATGTCTGAATGGAAGACGGGGAGGGTGTAGGTAAAAGCGAGAATGTGACCATGATTGGCCGATGGTCACTAAAGGGAGAGGGAAGGATGTCAAATTTGCTGAAAGATGGAATCAGAGCACCAGAGACTAAACTGTGATCAATGGCACTACCTTTCCCCCTTCCCACAAAAGTTGATGTATTCGAAGCAGCATCATCGCCACATATGTGGCGAGGTGTGGTGCAGCGGCCAGGGCAGCTGACTTCGGAGCACAGGGTTCACGGTTCGATCCCCGGCTCCGGCGGCAGCTCAGCTCAGCACCATGTGACTCTGGGCAATAGCTCACTTAATTTCCACTACGGCCCCCAGCACCTTGAGACCCGTAAGGGTGAGTAGCTGCGCTATATAAAAACGGACTTACATATATATGTCTGATGCGAATTGAAGGTTGTTCATTAGCATTATTCTAGTCAGTGCTTTTCCATAGGGAGAGTGCAAAAAATGTGCCACTTTGTTGCCCTGCCCTTTGACTATACCACAGGCCTGACTTCCACTAAAAGTGCATTTAGTAACATTAAAATCACCTACCCATATTAGGGAGGTGCCAGTACTCATTAGACGAGAGATTACTGACCCCAAATCCTCAATAATGTTCATCAGTTGTGAGGTATGAAAATGATAATAAAAATGTACTAAGGGTATATTATACCTTTTTGTGGAACAAAGCTCCAAGATGTGTTAGTGGGGATTTGCGATTATCTCTGGAACTGATACATTCCTAATTTTAGTTGATACCAGACAACTAGGCCTCCCTTAACCCTGCCCGCACTTGAAGGGACAACTGAAGAACTAGAGGATCTGAACCCATCTTCTATGACATTATCAAATATCCAAGTTTCCTGTCAACAAATAACATCAAATAAATCTATAAAAGACAGCCATTTGGTGTTACATAGTTTGGAGCGTAACCTCCCCACATTCCAGGAAATAATAACAAAATTGTCACTACGTTTTGTGACAGCATAGTTGTTTCTTATCAAAGACTCCCTATGAGTCATGCTAGATGACTCAGCTCTAGAGGTAGATTTATGAAGCATTTCTAATTCCAAGGGAGCCCCTGGGTACACAGTAACTGTCCTCGTTCTCAATACCAGGATTCCGAGCCAAGATGTTGGAGGTATCAGAAATGTACCCGCGACCAGCCTTTGTAACATCTTTACACAACAGCATATGCACGGCAATTGTAGGGCCAATATATGACAGATGGGACCTAGGTTCCTGTAACAAGTTACTCTCGACCACTGCCAAAAGGTGGCCAGGGGGAGATAGAATGGGAGGAGAGGAAGTGATGGTAGGCCGTTCATCAGGACCAGGCCCTTTGATGGCCGTGGGTAAAACTTGACCTGCGGCCGTCGGAAGAGTTATCGTCCTTCTACGGGGAGAAAAGGGCAGAGTGCTAACAAATGGCCCTGCCAGACTGTTTCTTCAAGACTATATCGCCCCAAAATAATCATCATTGTAGGCAAGTCAGTCATTCTCGTCCAGATCAGTGAGTGGTTGGAATCTATTAAAGGTTAGGACTATACAATAACTCCTTCCTGCGGCCCGAGGGGGGAGATTGGGACCATACCTCGTCCCCTGGTTATTGGCAGCTCTATGGCGGTAAAAATATCCCAGAGGAGCAATTGAAAGAGAAGCGGGCAAACCATTTAGGCCTTGCCTGGTGCCAGAGTTTATCAATTGGCATGCCAGTTCCGAGTTTCTACATGTGATAACTGTGCAGTCCTCTTCTATTGTTTTTCTAGAAGGGTCCACCCAACCTACCCTCCTTAACATGAGAATGTCTTCATATTACATTATGGAGAAAACACAATTTCTTGTAAGCCAGTAGCAAACTTTGTTTTTCAACTCTCTGAAGTTCTCTATTCTATCCTCTAGCACCGGTGGTACTCTACTATTACTGTCACGTACGGGCAGCATGCTGGCACAAGATTTAAAATCTTTTGTGGTTATAGTTACGGTGCACCAGGGTAGGGGGATGTCTGTTTACAGCCGAGACAATTGATGGTCTTTCAGAGTTTAGAATAAAATAAAATAAATAAAATAAAAAATAAAATAAAATAAATAGAAGGGTCATTCTGGTTCTTCTGGGTTTCAGGCTAAGATCTCTCCAGTAAAGCTGGGCTGTTTTGTTTCATCAGTGAATAAGAAATGTCAAGTACCCTCTAAAAGCTATGGTTTGAAATGCCCAGGGTTTTAGTGTAATTCTGGGCCATACCATGCGATGTTAAGTCAGAAGAAGAAGAGGGTGGTAATGGCTTCACCACTGACTGAGACTTTAGTATGACTCCTATATCCATGGTCGTTTTTTCTAAAGCACCAATTCTGTCCAAGATGGGATCCAAGAATCCACTAATTGGGGGATTTAATTCATTAAAGATCAGGACTGTGCTTATGGGGAGGGGGGGCACGGGCAGTTGGTTCTCAGCCCCTCACGATAATGGGATAGATTTGGGGCCTAGTTTTTTATGGTTTGTTAGATTGGGGCCCGACTTCCCTTTCTTTCTCTTTTTGCCACAGGCTCACATGGGAAGATGCTCGTTGAAAGGTCGGAGACCACCATGGTTGGGTCTGAACTTTACTCCCCCTCTTCTCGGCCCGAGTTAAAGATTTGGTCTCCTGTGGAATCATGTCACTAGACACCGAAACCGGGGGTACACTTGTAGTGTCATACTGTATGGTGTTTAACTGTGAGGTGACAAAAATCAGATTTTCCCTCAAACCCAGCGACAAGTATCTCTCTACCAACTATATGTCCTTCTAAACCACACTGATGGCTCGATGTAGGAAGGCATAAACGTAGTTCCAGTTTGAGAGTGGCGGGAGCCAGACTCCTTCTCCTCCCCTACCAGTGGTTTAAGTTTTACCATAGTCCCAAAACAAAGGTAACTGGGTCTAAAATATGACTCCCCATCAATTAGATGTCTCTCAGGCAAACCAAAGAGGGACGCCCAGCCTCTCCTGGCTAATGATGGGCAAAGGCGGGCCAGGTCTTGCCCTGGCCGCATGCCTGGGCAAGGCCTGTGTGAATCCTTCACCTGTTACTGCTGGGGACATTGCTGGGGGACATAGTCCCATCCCAGTTCATGGACCAAAGGCACAGCACCACCAACACTGCTGTGGAAGTGTCCCGCACCACTGGGAGGTAGGTGCCCTTTTAGCATGTTGTCCGAGTCCCTCGCCTGTTACTGCTGCGGGCTTTGCTAGGGGGCATGGTCCCACCCCAGTTCACGGATCAAAGTCTCAGCAAGACCACCAACACTGTTGTTAAACTCAATTTTGGGGACTGGCACTTATTTTTCCCTCATTAGACTTAGATTAGAGCAAGAGAGAGAAAAATACAAAAGGTGGAAAGAAGGAGAAAAAGAAAGACGCAAAACAGTGATAAAGGTGGGCAAGGATTAAAAAGAACCTGTAAGAGTGAGATAATAAGGCAGGGGGTGTCTGGTGATTGATTAGAGTCAGCAGGTTGAATCAATATAACACAGCTTTGTAATTCAGCACTCCTGACTTTGACAGCGTTGGACGTGGGCTTATAAGGATATCTTTGAACCCGGCACTTGTTGTTTTACAAATTACGCACTGTCTGTGGTGACACGCTGTCACTATTATTTGTTTTATGTAAACAACTATATTGATACACATTACATACTTATTTCTAAAGTGTGATTTCCATGTTAAGTTTGACTATAGTTAGCATTATAGTTGATCATAGTTAAAGTGAGTTCACGTTAAGTTAGCCATGGTTAGTGTAGGCCTCAGCTAAATAAATCCTGCTAACATCAAAAATATGTATTTGGTTGCAGTATGTTATCTCACTCTTTCCTCGTGTTAAAGAAGCCAAACTAGACTGCAGTAGTTTGAATTAATTGATCAGTCTCATTTGTTAGTTTTCTTGAGAAATGTTAATATTGTTGGTTTCACTGTACCTGAGTAATTGAGTTGTTGCACCTGTGTCTGGGATGGCCCGACCGTGATGTACGCGGGGCACGAGGCCTTGGAAGAAGGGAACGATAGCCTATCTATGAAATGATGAATTTTGATTGGTTCATATCTCTTGGGAACCGTAGGCAATGAAACCAATAGTTGAATCTCGTTTTTATTGTACATTCCTGATCTAGTTAGTGTTAGATGCCCCTGTCAACTCTTTTGAGAGCAGATGCCCCTTGCCTCTTTCCCTCTCTCTCTCTCTCACTCACTCTCGCTCTCTCTCCCTCTTCCCCCATGCTTAATTTTATTCCTGCTCAAATAGGTAAACTCTAGAGAAAATCTATTTTTCTTTTCATGAGTGAACCTTCATTTGGATCTGCCCTCAGAGGCTTTTCTTGGTGATCTCCGCAGCTTAATTTCCCCAGCCCCATTTAAATTCTCAGCTTAGCATTAGGGAACTTTCCTTCAGGGGAAATGGACAAACTTACTCGATTTGCATATGATTATCTTTAAATATTTTGCCTTTGTATTTGCTGTTTGGACTTGCTTTGGATTATACAGATAACTGCTTTTATTAGGTGACTATTGATTTATGAGTAACTTGAAAAATGTGGGTCTGTAACTTTGCGAATCTTCTAATAAACCTTCATGGTTTTCAAAACTACATCTCTCTGTCAACATTGTGGGGCAAAATGTGATTCACTGTCATTGATGGTAAGCCTCCATTCGTGGCAAAGGTCCATCCACTCGAGTACAGGTGTACTTGAATTTGCACGCCATCCTACACTGCTTCTTCTGTCATAGGCACAGTGACGTGCAGATCACACAAAGTGTGAGCGTGTTAGCCCATTGATAAAACTTACCAGCATACACACTTGGTCCCAAATTTACTATGGCCTAGCACCAACTCTAAAGTATGGTTCATAACATAAAGTACTACAAATGGCACCGGCAATCAACCGTCTTGCACAAAAGCTGTTTTGCGCTGAAAGTAGTTGTTGCTGCAGTGCCCAAAAATTTTTTTCGTTGTACAGGACCAAGCCTCCTGCTAATATATGTAAAGGGGGCATAAGGGGGAAAGCCTGACCATGGAGCGCAAGGATTCGATGCAAAGACTAAAATAGCGGGCTATTGAAGGTAAACCTAAAACCAAATGAAACCAGGAACATAAAATGGGTGAGCTTAAATTCGCGTGATATTCCCTAGGTATAACATGTGTAATGTAAGCAAAATTATACATTTTATGTTTCTTACCCTTTGTTGATTGTCATTGTGTATACATTTGTATTGGAGGGTACCTCAACTCCAAGTCCCACACCTGGTCTTTGTGCATTAGTGAAACATTTAGTGAGCTAAACCAGCATTTTTTGCCCAAGTGCCAGCCATTAGTGATTAATTTTTCCACAGTCGCTCAACACAGCACTGACATTTTTCATGCAGCATTCCCTTACGTAAAAGCCAGTAAATATGGGCCTGAAACGGTAAATACAGCTTGTAGGATAGCTCATGGGGTTTAAAGCTTCTATAAGTCGCCGTATCATATCTCATTATGGTCAAATGAGCGTTTTTCCATCAATGCTGAATAAAACGAGCTCAACTGGGTTGTGTAGTAATTACACATACACACAAATGTGAGCTCAAACATACTGTTAAAAATAGAAGTTCAAATGAGCGTGTGGGCGGGGCTGAGTGTATTGCTTTTCCTTCTTACGGAGCTGGTGTCAAAAAGAGCAGACGTCTCGTGCCTTCGCTTCCACTCATAACAAAGTGAGATCACAGCCCAATGTCTCGTGCCGGCAATTGTCGATGTGCCCTTCACGTGACTGGACCATAAATATTGCATAAGAATGCGGATTTCCTCGTGCCCTCACGCTTCAGCTGAGTTCATCTTACTGCACCCTCTTCACTGACATGCCGTCGGCTAATTGCAGCAATGCAAAACAAGATGGGAGGCCTTAAAAGTTTACAGGCGCAGCTTTGATTTTTACTATTATTGAGAATTGCCTCATTAGGAGAAGCATATTCAGTGGGTGAGGCGTGGAGGAGGTGCGTGGGGGAAGGAGTGGGCAATGAGCAGTGTGCACAACACTAATTCTCTTCCCCATTAATACAATGGTTTTATGGCTCACGCCGTGCTGGCTAGAAAGAAGCACGCCATTTCCTCCCGGGTGTTTGCTTAGAGATTGTGAGATAATTACTTCTCCGAAGCCAGGCTAATTACTGTCAACAGTTGGAAAATTGAAGGGAGAGAACCTCCTGCTCTCTAGCTTTCCACCAGAGTCTGCGGTAGTCCAGGAGCAGTATTATACAAAAACCTTTCGAGAAAGTTCCTGGGGATATATTGCAAGCTATATATAGCGCTGGTGAGCGCAGCACTGCTATTAACTGTATTGATTATAATGCACAATATATGTTGCCATTTTAACCTTGTTTGGAGCACAGGCACTGCTTCAAATAGGTCGAGGGCTGTGTGTCTGGGTTGCCACTAATTTATACAGAAGCGGACCATGTCCACGGACCTGTGTGCAAAATGTATGCAGGGGAGCTTGGTTAGCTTGTTCCAGGAATTGCCATTGACACTAATCCCCTTCATTTCCAAGGACAAAAAATGCTGAGCAGGCTCGGCGTCGTACTCTGAAGTTCTATTGCACATCTCGTCCCTGGTTCAGCTAGTCCATGTTGTCTCTTCAGAAAAGCCACTTCAACACATACTTTACCTCACTCTGAGAATGCATAAATCAACAGTACCTCTTATACTGGACCTTGAACTCACATGAAGCATCTTTATAATATTCCATTTTAGCAAAAGCTGAGTTAGCTCTTCCCTCAATGACTACATCACCAGAGATGCCCTGTACATTCTCAGTGGAGGTTGACAGCAATAAGGTAACGTGAAATTATTATGCTATGTAAAGTTAATAGAGATTTGCATGGTGTTGTATTACAATGGGGTGTGTCTGGACGCTGAGTGAAGATGGCAGGGTCTTGCTGAGGCTCCATGGGACGGCGCTTGTTAATGTGGCATCCTCTGCTTTTCTCTTTCTCCAACGTGTTATCTCCTCTGCGGAAGTAAGCAGGATGCCGTGCTTCACATCTGCATCCATCGGGAGCTCGTAAACCCTAAATTTTGGCAGTGCAAATTCCTCTCCTCACACGCAACCGCCATTTTGTCTGTGATGTGAGGTGATGCACGTTTAAAAATGACATAATATTTTTTAAAGCATTTCAGGGGCTAACAATATTTAATTGCATTAAATAAGTGAGCACTCAAAACTGCTTCCTGATTTAAGTTCACAATGTTCTTCAAGCTGCAATTTCTATTCATCTGAGACACTTCTTCCGTCAAGCAAGCTCTCTGCCAATATACTTGCTCTATTAACACCAGCAGCTTTGTCTCTCTTCATCCTTGGCTAACCGTGTCTTCACAGCTCAGCTTACAATGACAGGTTACTATTTTATAAGCACATTTTATGTTAGACATTTTTTATATAGGAGCATATTTTTTAAGGAAAAGGCTTTTTTTTTCTTTTATCAATTGATATACCTGACGCTTCTCAGCCATTGCTTCTTGCGCATGAGCAGATTAAAAAGTCACAAGCTCCCAATTAAAATCTCTTCAGGCAAGTCTTCTAAATTTCCTCCAGGAACCTATAATTACTTCAGAATGGAAGACTATGGGTCAAGAAAAACAGCAATGCCTCTTCGTACTCATCCTTATCAGCTAATGATGTACAACCTAGCGCTGATAAAGCATCCATTGAAGGACTTAAGAAGGATCCACCGTCCCCCTCCTAATGCTTCTCTGGACTTGTTATTGGAAGACATAAGAATGTTGCTCCCCTTTATGGAGGAAAATATTATTAAATTACAAAACCTTTCAGATAGACGGCCCGTATGGAAGAGCGAATCTCTAATGTGGAGCAGAAGGTCGTAGTTTTTTAGGACACTCCTTCTAATGTGAATATCCTTCAGGAACAAGTAATCACCTTGCATAATCAAGTCGAAGACTTAGAAAATTGCAACAGAAGGAATAACCTACACATTTATGGTCTTCCTGAGGGTACGGAAGGTACAAATCCTATCTTTTTTTCAAACCTTTCCTACCACAGATCTTAAACCTGCCTGATGGCCCGCTACTCAATATGCAGCAAGCTCATAGACTTGGTCATTCTTCCAAAGCTCTGACCACCTCTAAGAAACCTAGAGGAATCCTCTTGTATTTTCTAGAATATACAGAACTTATGCAGTTCATCTCTGCCGCCAGGTAATTCAAACGTATATCTTGGTCTGGGCATGACTCTTTTCTGAAGATTATGCCAAGAGTACTGCAGATCGACAAAAAGAGTTCCTAAATATGAGACTGTTTCTTCGCTTTCTAGGAGCACATTATGGACTTTTTCATCCTTTTCTCAAAGTCACGTATAACAACAAAACGACGATGTACGAGGATCCATCTCATCTGATAGACTTTCTTGTAAATAACAAGCCGCAGCATATGGATTTCACTATAGCAGCTCATGTGTCAAAATAGCATTATGTTCTTGACTTTTTCTTCTCTGCTTCTACACTTATTCCCTTCTGACTTAAGTAATTTTGTTGGGCTCACATAATGTTAATGTGGCCCTTTTGCTTAATTATCTGATACATTCTTGGAATGTGTTTAGAGTTTGTTTATTACTTCTCATGTTTTAACTAATCATAATTTTTCTTGCAGGGTAGTTCTTGTGTTATTTCATGTTCCTGTCTCCCGTCATGTGGTATATTTCCCTTCGTGTGCCTCTCTTTCCTCTTTGGTTTAGATGTCCTATCTTCTCATGTGGTCTCCCCCCCCCCATCCTCATCAATGACATTCATAGGTATGTTTATCTTTGTTGTTATTCTATTTCTTTCACATTTTCTCTTTCTGTTTTATCTTCCCCCTTTTCTCTTTCTTTTATGTTTCTCCTTTCACTTTCTTTTTTCTATTCTCATTTATTTTCTTCATTGCACAATTTTCAATGGTACAGTGTTTTGCTCTTTCGTTGCTAAATGTTTTATCACTTGTTGAATTTTGTATGATGATTTATGTTTTGCTTAAAACTTGGCCTGATTGCATCAAATATATTATATATTTTTAATGTCTTTAACAGTAGTTTTCTGGAACATCAGGGGTTTAAATTTTCCTATCAAAAGTCAAAGAGTTTTAACGCACTTGTCAAAACTTAAGGCACACATTGCTCGTTTGAAAGAATTTAATCTAAAAGAACTTGAATGCACAAAATTACATAAGAGTTGCGTGGACGATGTATTTTTTCTCACCTGGCAATAACAAAAAGAACAGTGTTATAATTCTATGCCGTAAATCTTTAAAAGTTCAATTGCTTTAGCAGGAAATAGATCTAGAAGGAAGATGGTTATTACTCAAATTATTGATTAACAAAGTTCCACTTGTTGTGTTTAACGCATATGGTCCTAATGCTCCTGATTGTCAGTTTTGGTCCAATATTGCTCAGAAACTCCTACAATATTCTGCCAATAAATTTATACTAGCAGGTGACTGTAATCATTTTGTTGATCTTTTTCTTGATATATACTCTTCTTTTCACTATATTCCAAACAAATCACAAAAAGCATTTGTTCATGCTATTCAACAACATCACCTGACTGATGCTTGCCGATTATGTAACCCTTCTCTCAGAGACTATACATATTTTTCCTCCGTTCATTGCACACAATCTAGCATAGATTATATTTTTATTTAGTATCACCTCACTTAGTCTTTACATGCAGAAGATATTGGATCCGTATTGATCTCTGATCATGCCCAAGTTTTGATCCAATTGGACCTATTACCCAAACATGTCTCCCCAAGAGGTGGCGATTCAGTAATTCTTTGATATTAGATACTCATTTCACTTCTTCCTTTACCTCTTTCTTTCATGAATTGTCTCAAAATAACCTTTCTGATAACACTCCCTTTCATATAATATGGGATACTTTTAAAGCCTCCGCTCGTGATTTTATCATTCATTTTGTTTCCAAGAAAAGGAAAACATCTCAGGCCATTCTACAAAATTATTAAACGTCTTGAACATACTTACTACACTTCACACACACAGCATTCCTTATAACACCTAATCAAAGCTAACCTGCAATCTAGTAAAGTGTCTACAAACTCTGCCTCATCTTATCTTCTCAAAACTAGTGCTAAATATTTCGGTGGTCACAACAAATCTGGTAAACTATTAGCAAATTAACTGAAGATTAGACAAAACAGTTTACTTATTTAATTGCTTATAGACGATAATATACACCCGAGCATATTCCATCAGAGCCGGATATCTTGAAATATCTTTCCTCTGTTCAAAAACGGACCTTTCTCACACAGACTTCCATCCTTAGAGGCCAATATATCTTCTACAAAATTGCACCTAGCTATGCTGTCCCTTAAAAAAGATACAGCTACAAGTCCTGATGGCTTTACAGCAGAATTTTATATTCATTTTTCTAAACTTCTTTGGCTAAACTCCTTATTCTAATCCATTCATTTTTAGATCCTTCTACTTCTTATGGATCCTTTTGTGAAGCACTCATTTGCCTTATTCGAAAAGATAGCAAAGTTCCACACTATTGTAAAAACTATAGACCTATCTCATTGGTCAACTTACATTATAAAAATGTTGCTAAAGCTCTAGCTTCTAGTCTAGAATCCTTCCTTCTTAGTCTTTTTGGAAGGGAACAATCAGGTTTTGTGACAGGCAGATATCTTTCAGATAATACTTGTTTGTTTTTGTATATTATTTCAAAGTCTGCTGATTGTAGCTGAACCATTAGTAGCCATTGCTTTAGATGCCGAAAAGGCTATTGACTGTGTAAATTGGTCTTTTCTCTTTCATACCCTTCATTGGTTTGGCCCTAAAATTATTAACTTAATATCCCTCCTATACTCATCTCCCCAAGCTGCTTTTGTGCTATTGGCTTAACCTCTGCTTATTTTACCTTGGGTAGAGGCGTACGACAAGGCTGTCCTCTCTCTCCATTTCTTTTTAATCTAGCTCTAGAACCATTCTTATCTCGAATTAGACAAAACACACTTGTTTACGGTTTCACGTACAATACTCAACAAATTAAACTAGCTGCATATGCTGACGATGTCTTATTTATTTATAAAGTTTTATATAGCGCGAACATGATCCTGAAGGATATCAGAGCACTTTACAATTGGAGGGAAGGAAGGTAATAAATGCAGTACCGGCATCAAATAAGAATAACAAACAGGACAGTTACAAACAAAGGGGTCAATAGAGAATAAAACAATAACTGGTACATAGCGAACTAGGAGGGGAGCAAATGATAAGTTAAAAGAAGAGTAGCACCCAGCGCAGGTCTTAAAGTTGTAAGTCCAATACTTTAGAGCAGACGATCCAAACCCCTTTAATTTAAGGTAAGAACTTGTTCATAAGGAATCTTTTAGCTTCCAATTTGAAAGCAACCGTGGAGGAGATTCTGCGTACTTCGGGTAGGAGAGAGTTCCAGATCTTCGGGGCAGAGCCGGAGAAAGCTCGGTGACACGCTCTCTTTTTACGAAAGATCTGTGGCTTCAGGAGGAAAGAGTTAGCACTTCTCGAAGGTCTACCACCGCCGGATAATTCTAGCTTTTGCGCTAGATAACTGGGGGTTTTGAAATGGAGGGCTTTGCGAGACAGGCAGGCAATCTTTAGCTGTATTCGTGCTTCTTAGGGCAACCACTTAAGGGATTTTAGGACTGGGGATATGTGCACATTTCTTTTGGTACCCGTAACCAATCTGGCCGCAGTGTTCAATGATGCCCTTAGTGGAGCCAAGGTATATTTGGGGAGGCCACAGAGCGTAGCTCTGCCATAGTCTAGCCTCGGCAAAACAGGCGCTTGGACCACCAGCTTAAAGTCAGCTTGTGGAAGGAATGGTTTGAGATTCCTGAGTGTGCTCATCAGGTGATTAGCTCCCTTGCACACATTGCTAATATGATTCTTCATGTTCAGATGCTTGTCCAGGGTGATTCCGAGAGATTTGGCTGCGTTAATAATGAGGGGGGAGCAGTTGAAGGCAGTGAGGTGGTTCATCCAAAGGTCTAACTTGGGGATGTGATTCGGAGGAGAAATGAGGAGGAATTCTGTTTTGGAGGTGTTGAGCAGGAGGTGGTTCTTGGTTAACCAGTTTTGAGTAGTCGTTAGAGTAGTGTTGAGAGATATGAGGTTATCCGGGGAGGACATTTTCAGATAAAGTTGCGTATCATCCGCATACTTATGGAAGAGAATGTTTGTGGAATTTAGTGCATTAGCTAATGTTGCCAAAAACAAGTTGAAGAGTATAGGAGATAGGGTGGACCCTTGGGGGACCCCCATGGATACTGGAGAGGGCTGGGAGAGAGAGTGGTTTGCCTTGACTCTTTGGGATCTGTGGTGGAGGAAGGACGAGAACCATTGCAACACCCGACCAGAGAGGCCCATCCTGTTCTTCAAAATGAATAGGAGGTTGTCGTGATTGACAGTGTCAAACGCAGAGGAAAAGTCAAGGAGGATTAGGAGGCAAGATTCATTTTGGTCAAGCATTTTTAAAATGTCATCCATAACGTGAGTGAGAGCCGATTCCGTGCTGTGCCCACTCCGAAAGCCAGATTGATGTTGGTCCAGGAGTTGGAAATTCTCGATGTGAGCACAGAGTTGTGATTGGACGCATTTTTCTAGGAGTTTGGCTAGAGTGGGGAAGTTAGAGATAGGGCGGAAGTTGTTAAGGTCAGTACTATCTGCGTCAGTTTTTTTTAGTATAGGTGATACCTGAGCTGCTTTTAGGCAATCTGGGATCATACCTTGTGACAGTGACGCGTTGACAATCTTTGTCCAGATGGGGATGACGACATCCTTGATTTCTTTGAAGATGGAAGGTGGCAACGGGTCGCTGAAGTGATTAGATGGGTTGATACTCTGAAGAATCGTGTTAATGTCTCTTTCACTGAGGGGAGTAAAGGTGCCCCATGAGGCATTGTTCTTGGTGCTCAGGCTGATTGGTTTGGGCTTCTCTAAGAGGGCCGGAGGGGGCGCGGACCCATAGGATGGTAATAGAGCCTTCTTAGAAACAAGTTCCAAATTGATGACTCTTGATTTCTCAGTAAAGAAAGCCGCCAGTTCGTCGCATGAGGGTGAGCTGACTCCAGAGTCAGAGTGGTTTGGAGCTTCCACCGATTGATGTTTAACCAGTTCAAAAAGTTTCTTGAGGCGATTAGCGGCTTGATTAAGTTGGGATCTGAAGTAGTCGGCCTTCGCGCTCTTGATTTGTTTGTTGTAGGAACTCCTAACCGCTCTAAGGATTTTTAGCTGATCCGAGGATGTTTTGGATCTCCAAGATCGTTCAATTGCCCTAAGGTTGCGGTGTTCCGAGTTTAAGTTGTCGTTGAACCATGGTTTGGATATTTTTGTTGAGGCATTTTTTTGTTGGAGTGGTGCAATGGAATCCTTGATGCTAGAGATAGTAGAGTTGTAGAAGTCAGTGAGTACATGAACCTCAGACATGTCAGTTTGGGAGGAGAGGGCATATTTACAGTGGGTTGCTAGTTCATCTGTATTGATAGATCTGAGGTCCCTTTTCCAGATCTTCGATTTCGTTGGTTGAGCCTTCCTCAGAGACACCTCCCTGTTAATATAAAAGAAGATGCTGTGATGGCCGGACCAATCGCAAGGGGTAATGGTATCCAGTGTGATGGTGTGTCCTTTGGTGATGATGAGGTCCAGAATTTCTCCTTTATTATGGTCTTATTATTCATAATGAAACCTCATTCCTCACTCCCAGCTTTTTCGCCCGAGGTTGTATCTTATGCTTTTGTTTCTGGATATAAATTAAATAATGACAAATGTAAAATTTTAGCCTTAAACAAATTTACTTTTATACATGATTTTTCTTCCTAAAATTTTAAATGGCTACCTAATCATATAAAGTATCTTGGTCTTCAATTCACTCAGGGCCAGATGTATGACCATTTTTTGCGGTCACAAATGGGAAATCTGCTAGTTTGCGACCACAAAAATAGGTTTGCCCATGTACAAACCCTATTTTGCGAGTTGGTAACCTATTACTGACTCGCAAAATAGGGTTTGCGACTCGCTATTTGGAAGGGGCATGCCAAGGGTGTCCCTTCCTAATAGCGAGTCGCACTTCAATGTATGATTGTTTTGCGACCGCAATTTGCGGCCACAAAACACTTGCAGTTTCCCACCTACTTCAAGTAGGTGGTAAGCTACTCACAAACGGGAAGGGACCCCTTTCCCTTTGTGATTGTATGCAAAAATGTTTTTTAAGAGCAGGCAGTGGTCCCACGGACCACTACCTACTCTTAAAAAATGAAACAGAAACTTTAATTTTTCTTTTTTAAATGCATCCCATTTTCCTTTAAGGAAAACGGGCTGCATTTTTTTTTTTAAAACGCTTTATTTAAAAACCAGTCACAGACTGGTGGTCTGCTGACCCCAACAGGCCACCATCCCTGGGAGTGCTATCCATTCCCAATGGGGTCGCAAATTGCACCTGCTCATAAATATTAATGAGGCAGGCAATTTGCGACCCCATTAGAAATCGCAAACACTGTCTGATACACTGTTATAAATTACATTTTGCGATTCGCAAATTGCGAGTCACAAAACGACGCAATTTGCGAATCGCAAATTGTAAGGGCCATACATCTGGCCCCAAGTCACTTAATTCTTCCATTTCTCTAAATTTAGATGCTTGTATTCATAAGATTACATAATTAAAACAAATAGGTGGCATCCCTTATATTTATCTTGGTGGGGTCATTGGATACTATTAAAATGATGTTAGTTCCCATTATCCTCTTCACTATAATCTAACATCCCCCTAAATATTTCGCTTAGATCGTATAAAAGAATTTACTCAATTTTATCTCACTTTCTCTGGAACAATAAAAAGCCCTGTATGTCATTACTTAACTTGAGTCATACTAAGGCAGAAGGAAGAGTGAATTTCCTTTCCCAGATTTTGCTAACCATCACAAAGCCTTCATATTAAAACAATCTGTATATTGGATCACACCTTCTTTCTCTTTTACCCCACTCTGGGTTAATTTGGAACGCTAGTTTATATCTCCCTTCTTGTTTCGTGAACTTATAACTTTTATGCGTAAACCTAAAAATTACTTACCCCAATCTTTCAACACACCTGTAATTATTGGCTTCTGTCACTCCATACTCTCCTACGGACCTGAATACTTTAATGAAATCCACCCTTTGGCATAATCAATTCATACAAATAAACCATAGATTCTTTACTAGCCAGTATGGAGATCTAAAGGATTCATTTGGGTCAAACAATTATATAGCAATGACACTTTTATATCTTTTACACAAGCCCAAACACTATTTGGGCTAACATCCACTTTTTATAAAAAATTCATGATCCTACAAAATATCACTCACGTTTAATCCCTTTTTCGTCCTAATACACCACCATCCATTAACCTTACTAACCTCGTACATACAAACCCAAGAGCTTCTTCTATCTATTCAATACTTCAATGCACCTCCAATGATCGACCTAAATCAAATGTGGAACTTGCTTGGGAAACTGACCATCATATCACTTTACCTATTTCAACTTGTCAGCAGATCTGGATCAAAATCAGGAACTCCTCCAGAGCAGTGAGTACAACACAAACACTCTTCTTTATATACACTAGACTATTTACAGCACCTGTACTCCCACACAAGATCAATTCTGACACTTCAGATTTATGTTGGAGATGCTCTGCACACCACGCTGACCTGAAACATTTGATATTCACTTGTCCCTATGTTTCCAGTTTCTGGTTACAAGTTTGGGTCCAAATCAATGTTAAATGTCGTTCAAACATTCCTTATTCCAATGCTAATGTTTTCTTAGGAAGTACTTCTAATGTTTGGGCTAACGCTTCATTTTAAAGTAAAAATAATAGATCTCCTATTAGCAAATTACTAAGCATTGGAAAGACTCTAAGCAATTATCGTCTAAAGCATGGTGATATGCAGTATGCTATAATCATAGTTTAGACACTGCATACAGGCAACCTGTATCTCTTGTCTTAAAACGGCAAGAACTTTGGTTACCTATTACACAGTTTCTAGATGACTCTGCCAAAAGATCATTTGCATCCCTACCTATTGCTTAGGATGTATGTAAGCCTCCTTGATGTCTAATTCTAATTGTATTGCTTTTCCTCTTTATTACATATTGTTTATTAATCTGTATGTATGCACATGACACTTTTATGGTCTGTTAACCGAAATAAAGTTTATTGATTGAGTGATTTACATATTGTTTTCAACTCTTTCCCTACTGTTTATTTGTTATTTACAATCAGACCTATATATATTTTCAATTACGACATACACCCCCTTTTCCTTTCCCCTTTCCTTATTTTATGGGCCCCTTTTTTCCTTCAATTGATGTATTTATGAATATTTTCATGACTGTACTATATTCATATGAATAAACCTTCTCTTTAAACTTAAAGTGTTGTATTGCAATTAGCATGGCCTTGCAGCTCTGTCAGGCGTGGGTATCTTCATGTTCAGTTGTTGAGGATTCCTTCACAGACATTTAAGCAGGATCATTAGTAGTGCAGATGTGGTAAATCTTTAGCATGTATATTTGGATCTAGTGTGGTTTGATTTGTGTAACCAGAGATCTGTATTAAACTTGGGTACATACTCTGAGAGGATTGGTATGTCCCATGTCTGCCTTGAGGTATGTGTATGAGATAACTAAGACTATAGGATCTTCTTTGGGTCCACACTATCTCTTCAAATCAGTATAACTGTGTGGTATTTGATGATTGTTGGGGTACTGAGTTATGTGTAATCTTAGGAGAGGTATATTGCTTTATGACTACACAAAGGCTATTCTCACGTTCAATAGCATGGTGCTTCTGAGCTGTGTGGTATGTATGTGTGTTGAAATAACTAATGTGTTATATTGGAAGTTGTGATTGTTTATTGTTATGCTTTGTACTGTTGTGAGCTAGGTGATAACTAACTATATGGCATACGTGAGCAGTGCGGAGTGTCCTGTATACTGTTTTCTGTTGTATGTTGACCGTTAGTTAAAGGAGCTTTTGTGTCCATAGCAGCATCATCTAAGTCCCAGTCCCATCCACGCAGCTCTGTACACCGTAGTGCTGACCTGGGCAGCTTGCAGTTGTTTTTGTTATTTACTTTTCTGTGCTCTGTTATTGGCAACTTGATAGCCAATGATTGGAATATCTGAGTTGTATTTGTTTGATGGGCAGGGTAGTGTCTAATGTGTTCTGTATTTTTTATAGGAGGATAATGCTGTTGTAAGGTGTGGTGATATCCACTAACAGGCCCCACTTAGAGGTCCAAGAGGCAGGCATGGGTTACTGGTCATCAATTATGAGGGTTGAGGTCATTTGACACTGATACCCTGGGTTCCATTGTCTTTTGGCTCTGCAAAGCGGACCAATACAATCCCTTCAACTTTTGACTCCCAGGGTAGCGAGGGTGAGCAGTCACAGGCTTTTCACAGAGGTAACAAGGCAGTGCTCAACCTCAGCAATCAACCAACTGGCACAATTATCTTAGCTGAGCACTCATATTTACAAGAAAGAAAATACTTTAATCACACAGCTGCACTAAATGCTACACAATTCAATGATCACAAGTCAGCGTCCTTGAGTATGATCTCCCCTGTAGGTGCCACACCCACACACCCCATTCTTGGTATGGCGATTTGGCTCAGCCTGGGCCAAACACATACAGCTCATGGGTCGACAGTGGCAGTTTTCGAGGTTGAGGTCCCAACAGGACTGACAGAGGCACATCCTGTATCTGGGACTATGGCAATCAAGCAGTGTAGCTCTCTTCTGGACCAAATGCAATAATGCAATTGCAGCACCAAGGGCTGCAGATGGCAACAGTTCCTGCCAGGATTCAAGATGAGAGACTAGGGGTGTGGTCCCACAGTCACCAGGATCTCCATTACTCTTGCTTACTCGTACATCATACCTATTACTACACACATGCTAAACATAGACTATAGATGTTGGTGCAATGGTGTGGGTACACACATAGAAGGGGAAAGTTACATAGGTGGGAGTATAGGTATCAATCTAAGTCACACAGATTATAAGGTATGGTTTCACTATCGATTTCTTTTAACCACAGTATGCTACCACCACTACTGTATGTGCTGTACCCTCAACACGGATAGTTGATGGCTGACATGATTGAGGGCACACTTGGTGCACCTCTCCAGGTCACAGGACAGGTCCAAGACCTCAGATAGTCAGGGATTGGCCTAGGCCTCTAAGCACACACTTAGCATGACACCAAGGTTAAAATAAACATCTGGATACCAGAAATACCAGCAGTCAGGACTTATAGCATGGCAACTCTCCTACTAAGCAATGAAGGGTACAATCCTATCCCATCACCCCTCATTATGGAGTATCTGATTTGAGTTGCCAGCGTGATCAGGGTTCTGTCTAATGCTTCCTGTTAGATGCAGGGTGTAGGTATACAGACTTTATGCCAAAGCTCCTCTTTGTACCACGGCAGGAGTCACTGTGCAATTGCTACTCTCATACTTCTTGGCTGTTGCTGCTACTCAATTTTTTTTTGTAGTGGGAGCAACACATTTTTCCATCAACACAAGAGGATAGGGTCAGAATCATGTGAACCTTTGCATCATCGATTGAGTTCATCTACCATCTGGAAGCTTCCATTACCATCCTCACCATTCCAGTTTGAATCACATGGAGTATGTTGTGAGCCTGGGGTGGGATTAAACCGGCCTGGATGCTAAGCACACCAGAGGATGGTTCCTGAATGGTCATTCTGAAATCAAGCTCTTTCCAACTTCAGCACTCAAGGTCTATCTCTTTGGGAGTGCCCGAATTAAAGGAGATATGGAGATTTTATATTATAAGAATCTTGGGAGAAGTTAGTGCAATTGGACTGTTATGACACTATCTACAGCAGGGGTGATCAACCTTTTATGTAATAAAGGCTGCTTATGTTCACTGAAAATCATTGTGAGCTACTATTAGTAGTATTGGAATAGTGACCAAATCAAACAAGATTACATTAGTGGCCAGCATATGCAAGATTAACAGCAGCGATGTAATCACCTCAGTGCATCAGTCAGGGTTGCCAGCAGAATTATAAAAAAGGCTTTGACAGTTTGAAATGACTCTATGGGCATGATTACACGTGTAGGTGTTATTAATCGCACCTGGTAAATAACAATACCATGGTGTTTGTCATTTATTGGGTGCAATAAATACCACACATTGTCAGTTTCTGGGAAGAAACATGGATTTTAGTGTTTAAGGCACAAAAATATGCATGAAACAGTAAATATTGTATACTTCTCCTCTGTTAAAATTTCGCCAGATTTGAACTGCCAAAATGTAATGAATGTTGAGTTATTAAACGCATCTGATAATTATCGGATGCGTTAAATTAAATCAAACTTGTAATTCTGGTCCATGCGTAAACAATGATTTAAAAACGGGTTAGGAATTAACTGAGACACTTGTAATGAGCCCAATCTATGTAATACATGCCAGCCACAGTTGCAGTGTCCCTTGCACAAAAGTAATAATATTAGAAATAAATCTCCCCACATTATCACTCAAAAAACAGCTTTGAGTATATTTTGGGAATTCAGCCTCTTTTTAAGCATCAGCTGATGAGTTCTGCAAATACACACATTTGCCTTGAATACACAGTGTTGGCATACATATATTAATTCAACCAAGCAAAAGGTTCCGATTCACTAAGCTGGGATGCACACAGGAGAGCTATTCACAGGTAGCTGGAGTGTTAACAGTAGCTCACGTGCTACTTGTTGGAGAAGCCTTGTCTACAGCTAAGAATGCTCCTCAGGCAGTTAGCAGTCAACTCAATTGTAACTTAGAATCTTGTGCAGTCCTCCTCCATTCTCTAGTTAGGGTTAGAGGGGGCATTCAAGCATTGTCCCCATGTGACAGGGCTTTAATGCTTGTGACTAGCCAGGAGTAAATGGACAGTATACAGCTCCATGTTTTGAAGTACAAAGACATTGAGGTTCATGCAGTTCTGTGGTCAAAAGATGTTCTTCAAGATGTAGAGTAGCTCCAGCTTACATGTCTAGGTCAGACAGTTGGACCATAACCCACAGTCAGTCTAAGACAGTGCATCCTCTAAGTTCAAATATCCAACCAATTAGGCTCTGGCAGTTTCCCTCCTCAGAGATGTTTTTGGAAAGACCCCTTTTACAGAATACATTGCAGTGGTCACTGCACATGTGCAGCAGACATGGTACTTCTGAGGGGCTGTCAGAAAACCTTGTTCACTCTCCCTTGCAGCCCTCAAAACAAAGAACTGCAGAAGAAAAATAAGATTGGCTGGGACTGTTCTCTGTCAGTGGCATCCATCCATCATATTGCAACCATCATGTAATTTTTTACAAAGCAAATATTTACAAGTAGCTATGGGGATTTCAAGATCAGCTCGTGCCAATCAGAGCATGATCTCCTTCACATTTCGTGCAAAAAAGGACATTAGGCCAGTGCACAATTCTAGGCCTGGGCGGTAAATTCAGTTCCGCTCGCGGAATTTGGGTAATTTCGCGTTCTGCGGAGAACGCACAATTACCCAAAATTCCGCGATCCGCGGCTTAGCAGAATTTTTTGCATGTTCGCGCTTTCAAAATGCGTGTTCGCGAGATATTTCTCCCCGAGCACGCAAACAGCGTTCGCGAACAGGAAAAAAGCAACGCGAACGGGCGGAACAAGCAATTCCGCGTGTTCGTGGAACTTTTGCGTGCTCGCAGAGATTTTTTACCGTTTCGCAGAGCTTTGCGTAGCGCGACTACGCAAATTCCGCCCACCCCTACACAATTCCTTGCAAATTGTGAAGGAAGTGGAAACCAGAGACACAGGTTAGTGGAGACTAGGAATCCACAAATGGCTAGACCTCATAAAGGACTGGCCAAACACATTCACATATGGGTTTCACAAATGACTTCCAGGATACGTTTAGCAAAACAGCATTTCAGGAGCAACAAGGTATGCAGCAGACATGTGGCAATGAGTTACAAGTTGTTTCAGCTTACTGTTATGAAAATGTCATTCTTTGCTGCTGCTAAATTGACTTTTCAACTTAGGGATTTAGACTGGATTCTAAACATTTTAAATGCACCAAAAATAAATGAGGGGCCCTTTCTGCCCCATGCTTTTAATCTAATATAACTATACAAGACGGTAATAGCCCCTGGGTGTAGCTAGCGAACCACAATAAAATGTAATAAGCTCACCCCAGCCAGGGTTCCTTTAGAAGGAATCATGAGGTCTATTATCATGAGCCTCCACGAGGGGCGCATCAAAGAGGTGTCCATGGGGAGCAGCAAATTAATTGTGTTTTGTGGGGTTCTTCAGTAGGGTCTACACAAACAGTGTCTAAAACAAAAATTTAAGTGGCATCTTTTAAGGTTCAATGTATTATATTGGAAGCTTTTTGATACAGTAAACAAATCACCCAACCCCTCCAGGCAATATCGTTAACTGGCTCTGATGTGAAAATTGTGCTACAAAACAAGGTATTTATTCATTTATTTGAAAGGTTTTATAGAGCACGAACATGACGCGAACAAGGTATCAGAGCATAGTACATGTAAGCAAACCATAAAAGAAGTTAAGCAGACATAGGGTGATCAACATAGATATAAAATAGATAGGAGACAAAGTAAAACATGGTTAAGAGATAGATCCGGGCTGTAAAGCATGAGCTAAAAGTTAGTTTGGTGATTTTAAGTCTATAGTTGCAGGGAAGTTGCAGGCAGCTTTTCAAGAACAGCTCTTTGAGTTCTTTTTTGAATGAGGTGATAGAGGGGTTAGTTCTGATTTCCGGGGAAAGAGGGTTCCATATTCTTGGAGCGAGGCTGAAGAAGGCGCGGCAGTAAGTTTTCTTCTTTAATTTCATGCGGTTTCAGTAATAGAGTGTTTGAGCTTCTTAGAGTCCGGTTCAGACCAGATAGTTCAAGTTTTTTTGCCGGGCAAATTGGAGTGTTATAATGGAGCGCTTTGTGCATCAGGCAGGCTATCTTAAACTGGATCCTTGCTTCAATAGTGAGCCAATTAAGTTGGGTTAAGTGTGGTGTGATGTGATCTCGTTTTCGTGATCGGGTGATGTAGCTCAAAGGGGGGCCAGTCGGGCTTTAGGTAGCCCCGCCAAGGTTGCAATTCTGTATTCAAAGCGGGAGATGACTAGGGATTGTACTGATAACTGCATGTCATCCGTCGGTAAGAAAGGTTTGAGTTTCCTAAATGTGTTGAGTTGGTGATTGGCTCCTCTGGTGGTTGCACTGATGTGGTTTTGCATATTCAGGTGTTTTGCCTAATGATTTAGCGGAGTCCATAATGTGAGGCATGCAGTTTAGTGCCATTAGTAGTTTGAGCCAGTCTTTGATGGGGGCCGAGTTATTTTGGGGAGCAATCAGGAGGAAATCGGTCCTGAGTGTATTTAGCATAAGGTGATTTTGAGTTAGCCTATGTTGGGTTTTCAGCAGAGCATAGTTAAGAGTTTTGATGTCATCAGGTGATGACATTTCTAGGTATAATTGCGTGTCGTCAGTTTGCGCAGTTCAGAATTTTGGTGAGGGGTTCCATGAGTAAGTTAAAAAGCGAGGGTGAGAGTGCGTATCCTTGGGGCACTCCAATTGGTAACAGCTTACTGTTGATAGAGAGTGGTTGATTTTGATTCTTTGCGTTCTGTTGTGAAGGAATGAGGCAAACCAAGTTAAAACTGGGCCAGATAGCCCCATCCTTTTTTCGAGGAGATGAATTAAGTTATCATGCTTGACCGTATTGAATGCTGATAAGGAAGAATTCGTTCTGGTCAAGTAATCTCAAGGCGTCATCGACAATATGTATTAGGGCAGTTTCGGTACTGTGTCCAGATCTGTACCCGATTGGAATTGGTCCAGGAGTTGAAACTGTTCTATGTAATTACAGAGTTGTTTGTGAACGCATTTCTCAAGTAGCTTGGTTAAGGTCATGCTATTAGAGATTTTCCAGAAGTTGTTAGGATCAGATAATGCTTTAGGATGGGGGTCACTTGTCCTATTTTGAGGCAGTCAGGAATCAGGCCCTGTATGAGAGATTTGTGGATGATCTTAGACCAGAGTGGGAGCACGGAGGATCTAAGCTCTTCGAAGCACTTAGTGGGCAGCAGATCATTGAAGTGATTTGAAGGTTTCAGGGTGGTTATAATTTTGAATAGTTCATCATCATCTGGTAGTGAGAAGGTGTCCCACGACACATAATGTTTTGGTGTACACTCCATGTATCCTAAGATAGGGTAACTTACCAAGGGAAACACGGATAGGTAGTCGGTTGGGCTTGGAAATGTGTGTTTGGAATGGTGAGTTGTAGTTCTAGCTCAATTTTTCTAGTTTTATCTCTGAAGTATGTAGAGAACTCCTCACCGCAGGGGAGTGAGTTGTTAGGTGAAGAGAGCTGGTTGGTTGAGTGGTTTGCTTGTTGTTTGGTGATTTCAAAGATTTTTTTTGGTCTGTTTTTGTCATTGTCAAGTTGTGATTTAAAGTGATTGGCTTTTGCGCAATGGATGTGTTTGTGATATGCAAATCTTGTCTTCCTTATGAAGGGGAGAGTTTCTCCATGATCTCTGTGCCAACTTTAGTTTGCGTCTTTCATTGTTAAGGGAGCAATTAAACCAGAGATTGGATTGTTTGCTGGGGATCCTTTTGAGCTGCTTTGGAGCGATTTCGTCAAGTAAATTTGTCATGGAGTGGATGTGAAGTTCGATAAGGTCATCAAGGTTAGTCACGTTAGGGGGCGGAGGAAGGAGGTTATTGCTAGTGTTGATGAGATCATTAACGTTGATGTTCGTTAGATCTCTCGCCTATTGTTTGTTTTTATGGGGTTGAACCTGTCTGATCAGCATTCTTTCCAAGATAAGAAAGGAGATAACGTAATGGTCTGACCAGTCACATGGTGATATGTCATCTAGTTGTATAACATTGTCTTTGGCGATGATTAAGCCAAGGGTGGCACCCTTGTTGTGGATGGGTTCGTTGCAGGACTGGGTGAAGTTTAGGTCGGAGAGGAAGCCTTGAAAGTGCAGAGCATAGGGTCATTTGTGTCATTCCAGTGTAAGTTGAAATCCCCAAGGAAGATTTGGTTAAGGTGTTGTTCAGAGTTAGAGGAAATGGTCTCCATTATTTGTTCGATAAAAAGATGATTGTCACCTGGGGGGTGATAAATTATTTGAAGTGTGCAGATTGTTTTGTCATTGTTTGAGATTTCAAAACTCAAATGTTCACAGGTGGACATCGGTGCAGTTTGTATACATCTCAGGGTGAGAGCAGAGCAAAAGATGCATGCAATGCCGCCCCCGACTTTAACCGTTCTATCCAGTCTCATGATGTCATATTGGGGGGGCACTAAGATGTCCAAAATTGGTGAGGAGGAGTCATTGAGCCAGGTTTCGGTTAGGATCAGTTGGTTCAATTTATGTATAAGTATGAGGTGGGAAATATCGGCTGCGTGCTCTACCGCTGATCTACAGTTAAGGAGAATTGGTTTGATGTGGGATTTAGCTCCTACAGTTTCGAGATGTGATGTGGAGATTGGTAGTAAATTATCCTTGTTTGCAGTTCTAAGTTTGACACTGGGTTCTCTAAGCGTGTCGGAGGGAATAGTCTGGATCTTGAATAAAGCTTGTGCTGAGTTATTAAGGGAGGAATTGTACAATAGGAGAAGGGAGTGAATGTCAGCTTCAGTTAGATGGTCAGTAATTCTTTGGGGCCTGGATGAGTGATTGGGATGTGGCTGTAATTTCCAGTCTAATTTCCGCAGGGAAACTATGGGCAAGGTTGTATTCCTGTTGTGTTTAGTTATTGTGGGGCAGCATGGTTGATTGGATTTAGAGGTGGTATTCAGATTCCATAACTGCTCCATCTTCTGAGAAAAAAGTGACAGGTTCTGAAGGCCCTCTTTAACTAGTAGGAGTTCATGGTTGAGGCCTGCAAGCTTATCTTCGATGGATGGGGGGTTTAAAGGGAGGGTGGATGGTCTAGGAGTGGCAAGTGAGTGAAATCCTTTAGAGGAGGGAGTTATGGTATGCGATATGCAATCTTCAGCTGCAGGGAGGCAAGTAGTAGGTAGGGTGATGGAGGGTGAGATGAAGTTAGTGGATGGAGAATTGGGGAAGGAAAGAGGAAGGGGGTAGTTGAGGGAGTCCGATTGTCCTCGGCGGTGAGCCCAATGTGGACTAGGGTAGATGAGATCCATGTGTCGGGGCTGGTGGTGGATGAGTGAGGAGCCCACTGGTGTTTAGGAGATGAATAGGACGTGACACTGGAGGATCTGGAGTGACCCATATTGGAGTTATTGAAATCGTTAGGGGGAACATCATTGTGTTTCAATGTCATGTGATGAGACGTGAGTAGTGGGCGAGACCATCGCGCTGGTCTTCACGCAATCTTTGATTGTGAGAGAGGACTTAGCATCAGCTACGTTAGCTTCGTTATTGGTGCCGCTTGGTGACTGGTTAAGCCGAAACAGTTCAAGTGAGGGGGAGGATGAGGAGGTGGCGGAATTAGAGTGAGGTATTGGTACAGTGGCGAGGCTTTGGTTAGGTGGTGTAGAAGACACAGAGTTATCTAATGTATTTTTGCACCTCATAAAGCTTTTGTCAAATAGATCAAGACTATGGTCCAATGCTTGAATAAGGATGTTTCCATTGTTGTAAAGGGATATTGCAAGATTGGCCTTGAATTCTGGTGAGGGTGCTACAGTTATTCCGAAACCATGAGCAGTTTTCGTTATAGGTTTGGATCGGAGCAAGGAGCTTAAGACTCTTCTCCATTGGGCTCTTCTGTTAGTGAAAAAGATTAGGCCATTAACAACAATACCTTTTGAAGTGCAAAAGTATGCATCAGAGATAAGCGTTTCTGGGGTGTCGTTTGAGTAGATTATTTTTGAAGTTCTTAGCAGGGTTTTTTCAATAGATTAGGGGTAGCAATTTTAAAAGCATAAAGGGACACCTGTGCAGCAGGTGTTTGTTGGGGCAGGTGTTATTTGGAGCCATGTTGGAAAGGGAGGCAAATAGTGAGAGAGGTATGAAGTTTTGAGTTTGAGGATGACATTTTTATAGGACTGATATAAGAAGCTCTACTGTTATTGTGTAGCAAGTGGTTGTAGTTCAGTCGGAGTAAAAGTCATTTCCATAATTAGAAGTATCCTTTGCTCAAGGTTCGTCATTATGGGGTTTAGTTCCATGAAAAGTGGGATAAGTAGTATGGGACTTAAAAGTGCAATGTTGCATTGGTCAGACTGTGCATGTTAGAAAAGGAATCTGGGCTGGGATGAGCAAGGGAGGAGACAAAATTACAAGATAGATGCAGCCTAGATTAGTCCTACCTTTCTTTTGATGACCTGGTTAGATTTCCATAGTCCTGCATTCCTTTCAGTGCCTGAGATGTAAAACCAGTCTTGTGTCAGTTCCAGATGTGCTGGATGGGCGCCATTTTGAGAGGTGAGGCCTTCGAATCAGGCCAAGAGAGAGAGACCCTCCAAAATGTCCTCTAACCCTTAGTAGAAAAACAGTAGTGGACCTGCATGTTTTGCTTCCTTTCTTTATCTGTTAAAATGCCCCACCTCAGAACCGCTCATGTTGGAAAAAATGCGGGAGCAGCCAAGGGGAGGGGGGAACCCAGCTGAAACGATTGATGAGGAAGGCTGCCTTTTGGTAACAACAACTGGCGAGGTCTAGCCCTTGTTGGCTGTGATGCGAATAGATTCCACGTCGCGCTGTCCCCATGTTAAGATCGTGAGTCCAATTGATGTGGGAGTGGTCACCAGGAGGTCCGACCGCATCAGTAAAAGGCGCAGGCAAAGGTCCTCTATTCTTGCTAATTGGCATAAAGAAATCCTTCTCTGCGACCTCACTCACCTAATATCTCTATGAATCTTCTTTACCTTCTTTATAGGTGCACTCAAGACACAATCCAAAGTCCGAATCTGATCGCCTAAAAACTTCAAACCTTGGCCTAGGACCAAGCTTAATTTGTCCCTGTTTGCAACAAATCCCACAATCTCTATAACTGAAATCGCTAGATCTGTATGCTTTTCCGACTGCTCCTTTGAATCTGCCATGATCAGAATATTCTCTAGATATAAAATTAGACAAATTCCACCTGCTTTCAGCCAGCCTACTAAAGGTCTCATCACCTTTTTAAAAACATCAGGGAGCTACATCAATCCAAATGGGAGACATGAAAATCTCCACATTGTCTCTGCCATTGAAACCTTAGGTAATCTCTGTGTTCTCTGCATAATGGAGCATGCAATTATTCATCTTTTAAATCATTACTTGTTAACCAGTCATTATTTCTCAGAATATCTCTTAACAGATGTAGTATCTCCATCTTGAAATGGCTGTTAATTATCCAATCATACAATTCTCTGAGATTTAGTACCGGTCTCATTCCTTTGTCTTTTTTCTCCACCAAGAAGATATTGCTCAAAAAACCTCCTGATGTATCCCTTACCTTCTCTACTATACCGGTCTGAAACAAAGCTTCTAATTCTTGCCTTAAGTAATTTCTTCCTCTGAACTGAAATTATATTTGTGGGTCTTTTATATTGGACTGGTAGATCCACAAATTCAATTCTGAAATCTTGATCAGTTTCCAATGCCCGAGCAGCCCTCATTACATCTTTATATTTTTCTACAAATTGGGCTATTCTGCTGCCCAGTGTTTAAGGTATAGAGCAAAAGCCTCTTACTAAACATACTTGAGATTCTTTTTGCTCATCTCTCTCCTCGTGTATATAGAGTCCTATTTTGTTGATGTTGTGAAAAAATCCAACACACCCCTGCTGTCCGCTATAGTGTCTATATCCTCTTGAAAAGCTTGAACATGTAATGCCTTGCCCTCGGCTGGAGAATTGACCCTGCATTCTTCCCGGTGAAGAATCGCCCCCCCCATTCTTCCGGCCAAACCAAAACCCTATCTCCACCAACTTTCTTAATGCCCTTTTTAACTGTTTATATAGAATTAAGCGTTTCTACATATCGAGGCGTATCCCTTACACACTTCCTTCCTTGCTGGCCAATCCTTCCAACATAGGATCAGTCTTCATTAAGAGACTCTTAGGTCTCTCCAGACACAATGCAGCATTTGCTTTCCCCCAAAAGGCATATTGATCTTTGAACCCATTGGTTTAAATCTTCTATGTACAACTGTGAACCGTTCACATTTACCTTTTCAATTAAATCGAACACTTTAGACAAAGAACCCAAAACATCAAGAAGTCTTTCTTAACATCCTTTCAATCTCTTGTCCAGACCCTTTCTCTGATCCCTTCCAAATTTGTTCATATACACCAACATCTTTGGATCATATTCTGGGGTGTTGGCTACCTTAATGGACAACATAGGCCTTGGACACTCAGATCTCATATGTGTCCTTAAGTCCTTAAGCATTTCCTTTCTTATCCAAAACTCCACACATTGAGCCACATGTTGGGCTGGAGCCCATTGAGGGGAAAAAGGACGCTGTATTAATGATGGGTCAAACATATATATCTCCCACAGGGATTTTAAAGCTTTTTTTTCTTCTTTCTCATTCTTAGTCTTATCCACCTTTCTTCTCTTACTTTCAGCCCAGTCTGAGTCAGAATCAATGTTTGACGAACATTTTTAATCCACATATCCACTACAGGTAGCCATCAGCTTATGTCACCATTTCTTGGCCTTTATAGCCTTTCTTTCTAGTCTCAAATCATCTGCTTTACCAGTAGATCTTTTCTCCACAATATGTTTTCTTTTCTGCATAACTTATGTTTTTCACTTCCTTGAACTTCCAATTCTACAACCGTCCAGAAATTCTCCCATTTATCAGTTTCTCCAGATCTTTGCTAGCAGTCTTACTCAGTGGTAAAATTATGTCTGCACAATCATCTAATCTTTTCCCTAATGTATCTGCCAAACTCACAAATGCTTTATTCACCATAATCTATAACTTATCTTCAATAATCTTCAATAATCTTATCATCCCTTGAAGAACCTACTCTATCACTCTCCATTCTTATCAGCTTTAATTAAAACATTCTAAAACCTACTATTAATAATGTCCTTTCTATCAAATTTAAACTGGAAAAACTGTAAACTTCAGATGTCTGTAAATAAACTCACAATAATAAACTCACACCTCTCAGGTAGCCCACTAAAAAACGTTGCTGCTCCTACTGTTCATAAATCCTCTCACAGAAGATCCTGTCAAAGATCAGCTAAACACAATGCTGATTGCAACATTTCATCCCCAATATATGGCAGTAAAAAATATCCGTGTGCTGTGCCAGAGATATCCCAATCTTCCAAGATGGCCACCACACGTTCACATCATCATGCAATGGCGCATATGGCGGTCTAAATGGGAATCAATCAAATTCACCAGACGCTTTTGGAGATTCTCCAGTGTGTGCTAAAGCATTGAGTAAAGCTGACAAGCTGACTCCACTGCACTACAAAAAATATCCCATCCCTTGCCTCAGCATTCTAACTTTGAAATGCACAAGAGGAAATTCAAAAACACATGGTAATGCAAAATATTGTCACCTGATAAAATTTGGTTTAAGACTAAGGGCCCGATTCCGATCTTGTTTGGAAAGCATACCGACCGAATCGGTTCCAGAATGCTTTCTGTACGACTCGGATCAGGGGAGTCCGACCGAATGAGTATGATGCATCTGTATGCATCCGAATACGATTCGGTCGGACTCCCATTGACTTCAATGGGAGCCTGAGTTCCGAATGTGAACACAGTCTCCCATTGAAGAAAGGGGTGGTTTGGGAAAATAGTGCACCCTGTGGCCGGCATCCCATGGTGCCTGCCACATTGTGCATGGTTGGAAAGGGGGGTCCATTGGATACCCCCACAGGCCAGATTCGGAGGGCCCCGGATGAAGGGGGGCCTGCTACATGCCCCCGAAGACCGATTCCGGCAGCCGTTTTATTCCGGGCAAACCAAATCAGAAAGGCTGTCTGAATCGGTCATCGTACTCGCTCGTTTGGAAACCAAGTCCATAGAGATGTACGAATCAGCTCACGAAAGGCGCGACCTGTCTGAATGCCTTTTGGAACCGATTCGGTCAGCCCTAATGGTTCCCAGGCATCATACTTGGTTGTTCGGAATTGGGAACGAGTCGGTCGGAAACAAGGACTCCAGATCGAATTCAGCAAACCCTAATCAGATTCGGAGCCCTTGCGACCGACATTGGAATCAACGCCTAAGTGTTCGACCTTTCCTAGGCTCCCAAAAAGAAGCTCCTAAGGTCAGCCAAATAACTCCTCCATTAAATTTCTAATGAAAGACTCAAAAGATCTATGAAAACAAACTCTAAATTGTTAATGAATATTACAGAATGTCCAATCCCATACTGTAAACACCACTCTTTACCATGGAAATCATTAACAGTTTTCTCAAAACCTTGTAACTATCAAAGCCGATAAGGAAATAAGATTCATGTACAGTACTTATCTGTGCTTGAGTAGCAACAAAAGAAGAATAAAGGCTGCTGGTTCTGTGGTTTTATTTGGATTCCAGGTTTTCTGAATGTTCTAAAGTTTTAGCTTTGTTGCTGCTGTGAATAAGCAATAAAGGAGGATTGCATACTGTTGGCCTCTCTGCCTTAATATAAAATAGAGATCTTTTTTAAACAATTATTGCAAACTTCCATGCATTATAAAGTTATTTTTTTGTATGATCCATATTGGTCTAATACTGTTGCTGCATTACTGCTCAGTTAGCCCATCGCATTACCAGTATGAACCATGATGCAGTTGCTCAGCGTATTCGCTGTTAAAACAACATAACTTTTTCAGGTAGTTGCTCTCTTATTAACCAACGCAATGCCACTTCCACATGCAGTAACTCTTAATTATATGATGATTAACTTTTCCAAAACCTTACTTTCATACAAAGCATTTTACCAAGTTTAATTATTAAAATTAGCAAGAACGCAGTAACCTATTTGGACCTACTTCGTTCTGTAAGCAAAATTATTCAGCTGTACTGACTTAAGAAAAACATTTGCTTATTCCCATTAAGAATCTTATTACATTAACTGGTGTGTAATTTTCCAACCTGGCAAGCAAGAAACATTGAATTAATTCACTTGATCAATTACAAATAGGCTAAGTGCACAATAATAAATTATTTCACCAATCGTTTTACCCTCTCTTTTCTTTGAGCTGAGCTGTGCCATATTTTAAGTTGTTGTAAGAAAAAAACACTATAATCTATTCAGTTTCAAGTCGCAAGAAAATGTTTTGAAAGTTTACTCTTTGGAAAACAGCATATTTATTTTGAGCATCAAGCAGCACCTGCATTGAAATTTTGACAGTTTACTGAGCTAGGCTGTGCCTGGGCTAAAACTCTACGAAATATATGTTGCCCAGTAATCATGATCTATGTAACACTTAGGTTATATGATTAAAACTTTGCACACCTCTACTTCTCATACAGATCAGCTGAAGCATTCAACATGGCACTGGCCAGGTAACAGTTTTTGCTTGTGAAGAAGCAGGATGGTAGAATGGAAGAAGACTTTCACTTTAAAAATGATTTAGGATACTCAGTCCAGTTGTACATCACTCTATCGGGTATAAAATATCATGGGGCAAAAATAAGGTGGACTAAATATAGAGTACCAAAATACAATATACGTAAGCGCATATATGTAAGTATAGGTTTACTACAATCTAAGTACTTCAAAGCTATATATATATTCACTGAAAAAACCAAAGGTTACAGAGACATTATAGTTAGGCTCAGGTTTTACTCATACAAAACCAATGAAATTCAGCAGTTATAGTTAGCTGAGCTAACTATAACTTGCGCCCGCAATGCAGTGCTTATGACCCCACATATTACATCACTTATGACATGGTCAGTGACATAACTGATGACATCACTGATGACTTCCCAGATGACATGTACATTTAATTACTTTTTTTTAAATATTTAGGAAGGGGAGCACGGGCCCCACTCCCGAGGCCGATTTCGGCCCCGGGGACCCCTTCCCCTGGGGCAGGCCTTCAACATTTCTTTTTTTAATGGAGAGGGGGCCAGCGTGGCGCCGCCTCCCTGTGCCGATATTGCCCTCGGGACCCCATCCCCTGGGGCATGGCCACCTTGTTGGGGACTGCGAGGGGAGCCCGAAGCCCCTGCAGTCCCTGCCGGTTCCCCGCCTCCTGGGGGAGCTGGCATTGATTTTAGACAGAGAGAGCTGCTAGCATGCAGCTCCCTCTCTCCAAAAGCAATTCTGCTCCACTTCGTGGAAGCTAGAGCATTTGTAATGCTCTCCCTTCTACAAAGTGGAGCAGAGTTTGCTATGGCATGGCGGGAGCATTGCCCCGCCATGCCATTGCAAACTGCAATGTACCGGAGGTGGGCAACCCAGGACATTGCTGGAGCTGGGCCTGGGTGGGGGAAGTCCCCAGGGCCATGCAGGACCCCAGGTGGGGCCCCCCTCTCATCTTGTATTTAGACCCGGGGAGGTGGTGGTCCCCGGTGCCACAAAGGACTCCCTTCATTACAATATGTGTGCCCTGGGGAGGTGGTGGTCCCCGGGGCTGCGTAGGGGGGACTGGAGCCCCCCACGCATTATCATAGCATATAGCTCCGGTGAGGCACCAGTACCCGGGGCTGCGGGGGAGGCCATAGGGCCTCTCCCGCTTTTTAATTTTTTTATTAAAGTATATGCCCCAGGGAGGTGGCAGTCACTGGAGCAGTTGGGGGTCCGCGAAGCCCCCCATATTGTTTCAATAGCCCCGGGGAGATGGCAGACCCCTGTTAATAATGTAAAGTGCCTCGGGGAGGTGGGGGCCCTCGGGGCTTTGCTAAGCCCTAGGAAGAGGGCCCAAGCGCCCCCTCCTATATTAATCATATGCCCCAGGACCTGCCCCACCCGGGGGTTAATTTAAAGGAAGCACATGAGCCTGCGCTTGCTTTAAAAAAACAAATGGCAAGAATTTGCAAATATCGCAAATTTGTGGCAATTTGTTTTTTTTTATCCCAGGGGGATACCAAGACCATGGCTTGGGGGTCAGGGTATTCCTACCCTGTCCCCTTTTCTTTATTTTCACTTTTTTGGGGGGACTCGGTGAAATGAGTCCCAGGATGTCTGCCAAGGCCTCCTGGTTGAAGTGTTGGCAGCCAATCAGAGCAGTGCATTTCCCTGCACGAGTTCGTGTTTATTTGCGAAGACTTTGATACCAGAGATATCACTATCATTTTAAACTTACATTTCTCAAAAACTACTGAAGGGATTTACACCATGTAAACAAAAGTCACTCCCTTGAACCTACATCTACCTCTCTGCCAAATTTGGTGTAAGTCCGTTCAGCGGTTCGGGCTGTAGGTGTGACTAGAGGTTCCTACGGGAATGAACCTTACAAACGCACCCTTATTTTGTGCCCCAAATTCTCGGTCCCCACTGCACAGATCACCCCCAAACTTTCCTTAACAACCAGAACCTACCTTGACACTTTTTGGGGAAAATTCCATGAAGATTGGTCGAACAACGCCTAAGTTATAGGCAAGTCAAAAAATGCTTTTCCTTTGGTAACTAGGTCCTAACTATAACTACCTACTGGCAAGACGCTCACAAGACTCTCAAGGAGCCAACCGCCCAGAAATGCAAATATTTTTTAAAGCTAATATCTCAAAAACTACTAAACAGATTTACACTAAATCACAAAAAGCACGATATGCGCACCAAGATCTAGCTTCCTGACAACTTTGGTGCAATTCCGTTCAGCAGTTTTTGCTGTATCACTGTCTAAAGAAGTTTATGGAAAATGCATGGAGATTCTATGTTTTGGGACACCCCCCTTTTTTCTCATTCCCAACTTGAGGGATCACCCCGAAACTTTCCATGCACAAACTGGTAAAAAAAGAGCCAATTTTTAGAACAATTCGTCAAGATTCGTCCAACGGTACCAAAGTTATTAGCAACACAAAAAATGAATTTCCTGAGGAACAGCTGACCTAACTACAATTATTAAGTGGCGACCGCCATGGGGTAATATTTATATATATATATATATATATATATATATATATATATATATATATATATATGTGTGATCAAGGTCGCGTTGATCACCGAAACGCATTATGGTGGAAGGCGAATAAAATTAAGAAACAGCCTTGGTGCCTGCTTCGATATACGTGGTGTGATTTACCATAGTATGATCACCTAAGCGATATATATATATATATATTATCTACTGGCGGTCGCCAGTAGATAGTTATAGTTAGGACCTATTTTCCATAGGAAATCCGCAACATTCTATTTGAAATAACGTTGGCGCCGGTTGACGAATCTTCGCAAAAGTTTCCAACTTGTTGGGGCGCTCCGGTCCGCTCCTATCCTGAAAGTCTCGGGGTGATTCGTCAAGTGGGGGCTGAGAAAAAAGGGGGGTCCCAAAACGTGTTTTCCCCATGCAATTTTCCATAGGAACCTTTAGTCGCAGCTACAGCCCGAACTGCTGAACGGAATTACACCAAATTTGGCAAAAAGGTAGCCCTTGGTTCAGAGTCGTGCCTTTTGGTTAAATGGTGTAAATCCGTTCAGTAGTTCCTGAGAAATTTGAAAAAGAAAACACATATATATCTGGGCGGACCCTAACCACACATGTCATTGTGAGATCTGATTGGCTGTCAGCACTTCATCCTGGAATTGCTGGTAGCCATCTTAGGACCAATATACATGATAGTACCCCATTGAAATGCATTGTAGTGAATCAAAGATTTTGAGGGTTACCAAAAGGAGAACTATAAAGGGTGATAACAGGCTTTAGTTACATTAGAATTCATTTGTTGATGGTACCATACTAATTTCAGGAATTGTGGTGTGTTCTAAGGTGATTTTACCCTGTGAAAAACCTTCTGCTGGGATATCATGAATCATGTTTGAGAGAAAACTATTTTCACATGCTTGTCCCATAGAGTTTTGGAAGGTGCTCCAGAAGCTAAAATGAGAGCATATTTTCTGTAAATTCACATTATCTTTCTCAGTCATGTGAGAATGAAGTCTGACATTCTCAGTAAAACATGTACATCCAACAAGGGCAGAGACTGTCAGTTGATTCCTTTGTGTTCTACTGCAGCTTCCCAGAGTGTTCTAAAGAACAACTAGAGTGCTAACAGCCTTACTTATGACAAAAGTATGGCACACCTGAAGCCATCTTGATTGGAATAAACTGGTAACACTTAAAACATTTAATTTAAAAAGGAACAAAATGATGGGGTTCATTTTGTCCTAGAAATTATGGTTAGTGCTGTAGAAAGAAAAATTAGGACATGTTTCAAGTGTGATCTCAAATATCTTCCTGTTATATTTCAACAGGAGCAGACTGCCAGTTGGTGCCTTTGTGTTCTACTACAGCTTCCCAGAGTGTTCTAAAGAACAACTAGAGCGCTAACAGCCTTACTTATGACAAAAGTATGGCACACCTGAAGCCATCTTGATTGGAATAAACCGGTAACACTTAAAACATTTAATTTAAAAAGGAACAAAATGAGGGGGTTCTTTTTGAAATAGAAATTATGGTTAGTGCTGCAGAAAGAAAAATTAGGGCATGTTTTAAGTGAGGTCTCAAATCCTCTTTCATTAGAAAATTCTGACATGCAGACTGAAACAATCACTTTCAATACCAGCAGCAGACTTCCAGTTAACTCCCTGGTGAGCAGTAGCTTTACTACAGTGATCTAATGAGCAACTAGAGTGCTAATATTCTGAATTTATGGCAAATGTGAGACACATCTGAATGCCTTCTTGATGGAATCAAAGTAAAAAACTGAAAGCATTTCCTACTGAGGAGACTGCAGTAAATGAGGAAATTAGGAAACTTCATAACAAAGAAGTCTTCCAAGATGGCCACCAGTGAAAAAACAGCCCAAATGTGGCACAAATATTACCCAGATGTAGCCCACATATAGCCCAATGACAAAAGTGTGCAAAACACTTTTTATTTTTAGTTTTTTTGCAGTTTTATGTAGTGCAGACTGGTCAGGTATTGGAGCGTTGCATCTTAAAATATGACCACCCTACACCTCAAAAACACCACTGCACTACCCTAAACCCTAAAACACTACCCCCAGCACGACCCCCTACACTACACAAGCACCACTGCACTATCCTAAACCCTAAAACACTACCCCCAGCATGACCCCCTACACTACACAAACACCACTGCACTACCCTAAACCCTAAAACACTACCCCCAGCATGACCCCCTACACTACCCAAACACCACTGCACTAACCTAAATCGTAAAACACTACCCTCAGCACGACCCCCTACACTACCCAAACACCACTGCACTACCCTAAAACATGACCCCCTACACTACACAAACACCACTGCACTACCCTAAACCCTAAAACACTACCCCCAGCACGACCCCTACACTACACAAGCACCACTGCACTACCCTAAACCCTAAAACACTACCCCCAGCACGACCCCCTACACTACACAAACACCACTGCACTACCCTAAACCCTAAAACACTACCCCAGCACGACCCCTACACTACCCAAACACCACTGCACTAACCTAAATCCTAAAACACTACCCCCAGCATGACCCCCTACACTACCCAAACACCACTGCACTACCCTAAAACATGACCCCTATACTACACAAACACCATGGCACTACCCTAAACCCTAAAACACTACCCCCAGCACGACCCCCTACACTACACAAGCACCACTGCACTACCCTAAACCCTAAAACACTACCCCCAGCACGACCCCCTACACTGCCCAAACACCACTGCACTGCCCTAAACCCTGAAACACCAGCCCCTGCACGACCCCCTACACTGCCCGAACACCACTGCACTGCCCTAAACCCTGAAACACCACCCCTAGCATGACCCCCTACACTGCCCGAACACCACTGCACTGCCCTAAACCCTGAAACACCACCCCCTTCACGACCCCCTACACTGCCCAAACACCACTGCACTGCCCTAAACCCTGAAACACCACCGCCAGCACGACCCCCTCCACTGCCCAAACACCACTGCACTGCCCTAAACCCTGAAACACCACCGCCAGCACGACCCCTCCACTGCCCAAACACCACTGCACTGCCCTAAACCCTGAAACACTACCCCCAGCAAGACCCCCTACACTGCCCGAACACCACTGCACTGCCCTAAACCCTGAAACATCGCCCCCAGCAAGACCCCCTACACTGCCCGAACACCACTGCCCTAAACCCTGAAACACCACCCCGCACGACCCCTACACTACCCAAAGACCACTGCACTACCCTAATCCCTAAAACACTACCCCCCGCACGACTCCCTACACTACCCAAAGACCACTGCACTACCCTAAACCCTAAAACACGACCTCCTACACTACACAAACACCACTGCACTACCCTAAACCCTAAAAACTACCCCCAGCATGAACCCCTACACTACCCAAACACCACTGCACTACCCTAAACCCTAAAACACTACCCCCAGCAGTACCCCCTACACTACCCAAACACCACTGCACTACCCTAAACCCTAAAACACTACCCCCAGCAGTACCCCCTACACTACCCAAACACCATTGCACTACCCTAAACCCTAAAACACTTCCCCCAGCAGTACCCCTACACTACCCAAACACCACTGCACAACCCTAAATCACTACCCCCAGCACGACCCCCTACACTACCCAAACACCACTGCACTACCCTAAACCCTAAAACACTACCCCCAGCACGACCCCTACACTACCCAAACACCACTGCACTACCCTAAACCCTAAAACACTCCCCCAGCACGACCCTCTTCACTACCTAAACACAACTGCACAATTTGTTACAGGCGTTGCAACGCAGGCCTGTGGTGCTTACTGGAAGTACCTGGTGGGCTAGTTGGGCCCCAGGGACCCTCAGGATTCAAGGTGACCTAATCCCCCAACTTAAAATGCTCCACGTGGCGCGTTTGCACAGTGGTGAAGGGAGGGGGCGGGGCCTCAGGTGACATGTGCGCAAACACGCCCTGTGGTGCGTTTTAAGTTGGGGAATTAATTCCCTTTGAATCCTGAGGGACCCTGGGGGCCAACTAGCCCACCAGGTACCTTCAGTAAGCACAACAGAGAGGTGAAAAAAGGTGCATGGCCTCGGAACGCCTCTCTGCAACTCAGCTCTGTGGTCCTAACTGTAGGTACCTGGGGGGCTAGTTGGGCCCCAGGGGCCCTCAGGATTCAAGGGGACTTAATCCCGCAACTTAAAACGCGCCACGGGGCGCGTTTGCACACATGTCACCTCAGGCCCCCATCCCTTCACCACTGTGCAAACGCGCCCTGTAGCGCGTTTTAAGAAGTAGTTTTAATCCCCCTGCCCTATTATGTACTAGGGACTTGCAGAGGAGGTCATGCTAATCACAGGGGTACCCCAACGCATAGTGTTCCCTAGTGTATGTAGGTGTTTTCACTGTATTCTAAGTGTCTTTTAGCATAGCACTGGCTCTGGTTAGTCAGAGTCAGTTACCACCAGTACCCGTCTGAAAAGTTTGTGGGCACAGGATGATTTTGCAACAAGGCCTCTTTCTGCTCCTCTGTTGGTTCTTTCTGCACATCTTTTGCTTCTTTCTGTGCGTTTTTTCTTCTTTCTTCACATGTCCTACCTCTGTAGGCATAGTTAGAAACTAGCATTTAAAAAACCTTTGAAATTCACTTAAAAATCATAGGTTTCAGGCACGTTATAGTTAGAAATTAGCATTTAAAAACCTTTGAAATTCACTGAAAAAACCATAGGTTTCAGACACGTTATAGTTAGAAATTAGCATTTAAAAAACCTTTGAAATTCACTGAAAAAACCATAGGTTTTAGGGACAGTTATAGTTAGTTGGACATTTCACTCGTACAAAACCATAGAAATTCCCCGTTATAGTTAGTTCAGCTAACTATAACTCGCGCCCGCAATGCACTGCTGATGATGTCACATATTACATCACTCATGACATGGTCAGTGACATCACTGATGACATCACTGATGACATCTCAAATGACATCACTGATGACATCATCCATGTGATAATTTCATGCATCTTCTCACACCCTAATATAACTTTTGATACACCCACTCTAAATTACAGACTGTCATTCTCAAAACCATAGACACTCCAACACCAAAAACTACATACCCACTCACTGATTCTTAGGTCTACACACACATCCACTCACTCACCCGTACAGTCACTCATACTTACAGTCACTCAGTACAGGACTATCATATGCACTCATACACCTATATAAACACTCACACACCGCCACTCATCCATAGAGGTACTCACACACCTAGTCAGTCATGCAAAAATTAATCACACACCCATTTACTCACCTATACAGTTATACACACACCAGCTCACTTACTCATACAAATACTAGCACATTCTTACGCTCTTATACAATAACTGATACAAGCACACACGCATCCATACAGCCACTCTCACTATCACACACTCTCACTTATAGCCATTTAAATACTCTAACACACATATATACTGCCTTTTACACATGTAGTTACTCGCGCATGTACCACTGAGATATACATTCACTCCCTAACACACCCATACACACACTCACCCACCCAAGCAGTCCATCACAGATGCACTCTTGAAATCATGCACCCAGTGAATCACCCACTCACACATCTATGTACAGAGTCACACACACCCCACCCACACAAACACTCAGGCAGCCATACAGATACTCAGAGAACCAATCAATAACCCATATAGACACTCATGTAGCTATTCGCAAAGCCATGCATCCACTTACACACCAACAAACAGACGGATACAGACATTCACACAGTTTAGTCACTAACCCATGCATTCAGTAAGATACGTTTAATCACTCACTTGTAGAGTCAGTCACTCACGTACTAAATCATCCATTCAGACACTTATACACCCACTCATTCTTCAATACGCCTTTCCCTATATATATTAAACATATTTAAACTTTACAGAAACACACAGTCACTGGATGATGTCATCAGTGATGTCATCAGTGATGTCATTTGAGATGTCATCAGTGATGTCATCAGTGATGTCACTGACCATGTCATCAGTGATGTAATATGTGACGTCATCAGCAGTGCATTACGGGGGCGCGAGTTATAGTTAGCTGAACTAACTATAACGTGGGAATTTCTATGGTTTTGTACGAGTGAAATGTCCAACTAACTATAACTGTCCCTAAAACCTATGGTTTTTTCAGTGAATATATATATATATATATATATATATATACCATTTTGGCCCCAGTTGAAGCTGCATTTCCCATCAGTTCTTCAATTATGTGGCACAACCCGGCATAAAAACAGGTACATTGCCGTTTGCTATGGCAGGGCGGGCAAACACTGCTTTGCTTCTTGGAAGCGAGAGCAATAAACCTGCTCTTGCTTCCAAGAAGCAAAGCAGAATTGATTTTGGGCAAGGGGAGCTGAATGTTAGCATCTCCCCTTGCCCAAAAGCAATGCCAGCTCCCACAGGAGGTAGGGAGCCGGCAGGGACAGTGGGGGCATTGGGGCTCCTCCCGCAGTCCCCAACTTGAGGGCCGGCCCGGGGGATGTTTTTTTTTCTTAAAATAACTATGGGCCCCGAGGGATGGGGTCTCCGGGGCCATAATTGGCCTCAGGAGGGGGGATATGTGGCCCCCCTCTGCCCAAAAAAACAGGCTGGCCAGGCCCCAGGGGATGGGGTCCCAGGATCAGAAGTGGCCCATGGGAGGGGGGCCACACGGCCCCCTCCCAGGAAAATAAAAAATATTTTAAAAAACAAGGCCAGGCACGGGGGGATGGGGTCCCCGGGGCCAACAGTGGCCCAGGGAAGGGGGGCCATGCGGCCCCCTTCCCGTTTTTTTTTTTATAAAAAAATGTTCAGGTCCCGGGGGATGGCGTCCCCAGGGCCCAAAAAATACTAAAAATATTTTTGAAAAGTAAAAGCCGGCATCTCACCGGAGGCCCCGCACCCTCCCTGCACCACTGTGCAAACACACCTCCTGGCGTGTTCTGAATTGGGGCTTGAAGTTGCCTTCAATCCCAAGGGTCCTTAGGGGAGAACTAGACCACCAGGTACCTCCAGTAATCCCCACACAGTGGGATTGCTGAGAGGTGGTCTGAGGCCACGCCCCTTTTTACACCACTCTGCAAACGCGCCTCTTGGCGCACTGCTGGTGGGGCGATGAGGTCCTCTTGTGTCCTGAGGACCTCAGGACACAAGTGGACTTCATCCCCTGAGCAGCAGTGCACCAGGAGGCGCGTTTGCAGAGTGGTGTAAAAAGGGGGCATGGCCTCGGACCACTCACAGCAATCCAGCTGTGTGGGGCTTACTGGAGGTACTTGGTGGGCTAGTTGGCCCCCAGGGACCCTCAGGAGGCAAGGGGACTTCATCCCCCAACCAAGAGCGCACCAAGAGGCGTGTTTGCAGAGTGGTGGACAAAGGGGGGCGTGGACTGTGTCTGCCTATCAGCAATCCCACTATCTGGGGCATTCTGGAGGTATCAGGTATGCTAGTTGGCCCCTAAGGACCCCGAGGAGCGAAGTGGACTTTAATCCCCATCCGAGAGCGCGCCAGGGAATGCGTTTGCAGAGTGGTGGGGAAAGGGGGCATGGCCTGCTATGAGAACTTAGCAATGCTGCTGTGTGGGGCTTACTGGAGGTAATAGGAGGGGTAGTTGGCCCCCAAGGTTGTCCTTGGGGGCCAACTACCCCTCCTGTTACCTCCACTAAGTCCAACACAGTGGGATTGCTAAGAGGTCTTCGGAGGCCACACCCCCCTTTCTCCACCACTCTGCAAACGCGCCTCCTGGCACAGTACTGGTTGGGGGATGAAGTCCACTTTACTCCTGAGGGACTTTGGAGGCCAAGAAGCCCTCCTGGTACCTTCTGTAAGTCCTACGCAGCAGAATTCCTGAGCGCTGGTTGGAGGCCCAGCCCCCTTTCTCCACCACTCTGCAAACGTGACTACCAGTTAAATAAGCATTTGTAATTTAATAGGTCTCGCATTTGCAAGAGTTAGAGCTAATGGCGTTGTAAATGTAAAAGTTTTTTACTAATGTTTTTTGGAGTGGAGTGGATGTACGTTGTATGTAGTGGAATTATGTGGTATGTTGTGCAGTGAAATTATGTGGATAGAAAGTATGTGGTAATAAGTGTATAGGAATTATGTAGAGTTGGATTATGTGTTATGGAGAGCAATTATGTGGTGTGGTAGTCTCTGTTGTGGAGTGGTAACCTCAGGTTTTGTATTCCTCATTTCCATAGAAGCTAAACTAAGAACTCAATGAGACAAAAAAAGAAAGAATCACTGAGGAGCACTTCTGGACCTAGTCAGAGGTATGAGCAGGGCCACTGGAATTATGCGACTGCTTGGCTGCACCAACTTTCGCACAATTATACATTTTCCGCATTAGCCACATAATCCATCATCTGCTGCCTGATCTGCAGATTTGAACAATAAAAGCCTTGTTTCTAGCTTAAACGGCTCAAACGTTACCAGAAATGCAGCGACAAGTGTTACAGCATGGCGGAAGGCCCTTTGTAAACCTAGAATGGTCACCTGTTACTTATTGCTAAATGTGGGTGTGAAATTGGTACTAATTGTGTGCAAGCCCCTCGTGCTTCTTTCTGCGCCTCTCTTGCCTCTTTCTGCATTTCTGTTGCTTCTTTCTGCACTTTTCTTTCTTTTTCTGCACTTCTCTTGCCTCTTTCTGCACATCTCTTCTACTTGCTGCACCTCTTTTCCCTCTTTCTGCACCTCTGTTGCCTCTTTCTGCACCTCACTTGCTTCTTTGTGCACCCCTCTTGCCTCTTTCTGCACCTCTCTTGCCTCTTTCTGCACCCCTCTTCCCTCTTTATGCACCCCTCCTGCCTCTTTCTGCACCTCTGTTCCTTCTTTCTGCACTTCTTTTGTTTCTTTCTGCACCTCTCTTGCGTCTTTCTGCACCCCTCTTGCCTCTTTCTCCACCCCTCTTCCCTCTTTCTGCATGTCTGTTGCTTCATTCTGCACTTCTCTTGCCTCTTTTTCCACCCCTCTTCCCTCTTCCTGCACATCTGTTCCTTCTTTCTGCACTTCTTTTGTTACTTTCTGCACCTCTCTTGCTTCTTTCTGTACCCCTCTTGTCTCTTTCTCCATCCCTCTTCCCTCTTTTTGCACCTCTGTTGCTTCTTTCTGCACCTCTCTTGCTTCTTTGTGCACTCTTCGTGCCTCTTTCTGCACCACTCTTCCCTCTTTTTGCACCCCTCTTGCCTCTTTCTGCACCTCTGTTGCATCTTTCTGCACTACTCTTGCTTCTTTCTGTACCTCTCTTGCTTCTTTCTGCACCACTCGTGCTTCTTTCTGCACCCCTCTTCCGTCTTTCTGCATCCTTCTTGCCTCTTTCTGCACCCCTGTTCCTTCTTTCTGCTCTTCTTTTGTTTCTTTCTGCACCTCTATGCTTCTTTCTGCATCCCTCTCGCCACTTTCTCCACCCCTGTTCCCCATTTTTGCATCTCTGTTGCTTCTTTCTGCACTTCTCCTGCCTCTTTTTCCACCCCTCATCCCTCTTTCTGCACCTGTTGCTTCTTTCTGCACTTCTCTTGCTTCTCACTGCACCTCTGTCCCTTCTTTCTGAAACCCTAGTGCCTCTTTCTGCACCCCTCTTCCCTCTTTCTGCTCCCCTCGTGCCTCTTTCTGCACCTCTTTTCCTTCTTTTAGCGACTTTCTTGCTTCTTTCTGCACCCCTATTGCCTCTTTCTCCATCCCTCTTCCCTCTTTCTGCACCCCTGTTGCCTCTTTCTGTACCCCTGTTGTCTCTTTGTGCACCTCTGTTCCTTCTTTCTGCACTTCTTTTGTATCTTTCTGCACCCTTCTTCCCTTTTTTGCATCCCTCTTGCCTCTTTCTGCAGTTCTCTTGTAATTTTCTGCACCTCTCTTGCCTCTTTCTGTACCTCACTTGCCTCTTTCTGCACTTCTCTTGCTTATTTCTACACCTCTGTTGCTTCTTTCAGCAATTCTCTTGCCTCTTTCTGCAACCCTCTTCCCTCTTTCTGCACCTCTCTTGCCTCAGTCTGCCCACCTGTCCCCTTTTTCTGCACCCCTTTTGCCCGTTTCAGCAACTCTCTTGCCTCTTTCTGCAGTTCTCTTGCCTCCTTCTACACCTCACTTGCCTCTTTCTGCAAATCTCTTGCCTCTTTCTGCAGTTCTCTTGCCTCCTTCTGCACCTCTCTTGCCTCTTTCAACACATCTCTTGCCTGTTTCTGCACCTCTCTTGCTTCTTTCTGCACCTCTCTTGCCTCTTTCTGCAGCTCACTTGCTTCTTTCTGCACCCCTTTTGCCTGTTTCTGCACCCCTTGTCCCTCTTTGTGCAACTCTCTTGCCTCTTTCTACACCACTCTTCCCTCTTTCTGCACCACTCTTGCCTCTTTCTGTACCTCTGTTGCTTCTTTCTGCACCTCTCTTGTCTCTTTCTGTACCCTTTGTGCCTCTTTCACCACCTCTGTTGCTTCTTTCTGCAGTTCTTTTCCTTCTTTCTGCACCCCCTCCTGCCTCTTTCTGCACCCATCTTACCTCTTTGTGCACCTCTCCTAACCCTTTCTGCACCCCTCTTGCCTCTTTTTGCACCTCTGTTGGTTCTTTCTGCACCTCTTTTGCTTCGTTCTGCTCCTCACTTGCCTCTTTCTGTACCCCTCTTGCCTCTTTCCGCACCTCTGTTGGTTCTTTCTGCACTGCTCTTGCTTCTTTCTGCACCTCTGTTCCAAATTTCTGCATCCTTCTTGCCTTTTTCTGCACCCCTCTTCCCTCTTTCTGCACCTCTCTTGCCTCAGTCTGCCCACCTGTTCTCTCTTTCTGCACCCCTTTTGCCTGTTTCTGCAACTCTCTTGCCTCTTTCTGCAGTTCTCTTGCCTCCTTCTGCACCTCACTTGCCTCTTTTTGCACCTCTGTTGGTTCTTTTGCACTGCTCTTGCTTCTTTCTGCACCTCTCTTGCAAATTTCTGCACCCTCTTGCCTCTTTCTGCACCCCTCTTACCTGTTTCTGCACCTCTCTTGCCTCTGTCTGCACCCCTGTTCCCTCTTTCTGTACCTTTTTTGCTGTTCTGCAACACTCTTGCCTCTTTCTGCAGTTCTCTTGCCTCCTTCTGCACCTCTCTTGCTTCTTTCTGCACTTCTCTTGCCTCTTTCTGCACCCCTGTTGCTTCATTCTACACTTCCCATGCTTCTTTCTGCACTTGTCTTGCTTCTTTCTGCACCCCTGTTGTCTCTTTCTGGACTCGTCTTCCCTTTTTCTGCACCTCTCTTGTCTCTTCCTGCATCTCAATTGCCTCTTTCTGCACTTCTCTTACTTCTTTCTATACCTCTGTTGCTTCTTTCAGCAATTCTCTTGCCTCTTTCTGCACTTCTCTTGCCTGTTTCTGCACCTCTCTTGCCTCTTTCTGCACCTCACTTGCTTCTTTCTGCACCCCTCTTCCCTCTTTGTGCAACTCCCTTGCCTCTTTCTATACCTCTCTACCCTCTTTCTGCACCACTCTTGCCTCTTTCTATACCTCTTTTGCTTCTTTCTGCACTTCTCTTGCCTCTTTCTGCACCCTTCATGCCTCTTTCAGCACCTCTGTTGCTTCTTTCTGCACTTCTTTCTTTCTGCACCCCTCGTGCCTCTTTCTGCACCCTTCTTCCCTTTTCCTGCATGTCTCTTGGTTCTTTCTGCACTGCTCTTGCCTCTGTCTGCACGTCTCTTGCAAATTTATGCATCCCACTTGCCTCTTTCTGCACCCCTCTTGCCTCCTTCTGCACCTCTGTTGGTTCTTTCTGCACCACTCTTGCTTCTTTCTGCACTTCTTTTACCTATTTCTGCAAGTCTCTTGCCTCTTTCTGCCCTTCTCTTGCCTCCTTCTGCACTTCTGTTGCTTCTTTTTTGCACTTCTGTTCCTCTTGCTGCACCCCTCTTGCCTCTTTGTGCACCTCTGTTGCTTCTTTCTGCACTTTTCTTGCTTCTTTCTGCACTTCTGTTGCTTCTTGCTGCACCCCTATTGCATCTTTCCGCACCCCTATTGCATCTTTCCGCACCACTCTTCCCTCTTTCTATACCTCTCTTCCCTCTTTCTGCACCTCTTGTGCCTCTTTCTGCACCCCTGCTCCCTCTTTCTGCACATCTCTTGCCTGTTTCTGCAAGTCTCTTGCCTCTTTCTACAGTTCTCTTGTCTCTTTCTGCACTCCTCTTGCCTCTTTCTGCACCTCTCCTGGTAGTTTCTGTACTGCTCTTGTTTCTTTCTGCACCTGTCTTGCCTCTTTCTGCACCCCTCTTGCCTCTTTCTGTACCCCTCTTCCCTCTTTCTGCACCGCTCTTGCCTCTGTCTGCACCCCACTTGCCTCTTTCTACACCTCTGTTCCTTCTTTCTGCACTTCTCTTGCTTCTTTCTACACCTCTCTTGCAAATTTCTTCACCCCTCGTGCCTCTGTGTGCACCTCTTTTACCTCTTTCTGCTCCTCTCTTGCCTCTTTCTGTACCCCTCTTGCCTCTTTCTGCACCTCTTTTGCTTTTTTCTACACCTCTTGACTCTTTCTGCACCCTTCTTGCCTCTTTCTGCTCCTCTGTTGGTTCGTTCTGCACTGCTCTTGCTTGTATCTGCTACTCTCCTGCTCATTTCTGCACCCCTCTTGCCTCTTTCTGCACCTCTGCTGCTTCTTTCTGAACTTCTCTTGCCTCTTTCTGCACCTCTGTTGCTTCTTTCTGCACTTCTCTTGCCTCTTTCTGCACCCCTCTTCCCTCTTTCTACACTTTTCGTGTCTCTTTCTGCACCTCTGCTGCCTCTTTCTGAACTTCTCTTGCCTCGTTCTGCACCTCTGTTGCTTCTTTCTGCACTTCTCTTGCCTCTTTCTACACCCTTCTTCCCTCTTTCTGCACCCCTCTTCCCTCTTTCTGTACCTCTGTTGCTTCTTTCTGTTCTTCTCTTGCTTCTTTCTGCACCTCTATTACTTCTTCTGCACCTCTCTTGCCTCTTTCTGCACACACAGGGCTACTTTTAAACTGACCTCAGGCTCAGCAGTGCACACATGCAAGTGCAGAAAAGGGCTGCTGGCCTATAAACTGCCATGCCCTATTATATGCTAGGGACTTAGAGGTAGTTTTAATCCCCCTGCCCTATTATGTACTAGAGCCTTACAGGGGAGGTCATGACAATCACAGGGATACCCCAACCCATAGTGTACCCTAGTGTATGTAGGTGTTTTCACTGTATTTTAAGTGTCTTTCAGCATAGCACTGGCTCCGGGCCTGGGTAGGCAGAGCCCAGGGTCAGTCAGAGTCAGTTACCACCAGTACCAGTCAGCAAAAAGTTGGGGGGGTGCCCAGGGCACAGGATGACTTTGCAACAAGGCCTCTTTCTGCACCTCTGTTGGTTCTTTCTGCATACCTCTTGCTTCTTTTTGAACCTTTTTTCCTCTTTCTGGACTTTTGTTGCCACTTTCTGCGCTTTCTTCCTCTTTCGGCACATGTCCTACCTCTGTAGGCATAGTTAGAAATTAGCATTTAAAAAACCTTAGAAATTCACTGAAAAAAACACAGGTTTCAGGGACGTTATAGTTAGAAATTTTCATTTAAAAAACCTTATAAACTTACTGAAAAAAACCATAGGTTTCAGGGACGTTATAGTTCGAAATTAGCATTTGAAAATCCTTTGAAATTCACTGAAAAAACCATAGGTTTCAGGGACGTTATAGTTAGAAATTAGCATTTTAAAAACCTTTGCAATTCACTGAAAAAACCATAGGTTTCTGGGACGTTATAGTTAGAAATTAGCATTTAAAAAACTTTGAAATTCACTGAAAAAACCACAGGTTTCAGGGACATTCTAATTAGTTGGACATCACTGATGACATCACTGATGACATCTCAAATGACATCACTGATGACATCATCCACGTGATAATCTGATGTACCTCCTCACACCCTAATATAACCTTTGATACACCCACTCTAAAATACAGACACCCATTTTTGAAACCATAGATACACCAATACCAGTTACTACATACCCACTCACTGATTCCTAGGTCTACACACACATCCACTCATTCACCCATACAGTCACTCATACATGCAGTCACTCATCAATACAGCACTATCATTTGCACTCTTACACCTATGCAGACACTCACACACTGCCACTCATCCATTGAGTTACTCACACACCTAGTCAGTCATGCAAAGAATCAATCACACTCCCATTTACTCACCTATACAGTTATACACACACCACCTCACTTATTCATACAGATACTAACACATACTTACTATCTTATACAATCACTGATACAAGCACACACTCATCCATACAGCCACTCTCACTCACTCTCACATATAGTCATTTATATACTCCAACACTCACATATACTGCCTTTCACATATGTAGTTACTCACACATGTACCACTGAGACATACATTCACTCACCAACACACCCATACACACACTTACCCACCCATACAGCCCTTCACAGATACACTCTTGAACCCATACACCCAGTGAATCACCCACTCATACATCTATGCACAGAGTCACACACCACCACCCACCCACACACTCAGGCACCCATACAGATACTCAGACACCCAATCAATCACCCATATAGACACTCATGTAGCTACTCACCAACCCATGCAGCCACTTACATACCAACTGACAGACTGATACAGACATTCACACAGTTTAGTCACTAACCCATGCATTCAGTAAGACACGTTTAATCACTCAGTTTTACAGTCAGTTACGCACCTACTAAATCATCCATTCAGACACTTATACAACCACTCATTCTTCAATACACCTTGGCATATATATATATAAAACATATTTAAACTTTACCAAAACACATAGTCCCTGGATGATGTCATCAGTGATGTCATTTGAGATGTCATCAGTGATGTCATCAGTGATGTCACTGACCATGTCATGAATGATGTAATATGTGACGTCATCAGCAGTGAATTGCGGGGGCGCGAGTTATAGTTAGCTCAACTAACTATAACGGCCGAATTTTTCTGGTTTTGTACGAGTGAAATGTCCAACTAACTATAACGTCCCTGAAACCTGTGTTTTTTTCAGTCTATATATATATATATATATTCACTGAAAAAACCATAGGTTTCAGGGGCGTTATAGTTAGTTGGACATTTCACTCGTACAAAACCATAGAAATTCCCCCGTTATAGTTATAACTCGCGCGCCCGCAATGCACTGCTGATGACGTCACATATTACATCACTCATGACATGGTCAGTGACATCACTCATGACATCACTGATGACATCTCAAATGACATCACTGATGACATCACTGATGACATCATCCTTGTGATAGAGTGGCAGACCTCCTCTCACCCTAATATAACCTTTGATACACACACTCAAAAATACAAACTAACATTTTCAAAACAATGGACATACCAATACCAGTTACAACACACCTATTCAGTAATTCCAAGATCTACACACACATCCACTCATTCACCAACAGTCCCTATACAGTCACTCATACATGTACTCACTCATCATATGTACTCATACACCTATACATCCTGTTACACACCGCCACTCATCCATAGAGTTACTCACACACATAGTCACACATGCAAACAAAGTATCAAACATCCATTTACTTGCATATACAGTTATACACACACTACCACACTTACTTCTACAGAAACTTACTCATACTTACTCTCTTAAACAATCACTTATAGAAACACCTACTTATTTGTACAGGAACTCTTCCAATCTCTTACTCTCACATATATTCACTTAGGTACACCAATACTCACATATACTAGTTTAAAACATATGTAGTTACTCATAAAGACACTATTGAGACAGTCATTCACTCACTAACACACCCATACACATACTCATCCACCTATACAGTCCTGCACACATGCTGTCTTCAACACATACAAACAGTGAGTCACTCATTCATGCATCTATGCACTAAGTAATACCCCCACCGAACCATACAGACACTCAGACACTCATACTGATACTCAAAAAACCAACTAATAACCCATATAGACACTCATGTAGCTACTCACCAACCCATGCAGCCACTTATACACAAAGTGAGAGACTGATACAGATATTTTCATATTTAAACATTACTCACTAACCCATGTATTCACTAAGATACACTTAGTCAGTTATACAATCAATTTTACAAAAAAATCATCCATTTAGACACTTATATACCCATTTATTCTTCCATCGACCTTGAGATATACATATATAAAACATATTTAATTTTCAGAAAAACACATTCACTGGATGATGTCATCAGTGATGTCATCAGTGATGTCATTTGAGATGTCATCAGTGATGTCATGAGTGATGTCACTGACCATATCATGAGTGATGTAATATGTGACGTCATCAGCAGTGCATTGCGGGCGCGCGAGTTATAGTTAGCTGAACTAACTATAACGGGGGAATTTCTATGGTTTTGTACGAGTGAAATGTCCAACTAACTATAACGCCCCTGAAACCTATGGTTTTTTCAGTGTATTTCTAAGGTTTTTAAATGCTAATTTCTAACTATAACGTGCCTGAAACCTATGGTTTTTTCAGTGAATTTCTAAGGTTTTTTAAATGCAAATTTCTAACTATAACGTGCCTGAAACCTATGGTTTTTTCAGTGAATATATATATATTTATTATACTATGTATACATGTGAAAATGTCTCGGTCCCCTGTTTGCCTCGGTGGCACGGAAAAAATGGGTGGAACTGACATCAGCACGCCGACGAGGTCCTCTTATGGCTCCGATGACGTCATACGGTGTCGCGAGCGGAGCCGTGCTATTATGACGTCCTCGTTGACGTGGGAGAGCTAGGAAAGAATTTCCGTGGAATGCTGGTGCAGGGGATATTCACCTAAGTGTTCAGGCTAGTCCTTTGGGAGCAACTGTTTATGTTGCCACTCCAGAAACCGAAACCAGTGATCTGAGGGCAGAGGCCCTGCAGATGGCACTCGAGGTGGGGTGCCCAGTCGTGTGCACCGGCGGGGCAGCGAAGTGACAAGCACCACAACCCACAAAAAAGGTAACGAGGGCACTGAATAACACAGGATCTTCTCTTTGTATCTGGCAGGAACAACGAAGTTAAAATGCCCTAGTACCAAAATGTAGAATTAGTGCTAAAATGGTCTTCAAGAGGACCTGCGATGCCGCTTCTGCCTCCCATACCCTGGAGGCGGCACATGGGTCACGCGGTACGGTCATACTGCGGTGGGACGCACACTCTTTGACCTCTCATGGCACTGCTCCACACTTCAGGGAGGACGCTTTCCATTAGCTATGTTTTCTGATGACATGTCGCGCCGGCCCCGTCCAACAACAGAACTCCTTTAGATCCAAACAGACTCTTCCACTCTCTCACCGGAAGTGAAACAAGGCCACGCGGACACTTTCACAATACAACAGCCGGGAATGCACTTTTCGGTAAAAAACCCACATTCCTTCCTCCTAATTAATCAAATAAACGTCTCACTGAAGAACAGGGGCCAGCTTCGATCGGTAAACAGCCGTTACAACGACTTTTTTACTTTGTGATACCATTACAACGCATGCATTACCACGCATGCGTTGTACATCACGAAGTCATTACTACGCATTTTTTTAGAATGCATGGTCATTTACCACGCATGCCTTTACAACAATTTTTGTTGTAAAGGTATGTATGGTAAGAGACCATGCGTTCTAAAAAACATGTAGACGATCCATGCCGTTGTAAGGAAACAGAGGCTGTTCTGTTTCCTCACAACGACGTGCACGGCCCCTCAGAGACGACGTGAAGCAGGAACCATGAGGAGAGAGGAACCACGAGGAGTGAGAGGTAAGGGGGATTGGGCATGGGGTGGGGGTTTCTTTTCTAGGGTTTAGGGTAGTGCAGTGGTGTTTGGGTGGTGTAGGGGGTCGTGCTGGGGGTAGTGTTTTAGGGTTTAGGGTAGTGCAGTGGTGTTTGGGTAGTGTAGGGGGTCGTGCTGGGGGTAGTGTTTTAGGGTTTAGGGTAGTGCAGTGGTGTATGGGTAGTGTAGGGGGTCGTGCTGGGGTAGTGTTTTAGGGTTTAGGGTAGTGCAGTGGTGTTTGAGTAGTGTAGGGGGTCATGCTGGGGGTAGTGTTTTATGGTTTAGGGTAGTGCAGTGGTGTTTGGGTAGTGTAGGGGGTCGTGCTGGGGGTAGATTTAGGGTTTAGGGTAGTGCAGTGGTGTTTGGGTAGTGTAGGGAGTCATGCTGGGGGTAGTGTTTTAGGGTTTAGGGTCGTGCAGTGGTGTTTGGGTATTGTAGGGGGTAGTGCTGGGGTAGTGTTTTAGGGTTTAGGGTAGTGCAGTGGTGTTTGTGTAGTGTAGGTGGTAGTGCTGGGGGTAGTGTTTTAGGGTCTAGGGTAGTGCAGTGGTGTTGGGGTAGTGTAGGGGTTCATGCTGGGGGTAGTGTTTTAGGGTTTAGGGTATGGCAGTGGTGTTTGGGTAGTGTAGGGGGTCGTGCTGGGGGTCGATTTAGGGTTTAGGGTAGTGCAGTGGTGTTTGTGTTGTGAGGGGGTCGTGCTGGGGTAGTGTTTTAGGGTTTAGAGTTATGCAGTGGTGTTTGTATAGTGTAGGGGGTTTAGGGTAGTGCAGTGGTGTTTGTGTAGTGTGGGGGTCATGCTGGGGGTAGTGTTTTAGGGTTTAGGGTAGTTCAGTGGTGTTTGTGTAGTGTAGGGGGTATTGTTTTAGGGTTTAGGGTAGTGCAGTGGTGTTTGTGTAGTGTAGGGGTCATGCTGTGGGTAGTGTTTTAGGGTTTAGGGTAGTGCAGTTGTGTTTGTATAGTGTAGGGGGTCGTGTTTTAGGGTATAGGGTAGTGCAGTGGTGTTTGGGTAGTGTAGGGGGTCATGCTGGGGTTAGTGTTTTAGGGTTTAGGGTAGTGCAGTGGTGTTTGGGTAGTGTAGGGGGTCGTGCTGGGGATAGTGCTTTAGGGTAGTGCAGTGGTGTTTGTGTAGTGTGGGAGGTCATGCTGGGGGTAGATTTAGGGTTTAGTGTAGTGCAGTGGTGTTTGGGTAGTATAGGGAGTCGTGCTGGGGGTAGTGTTTTAGGGTTTAGGGTAGTCCAGTGGTGTTTGTGTAGTGTAGGGAGTCGTGCTGGGGGTAGTGTTTTAGGGTTTAGGGTAGTGCAGTGGTGTTTGGGTAGTGTAGGGGGTCGTGCTGGGGTAGTGTTTTAGGGTTTAGGGTAGTGCAGTGGTGTTTGTGTAGTGTAGGGGGTCATGCTGGGGGTAGTGTTTTAGGGTTTAGGGTAGTGCAGTGGTGTTTGGGTAGTGTAGGGGGTAGTGCTGGGGTAGTGTTTTGGGTTTACGGTAGTGCAGTGGAGTTTGTGTAGTGTAGGGGGTCGTGCTGGGGGTAGTGTTTTAGGGTTTAGGGTAGTGCAGTGGTGTTTGTGTAGTGTAGGGGGTACTGTTTTAGGGTTTAGGGTAGTGCAGTGTTGTTTGTGTACTGTAGGGGGTCGTGCTGGGTTCTAGTGTTTTAGGTTTTAGGGTAGTGCAGTGGTGTTTGTGTAGTGTAGGGGGCCGTGTTTTAGGGTTTAGGGTCGTGCAGTGGTGTTTGGGTAGTGTAGGGGGTCGTGCTGGGGGTAGTGTTTTTGAGTTTAGGGTAGTGCAGTTGTGTTTGGGTAGTGAAGGGGGTCGTGCTGGGGGTAGTGTTTTAGGGTTTAGGGTAGTGCAGTTGTGTTTAGGTAGTGAAGGGGGTCGTGCTGGGGGTAGTGTTTTAGGGTTTATGTTAGTGCAGTGGTGTTTGTGTAGTGTAGGGGGTCATGCTGGGGGTAGATTTAGGGTTTAGGGTAGTGCAGTGGTGTTTGTGTAGTGTAGGGGTCGTGCTGGGGGTAGTGTTTTATGGTTTAAGGCAGTGCAGTGGTGTTTGTGTAGTGAAGGGGTCGTGCTGGGGGTAGTGTTTTAGGGTTTAGGGTAGTGCAGTGGTGTTTGTGTAGTGTAGGGGGTTGTGCTGTGGATAGATTTAGGGTTTAGGGTAGTGCAGTGGTGTTTGGGTAGTGTAGGGAGTCGTGCTGGTGGTAGTGTTTTAGGGTTTAGGGTAGTGCAGTTATGTTTGGGTAGTGTAGGGTGTCGTGCTGGGGGTAGTGTTTTAGGGTTTAGGGTAGTGCAGTGGTGTTTGGGTAGTGGAGGGGGTAGTGTTTTAGGGTTTAGGGTAGTGCGCCCAACCAGCCACAATATCCGTGGACAAAGGGGATCCTGACTCTTTGGAACGCTCCGTCAATTGAATAATTTGGGTCAAGGGCCCTACCACGTCCAAGACCTATCAATTCCTTTCTTGGGATCCCTCATATACTTGGAGAAAAAGGTACATAGTTTCTCATCAATTTCAGGCGTGTGTGCCACCTTCCCCTTCAGTGAGGGCCTGGGGCATTCTCCCTCATCATATTCCTGACCTCCCTTTCAAGGGGTTGATGGATTTTCCACACCACATACTCTGCCACTTTGGCGTCAGGTGTCCACTCCGCTGACCTAGGATGGTAAATTTGGGTAGGCTCGAACATGTCCGAGTGGACCCTGTCTCCAACCGAGGACTGAGAGGAGTGGGACTCTGGATGCCAGGGACGCCCCGAGTCCTTATCCTCATCGGAGGAGAAATCGTCCTCCGATACACCCTCTCCCTCTAAGGGAAACCCGCCGTCGGGGTCTACAATAGTGGTGACAGTGTCGCAATTTTCTCCGGGCCCCTCCTCCTCCCGGCAGGGTGCATGTTTTAGCGTTCGCGCACTCTTGAGGAAGGTCTCTGTAAGTTTATCAAATCCTTCCAAGTGCCCCGCGTTATGCTTAAGGGCCCTTTTATTCCCCATCTGGGAGCTACTGGGACCCGCCACCACCAGATCTGGGTCACTGAACACCCCAGGGATGCTTTTTGCCAGCTTATCAACCTGATCCCTATGAGGAGCCAGCGCCCTAGAAATAGCCAGAGAGAGGGCTTGGTCCACTGCTGGAGGGAGAAGTTGGGGGGCCATTCCTCCTCCACTTCCTGGTAGGAGGAGTAAAAATGGTCTTCTGGAGAAGACATGATAGCAGAGGGTGTGAGCACAGAACAAATGCCCTTAAAATCCTTAAGGCAGCCCCCTCGCCGGTGCTCCAACAGCTGGGCTTTCCCGAAGCTGTTATAAGAATAGACTGAGGCGCAATACCAATTACCACCACCAGGTGGCGCTGGTCACTAACGTGGCCGTGTGGGGACATCACCGCGTAGCGGTGTCAAAATTAGGCGAGGGTTGGTCGGGAATCAAGCGGACACTAAAGGAGTGACCGGATTCCCAAATGCGCGTAAAGACCAGCGGGAGCGCTCGACGGAGCTGCCTCGCTCGGACCAGACGCGCCTAACAGGATCTCACCGCGCGCAGAGCACACAGCGGGAGAAACTGCGAGGGGGAGAACGCACTCGGGCAAGAGCCTGCTGCGCAGGGAATATGAAACAATACCAAGGCAATAATGCTAATAACGTGCACAAGAAACCGCTATACAAACAGCAACAACATCAGATTAAGCCAAGAATGTAAGGAATGCACTTAACTGACGAGCAGTGAAGAAAGAGGAAGCGGAAGGGACGTCACGATATTATATACGATGGACTGTGATATGATTGGACTATAGTTGCCTTGGAGACTACCCCCTAATGGTTCATGGGTTGTGTAGTCTTTTGTTTAATGATTGTTGTGTTATGTTTTCTTTGAACTGCTATGCAAATAAAGTGAGGAAAGATATGCATAATCCTCGCCTCCGTCCTGCCATAGAATTCATTAAACTTTATTTGATCTGATTTAGAAACATAGATCATAAAAGTGTACATAAAAACAGTAAATCCTCTTTCCTAATACAATACAGTGAGAATTAATTAAAACCAGTAAGTAAAAACGGGTGTTACAAAGCCTGGTTCAGAGCAACTTCAGGTTAACAGAATAGTAAAGGTCAATGTTTCGCAAGATCAATCTCATGTACTTCGTGCAAAATACACAATAAGGGGTCCAAGTAAGATGTAACGCTCCAATACCTGACCAGTTTGCACTATATAAAACTGCAGAAAAACTAAAAATAAAAAGTGTTTTGCACACTTCTGTCATTGGGCTATATGTGGGCTACATCTGGGTGATATTTGTGCTACATTTGGGATCTTTTTTCTCTGGTGGCCATCTTGGGAGACTTATTTGTTATGAAGTTTCCTAATTTCGTCATTTACTGCAGTCTCCTCAGTAGGAAATGATTTCAGTTTTTACTTTGATTCCATCAAGAAGGCATTCAGATGTGTCACACATTTGACATAAATTCAGAATGTTAGCACTCTAGTTTTTCATTAGATCACTGTAGTAAAGCTACTGCTCACCAGGGAGTTAACTGGAAGTCTACTGCTGGTATTGAAAGTGATTGTTTCAGTCTGCATGTCAGAATTTTCTAATGAAATAGAAGAGGATTTGAGATCTCACTTAAAACATGCCCTAAATTTTCTTTCTGCAGCACTAACCATAATTTCTATGGCAAAATGAACCCCTCATTTTGTTCCTTTTTAAATTAAATGTTTTAAGTGTTACCAGTTTATTCCAATCAAGATGGCTTCAGGTGTGCCATACTTTTGTCATAAGTAAGGCTGTTAGCACTCTAGTTGTTCTTTAGAACACTCTGGGAAGCTGCAGTAGAACACAAAGGCATCAACTGACAGGCTGCTCCTGTTGAAATATAACAGGAAGATATTTGAGATCTCACTTAAAACATGTCCTAATTTTTCTTTCTACAGCACTAACCATAATTTCTATGACAAAATGAACCCCCTCATTTTGTTCCTTTTTAAATTAAATGTTTTAAGAGTTACCAGTTTATTCCAATCAAGATGGCTTCAGGTGTGCCATAATTTTGTCATAAGGAAGACTGTTAGCGCTCTAGTTGTTCTTTAGAACACTCTGGGAAGCTGCAGTAGAACACAAAGGCATCAACTGACAGGCTGCTCCTGTTGAAATATAACAGGAAGATATTTGAGATCACACTTGAAACATGTCCTAATTTTTCTTTCTACAGCACTAACCATAATTTCTATGACAAAATGAACCCCATCATTTTGTTCCTTTTTAAATTAAATGTTTTAAGTGTTACCAGTTTATTCCAATCAAGATGGCTTCAGGTGTGCCATACTTTTGTCATAAGTAAGGCTGTTAGCACTCTAGTTGTTCTTTAGAACACTCTGGGAAGCTGCAGTAGAACACAAAGGAATCAACTGACAGTCTCTGCCCTTGTTAGATGTACATGTTTTACTGAGAATGTCAGACTTCATTCTCACATGACTGAGAAAGATAATGTGAATTTACAGAATATATGCTCTCATTTTAGCTTCTGGAGCACCTTCCAAAACTGTATGGGACAAGCATGTGAAAATAGTTTTCTCTCAAACATGATTCATGATATCCCAGCAGAAGGTTTTTCACAGGGTAAAATCACCTTAGAACACACCACAATTCCTGAAATTAGTATGGTACCATCAACAAATGAATTCTAATGTAACTAAAGTCTGTTATCACCCTTTATAGTTCTCCTTTTGGTAACCCTCAAAATCTTCGATTCACTACAATGCATTTCAATGGGGTACTATCATTTATATTGGTACCAAGATGGCTGCCAGCAATTCCAGGATGAAGTGCTGACAGCCAATCAGATCTCACGATGACATGTGTGGTTAGGCTCCGCCCAGATATATATGTGTTTTTACTTTTGATTTTCTCAGGAACTACTGAACGGATTTACACCATTTAACAAAAAGGGTTCTTTCTGAACCAAGCACTACCTCTTTGCCAAATTTGGTGTAATTCCGTTCAGCAGTTCGGGCTGTAGCCGTGTCTAAAATTTCCTATGGGAATTAACATGGAGAAAACACGTTTTGGGACCCCCCTTTTTTCTCGGCCCCCGTTTGCCAAATCACCCCGAAACTTTCAGGATAGCTAGGCTGTCAGGACCAATTATAATTACCCCTAATTAGTATATCCTTATAATCAGAGCAGTGGCCCTGGGCCTGGTAAGCAGAACCCAGGGCGCAGTCAGAATCAGTTACCAGCAGTACCAAGCAAAAAATAACGGTGATTAGGGCAAAAAGGATGACTTTCTTACACTTGGTCTTTTATTGCACTTGCTTTTAAAGTTATACTTTCTTGTTGGAAAGACTTTTCTAAATTAACTGTTACAACATGGTTGAACTTTTTATGAGATGAACATAGAATACATACTGTATCTTCATTAACTTTACATCAGAAGATTAAATCTGATATCTATTGATTACCCTGTACTATTTATCTTTCCTCTTCTTCCCGCTTCTTCTTTCTCTTCATTTCTTTTTTGCTCCTTCTTACTTTCTTTGTTTCTTTCCTTTTATGTATAATATGACCAAGGATGTGTTAAGTACACATGTTTTTCTCTCATAATTTCAATACCTTCAATGTATTCATCTCATTACAATTGTTCCTTATTTTGTTATTGCTCTTTGCATCTTTAATAAAAGTTATTAAATAAAAAAAAAAACAGAATAAGGACAATAATGTTGCCTCATTCTGACAGAAAAGTCCATTGGTTCTGTGCTGGGATTACCAAACATGGTTAGGGGTGGTTGAATAAATCTGCGGAATTGTAACTGGGCAAAATCCACCCATTCTTTCAATCATGTTCTGGAGGAAAATTTTGCAGTAAAAATTATTTAAATCTGCTTCTAAAGCGAACAAGCAAAACAGGTGGATTTTGATGGGTTTTTGTATCATTCATGCAGCTTCTGTGGTTCTCCTTGGCAAGAAAAATGTGGTCCAGCATAACCAGGCGTACTTCAGGAGTCACCAAAACTGCGCACATCAGAGCAGTTTGTGGTTCGTTGGGAGTTTGTTCGCTGCCTGCCCCCTTGTTTGTCAACCATTCAATGCAGAAGCGAATCAGAAGAGTTTTAGGGATTCGTGCCACAATCCATTTGCAACACCGCTTATTGCAATATGAAAAAAATAGACTCAGCTCTAGCAGTGGTAATCAAGCTAGACCTATAATGCATATACAAGAGATGAGCACATGACTATTACAGTCAATGGCAATTTGTGGCCAAGTTGAAGGAAATGGTTGTAGAAAAGGATAGCCCTCGGAAGCAGCAGGCCTCCATTTATCAGTTACTGACTAGTTTCAGTAAATTATTTATGACACCTTCGAATGTTAGAAACCCACCATCTGCTGGAGACGTGCAAGCACATTTATATTGGAGTTAATATTTAGGCCAGGCTCCTGAGTGATTGTTGTACGTGGAACCTTATATATGCATACACATGTTAGACCTGTGCAAGTGTATGCCTGAAGTGGGTTGTGCATTTAGGGCCACACGTAGGCAGGTTTCAATTTGCAATTACCTAACAGCGAATTTTTGTGATTCGCTTTTAGGAAATCGCTAACATCTAAGTACTAATGCGCCTTTGACACATTTATCGATTCCTAATGGGGTTGCAATTTGCGAACCATTGGGAATCACTATAAACACAGAGATGGTGGTCTGCTGGGGACATCAGACCACCATGTCTGTGTTTTTTTTTTTAATAAAGCAACGCTTTTTTTTTTTTAGATGCAGCCCATCTTCCTTAAAGGAAAACGGGATGTGTTTCAAAAACAAAAATGAAAAGTTTTCTTTTCATTTTTTAAGAGTAGGCAGTGGTTCATTGGACCATACATTCACAAAGGGGAAGGGGTTCCCCGGGGACCCCTTCCCGTTTGCGAATGGATTACCACCAACTTCAAGTTGGTGGTAAAATGCGAAAGTTTTGCGACCTCATTTCGGTTGCAAAACAATCTTACATACCACTGCAAGCAGTGCTTAATTTGTGCCGGTGCTTTCCGGTGCTTAGGACCGGCACTTATTTCTTAGGGCCGGGTCTACATGGATATGGATATGTGCGTAAAATATTTAAATTTGGAGCCGCCTGCCTTCAACTGCCCGGGTGAGGTCCCTGCCTCAAGCGTAACAAACAGCAATAATAGCGTTAGTGCTCTATCAATGACAATTGAAAAATGGATTAGCCCGCCCCGTCTGTTCCTCCTTGATGCTAAGTCGTCTTTCTTCTCGATGAGCCGGACCAATGCAGATCAGACAAGTGTCCCCACTTTTCGCCCGCCATACCGTGCTGCGCAGCTGCAGCAGCACTAGTCAGTCGAATGAGTCGAGACATCTCAAAAAGTAAGCAGCATGTGTCGCAATGACTCGAGCAGCAGCAGGCCTCTCATTAAAACCAAAAGGCAAAGTAAGTAATTATTTCATTTTAACATGCGCTAGTAGTACTGTAGTGTGAAGCAAGTATGTTGTTTTAATGGCTGAGGTACATGCCTGGAAAAGTCCACCTCTCATTTGCTGCACGTTGTCTTTATGTAAATGACCTGCCATACAATCCCGATTGCTGGGCTCCCCGAGTAATAATAATGATGACAGTAGCACAGGAAAGAGTTTATTATGGTCCTATCACCTCTGCACGGTACAGCAGCAAACACGGAGAATGTACGCATCATTGGGTGTATGTAAAAAAGCATTCTTTCACCAGAGTGCCAATGTAAGCTTTTAGTGTTATTTCCGCATCCTTAATATGCTAAGGTTTTTTTTATTTTATATACTTTAAGTTTCCCCAAAAAGGTCATGGTTTTAGTTCCCATGTTTGGTCTCTGGCTGATTGTGATAAGCAGAATCACAGCGCAGAGAGTAAGATGTATGTCAGTACTTTGGCTACGCAGGCCTTATTCAGCCATGATTAGTAGGGGGTTTATGGCGAAGGTTTTGGTGCCTCACAAGAGTATAAATCTACGATGTCCGATCATTGGTGGAGGGGAAATGATTTGCAAATAGGGCCCAAGCCCCCACAAATTGTCAATTCGCAGTAATCATTTGGCTGAAATATTTTCCATGTTCTGATTTTCAGGTCACTTGTTCATTTTAAGTCAAAAGAATTTTCGTTTCGGATACAAACCAAAATATATTTGTCACAAAACCGAGTGAGTCAGGGAGCAAAATGTCGTTTTTGCCACTAAATCATGTGTTCTTGCTACAAATCTGTGTTTTGCTCATCACTGATTTATTTTTGTCATGTCTTTATTGTTGTTTATCACAAATTATTTGGGCATTTTTCACAATTTGACTTTCATGGCAGTGTTTAGATTTGTTTTTCCACACGGATTTGTTTTGTCACAAAAGGATTTGTTTTGTCACAAAAGGATTCGGTTTTGTAACCAATCAGTTAGCATTCATCGAAAACCATTTTGCTGATGTGTTAAATAAATTTGCATCAACAGGTGTGGGCTAGATGAAGGCCAATAACATAACAATCAATGTATGACAATAATTTTGGGGCAGTTTTCGGATGGGCACTTAGCTATGTCCCATTCGAATTAAGAAAGCTTAGAGATTTCATTCATCTCCTATAGACCTGTATTAACAGGGATTAACACAAAATGGGAATCCGCCTTTTTGGTGCCATCAAACCCACGGGAGATTAGCAGCTCCTCTGTTATGGAATGGGAGCACGCCGCCCCGTCCATTCCTCCTAGGTGTTGAATCGTCTTTTCTCTTGAGAAGTCGGACCAATGCAGATCAGACCAGGGTCCCCACTTTTCACCCACCCCGGCGTACCTCACAGCTGCAGCAGCGATAGTCAGTCGAATCGACTCAAGAAGCAAGCAGCGTGTGTCATGTTGACTCACACAGCAACAGGCCTCTAGTTAAAACCAAAAGACAAAGTAAGTAATGATTTCATTTTAACATGCGTTAGTACTGTAGTGCGAAGCAAGTATGTTGTTTAATGGTTGAGGGACGTGCCCGGAAAAGTGCACTTCTCATTTGTTGCCTGCGTTTGTTAGGTCGAGCCTATAGCGGCAGCACGCATGCGCTGCTCGCTTTGTGAGGCATGCAGTTATCTAGTATGGAGTGGAAGCTCCGCCCACTCTCCGCCCATGTTTTTAATTGGCTCCTGTCATTGTCTTTCTTAAATGCTACCGTCTGATTGATTATGAGGCTTGTTGGTCCCTCCTTATTATGGCCATGTCGTCATTTGTATCCTTCCATGGCTACTGGCCCCTTTACTACGAGTGTTGCACGGTATGTGTTATTTAGATTGTGAGCACTATTTTTCTTTAATAAGGTTCTCCCCCCTCCTGCAGTCTGTGCCTTCTCACCGTACACTGCCTGCTCTTTCTTCGCCCCCAGTAAATCCCTCTCTTTAGTCAGTGCTATGACCGCCCACGCATCCACGGAAGCCCATTTGTAGCCCAAATTTTTCTTTTGATTAAGTGTCTGCACTTCAGGTGTTTTGTACAGATCTGCTGTGGCCCAGCCTCGGCACGCGCCTTGCACAGCACCCATTCGTGCACTGCCCAGCACCCGCTCATGCACTACCCAGCACCCGCTCGTGCACTGCCCGGCCCCTGCTCCTTGATTGGTACAGCAATGTTATCGCCCATTGGTGATCACCTCAGCACAGCTCCCTCACTCTCTGAGTGCCCATAGTAGGGGCTTTCACTGCTCGTTGTCTCCCCTACGATCATCTATCGTCGCCATTAGTGACAGAACTCGACACACAAAGAAACATTATTTTCTGGTCTGTCGTTTTTAGAGTCGTAGCGCTTCCCTTGCGAGTGATGTCAAAGAGCCCACAGATGCGCTTGACTCTTTCTGGGGGTGCGGGTGGGTAAAGATGAGAACCCTTTTACCATGCCGGGACACAACTTGCACACAGCAGCGCATGACTCTAAGACAGCACAAGGGAGAGATGCTGCTACTGTACAGAGCAGAATCCAATGACTGCTCAAGGGCACAGCAAGGCCACTGCAGGGGGGCGGGGCATGCAATAGTGATTGCTAAGAGGCGCAAGGGCTGTACAGCTCAGCTGCAAAGAAGTGCAGGGGGGTCCTACAGCTTTGCTGCTAAAACTTGCAGGGGCAACAGCATCAGTTTAGAGAGACGCAGGGCCGAGTTAGGGCGACCAACTGCATCCAGGTCAATACAGACACTGTTTCTAGTCACAGGCTACTAAGTGATAACCTACTGCATTCTGGGTGTTATGGTCTTGTTTTGCTTCTATAAAACTAGTGCACACCTGAAATCAATGATTTTGTAGGTGAACATTTCTGGGCTGGAGACACTGTCCCTAACGATCTGGAGTGAGATGGTCACCTTAGGCTGAGTGCCATCAGTAGAGAAGTTCTCTGGCAGGGAGCACCGTTTGTGCGAAGATGCAGAGGTGTATCAGCAGAGCAACTCTAATGCAAGGGCCGGACAGCGTCACTGCAAAGAGATGCAGGGGGTGGGTAGCGTCACTGCAGAGAGAGATGCAGGAGCCAGGCAGCAGCACTGCAGAGAGATGCAGGGGTTGTACTACGTTGCTGCAGAGATATGCGGGGGCGGGCAGTATCACTGCAAGGGGATCCAGTGGCCAAGCAGCCTCACTGCAAAGAGATGCGGGGGCCGAGCAGCATCACTGCCAAGAAATGTGGGGGCCGAACAGCATCACTGCAAAGAGATGCAGGGGCTGAGTAGCCTCACTGCAGAGAGAGATGCATGCGCCAGGCAGCATCACTGCAGAGAGATGCGGGGGGCGGACAGCGTCACTGGAAAGAGGAGCTGGGTATTGTCACTGCAGAGAGACGAGGGTGCAGTGTAGCATCACTGTAGTGAGGAGCATGGGTGGTGGGGCAGTCATAGTGGAGGCCTGCTGGGTACAAAGAAGATCACTTTATGGAGTCTGCAAGCAGCAAGTTAGAGAGGTGCACTGGCCACGCACTGTCAGTGCCTAGAGGTGCACCAACCGGCAAGACGATTCACTGCAGAGAGCTTCAGGCGCTGATCCATGTCACTGCAGAGAGAGACACTGGATTGTGAGGTGCATCATTGCAGAGCAGTGCAGGGGCAAAGCCATGTCACTGCACTGAAGTGCTCTAGCTTGAGAGCTGCATCCGTGCAGAGAAGAGGAGCCGAGCCACTGCACAGTGGAACACTAAATTGTGAGGAACACCGGTGGAGGGGAAAAACCATGACACTGCACAGAGGTTCTCCAGCTTGAGAGCTGCATTGGTGCAGGGAAGTGCAGGGGTTGAGACATATCACTGTGCAAAGAAGCACTAGATTGTGAGCTGCACCACTACCCAGCGATGCAGGGGCAAACCCCTGTCACGGCACAGTGGAACACTAGATTGCGAGGTGCATCCGTGCAAAGAAGTACAGGGGCTGAGCCCTGTCACTGCAGAGAAGGGCACAGGACTGTGAGCTGTATCACTGTAGAGAGGTGCAGGGCGAGCACCATTTCAGTGCACAGTGGTGCTCTAGTTTCACTTGCTCTTATCAGTGCTTTCGCTCAATGTGGCATCTCCCCCTTACCTGGCCACTGCAGTGTGTTTTTAGGTCGAGCCTGAGTCAGCGCACATGCGCTGCTCTGGCGAGCTATTGTAGTGGAGTATGGAGAGAAGCCCCGCTGAAGGTGCGCCAGTGTGCCATTGAAATCCTTGGCCACAACACACAATGGTAACGTGTCCTGGTGGTGGGCTGCTGCTCGGGCATCCTGTGTGCATCATTCTGATGCCCATGCCACCACCGTAGGACATGTGAAAATCCCCTCCTATCGCTGGCCCATGGGAATCCGCACTGTCTCCTCACTGATAGCGTGTATGGAAGAGAAAATAATTCTGTATCTAAAACGTGCCAATTGTCGGGTCTTAGCTGCTGGGGCAACGTTAATCCGCATAATTATGTTGTAGCATTTGTGGTCTTTTTTACATTCATAGTTCATAGTTTATAAAATATTTGAATGTTGATACTTATATGTAATACAGAAGTAAGGTCAAACGTACAATATACACCATTGTCCGTATACAAATTCCTAATGTGGCCTAACAGCCGGGGTTGTTGATTTTGGAACAGAGAATCAACATCCTGTGATTCTGGGCGAATCAGCCAATCTCCCCGTGCCAAAAAACTGACCTTAGTACTGTATTCTGGTGGCCTCATAAAGCGTTCTAAAGCCCCTGCACCAAGTTCACGGTATATGAAACTGTAACAAAAGAATAACGAAAAATCTATACATTGAAACAATCTCACTACTACTGTGCATCATTATTTATTGCTTTTGTTGTGGTCGCTATCGTGATACTCCGTGCCTACTAAGAATCGTGATTGACATGTTTGCTCTCTCGCGGAACCACCACGGGCTGCCTCATTTTCTCTAGCAAAAGCCAGTGTGTCCTTTTACCCTCTACTTGCCATTTCTTCTGCAGAAGGCCTGATTCTGGCTTGACAAAAAACAAATAAAGCTATAATTTCTTTCTCTTATGGAATAGCCATCGGCTATTTCTGAGGCAGTGTGCCTCTGTTCTTAAAAAATGTTCTCTTGACTTCGGTTTGCTTTGTTTGGCATTACAGAATCCCGATGCTTGTTCTGTGGTTGATTTTGTTTCGATTATTTCAGTTAATTACTGTCTAAAGCAAAGTACATTTACACTCACTGTTGTAATTGACTCTGAAATCCCACACTTCTTGTTTAGAAACCATCACCTCCTTTCATTCCAGCACTTTTATACATTTTATTTCAGAGCAAACTTATTAGACAATGTGAATTAACACTTATTATTTAAATATGTCCCTCGTTTCAGTTTCGTGCGTTTTACCTAGTATTTAAATACGTTTCGCATTGGGTTATTTCTTTTTGTGATATTTACTTGTTGGTGTAAATGCTCGCCTACTGCCCAGTTGTCTTTTTAGGTCTCGCCTACGCAGCGCGCATGCGCTGCATAGGAGGACCTATAGCCGTCGCTCTGGTCATTTTCAAGCACACACTCGTGCTTGTGGCGGCATCCACCTTGCGGGAGCGAGCAGGGGCGCGCCACAAGCACGAGTGCAGTGCTTGAAAATGAGCAGACTGCTCTTCCAAGCGCGCGCGCGCGCACCACTCGCGGGTGCACCCCTCCGCCTCTCTCTCCCTCTCTGACGTCCCTACTGCTGCAGCCTGCACGCCTTTTTCGGAAAATGTTGATTAATATTGGAAAGCTTACGTTAGTGTTCTTCTGCATGCTGCGTGCAAGATGAAAGGCAGCGTGTCTCTCTTCGATTTGTTTATTTGTAATGCGCTTTAGCAGCATTTCAAAAGCTGCGTGCTTTTCCTTATTTATGTACTTACATGACAAACATTGCGTGTGTAGCAATACTGTTTAAAAATTACAATTTATATCGGAAAGCTTACGTTAGTGTTTTTCTGCATGTTTTGTCCCAGATGAAGGGCAGCGTGTCTCTCCTGTGTTTCTTTATTTGTAATGTGCTTGCGCTGCATCTCGCACATTGCATGCACAAGAACACTAACATACGCTTTTCGATATGAATTGAAATTTTTAAACTGTGTGGCTACAAGCGCAACATTTGCCATATAAATACATAAATAACAAGGAAAAGCATGCTGCTTTTGAAATGCTGCTAAAGCACATTACAAATAAACAAATGTAAGAGGGACACTGCAGAGAAGGGTGTGACAAGCAGTCTGGGATGGTATGAGAGGGCTGAATAGTTTCTAGTTGTTTTGTGACAGAGACAACTATGCTCTTTGAAAGTGAAAATTAGCATAGTTGTCAAGATCGCAATCCCTGTTGCGACCTGCATATGTGTCTTTTTGGGGACGTAAACTTTGAGTGAATTGCCCTAAATCACAGGATCAGAGGCTTCCCACCAAAACAGGAACCTAGTTTCCAAGCTGCAAATATGTTTACTGTAGCTGTTAAGCCACAACTGCTGGTCTTTACCTATATTTGTGTTTTTCAAGTGTTCATTTTTACTGTACGGCAGGGAAGATATAACACTATGAAATGTGCCATCAGCAGAGGAAGAAACAAAGTTTTTATTTACTTTTTAAATACTGCATTCAAAAGACAACTGATGCTATATTAACAATGGTAATCAAAGTTTAATAAAGCTTTTCCGACAAGCTTACTGTCAAAGTAAAATTAATCAATTATAACAAAAGACAGTAACATTGTAGTACAAACGAGAAACTAATTGCCACTGGAGTCAAGCTGTCCTGGCTGATGAGGGGTGATACCCTGAAACCGGTCCTAGGATGCTTGTTTCTGGTCCAGGAAGGACCTGGCCTAGCAGTTTGGGCAGGACTGTTCCCATGGGAAGCAGGGTTTTTCTGGATACATTTTTACCAAGTCTTCAAATGAGAAGGCATGCTATGCAGAATCAAATAATGTGGGTTTCTAGTTCCAGCAATGCCCTCGTCCGAATAGAAGACTGCATCTGGCAACTTCCCGGAATCTAATAAACCGCAAGCCCGGACCGGCCTTCCTGCGGTCTGCTGCTGCAGCGCAGGGACTGCAGACTACTGTAGCTCTTTCATAGAGTCCGAACTGAAGGGCTGCTGTGAGGGCTGGTCGGAAAGCATCCATCTCGGGCACTGCCTCCAAGGCATAAGTATGAGCTTCAAGGATGCACGCAGTCTCCTATATAGTCCTCCTTCTACGAGTATTGTGATCTGAGTGCCTTTATCCCAGTACAGCGCCTCAAAGCACTTATCTAAACAAGAAGGAGTTGAAAACTTAGTTTAATTCTTCTAAACAGAATATTGGTTTTTGTTTTCCACCTTCCAAAGTTGTAAGAGGCAGGCAACTAGTGGTTTTCTATTACTGATTAGTTTTTAGTTCGTCATATTTTCTTCGTAAACATTATTTTTACTTCTTGCACTTACATTTTTCTAAGGCAAACCAACCACATAGGAGATCATTTTCTTTATATTACGTGCCATCAGTAATGCAGTAAGCAACACAACAATGCTAAATATTTGATTTAGATATTGTTACCAATGCTTGAATGTAGTGTCCATGCACAACACCATGGCTCCAACCTCAAGAGAAACAAGCATTGGCATAGCCAATAGGTCTCGCTTTTGGGACCTTATAAGTATTTAGTTATGCAGCACAATATCCTTGGTGCAACAACATCAACTGTTGCATGGCTAAACACTTACAAGGTCCCAAAGGCGAGACCTATTGGCTATGCCAATGCTTGTTTTGCTGGCTGCTCTCATCAGCCAAATGGCAGTAAATGATGACCTGTGCCCTTGAAAGTGACCTTGCAGCTGTTTATTAAGCTGGTGCCATTTTTTGGATGAGCTTTTGAGCTCGGTTGTAATGTGATTAAATATTGTGATTTATCATTGCCAAGTGATCTAGTGATGAAATGTGCTTTGTTGATGATAAGGTAACAAGGTCTCCCAGCAGAGGATCTCCATATATTCCAAATGAGCTCTTTTGTGAGGTGTCATCTGCTGTGTCAGATCAGGTGACAGTGCTGAACATGATACCACCTAAATGGACGTTCTGTTGCAGTCAGCTTTGCAACAAATATGGACAATGTGTTTAGAGATTGTTACGAGTTTTCTTTGAGATACAGATTTAGTAATTATACCTTTTAACATTCAGAGGATTTTAATTAGCTCACCTGCATCAAGCTTTGTGGACAAGTACAGAAAAATAGAAGAGCTTCTTCCCTAGACATATGCATTAAATGAATGCCGTGCACGTGTTTAGATTTGTTTTTTAGCACTTTTTTGTTTTAAAGCCATCAGGGACATGTTCATTGTGCTTTGTTTTCATGTTAATACATTTTCTGTAGAGTTGTTTTGGCCTTTTGTTTTATTTCTGTCACAAGACACAATCAGATCTTTTGATCACGCTTCACTGTTTAAACAAGCCTTTGCAATGCAATAGATCTCCCATTAGTGAAAGTTTGAGCTATTGGCATTGTAAATTATATTGCATTAACGATGCAGTACCCTATGCAGCTAATAGAGGTCCCTTTACAACTCCACCTGCAGAAGTCAGGAAAATATCAGAATCGCTTTAGCAATCCCTAGATTCCAGGCCGTAGAAACTTGTCTTCCGTGAACACCCGCAGACAAGAATATTATTTTGTAATGTTGTATTTTCAGTGATACGACCACCGAAGGCCCTGATTGTATATTAAAAACAGAGTTTTGGACAATACCATTTCCTGCTGATAGGCAGTATTTCTCTCCATGTGTTCCCATACCTGGTGTGTTCCACAGTTAGGTGCTTACTTTCTCTCTGACCTGTACCTAATGCTCGTACTCAGCCTCTGTGTACCACCTTCTACCATCTCCGCTGTGTTTAAAACTGTGGCGTAATGCAAAATGATGCCCCCCTCGCTGAATGTGATGAGGTGAGTCTCTCATATATCACATATATATATGTTGGCCTTGGATGATTGAGGCCCCTCTAAATGGCTGGGCCTCCCTGAAGAGTTGGGGGAACCCCTGCGCCGCAGAGGGTGCAGGGGCCTGTGTTGTGTCCCTGGTTTAGAGCTCAGCATCTCGCTCTCATGCACAGCCAAGTCTCTGCCACCTGCTATCGCATTCAACACCCTCACAACAGTTTCACATGGGCTGCCCCAAGGCCACATATGATATCATCTCTCATCCCACCCTCTCATACACTTTTTATGCATCTTACGGTGAGAGACCTAGGCAATGTCCTAAAATTATAAATCATCAAATCATCTCCTGAAAACGTGTAACCTCAAACCAAGTGACATGCAACTTTCACTTACCCTAACACAAGTTGTGCCTGTATACAACTGTAAATGACAGGGTGTTCCTACAAGATCCAGACTGCTTAGAATTGCAAGGAAGACTGAATATCAGATATGAACGCTCGCCACTGACACATGCAGTGTTCTGGAGATCATGGGTTCAACTCCCACCAAGACTGATTCAGCCTTGCACTCTTCCGAGTCTCAGGTTTGAATGCTGATAAAGCAACTTTAGCCATCTGAATTTGCTAAAGAAAGAACAGTTGTGTTGGGTTATTGCGCTACCTCATGTTAACAGGACATATAAATGGTAAATCGACAGTAGCAATCACTACAAAAAAAACAAGCATTGTCAGTGCCAACAGGCTTTGCTTTTTTTGCCTTTTTACAAGTGTGGTTCAAAAACAGAAAACTCTACAGGCCACAAAGTGTCATGTTCTGGAGCCATCCCAAAATGATCGAGTTGGACTCTTCACTTCTATGTTTACTAAAAACAACTGCGGCAATATGACCATCGGTGTCGTTATTTCGAAGAGGGGGATCATTCAGGCCCTTTTCTACAGGCAAATCGCCATAACGGGTTAAAAAACACATTTCAGTGCATGTTCCCACATCACCACACTGAAAGGCAAGTAGAGATCCTCCGTGCATGCTTTTACTCCTGCTTCTGTGATTAAAAAATTATATATAATAATCACCGGAAGTCGTTGGGTCTTCCCTGTGTTGTGGTGATTACCATGAGCTGGGGATATCATTGTGCTGAAGATACATGTGAGCAAGGCTACATTGCAGTAATGTGCGATAATGTATAGTTTGATAATGTGCCTATTAGTGTCAAAGCCTCTATGTTAAAGAACAGTAGATGTTTCAGCACCAAGGATAATGTGCAGCATGGTTAAATACTTATAAGGCCCAAAAGGCGAGACCGATTGCATTGCAAATGCTTGTTTTTATGTAAATGACCTGCCATACAATTCCAATTGCTGGGCTACCCGAGTAATATTAATGTGTCTGCGACGAATTGATTAAGTGAGTGGGGCCAGTGGAAGAAGTGGGTGGAGCCAGGGGAAGTGGGTGTGGCCTCCTACAAAAATCTGAACACCTGGACTTAATATTTTACAAACTAAGCACTGACTGCGAGTCGCTATTAGAAAGCCATGCCCTTAGCACACCCCTTCCTAATATAGAATCGCTAACCCATTTTGCGCTTTGGTTACTGAATCGCAAAATGGACCATTGCACATAGAAAAATGCTTTTTTCCAGTCGCAAATAGCCCGATTCACAGAATTGTGCTGTTTGTAACATCAAAAAAGCTATGTACATGTGGCCCCAGGTTACATCTTTTGGTGCATAAGCTTCGTTGGAAATGTACCTCCAAAATCCACACTAATAGCACAATTATCCGTCGAAACATGCAAGTGTGCCATTTGACACGTATGAATGTGCATCACGCTTTGCACCTTTGCTTTAGTGAATGCCATAATAATTACATAAATCAGAACTGTGGTCCCATATGTTATATTTGTGTGTTCATGATTGTAGCATAAATTGCCCGTGTTTTTAATTTTCTGATAAGGCTTTAATGTCTTGTATGCTCTATTTACTTATGTGGCACATGCATGCTGCCCCAGGGCCACTTCATCAGCATCCTTTACGAATGACCAGGATCAATTAATAATGAAAAGACTTTAATCCCTAAAAGATCAAGTAGAGTTTCCTTCTTTCAAAAAACTCTTCTCAGAGACATATTACACAATCCACAGATATTTTGTAAGAAATTGCAGCATCTTGAAAATGAACAAGCCAACATCACTGGATACTCCCGAGGGTACAGAGATAGTTGTCAAGTCTGACATATTTTCAGATGTTTGCATAAGCGCAGGCCTGACCCTCATATAGTAATGGATGGTAAGAGCCTGAGCTCACTCCCCCCGGGCGCTTCTGTGGGAATGTACACTGACTGCTGTGGGACACAACAGGAGAGGATCGCCGTGTTCGGCTGTTTTTTCAAATGTAAAAATAATCTTATTTACCTTTATGTTTTGAAACGTAGAATCTCATGATTTATAGAGCAATTTCTTTTACCTTAGGTAAGGAGTAATCATTGTTGCAACAAGAGGTGGGGAAGTAATTATTTTCATGTACACCTCAGGCCTGAAGGCATGTTTTTCGCACTTTACATTCCTTGTCCCTGGCATTGTGCAGTTCAGAAAAACAGACTTACTTTCATTGGATATGTGCTACTTAAATTATATTTAAGCTAATTGGTAGAGGCTTTGTTTAAAACCAAAGGAGCACACGCTCAACAGTCTCTTTTCTCAACCTTTTTAAACAGGAAGGGGCTCATTGTGAGTCCTGCTCAAACCTGGGTTGTATTGGCGTGGAAGAGGCTGACTTGATTTATCTGGCAGAAACAAAAGGGCCCTGAAAATCGCATGAGTCTCATGCCGCTTTTCTTCTATAGGAGCAAACATACAATCCTTCCCCAGCTAAAACGAAAAAAAACCACCCCTTCACCTTCACTCCCCTTTCCCTACTTCCCTCACAAGCCTCCATTCACGTCTGCCTCTGCCCTCACTTCATGCACCGTACCCCTGAGCAGGTGCTAAATCTACACATTAAAACCTTCTGTAAATCTTCTGTAACGAAACTGGTGCTCATGTAAAGCGCTCTGATACCCGATTTCTCGGGTCTAGTTCGCGCTATATAAAACTCTAAAATCAACAAAAAAACCAACAAAAAAACAACAAAAAAAACACATGGAAAAAGGAACTCTGTGTGCTTTTATGGCTGGAAAAATCAGCCCCGCGCAGTAATTCCCCATTCCATTGGGGTTTACTCATAAGTACAGGGTACTGGGGCGATTTGACTGCATGGAGAAAGTAAAATCTCTACAGTACTCTAGAAATTAAATTAGGGCTATTGAGTTCTTTTTATTAAATGTACAATTTAAGCATCATCCCCAGTTTTGCTACTCAGAAGGAATTATAACATGCACTATCGTGCACAATTAGCGCAGGTATTTTCCCTTCTTCAGCAGGATCTCTTTGCAATGTTTGCACGTGAATCACACCATTGTCATATGTGTTAGAACCATGTTTCCATTATATTGAGGGTATTTATCTGGTTCTCTGGCTGCTCTGCTTTTTCTACCATATTTGATGTGTTGCCTATCTCGTGTTCACTTTTACCTTCTCCAAGAATTACATTGACTGCAATTTACAGACCTCCTGATGTTACTCCACATTTTCATACATGATTGTGTGCGTCTGTGTGTGTGTTCTTACTTCTTTGCTATTTACTACAAGAAACCTGGTGGTACCGGTGAGTTTCATTTTTTGATACCTGGGTCTCTTCTCAAACAAAATCGAATCTTCAGACTGTTAGCCACTCACATCCTGTGCCATACCCAGTGCACAACACAACACATTATTTGTCCTGAGATTTTCTTCTGACATTTCGTACATCACTGGACAATCCTATGACACTGCCAAGGTTATCACAAACTTTTGTGGGGCCGAGGGTACAAATATCTGGTACATCCCTACAACTAATTATTTACAGGATGTAGGTTGAGTTCCTGAATTGTTTACATTTATCTTGGCCACAACCAATTCAGTGCAGGATGTAGGGTGATTTCCTAAATTGTTTAAAATTATCAATTGTCCCTTTAGCCTCTTCCTACCTTGACAATACTCTAAATGCAGACTCTGTTCCCATGCCCCTTTTCCTTGTCACTGTCAACTGCATCTTGCCCTTGCACTGCTGTCTTTTTCATCCATTTCTTAAATCAGCTCACAGTCAGTGGCGTAACACAGGCCCCCGCATCCCCCGCGGTGCGGGGGGCCCCAGAGCTCCAAGGGGCCCCCTCTGCACAGTAGTTAGTCCTGAGAGCTCCGGATTCAATCCGGAACGGGGGCCCCTTCATGTACCCTGAAGGGGGGGCCCCTCAACTTTCGTTACGCCAGTGCTCACAGTGTCTCCCCCTCCACCTCTCTTTCTCTTCCATTAAACTGTCCTGATATCCATGCAGTTTTCCACTACCAAATTTATCTCTTTGCTCTGTACCGCACCATTCGTTTATGCACTGGCTGTCTGACAAGCACCCGTCCCCTCGTGCACAAATTACTTTGCACTTTCCATCCTGCAGCATTTTATTTTATAGGGTTCGCAAATGATGGAGCCCCAGAGCATGATTTTTCAAAGCAACAGTGTTTGACCTGTCAGCTTTAAGGTGGTGGTTTTCCCCCACACTTTTTGCCTACTTATCTGCATTTTTGTTGCTGAAATTCTTTTTTTGGGCGTCAGGGATCTTTGCAATTTACCACTGCTGATCAGTGCTAAAGTGCTTGTGCTTACTTCCCTAAACATGGCTTAATTGGCTTACACCTGATTGGCATATTTTATTTATTTATGAGTCCCTTGTAGTGTGGTTTACCATATACCATATATCCAGGGCCTGTAAATTAAATGCTACTAATGGGCTTTCAGCACTAATTGTGCTACCCACGTACTTTGCACCTTAAAACATGTCCCAGGCCTGCCATTGCAGCCTCTGTGCAGTTTTAAACTTCCAATTCGACTTGGCAATCTAACCCCCTTGCCAGGCCCTAAACTCCCCATTTATTACATATAAGCTCCCCCCTAAGGTAGGCCCTAGGTAGCCCATAGGCCAGGGTGCATTGTAATCAAAAGGTTGGGCATGGCCTTTTAAGCTTTAAATGTCCTGGTAGTGAAAAACTGACAGGGATTGTGACTGTTCCTGGACCAGGGTTCACACCCCAGCCAACCAACAGCACAATTTCTCACAACCACTCAAAATTCTGTTTTGACTTTTGGGTGCTCCTTACACCATGTGGACCTCTTGTTGATTGGTGTTGTGACACCATGAGATAGATGCCTACAATGACTTTAATGCATCTGCAGCACTGTTGCCCTCTGCCCCAGGGACACAGCTGCCAATTGGGCCAACAGATTCACTGTTCCCTAATCCCATCTGTCGAACCCTTGTTATACTAGACCCTAGAGCCGCATAGAACTTCGTTGATGCACATGAATTCTGACAGAGGTCATTCCTGGCCTTTATATTTCGGTACTTTGGTACAAAAATGCAGACAGTTTTGATCCACACACTCCAAGTGCATCAATACACCTCAATACTGAGTTAAAGCATTCCTTGCTATTCCACTATTGAGAGCCATACACAGCTCTGCCGTGCTTCTCAGCACTAACAAGAAATACCCCATTTTACTCCATTAATGAATCCCTGAGACTGCAGTTCCAATGCAAGTCACTTCAGTGCTGATTTGTAGTATTCAAACCTATAAGCAACTCAGTGTGTAAGAACTAGAGATTTTGCAGCAAGGCAAAGGATTTTTTGTTGTTTTTTTAAATAGAGACGGTATTGGCACATTGTAGTACAATTCGCAATGAGTGCGCTGTCAGTAGGAAGGGCTCTACAGGGAAGAGCCCACCGAACGTGCTTCACCAGACACAGCAAAACATCTCTGTCAGATGGCTCAGCATCACTTCTGGGCATTGTTTTTCTAATTTAAAACAGGACCCAGATTAATTAGCCCCACTTGCACTCCCTTGGTGATGATGGTGACCAAGCCTTGGGCAGTTTCCCCTGTTGCTTCCTATAACTAACACATCCCATAAATATAATTAATCTCAAACTCGAGGAATCCTGTAATGTTTGGTCATGGAAACTTGGCCACTGACAACTCCTTTGCAGTCATTTTCGAGCCACTCTTCCATAAAGTTAGAAACTTTGAATCCAGCCAAAATGCAGCTCAGCTCTGAACGGTATAGCTCCATCTAACTTTAATGCTAAGACTTGTGATGCTCTCTCGTTATGAGAACAGCAGCTGTAAGTCAATACATTTGCTAGGAATATCTGGGATGAGGAATTGGAAGGCAGGTGTCTGCCAAACAAAGACTGTTTCAAGAGGATGTTCTCTAGGCTTCCTAGTGGCACACTGCCAAACCCAAGGTGGCTGGCAATTGCTGCTCAAGGCCACAAACTTGATTATGATAATGATATATACAGAAGCGTTAAACTTTCTGTCAATACTTGATATTGTTGCTCCCAGTACTCAGCATTATTGATCTTGTTGCTTCCCTTTTACCTTTATGCACACCAGTATAAGCCAGCAAGGATGATGGTCAATCACAGCTATGTGAGTGTACCCCTAAACTTAGAATATTTTTAGTTGTTGTTTTTTCTTTTTACAACAATTGACTGCATAATATAATTTGGCCACGCATTTATAGGGTAAATATTAAAAAGGATGGAAAACAAAAAATGTAACATTTAAAACATATATATTTATTGTGAATTGATTCAGTTGCAGATGTCAGCAAACTGTTGGTATGATAGATCATGGGCCCAACATAGGTTCTGCACCTGGTGATGGCTGCACACAAAGTCCAGTGGCAAGAGGCATGTTTCGATCTGGGCTGACACTGCAGTACTATTAGGGCTGCGCCGTTGGTGCAGGTTAGCATTGAAATATAAGAGTGCTTGGAATAAAGGTCATTGAGGGGAATCACCACTGCAGGTATTCATTTCAACTTCTTATGATTCTAAAGGCAAATACACAGAGGGCTTGATTCACAAAGGCAATCTGAGACAGAAGTCTAACTTTACGACTTTTGGTATTCACAGAGGTCATTTACGAGTCGTATCTTTACGTCCACAGTCGGGCTGGAATCTCCTCACCCAAGACTTACTCTCCACCTCCAGCCAAATTGTATTCTGGCCCATTGATTACACTTAATCCAGCCGGAGAGTACGGCACGGGTGCGGAGAGTACCTCTGTGATTACCAAAAGTCATAAAGTTAGACTTTTGTCTCAGATTGCCTTTGTGAATCGGGCTCAGGGTGTGCATTTGTGTGTCTTGCCTCAGCCACTTATAAAACATTGGCTTATTCAGTGGGTTGGTTTGATGCAGTCACAGTGCTAAAATACTTAGCCATGCAGTATTGTGCTATCATTCCATGTGTCATAACACCATCAGAGATTCAGAGATGCACACCATCTAGTACTTCTCAATTATGTTGCTATTAATGTGGCTGCAGCACTTCCTTTCGCCTTGTCATAATATATTAGGTAGGCAATATCGCTGAGTAGTACTGCTTGCCCTCTGTGGGGGGAAAGTCTAGAAGTTTCTTCCACTTCAAAACCGGCACCATGTAGAAAAATAAGACCCTCCTACCCACTCCTCAATACACTCCTGGACCTGGACTCCTGGAAGAAGGAATATCCTGTTGCCAGAGGACTGCCCTGCTGCTTGAGGCCTGACCTGCTCAGTGAGAAGGAAGACTGTACCTGCTTCCTTTGGCCCAGGCTAACCTCAGTGACTTCAAGGGTCAGCTGGATGACCTTCTGTTTTGAGCTACACAGATACAACAAGCTCCAGAGGTCTCCCTGCAACTGCCTAGCTGACCTGTTGCAACTGGACCTGTCTGGACCTGTAACTGTACCTACCTGAGCCCTGCAGGCCTCTTCTAGAGTGAGTCCCTGATCCCCAAGAGGTGCCTTCCCAGGCCTTAGACCCTTGGCTGGCAGCAGAGTGCACTCCCATGAAGAAAAGCGAAAAATCCTGAAGTTTTGGGGTCTTTGCGACCGCGAACATGCCAGTTCACGCCAAGATTTTGCCACCTGCGATGACCACAAATAGAAAGCTTCAGGTAACTTGACTCTTCGCTCAACTGCGAATGCCGGAGACAAATGGCAAAGCAAGATACGCACTTCGTGCTACAGCAACGACAGCCTGCGGTGACTGCTGTCCACCTGCAACGCCCATCAGGTACTCGTACTAGAGTGACGATTATCATATGCCAAACCTGCTCTTAGCACTACGGCAATGACCATCCACCACACTCTTCTCCATCCTGCGACCTCCTTCCCGGCGAACTGGACTCTTTGCACTGGACTTTGAGAAGGTAACGTTTTCAGCGGCACTAACCTGGTCCCTGAATACAGCCCTCACTCCACCACGGTTGGCCTAAATTTGTGTTTTCCCCCCTGTCTAACATGACCAGATGACCATGAGCGGTGCTTTGTGCTTTTAGCAAAATACTTACCTAAATCTTTGAAACTGAATATCTCCAGTCCTACTGACTGGATTTTTGTTGTTGTGGTCTCATTTTATATCATTACAATTTACTCTATTTTTCTAAATTGATGTGGGATTTTTCTTGTGTGGTGATGTCACTTTATTACTGTTTGTGCGCTGCATACATTCTTAACACAGTGCCTCCTAAGGAAATTTAAAACTGAATGCCTGATGTAAAACTAAAAGTAAATCCAGGGAAGACATCTTCTTAGACTGTTCCTCAAAAAAGGCCAGATACTTCCCTCTGACTTGTCTAATCAACTTGTGGACATGGGCCTTGCACCAAAACTGTCACCTCACCTGAAAATGCCATCAAAATCTCCTGGCCTCAAACCTGATAAAATACTCCACCTTGATGTGCACATCAAAAATAGCTCGATTCCAGTTGAAAATTCTGTGTAGATTGAAGTCTTTTCTTGCAAAGAAATATCTATCAACGGTTTACTCATTTCTCATTCACACTGTGGAAATGCTCCACTGATCAACTTGCCAAAATGCTTACTGCATCTCCAATTTTCGTATGTCATCAGCTCTTGGTAGTGTGAGAGAGGGGTAGTACCTAAAGGAGTGTCCATTGCAAATGTTGTAAATACCCGCAAAGTTTCAACAATTAATTTACCACTGAACGTTGTAAATCTACTAATTACAAGTTAGCTTTAGTAGTGCACATATGGGGGAAAAGTGCAGCGAATATATATATATATATATTTTGGGGGCTGTAAGGAAGAGATTCACACATTTTTATAAACTCTAAGAATGTGCTGTCCACTCTGTGAGCAATTTGCCATTGTAAGTACATAGTTGATAGGTTTATGATTGATTTGCACAGGTGTGCACCTGTCTGAATACCCAAAAGTAACTAATTATATGCAAACTGTACGCTGTAGCCTATGATCGTTAATCTTTGTAATTCTGACTCTCATTGTCCATGTGTGTGTAATTCTGTTATAGTACTACTGGACATATACCTAAAACGTTCTATCATGAATCATGTGCGGTGCATATTCCTTTATTTTTTTTTAATTATTATTTCAAGTCAGAGATGTTCAATACATAACACTCGGTAAACAAAATATGAATAAAGAAAAAAGGAGAAATCATTGTGGCGAGAGTGTCAGCCAACATAAAAAAATAGTATACTGCAAAATAACTAAGGGCCAGGATATCCCTGATACACACATATATACTTGGGGCCGTCCCTGACGAGCATCAGAAGGAAAAAGTATCAGCCAGCCTTATAAAGTGAAAAATCCCAGCTGAGAACCGCCCACATTTTGTCATGTTTTCTGAGTGAAGAGGGGCCTCTTGCTTTGGCTGGGGCCCGCTCTGATTCATATATTTGTCTCAAAAAAGACCACCATTCAGTTGCTTTAGGAGGGGCATCAGATATCCATGCCCGAGCCACACATAACCAGGCACAATTTATCATTATTGAAAATAGACACTTGGTATCACCATCACATTCAGATTTAACATCCATCACAATATCTTTAGGGGATAAAGACACATGAAAGCTAGGGCAATAAGACATTAACTTAGTTACGTCAGTCCAAAATACTGTTGGGCAGGGCATACCGCAAACATATGTACCATGTGTGCCGATGGCTGGCTATATTTTGGGCACCTAGTTTATCCCCGGAAGCATTGGCACCCCATTTAGAGATTATTTCTGGTGTGTAATATAAAAGACTGATAGTTGCATTGTTGCAGTTTCAGGTTGATAGAATGTACTGATCTATCCAAAATCTCCAATACCCTCTGTAACTCTGAGACATGAACATCAGTCTCCAGCTACCGACTCCATTGTGAAGCCAGTAGCACGTTGTCATCAGTTACATGCTGGAAAAGGACCTGGGATACTGAGCTTATCGTTGGTTTTTTACCTGCTTTATAAAGACACACCATTAGCTCTGTACCTTCAAAATCCATCAGGTAATTACAGCGTGTCAGGACGTAATCTCTAATTTGTAAATATTTAAAGAAAAAGTGATGCGGGAGGCCATACCTAGCCTGTAATCGGAGAATGAGCAAAAGCCATTGCAATGGTACACCTGCCCGATAGTCTGAACCGCGTATCGTGCCCAGGCCTTCCCATCTGGATCTTGAAACACTAACGGAAAAGCAGGATTATTCCACAACGGCGTTTCTTTATTTAAAAAAAAAATTGAATATTTGTTGCACATTTCCTGCCAAATGCGAATGGTATCCTTCACAACCATAAAGCGAACCCTCTTGTAATAGTTTGGGTCCCCCAACCGGTATAAGAAAAGCCTATAGTCTACACCCAGTGCTAGTCGATAGCAGAAATCTACTTGATCTCGGTCAACCGGGGTTAATAGAGTGTGCAGGCACCCAACAAACGCAGCCCAGAAATACAACTTAAAATCGGGGAGTTGAAGCTCCACTGTGCTTCTATGGGAGCTTCATAAGTTGAATTGCTCGTCTTGCTCGCCGGTAGCCCCATATAAAACTTCCAATGGCTCCATCCAGGCGCCTTAACAAAAGAATCCAGGACCCATAAACGAATGACCCGAAAAAGATAAAGACATTTCGGAAGGAGATTCATTTTAACTATATTGCTTCGTCCAATTATAGTAAGGGGTAGCTTATTCCATGCCTACCTATTGGCAATGACCGATATTAGCAGGGGCTCATAGTTCAATTTGATTATTTCCCCCACCTCTGAACACAGTTTGACAACGAGATATACAGCGGTTGAGATTACCCCTACCGTTGGGACCTCTGGCTCAAAGTTTACAAGGACCTGTGTTTTAGAAATGTTTAGCTTATACCCTGAAAACTCGCCAAAATCAGGGGCCTCCTTAACAACCTGTCCCAGAGCTGACAGCGGATTTAATGCAAAAACAGCCATATCATCTGCTTACGCAGTAATTTTGAGTTCATGACCACTGAACATCAATGGCCGATTGCTGGGGTTCCTAAACAGCGATCTAAAGTATGGCTCGATATATAAAGCAAATAAAAGTGGAGACAACAGGCATCCCTGTTGAGTTCGCAGTATATCTGAAATGTACTTGAATACCTCCCTGAGTATATCACCCTAGCACATGGGCTCTTATATAATGCCTGTAGTATTTGTATGTATTTGTCACCGACAATAAAAGCGCACAGCGTAGCCCAAATACAGTCCCATGCCACACGATCAAAGGCCTTCGTGGCGTCTAATAAAATCATGCCTATCCTGGTGTTGGAATTCCCTGCAACATCGAATGTAGCAACTGCTGTATTAGTGTGACTAGTAGTGTCCCTTCCTGGTACGAATCCATGCTGTTGTTCAGAGACTAGCATTGGGAGAAGAGGGACAAGTCTCCTCTCCAAGACCTTAGCAAACCACTTAGAGTCCGAGTTGATCAAGGAGGTAGGTCGATATGACCCCATTTCCGCTGATGGCTTGCCTTTCTTTAAAAATACCATGATGTTGGTTACATTCCAGGAGTCTGGGATTTCCTCATCGTCATGAATATTCTGTGTAAGCTTTAAGAAGTCCCTAGCCAGTATATCCTTAAAGGCCTTATAAAACTCTAAGGGAAGAGCATCCTCCCCGGCCTCCTTGCCTGAAGGGAGACCTGTCAAGGCCGCCTCCACCTCTCCTATAGAAAACTGAGCTTTTAGCTCACCTGCCTGATCATCCCCTAAGTGGGGCAGCCTACACTTCTGCATGTATGTCGTGATCTCCGACTGGCAATCTACGGGAGGTTGAAAGTATGAATCCTGATAGAACGAGGAAACTGCTCTATAATAGGCTCAGGGCTCGTATGAGAAATATCGTCCATGCCTTTGATACATTGTATTGTACATTTAGACTGGCTATCAGAGATTTGATAAGCTAAAACCCGACCAACCGTGTCACCATATTCATATTGCAGAGCTTTATTCTTAGCATACTTAGCTGCGATCTGCTGTCTTAGCTCCCCCCCGACACAGACCATTTCTCAATTAGTTGTAGAAAGGTAACATGCTCGTCAGTGCCACCTTTAACAATTTTCTGGGCATGAGAAATTTCGAGCTGTAGAATTTCTTGCGGCAGTTGACGCGCACTATCCAAAGCAGCTCAGTTTTGTTTGATGATATACTGTAATGTAAAGCCACGGATATATGCTCTCATGGTATCCCAGACAATGGAGGGTGTCACTTTGCCTGTGCTATTAGTAAGAAATTCCCTTAATAAACCTGAGGTGTAAATCACATAATCACCGTCGGACAATAGATGATGGGTGTTAGAAATGGGATTTCTGGTTGGCTAAGGCTTGCGCCAAAGCCAGGCAGAAACCACCACTCTAGTCAGGGCAAGGGAGTTACACACCCAAGATAACCCCTGCTCAACCCCTTGGTAGCTTGGCACGATCAGTCAGGCCTATCCCGGAGGCAATGTGTAAAGCGTTTGCGCAACACACACACACAGCAGCAACACACTAGGCACACCACAAAAGGAACTCCACACCAGGTTATATAAAAAATAGCCTTTGTATTATCATAAAACACATTAGAAACGTAATCACACATTTACACTGTGCCAACTGGCACGGGCAATATTCACAGGGGAATTATATACAGGACCAGGCCAATTGGGCCATGGTCAGAAGCATCAGATCAGGTAAGTAAATACAAATATAAAACACAACCAGTAACTACTGGTACCATAATGACCTAAGCATTATCCTATTAGCATTAGACATAAACCCACATTAGGCCCAAACCTCATTAGCATAAACACATTACGCAATGGGCCTCACCTGCATAAACACATTATGCAATAACCTCATAAGCATAAACACATTACGCAAATAGGCACTACCTCAAGACATCATAACATGACATTAGGCAATAAATCACATTAGGCAATAAATCACATTAGGCCAAAACCTCATTAGCATAGACACCCTCCTAAGCATAAACACATTACGCATTAGGCCTCACCAGCATAAACACATTATGCGATAACCTCATGAGCATAAACATCATTAGAGGCATAAACCAGGGTGCACAATCACATTTCCTAACATCACATAAGGCACTGACCCCCCTGGCCAACTAGCCTTCTCTAGGGCTCAAATGCCCTGTGTCCAGAATGTCAGGGCTGCTGCCTAGCAGCTGAATCCAAAGTGCGCCACTGCGTGAATCTAAACGTGGCAGCTGCCCACTAATTGCTGGGCAGCTGTGAAAACTCACTGGCACAACTGTGCCTCTGGTCCCTCTCAGGGACTTTCTCGCCATTGTGCCCAATTCGTTGCAGCTGCCCGCGCTGGTGCGGCGCAGCTGTGGCACTTTGCGTAAAGGGGGCCCGGCACCCCTGTGCCCTCTGGACCCCACATGGCACTAAAACATATGCCACCATCGTTGGGGCGGCCCGCTCTCTGGCGGGACCACCCAGGCGCCAACAATGCGTCTCGAACTGCCCCCAATGAACTGTGGCCCTTTGGGGCTCTCTTAGCCATATAAAACTGGCCCCAAGTGTTGGAGCGGCCCGCTGCCAGATGGGGCCGCTCAGCATCTGTGCCTCCCATGACACTCCTCTCTGGGGCTTCTAAAACAGCAACTGCCCCACGCGTTGGACACTGGCACCACACGGGGATTTTTAAATCAAATTAGCCCCCTCGTTGGAGCGCACTGGCTCTTGAAGCACAACATGCCCCCTGCCCAGCCCTCACTCACCGGGCTCACTGGCGCGCTCCGGGTCTCCTCGGGTCTCCTCTCCTCACAATGTCCAGCGCGGAGTGGGCTCCCGCCTGGATTCTCGGTCTACTTCACCCGGGCCCCCTCCTGGGACCCGGGACTCTGCACCGTCACGGCCGGCACTGGCGCGGGGCGTCCCTCGCTCACGGGAGCCCCGTGCTGCTCTCGGCGGCCTTTGTAGACTTCCTCCTCTTGGGCACTGGTCCAGCGCGGGGTGGGCTCCCGCCTGGATTCTCACACTCTCTCCTTCACCAGCGGCGAGCGCGGGACTTCCCTCAAGAAACCGGAAGTCCCGCCCGCCGTCAAGCACTACGTTGCCTGACTTCCGGTTTCGGGGCCGCGGCGGTGATTTTTTCCCTCGGCAAAGTGCGGGGTGGGCACCCGCACTTCATAAAATCACCAATGCGGGGTGGGCACCCGCAAGTTTAAAAATAAACTCCAAGGAGGCAACAATAACGCGGGGTGGGCACCCGCTCAGTGCACACAAATGCGGGGTGGGCACCCGCTCCCGGCAACATCACGGGGGAATTCCTCCGATGGGGATTCCCTCAAAAAAAAAGAGGCTGCAGCTCGTGCTGCGAAGACCACGCTCTTCTCAGGCAGCAGAGCGCTGCCAAGCCCACGCTCCTCTCTCCTTGGGGAATAAGGAAATCAAGCATAGCGCTCACAGGGCGCTAGATGCAGGCAAGAAGCCCTGAAAGTGCTGGGAAATGAAGGGGCCATGCAGGACCCAAGGAGGCAAGACCTCCTGGCAGCCCTCCCCTGGGCCCCAGCAGCAGCACGCCCCAGCAGGAACAGCACACCAAGACTGACCAAATTCATGGGGTCACAGCCCCTATATTTATACTACATTTCCCTTTGTGTAAAAGTGCAGGGCATGGGGGAACCAGATGCAACTGGTTCAGGGGGGATTTGGAGCACTTTGTTTTGCCCAGCTCCTCTCCCCTTTGTCAAGTCGGGGCTCGGTGATCAGACACACCACAGGGGGCGGAGCCAGCATTGTACTAGGGAAGCACCATCCTATTCAGAGTCAGGAGATCTCTCCTCCCACCACTCTCAGCTCAGGTGTCCCAGTCAGCCTAGCACTGACTCATCCCGCCCCTCCTGGAGCCACCCACACCTCTCAGCTCCTGTCACTCACAAGCCAGACATGCAATTCACATCAGGCAGGCAGACACATAGCACACAGAAATGCCAACTTCTAAAAGTGGCATTTCTCCACCAGTCACCATAAATCTGCGCACACTATTGCGCAGCATTTATTCTCACAAGTTCATACATACTAAATTCGCCCCTGCACTCCTCTCATACCAGGAATTACCATGGACACACATATCCCCCATGCATTCCTATGGGAGAGCAGGCCCATCTCACCACACATACACAGAGAGCGCACGCACTTTACACTGGACCACAGTGCTAAAGTGCTCAGAGGCCTAAAATCACCAACACCAGGTTACAGAAAAAGGCTAGGAGAACGCAAAAAGTTTCGGGGTGAACCTGCCAAAAGGGCCAAGTCCAACACAACCCCCTTCCAGCCAAAACGCAGGGCAGACCTATCACTCCCTTGATGGGCTCCCCTGCTTTGGGCGATAGAACACGGACGCAGGCCCGCAACTGCAGGGACACCCTCCGGTTCTACGCCACTCTGAACCCACGTGGTTCCCTCTGAAAAAGAACTCTCCGGCCCAACTAGGCTACCCCACTGGTACTCCCTAGTTGTCCACAGCCAGGACCAGGCCCTAGGCCATCCAGATGTCCACAGAGTGGGGGGCAGTAACCCCTGGCACACAATAGCCATTCTCCACTCTCCCTCGCAGTGTAGTTCCAAACTACCACTGATCCTTCAACCTAGGGTCCGCACCCTCAGGCTGACCAGAGGTCACGGGCAAGAGTTGCCTCACCCTACCTCTACTTCTGGGGTTCCGCACTCTCCCAGGGGAAGCACCCACCAGAACACAACTCTCCCACCAGTTCAGGACCTCTCTCCAACTGGTCTACCACCTGGGATCTGGAGACTATTTCACTTCGGAGGTACAAAACACACAGCACAGTCCCTCTTCAAGCAGGTTGGGGGACACAGCACACAGCAAAGTCCCCTTTCCTCTTCCTTAGTGGAAACAACAAACTGCAGGTGAGCCCCAGAACACACAGCAAGGGCAGCCTCCTCAGTCTCTTCAGCTGATCTACTTTGGCAGAGATTCCTTCTTGACCTGGAAGTTTCCTAATCTCCCAACCTAGGGTCTAAACCCTCAGGTTGCACCGGGGTCAGAGGCGAGGACGCCCTCCCTCTGCACCCCCTTCCAGAGTTCTGCACCCTCCCACCTTGGAGCGGTACCCCTGGAAGCCAACCCGGTCAGGACACTGATTACAGATGCCCTTCCCTCCAGGTCAGGCTGAACCTGAACCTGGCCTCCCCAACCTCGGGGCTTAACCCTTTGGTCAGACAATTGCCCAGCGAACCAGGACTTCCGGAGGAGCACGCATGCCCCCCCCCTTGAGGGTGACACAACTAACGTGTCGTGTGACCGTCTGCCTGGCTCTAATCTCGCGACCTCCTGTCCACCTGACAGGGCGCAGAGATCCCCCAGGACAGAAGTGGCGTCACCATGGTCCCTCATTGGTGGCTCAGTCCTTCTGGCTGGCCCCTGACCCAATGGTTCTTCCACTGGGGACTCTTTCCCCCTCTCACCCCTCAACCAGGACTTCTGCACCCTCCATCTAGGAGCGATACTGCCCAACACCAGGACCGCTGGAGCTCTAGTTACAGACACTCCACGTCCTCTAGACACTGGGAGATCCTCCTCAAATGGCCTACAAGTACAGCCTACGCCCCGACCTGGCGCTCCCTTAGGGAACCCTCCAGGTCCTGAGATTGGGTTTCGGGCCACCGTGGGACACACCGTCCCACACTCACTCCGTCTCCACTGAGACAGGACATGAGCCCCTACACCCCTCCCATTCCACTGGGACCTAGCTGGGATACACTGAACCTCTTCCACCACACAGGACCGGAAGATACCCAAGCCACTACTTTTGGAATCACTCCCCAATGCCTCTTCAGACCCTCTAGCACACAGCCAGAGGTCTGCCTCCCGTGCAAGCTCCCTGGGGTCAGAGAACTTACACCCCAACAGGTGATGGCGCAACCCCGGAAAACAATTACTGAACAAGTGCTCTCTGACACACAGATTGAACAGCCCTTCAAAATCATTTGCCGTGCTAACCAGCACCCATTCGTCCAGTGCATCACACCATGCATCCACAAAACCCCCCCAAGACTGGTGAGAGTTCCTACTGCCCCTGAATCTCAACCTGTACCCCTCTTACTGGGAACCAGGTACCATACTCTGGGAACGGGGAATGGGACTTCCTGCACTGGACACCATATTGCTGCCACCACTGGATCCCACCCTTACTGGTGAATTCAGACAACTCAAACTGAACTCTGGGGATAAACTACCCTCCAGAGCTAACTTTTTCTCCTCCACACTCCCTTTCTTCCCTCCTATCCACCCATACCTCTGGGGACAGGAAAAGGGATGGGGCACTGGACCCAGCAAGGGACTCCCTATCTATGGGATCCTCCCCACCTACTGGCGTCCCCGCCCTGTCATTTTCTCTCTTCTGCCACCAAAATAAAAGCGCAGAAAACACCATTTAAAAATGACACTCTTGAGGAGAAAAACAAAATCAGTCAAAATAATCCCCAAACATGTGATTATCTAAATGCAGAGCTTGTAGTGCAACCAGTTGTCGCTGTGGTACTGCGCAAACGCAAGTCCTATCCCACCGCTGCCACCAATGTTAGAAATGGGATTTCTGGTTGGCTAAGGCTTGCGCCAAAGCCAGGCAGAAACCACCACTCTAGTCAGGGCAAGGGAATTACACACCCAAGATAACCCCTGCTCACCCCCTTGGTAGCTTGGCACGAGCAGTCAGGCCTATCCCGGAGGCAATGTGTAAAGCGTTTGCGCAACACACACACACAGCAGCAACACACTAGGCACACCACAAAAGGAACTCCACACCAGGTTATGTAAAAAATAGCCTTTGTATTATCATAAAACACATTAGAAACGTAATCACACATTTACACTGTGTTAACTGGCACGGGCAATATTCACAGGGGAATTATATAAAGGACCAGGCCAATCGGGCCATGGTCAGAACCATCAGATCAGGTAAGTAAATGCAAATATAAAACACAACCAGTAACTACTGGTACCATAATGACCTAAGCATTATCCTATTAGCATTAGACATAAACCCACATTAGGCCCAAACTTCATTAGCATAAACACATTACGCAATGGGCCTCACCTGCATAAACACATTATGCAATAACCTCATAAGCATAAACACATTACGCAAATAGGCACTACCTCAAGACATCATAACATGACATTAGGCAATAAATCACATTAGGCCAAAACCTCATTAGCATAGACACCCTCCTAAGCATAAACACATTACGCATTAGGCCTCACCAGCATAAACACATTATGCGATAACCTCATGAGCATAAACATCATTAGAGGCATAAACCAGGGTGCACAATCACATTTCCTAACATCACATAAGGCACTGACCCCCCTGGCCAACTGGCCTTCTCTAGGGCTCAAATGCCCTGTGTCCAGAATGCCAGGGCTGCTGCCTAGCAGCTGAATCCAAAGTGCGCCACTGCGTGAACCTAAACGTGGCAGCTGCCCACTAATTGCTGGGAAGCTGTGAAAACTCACTGGCACAACTGTGCCTCTGGTCCCTCTCAGGGACTTTCTCGCCATTGTGCCCAATTCGTTGCAGCTGCCCGCGCTGGTGCGGCGCAGCTGTGGCACTTTGCGTAAAGGGGGCCCGGCACCCCTGTGCCCTCTGGACCCCATGTGGCACTAAAACATATGCCACCATCGTTGGGGCTGCCCGCTCTCTGCGCCTCGAACTGCCCCCAATGAACTGTGGCCCTTTGGGGCTCTCTTAGCCATATAAAACTGGCCCCAAGCGTTGGCCAGACGGGGCCGCTCAGCATCTGTGCCTCCCATGACACTCCTCTCTGGGGCTTCTAAAACAGCAACTGCCCCACGCGTTGGACACTGGCACCACACGGGGATTTTTAAATCAAATTAGCCCCCTCGTTGGAGCGCACTGGCTCTTGAAGCACAACATGCCCCCTGCCCAGCCCTCACTCACCGGGCTCACTGGCGCGCTCCAGGTCTCCTTGGGTCTCCTCTCCTCACAATGTCCAGCGCGGAGTGGGCTCCCGCCTGGATTCTCGGTCTACTTCACCCGGGCCCCCTCCTGGGACCCGGGACTCTGCACCATCACGGCCGGCACTGGCGCAGGGCTTCCCTCGCTCACGGGAGCCCCGTGCTGCTCTCGGCGGCCTTTGTAGACTTCCTCCTCTTGGGCACTGGTCCAGCGCGGGGTGGGCTCCCGCCTGGATTCTCACACTCTCTCCTTCACCAGTGGCGAGCGCGGGACTTCCCTCAAGAAACCGGAAGTCCCGCCTGCCGTCAGGCACTACGTTACCTGACTTCCGGTTTCAGGGCCGCGGCGGTGATTTTTTTCCCTCGGCAAAGTGCGGGGTGGGCACCCGCACTTCATAAAATCACCAATGCAGGTTGGGTACCCGCAAGTTTAAAAATAAACTCCAAGGAGGCAACAATAACGCGGGGTGGGCACCCACTCGGTGCACACAAATGCGGGGTGGGCACCCGCTCCCGGCAACATCACGGGGGAATCCCTCCGATGGGGATTCCCTCAAAAAAAAAAGAGGCTGCAGCTCGTGCTGCGAAGACCACGCTCTCCTCAGGCAGCACAGCGCTGCCAAGCCCACGCTCCTCTCTCCTTGGGGAATAAGGAAATCAAGCATAGCGCTCACAGGGTGCTAGATGCAGGCAAGAAGTCCTGAAAGTCCTGGGAAATGAAGGGGCCAAGCAGGGCCCAGGGAGGCAAGCCCTCCTGGCAGCCCCCCACTGGGCCCCAGCAGCAGCACGCCCCAGCAGGAACAGCACACCAAGACTGACCAAATTCATGGGGTCACAGCCCCTATATTTATACTACATTTCCCTTTGTGTAAAAGTGCAGGGCATGGGGGAACCAGATGCAACTGGTTCAGGGGGGATTTGGAGCACTTTGTTTTGCCCAGCTCCTCTCCCCTTTGTCAGGTGGGGGCTCAGTGATCAGACACACCACAGGGGGCGGAGCCAGCATTGTACTAGGGAAGCACCATCCTATTCAGAGTCAGGGGATCTCTCCTCCCACCACTCTCAGCTCAGGTGTCCCAGTCAGCCTAGCACTGACTCATCCCGCCCCTCCTGGAGCCACCCACACCTCTCAGCTCCTGTCACTCACAAGTCAGACATGCAATTCACATCAGGCAGGCAGACACATAGCACACAGAAATGCCAACTTCTAAAAGTGGCATTTCTCCACCAGTCACCATAAATCTGCACACACTATTGCGCAGCATTTATTCTCACGAGTTCATACATACTAAACTCGCCCCTGCACTCCTCTCATACCAGGAATTACCATGGACACACATATCCCCCATGCATTCCTATGGGAGAGCAGGCCCATCTCACCACACATACACAGAGAGCGCACGCACTTTACACTGGACCACAGTGCTAAAGTGCTCAGAGGCCTAAAATCACCAACACCAGGTTACAGAAATAGGCTAGGAGAACGCAAAAAGTTTCGGGGTGAACCTGCCAAAAGGGCCAAGTCCAACAATGGGGAAATGAAAACTAAGATCGCGTAGCTGGAGAATTGATGAGACAGAGTGTAAATAGAGGTGGGTTGTGGTCTGATACGATCCTGGGACATACTTCTATTTCTGCACTTGCTAATAAAGGCCTCCCGGCAAAAACCATATAGATCCTGGAGTAGTGCTTATGTGGGCATAAATAAAAAGAATACCCAGAGTTAGCTGGGTGTAGAGTCCTCCATACATCACAGTGCCTATGAAGCCGGGTCAGCTCGTGGATAGCTGGGCTAGTCCTAGTCATATGGGGGGTAGTATTGTGATTGGTTGAATCAATTACGCAGTTAAAATCACCCATTATAATCAGTTAAGCCAACCAGTCTAGAAGATCTATAGAGAGTGTATCCAATACCTCTGGATCGTCAATATTTGGCCTGCAAAGTACACATATAACAAATCTCTGGGAATACCATACCAATTGGGCAAGCACCCATCTCCCCTTTGGATCCGCAGCAGTTTTCAAGATGTTACATTGGAAGTTCTTTGTAGATAATAAAGCAACCCCCCGAATGGAAACGGTTTGCGAGGTGGAACTAATTATGTAATTATTTCAGTAATAGACGATCCTTATACGCTAAGTGAGTCTCTGTTAAGGTTGTATGATGGAACCACAAATTCCCTAACCCTGCATGCCTAAACAATGCGGTCTTAATAACGACTGCATCTTAACCATGCATTCCTTTACCACCATGCATTTACCATGAATTTTCGTGGTAAAAGCATGAATGGTAAAGAGGTATGCATTAAGGGTGGGTGGAATTTGTGTAGTCGCGTTACGCAAAATTCCGTGAAACGGTAAAAAATCTCCGCGAGCATGCAGAATTCCGCGAGCACGCAGAATTGCTTGTTCCACCCGTTCGCGATGCGTTTTTCCTGTTCGGGGACGCTGTTTGCATGCTCGGGGGGAAATATCTCACGAACTTGCCCATGCGGTCGTCAATTGGCGCGGCCATCTTGTTCCACTTGTCCCGCTCGCGATGCGTGTTTCCTGTTCGCGAACACAGATGTCCGATGGCGCGTCCGAATGACGTGTTCGCGATCGCACACTTTCGCGGGATCGCATGAATGGATAGGAAAACTCGTCGGCCAACGCAGGGATCCCAGTAAGTCGCTACAGCGCGCACGAACACGCATTTTGAAAGCGCGAACAACTAAAAAATTACGCTACGCCACGGATCGCAGAATTTTCGGCAATTTCACGTTCTTTGCGGAATTGCCAAAATTTCGCAAATTCCGCGAGCGGAACGGAATTTACTTCCCAGGCCTAGTATGCATGGCTAAAGTCACCACCCCTCTCCCCTCCATCCTAAGGTACAAACGCCCCTCACCCCCCACCTGCCCTGAGGTGCAAATACCCCTACCCCCTCCCAACCCCCATGCTGTGCCCTCCCCCTGCCCTGATGCCTAAAACCCTGTCCCTTAACCCTGTCCCTTAATCTGACCCAGCCCAGCCCTGCCCTAAAAAACTGCTTGCCCTCCCCTAAGCCCTGAAAACAACCCTGACTACCCATTCCCCTTCCCTACCCTGAGGCTTAATACCCTAACCCCTAATTAAAACAACTACCCCAACTCTCCCCCAGCCCTAAAAACTACTCTGACCCTCCCAGCACTGAAAACTACCCCTTATCCCCAGCTCTAAAAACTACCCCCATGCCACCAACCCTGAAAGTAGCCCCACCCCCAGCCCTGAAAACAACCTCCAACCCCCCAGCCCTGAAAACTACCTCCAACCCCCAGCCATGAAAACTACCTCCAACACCCAAGCCCTGAAGACTAGCCCTGAACCCCCCCAGTCCAGAAAACTACCCCCGACCCACCCCAGCCCAGAAAACTACCCCAACCCAACCCCAGCCCACAAAACTACCCCCAACCCACCCCATCCCACAAAACTACCCTTGACCCACCCCCCCAGCCCAGAAAACTACCACGACCCCCCCCCAGCCTACAAAACTACCCTGGACCCAACCCCCAGCCCATAAAACAACCCCAACCCACCCCCCAGCCCACAGAGCAACCCCGACTCACCACCCCTGCCCACAAAGCAACCCGGACCCACCCCAACCCACAAAACTACCCAGACCCACCCCCAACCCACAAAACTACCCCCGACCAATCCCCAGCCCACAAAACTATCCCGACCTACCCCAGCCCACAAAACAACCCCAACCCACTCCCCAGCCCACAAAACAACCCCAACCCACCCCAGCCAACAAAGCAACCCAGACCCACCCCCAACCCCCAAAACAACCCCGACCCACCCCCCACCCCCCAAGCCCCACTTAACTCACCACAGATCTCTCCCTGCTTCCTGCATCTGTCCAATACAACCTGCAGCTAGACTGCACATTGCCTTAACCACGCACATGCGTGGTTAAGCTTGCGGAGTCAGAACACTTGTGGTTTAGACCGCGGTGTTCCGACTGTTTCCCCTCTGTTAAAGCTAGCATATGAGGTCTATAAGTCGCTATACCCTCCCTAACCAACTGCCGCTTACTTTATGAATTTAGGCCAGAAACATTCCAATTCATACATTTAATGTTGGCTATTAATCTGACAGGTTATGCTGCCTAATACTACGTCCTCAAGACCACCCAAAAAAACAAAGATAAACAGTATGCATACTTAAAAACTTTTTAGAACATTCTGACTTGTTTTACACCCCACCCACCCTTGATCATGGAAAAAATCTCCAGAGGGATACAGAATGACCACCCTCTCAACACCCCTCCTCCCCCCTCAACCCACCCCTGTGGTTGCGGGAAGGAATCATCCCAACCCTCTGAGCTGTCGATGCCCTGACAGCCCTTATGAGAGTGTAGCCCTCAACACTGTGCCCGACCTTCTGCCACCCACCACCCACCAGCCTCCAACACCCAATCGACAGTGAGATATAGAGAAAACGCTAGATGCCAGATATGCAAGCAGAGAAACTCATAGGGAGAAAGAAAGTGGAGGCAGAGGAGGAAGGGGTAGAAAAAAAGTACTGCTGTGAGGCATCTATAGTTAATAATTCTAAATGGTAGAGCCCTTAAAGTGTGTCAAAGCTTGCGGAACGTCAGTCTCAGAGTAGGACAGTACTCGGTCATCCTTAATGATCTTAAGTCAGGCCGGCTCTTGCAGGAATACCTGCGTCCCTATGGCCTTAAAGAGATCAATATACTGGTGCAACTTCTACCTTCGGTCCATAGAAGATTTGAAGAGATCAGTTCAGGCTACAATCAACATTGCATGTGGCATGACAGGTGTGGTGGGACGTGCTTTGAGAGAGATTGCTGATCTGAGAACAAAATTTCCGACATAGATTAGAATTGAACTAGACGGCATTGGCTTGGAGTTAGCCACATTGTGATCAAGAGGAAGGCGGTGGGCACGTTGGACCTAACAGTCCCAATCCCAGTCTGTCAAGTCCAGGAAGGCTTTGCCAAACAGTTACCCGATGAATTGACGAGGGTCACTCCTCTTCAATCCTTCAGGTATTCCAAATATCCTCAAGTTGTTTCTCCTCTGTCGGTTTTCCATGTCTTTGACCTTGTTTTGGAGATACTCCAACTGTCAATCGTGATTGGCTATTGATTTAACTGTAGCTGTTTCCACTGACTCAACATCTGAAACATACTGTTGTAGCTCAGTGATCTCCATGGTGAGGTTAGTGGTCTTTCCAGACATCTCCGACAACGTTTGTTGCATTTTCAGATGTCTGCCCTTGACTGGGCATAGTATGACTGTGCCTCAGAGCGCTGAATTTGCAGTATCTGCATGATTGCTGACAAAGGCGGTTCTTGAGGGTTTTCCTCTGTACTGGTTTCCTTATCGACCAGAGCAGCAGATTGTTCAGAGGAGGTGCCAGAAGATACATCTGAAGGTGATTGAGGATGAGGAGTAGAGCACCTAAGAAGGGATTGCTTTTCTAGAGGTCATTTATTTTCTGCAGCTCCAACCTGGACTGCTGACAAATGGGAGATGAGTGCCTTCACATCACCCTTAGACGTGACCCAGATCCTAAGTGGGCTACCCTTCACCCCAGAGGCTCCTATCTTTTTTGCCTGCAACTGCCTCACAGATTTGCCAGCTTGGTATATTCTATGCAGCTCCATAGACTTCCGCTTAGTATTGGCCTGCCCTTCAGAGCAGACTGGCAGCCTCCTCATGACCGTCCACATGGTAGCAGCCAAACCCATCCTCAACACCTGGGCCAGAAGTGGACATATCAAGGGGGGCTCACAGCCACATATCTGCGTGTCCGAGTCACCTGGCTGCTTCCCTAAACCCCAGATATTTGATTCCAGCAGGCTAGATCTATTGTCCCAATTTGAGCCCCCAGCCACCACCTCCTGATCCACCAAGGTATCTGTAACTGTACACACAGATTTTGCGATGCAGTCCAATGCCTGATAATCCACTGAAGGGTTCACATCATCCTTCATATGAGGGGGCATGGTAAGTAACGTGCTGTGACATCCATGTTGGAGCTGGAAGCAGTTAGCTTGACAGACAGCTGGTAAATCCACACAGTCTGTTCCATGACTGCTGCCTTCTTTAACAATATCTTAGGAATTGGGGGATACTGCCATATTTCCTCCGGCCATTGCTGCTGCCAGCAATGTATTCACTGGTGGGGATTCACCTAGAACTGGCTGTTCTTTGGCTGCAAGCTGTAAACAATCCTTTGCTGCTCCAGATTGCAGCAATCTCAAGATGGGGTGTCCAACATGCGACTTTGCAGGAGACAGACCACCTACCTGTGGGCTGACCTCTCACTCTCTATTGCTCTCCTGCTCCTGAGCCTCCAGATTGTGCCCCTTAGTAGCTCCGTGAACTCCTTGCCCCCACGCAGCACACTCCCCTTTTGTGATGCCATGCCGTTGAATATAATTGAATTGCTCTGAGGCTGAAAAAAAATGAACCGCTGGTCCTTGGGGCCAGCGAATGAGCCTCCCAAGTCCTTGCACCCTCGAGGCACTAATAACATGAAGCAGTAGGATCCGAGCAAGGGCCGCTGCGAGATGCCTGTATCGGTATGCAGAAATAGTCTAGTCAAATTAGTTCAAAAAATGGGTTAACCTATAACTAATTGTAATACAATCTCTGTGAGTGGATTGTTATTGAAATTTTTCTGTAGAAAACGATGGTGAAAAGTCTACCACTCTATCATGACGCGTTAATCCAATATGGCGGATTTTTCAAAATGGCTGCCCATTATTTGAGATATAGGGTATAACTGTTTATATGCCCATGTGTGGTATCATTTTATACGTTTTTAGGGACGGGAAAGTCAAAAATAACATCAAAAATTGTTTCTGATGACTATAACATCAAATTGGTATTAATACAATAAAAAACGATAATTATATGTTAATATGCCAAACATAGTTTTGACATTATTTTTTATTTACATTTTTTTAACATCATTTGAAAAGGATAAACAAATTTCAACTAGATAATATAGCACTTCTCAATATGACACTGACAAAAGAAAATTGTTAAAGAGAAAAATTCAAACAGCACTCCTCCGGAGAAGCGCGGCGGCAACCAGGAGCCGAGTGAAAGAGTGTCAGTATGTAAGACTTCTCCCAGCTGAGTAACATTTACTTGCAGAACCAGCAGGGAGCTGAGAGCCGGTGAGTCATCGCGGCGATCAGGAGCACAGTGGAGAGCGCGCCCTCATTGGCGAGAGTCAACCTGCCACCTTCCTAACCTCTGTCGCGGTGCATATTCCTGCGATCTCAAAGCATGAAATAAACATTGGTAATGCCACTTTTTTGTATAATCTTACCGATCTGCATGTATGTAGACAAAGGAGCACATGTAGAAACATTTGTGTGTACTCAGACTAATACACACACACAGAAAGTATGGTTCTGTGCATAGGTGGGGAGCCATGCAGTAGACCAAGCACAAAGACCAAAATGCATACACGCACACAAACAGACATGCACACTCACCAACAAGAAGTTACATCACAACAAAACCAATCCATGCATGCACCCATACCCTTAGACCGGTAGACAAGTGTATAATCATGCCTTGAGACTCCCGGCAAACCCATCCGAAATCACATAATTTTCTACATATTGTACATTTATTTCTACAATTACTCCTATACTTCAAAACTGGGCTTTCTCGCAGTGATTGGATCTTGCAACGCTTTCATTGTGAGATCCCGATTTTGACCACCTGCATATATTTTTGATATCAGAAACACTTGCCTCATGTTGTTCACTGTTCTTTTAATTAAGAGCCAAAAGTACATGAGATCTGAGTCTGAGTCGCGCACATTTGTGCAAGCCAGCCATTTTATTAGAATTTGACAGTGTCAAACTTTGTCTGCTAAATCCAACAAGTCATTGTGGTTTCATTTTTTTAATTCCATGCTGTCCTATTTTTATTGTGTTTGTTGGTGCAATCGAGTGATCCTCAATTCAATTAATCTTTTTTGTTTGATTACTTAAAACCATAACAATTTTAAAAAACGTGTATTTCATTTATACAAAAAGTTTAAAAGACAAAATGTTAGTACAATGAAAGTATAGTAATCTTGCTAAAAAATTGGTTAAAGCAAAATGCCCCAAAATTGATTAATTGCCGTTGATGTCCGGAACCTTGGATGTCAAAGGACCGAAGCGTCGTTTTTAAAATCTAAAGGGGAACAGCCGGGCGTAAATGTTCTAAAGGGTTTTAAAATGCGAGGTGTGAGTAATTGAAGTTGGGGAAGAGGGCAATGTTCAGATAAACAACACAGGATGATCAAGGGTTCGTAAATTGATCAAAGGGCGGCATGGCAGTGCTGCCAGAGGCAAAGGAGTTTGCTGCCCTGTTTTTCCCAAGTCTTTTGGCCGCTCTGGTGACAAATTTAGTGAACAGAATGTTGAGCATCGTGTTTTCTGGGTTCATAGTAACTATTATAGCCTGTCGGCATGTTCGAACTCCGAGTTTATTCCATTCACCCCGCAGCAAAGTCCTTCTGTCATTAAGCAATGCGGGACGTGCACAGACTATGTGCTCCATTGCTCCTGAATGGTAGCCGCACTCCCTACATTCGATGTTGACACTAGGCCGACGCCATTCGGGTAAGTGCTTTAAAAAAGGCCATTCTCCCATCCTCAGTGCCATAAACTTTAGCTTATATAAAAGTGCATACGTGCTTGATAGATAAGGTGATTCGACCCCGGGTTTGAAGTCAGAAATAACCGCCCAGGCATGTTTCCTTCTGGACAGTTTTGCCCTGTCAGAATGAAAAGACCAAAGCCGGACACTTCTCTTGATGACAGATTTTAACGCCTGCTGGGATGGGTTTGTTCCCCAGTATTCCTTGACGCCGAGTAACTGCAGGGAATGTTCCAGATGGTGACGATGTTTTTGACTGGATTGGCTGGTTGATATTTCGTTCCAGAGTCTTGCCTCCAGGCTACCTTCCCGAAAGTTGCGCAATCTGTTACAGAGCTTGATGAACGCGCCGGCCTCAACGCCATGGTGATCTAATCGGCCGAGTTCAAGCCTGACTTGGGCTGGCGATGAAGATCTTGGCAAGCGCCATGCTCGTTTAAAGATTTGGTTATTAATTTGTTCAATGTAATACTATTAGCCCCCAACATGATCTTGTGCCCGTATGATAGGGAGTTAGTAATCTTTGCCTTCATTACTGTTAACAGTGGTGTTAGGCTTGGGCCGAGTAGCTGTTTCGCCAGCTTCGCTGAGATACCATGAGTGACAGGGCTTTGGCCCTTACTGCTTCTTTCTGCTTTAAAAAAGAACCTCTGGAATCCAGAAAAATCCTCAAGTATTTGTAGGAAGATACTGTTTCGATGTTTTTGCCATTAAAAAAACCACCCGCCTCTCTGTCGCTTCCGCTTCCCAAAGGTGATTGTTTCTGTTTTTGAAAGATTTAATTCGAGGGAATTATTTGTTGTGTAGGGGAGCAGCCGGTCAAGTAGCCTCTGTAAACCGACCCTTGTGTGACTAAGTAACATAAGGTCGTCAGCATATAGTAGATTGCTGGTACGGGTTCCGTCTATTTGAGGGGGGTGGGAGTTAACGATATCAAGTAAGTGAGATAGGTCCGAAATAAAGAGGTTAAAAAGAAGAGGGGCCAACACGCAACCTTGTTTGACTCCACTCGCGGTCTGTATTTTCCTTGAAACGTGGGAGCCCTCTCCCAGCTTTATTCAAATCTAGATGTTTGAGTGGAGTGGGATTATGGCTTTCAGAAGGGCAGGCGGTATTCCTCAGTTCTCTCATTTTTGCCATAGGCGGCCCCGCGGCACCCGATCAAAGGCCGCTTTTAAGTCGACAAAGCAGCAGTGAAGTTGAATACGTTGTACTGCTGCTTTTTCCATCAACACGGATAGAGCAAGTAGGTTGCTTGTGGTTCCTGACTTGGCCACAAAGCTGGTCTGGTTAATGGGGAGGCGCCTTGTTGTTTCTGCCCAGGACGGCAGCTCTTCCAATAAAATGCTAGCATAGTATTTAGATTCAACGTCAAGAAGAGCTATCATCCTGTAGTTTTTGGGGTCGTTTCTCCTGCCGCCTTTATAGATGGGATGGATGATGGCTCCTTTCCACGACTCCGGAATGTTGTGCTTAAGCTTGCAGTATGAAAACAAGGGAGCCAAGTGTTCTGACCACAGGTTTACATCTGGTTTAAACAGGGCCTGAGGAAGGCCGTTGGGACCGGGAGCTCCTTCTAACCTGGCTTTACTAATTGTGCGGGTAATATTATTTCTGAGTGCTTCTGGGGCCATCAAAATCTCTGTCATGATATCTTCAAGCTTGTCCTTTCTGTCATTTATTGTTGGATCCTGAGCGTGGTTGACTAAATTATAATGCCCATTCTTGCCTATACATTTGGCTTCAAGTGATGGTGGCGCTGATTCGGTTGATGGAAGGGTGCTGGAATTACCATCCCTGCTTGTGTGTTCGCTGAAGTGACTTGTTAAAAACAGGGTCCATTCTTCTTCGATTATGTTTGCGCTACCTTGCCCACTTCCGCCTAGTGGCCCCCTATTCACTAGCGACCAAAATGGCTTTGAGTTGGAATTCTTGCTTGCGTGAACTAGCTTCAGCCAGAACTGGTCGGACGCTGTTTGTTTGTCCCTGTAAATGGGTGACCTGAAAGGTTTTTGAGCTTGCTTGTAGTTATTGAATAGGGTTGCATTTCCCGGACTTTTCCTAGCCTGGCGTAGGGCCGAGTTTCTTTGAGATTTTAGCTCTTTAGTCTCTGATGAAATGCGAGATTGTGTGATGGGTTGCAGGTTACAACGCGTGGACGGGAATTCACAAACTAATCGATTTGCAAAAGCTTCCCAGCCATCGCTGACGACAACATCTTCTTCGCTCAATAAACAAAGAAGAGATCTGCATTTTTCCGTTATTGAGGGGATGGAACATGTCTTCCATTTCATTCTCCTTAAGTTCTCTATATAACAGCAGGATAACATGTGTGCAATTGCCTGGTGACAGGGAACGTTGAAGGATAGAGTTATTATTTGGGGGCTATGGTCACTCTCCCCTTGCGTTGTGATGCAGTAGCTCTCAATAAGGGGGAGCATTTCGTTACTGCCTAGAGTAAAGTCCAGAAATGAGTGGGTGAGGCCATTAGTTCTTGTCCAAGCAGGCGGAGAGTCTGTGGGGAAGCGCCCATTCAATACGGTATAGCCCACACAGCTGAATTGGAGGACAATGTATTCGCCCAGTTTGGACGGTCTATTACCTGCAGGTTTTGATTGTACAGAGAGGTGTGGGGGAACCGCTGGGGAAGCATTCCCAAGGTCTTCGGACGGGTTTTGGAAGAGATTTGTGTTAAAGTCTCCAGAAATTAGGCAAGGTATGCTACCATAATCACTTAATAGTTTGCAAACAATTTCGATCAGGCGATCCAGTTTGAATTTTTTCTCAGTGGTGCTAGGAGAGATGTAAACATTGAGCAGGAGTGACTGTCTGTCTGAATTGGGGCTTCCAACCACAATGCCGGCAATCCACTCTTCGTCAAATTTTAGCTGTTTGATGCGTAGAGACAGTTTGCTACTAGCGTAGATCGAGAGACCGCCTCGCAGTCTGCCGTACTTGCACTGTCTTGTAGCGGGAGACATGAATTCCAGGTAGCGTTCTATGGGGATGCTAGTCGCTGACCAGGTTTCCTGAAGGAGTATGATGTCATAGTTTTTTATAAATTCAAGTGTATCTAAAGATTGGAATTTCGTAAATAATCTGTTGATGTTCCAGGAACATATTGTTGTTCCGAGATCAGTGTTATTTCAATTGTTCTGGATCCGGGATGGAGTTGCTGGCAGCCATGACCAGTCGGCTCTTTGTGTGACTTGTGGGTCGGCTCTTTGCTCGTCGTTGCCAACTGGGGAGCGGGTTCTGGCTGACTTTAATACTGAGAAAGGAAGAGTACATGAACTGCTAGGATGAGCCTGGGTGATTGCGAGTATTGAGGGGTAGCGAGGGACGCAAGGCGTTGTTAGGTTAATGCCCCAGTTTTTAAATTGGTCGGCCTTTGATTGTACCAGCTCCCTTGTGGCCGAGGATGCTAATGTAATTAGAGTTGATTCTCTTGCTTGGATACCATTACTGGGTTTGAATTTGATGCCCATTATGTCTTTTGATTCCAGGATGCGTAGTTCAGGAATTGATTTGAAGAGTCTGAGAATGTTCCCGCGGTTTAAGATATCGTGCGGGCCTTGGGAAGTGTACTCTGGTGTTAACAGCAGTTTGGTCTGAATGCTGTGAGTAACTGGCCTGTACACTTCCGCTGCGGTTAAGGACTTGGTTGATTTTAAGTTTTTGTCTGTTTTCCGTTGGAGAATAGGTGTTGGGAGCAAAAAAGGTGCTTGCTCACTGAGATGGTTGGTTGTTGTTGTGATGGGGACTGTTTTACACAGAGTCACCAGGGATGGCTGGCTTGGTGGTATTATCGGGTGCCATCCATCAGTGCCTTTGCTAGGGTTGCCTGCATGGTGTAATCGAGCCGCCAGGCTCTGGCTGGTCTGTTGTTGCCAGCTGGGAGTGGGGGAGGGACTCTAGTGCCTGGGCATAGCTCTTTGTGAGTCATGGTCAGGGCTGGCACGTTGACAGTTTCCAGCTCCTCAATGGTTTGTGATTGGCCGTTTCCTGGTGGCGCTGGGTAGGTAAGATGCGGTGAATGACTTGAAACTTGAAGCGGCTGTGCTGCTAATGAACAATTAGGTTTTGAAGATGGTTTTTGAGGCGTTAATGGCTGAACGGCTGATAGTGGACTGGTGATGGTGCTGGGTGTTGTGGATGAACCCGGTGGAATGACAGGTTTGCTTTTTGGGAAGTAACTACTGATTGTATTTTGGTTTCCGCTGTGTGTCTGTTACGAGTTTTCCGAAGTCTTTTTTTCCCGTTTGGAGAGCCGATGGGTGTATGGTTGGTTTGATGTTGCGTCGATGGTTGCGTTAGGGTCGAGTCGCCTTAATGCCTGGGGAGGGAGCTTGTGTTTGATCTGTCGTGGGGTCAAACCCTGAGGTGCTTAGAGTAACATTGGCTGAGGAGTGTTGATGATTAGGAGAGTTGTTTTTGACTGTGCTTTCGTTTACAGAGGTAGCGGTTATGGCTGGGAGTACTGTTTTAGAACCTGACAGCAGGTGAGGGTTGATAATGGTAGGGCCTTTCTTCCCATTGTGTTCCGACTGGGTCGGCCGTTTTGAGACCTCGCCTGGATGGAGTGCCTGAAGCGGGGGGGTCAGAGTGCCCTAATGTTGGTAGCTTTTTAATTTCAGTTAATACTGACGAGAGGAATTGGGGTAGTGAGAACAAGGAGTAAATGATAGGAGAGCAGCAACATACTGTTTGGACTAGTTGAACTTGAGCTTGTGCTTTTATTATCTGCAAATTGAGTGCCTCTAGTTTTTGGTCAATCCCGGCGGTGTATACAGCAAGAGTGTTTAAAAGGTCAACCTGTATGTCCATTTTATCTGAATGGTAATTCAGTGCTGGAACCGTTGTTTGAAGGGTTTGAAGAAGTTGTGACCAAAGCACGTTTATGTCCGGCGGTAGACATCTTTCCTGATCTGTGAACGTTTTATGTTCGTTGGTAAAGAAGGACAGATGTAGAGAGAAAACGGGCTTGGGTTCTGAACGGACTGAGAGGTGGACGGAGGATCCTCGCTTGAAATGGAGGTTGGTGAGGAAGCCAGCACGACGGCAGGGTGAATGTCTTGCAAGTCGAAGGGAAACTGTTCGGGGGCCTGGAGTGGAATGAGGACCTCAGAAGCTTCTTTTAAGTGAAGTTCAGCTCTTGTTGAGGAGCCAGATAATGGTGGGCTAGGATCTGTCCTACCAGCAGCCGCGTGGAGTGTGGCCTGAACCTGTATTTGATGCGGGACTGCGGCCGGACTGGTTTGAGGGAGGTTCAAGGGTACGTCAGGTGCGCTTAATCTTGGTTTGGGGGCGATAGCAGAGTTCCTGAAATAATCCCTAAATGTCGCCTTTTTTGAGGAGGATACTACGAGTACTGGAGATCCAGGTGTTGATTCCTCAAGAATAGAGCTTTCCTGGTGCTTTCTCGCCCCCAGCGTTGCTCGTGGAGCTGTGGTGCCTTGGGGGGGCTGGAGTTGGATGAGAGATTGCTGGGGTAGCTGCTAGTGCCCGGAAGCTAAGCTGGGTTGTGATGTTGCTGGGGGTGTTGAAGCCATTACCGCAATGTCCTCAACGTCCGTAAGTACATGGAGGGCCCCCGGCTTTAGACTTTTTTTGATAGATTTAGCTGGGTCTTTCCTGACTCTCCCAGATCTCATCTTTGGCTATTATTGATGAATTCAATTGACTATGCTGGTCTACCATTGTATATACGATTAGCTGCAGAGGGCGGCAGGGGGCTTCCAACTGTCCTAGCCCAACACCTTTAATTATGTCTTCGCAGAGTGTGGCTGTCTTGGGCTTTTTAAGACTGGAGCCCCTTCACCTGATATAGTGCCTTGGCTGACTTAAGTTGAGGAGTTGCACTTGCGAGTGGGAATGTAAAGTCAGCTGTGCTCTTGTAACTCTAGGAGAGGTCGAAGGGTAGTGTCTGCTAGGTGTCCGCTACTGCTCAGGAGGCGGCGGCTCCTGTAACCCACTACTTGCTGAGTTGCTGGAAGCTGAATACTGGGTACTAGGTGCAGGGGCAGCTGGCTGGCCGGTATGCGATGTTTTAAAATGAGTGAGGGGGCCGCAGGGCAGAGGACAGAGGGCAGTCGTGCGTGGCCGGGTATGACCCAGCGTAGTTGAGAGCGAGGTGGTTACCAAGCAAGTGGGGGCTTACCAGGTGGGCCACAAACCGCACCCAGACTAACCAAGCCATCTCAGCGGCACCCTGGCCCAACACTTTGCGGCAGCCAGCTACGACTGCCTCACTTGCTCACACTTGTGCTTGCTCTCATGCCAGCAGCCTCCAGACCCCAGTGGGTCTGGAGGTCTCCACCTCCACCGCAGTCACTGCTGAGTATGCGCCCCCCTGCTGCTTCTCTGCCTCACTCGTGCCTCTCACCTCTCACCTCCTGTCTCCTGCTCCCAGAGCGGGCTGATATGTGTGAGGTGGGCTGAAACGTAGAGCTTACGTAGGGCAGGGGTGCGGCAGAGGCAGGGGTAGAGGTGAGGCGTTGGTGAGGGGGAAGGAAACCTAGGGAGCCTCGGAAGCCTCGGGATGACCCCTCCCCTGCCAGGCAGCCCAGGGTTGATCGTCCGGGATTCTGGAACTCCGGGGGGGTGAAAGGGTCAACTCGGCTCCAGCTCTGGCACCTCGCTCCAACCTCGCTCCACTGCGATGCTGTGATGCACCGACGCTGCGTTGTGTTGCGTCAATCGAGTGCTCCTTTGTTGAGGTGGTGTGTTCTTGTAACGTACTCATTTTATTTATATGTTTGTTTTTGTCGTAATTTCTGTAAATATGGCCCTCTCCTGCTCTCTCCTCCTCACGCAGTGCAGCGCATTTCCACTGCTGCACTGTGCTGTGTAAGAAACGGGTAAATCTGGCTCACAGTCTCTCAATCAACTCTACTTTTACAGAGATTTAAAGCCCTCCAGACATGCACTTGAATTCGAATTCCAACAAGGGCATCTTACCATTTCATCCTTTTGGGCTCGATAAAATGGCTAAAACCTCAGGACATTTACAATCCTGCAAAACTATAAAATATTGTGTAGCCTGTTTAACATAGAACACAGACTGTATTTTTAAATTAAACAGTTTTCAAGAAATGCCAAGGTTTAAAAGTGTTGCCTACTATAGCCCCTATAAATAAAAGTCACAAAAGTACAGGAAGGTATCAGTTATGTTGCTTTTTAAAATCACAGCACTTGAAAGATATCTTAATTAGGTCATGTGCTGTGGAGTATTGGTAGCCATTTAGAAATAGTTACAGCTTCAAAACCACCATCATTGATGCATTTCAAAGTCTTTTTAGATATATTGTTTTAAGTGTTGTAGGTTGTAGCACACATCTTTGCACCATGCTTAAAACTTTGGGTTATGTGGACTTAAGTGGTCAGGCCCAGTTAATTTTGAAAAGTATAGTGACTCCTGCTACAGCAAATATTGGAAGTGTAAGCCACACAACCACAACATTTTTCCCAGGTAAATTTCAACAGGTTTCCTTTGCAAATAGCTACCTTGGAAATACTTTAGTGGGGGATAAGTGCCTTGTAAATACCAGGGCATGCAGCTTGGTGCAAAAAGCACTAAAATTTGTATCTTATGTCCTTTTTTCTGCCAAAATTTTTAATTGATACTATTAATCACTCCTGATAAATTCAGATCTCCTTATTATCTAATTTAACATGTGCAATAGATATCACACTCTCCTCCAGGGCATTTGTAATTGTGGCCTAATTAAAATATGTAGTGTGCAGTACAAAATTATGTAGTCCTAATGAGCATAATTTTCAATGTTTGTTTGGGAAAAGATATATGCATGCAATATTGTTTTTCCTGAATGACAATAGCTTTTTCATGACCTGCTCACTTCGTACTTGTTTAGTTGCCTCATACATTTGTGATACTGTGCCAGCATTTCCAGAAAGCATATTTTACTCTGAATGGTGATTCTCTGATCGAAATGTTTGTTCTTTGATGCAGATATATTGTCATAGGTTAAAATCTACTTTTTTGGTTCAATTGGTCATTATTTTGAATTAATCTACATTTACCTTTCCAAATGTACATTAGCTTGAGGAAGCATACATTTGATTATGTTCAGTTTGACAAGTAACAGACAAATTGCCCTGTATTGTGGCCCAAAGTGCTTCTTTGTGGACGGGTAGCAAGCTATTCAGTTGGTTGTGCTTTGTTGGAAAACTGCTGGCTTATAGTGTGACCTGAATGGAAAGAGTATTATTGTCAGCCCTGGAGTGCTCCTGCTGTGACACAGCTTATATGTATATGGAGTGAAGCAAAGATCAGTAAGACATATATTTGGCAATGCTTATAGATAAAAGTGTTGTGTTTTCCCTTACAAGGAGGCATTTTGGTGTGGGGCATGATGGCCAGAGGGTTGCTAAAACGCAAGCAATATTTCAGATACACTTAAGCTTGGATTGGAGCCAAGAGGAGTGATAGATGTGAATTCCTACTACTAGTACATAGGTGACTGACTCAACTTTGTGGGGTTGTTAGGATCTTGGACTGCTTGCAGTAGTGGTGTCACCTTTAATGAAATAGCCAGGTATTTACAGCATCCCTGAATCTGAGGTGGTTTTGGATTTTTCTTATCCTGGCTGGGAGTGAGTTTTAAAATGTTGTTTTGTGGACAGAGAAGGAAGTTCCATCAGTGCGTATCTTCCTGAAGGAAAGGATGGAGGGCTGGGATGCCAGTTTTGAGGCCAGCGTTCTAGTCTATGTGCATTACTGAAGCTTTGTTTAGTTTCCCCTTTGGGTAATGAAAAGTGCTTTGAAAGAGGCACATCTGACCAAGTATTTTGAGAGCAGGAGTAAAGCGGTTTCCGAAATAGAGGTGAAGTAATTGCCTTGCTGCTGTATTTTGTAGTCTTATGACTAATAGAATGGTGCATCCATTTTGTACCTATAAGTATCTTGGTTTCAAGTAAGTTGTTTCAGGTGGTTTATTAGCATTAAGTGGCCCATGACTTATTAAAACCAATGGTCTATGCCAGATCACTCCAGGTTTTCTAGCTTGAGGATTATCTGGATGTCATCTGTGCAGCTGTAATACTTTATATTAAAGGATTTGATGAGGCCTGTTAATGGACTGAGGTGATCATTCAAGAGGAGTTGCAAGATAATTGAACCTTGCAGCATTCCTGAGTTAGTGGGGAATACATTTACTGAGTATGGTGGGGGTGAGATGAGGCTTTATCTGCCAAAAGGTAGGAGGATATTCCATCTAAAATTATTACTTGCAAGATCTCATAGCCCTTTAGTAGGTTGGAGCGACAGACTATATCAAAGATGACAGATAGGCCAAGAGGCAGTATGGGGCAACTCCATTCATATCAGCTGTGATTCTCATCACACATGGGTTGCGTTTCATGCTAAAGGCCTACCCAAGCATTTCAAACCAAACATATTTGGTGAGAGTTGTCACAAAGTAGCAAAGAATATATATTAAACATTCTATGAGCTATAGAGCTAGAATATTGGGCAGCCTCCACGGAACAGCTGTTTACTATACTAACCTCATATTCGGCAAATAGCATAACAGTATTCTGTGCAGATAAATGAAGCATGAACAAAACAATAACTAAAGACATGTCCTCAAAATGCATTATTTACTTCCAATTTTCAAAACCTTCCTGCGGGTGAAGGGTGGTCAAATATTTTGTATACATTTTTTTATGACCGGTTAGGGTGACACAACTGGCCCAGTGTGTTTGGATTGTACGATATGCCACATATTGTTATGCAAAATAGAATCTGATATTTCCCATTGTACCAGATTTAGTGGCCTAATGTGTATTAAAATAGAACATTTGTCATTCACTGTGCTAAAATTCCTTGAGGGAGAGCCCCAAAATCATGTTATGTCGAGAACAATGTAAATGACAGTGTGCTTTAAAATGCACTATTTGCCTCATGTAGCTTTAAAGAATGACTGTTTTTTTATGTGCTGCAGCAGAAAGGCAAAGGGAGCCCCAGCAAGTAATTTTGATTTAGCTCTTATGATGTCTCTGCCTCCACTGATCTCCTTGTTAGCCACCCCCCCAAAGTTTGAGGTGAGCCCCTGGTTTAGGCCTACTACTGCTTCTCAAGAGAGCGGGATAATTATTGTATGGGGAAAATAACAGTGCTAACCTGTATGTTAGCTGGCAGCAGAAGGACAAGGAAGGGCTATCATCTCACAGCAGAGGGCATGTGTTTAGGGCTTGCGCCAAGTAACAGGCCAGGCATGCTCTCACTTTCAGTTGCAAGACAGCTGGATGGACTCCGTGGGACAGCAAAGGTACCTGCTGCAGTAACCTGACATGGAGTCACTAACTCGGAAGCCATGTTTAATATTTACCAATTGTTTGAATTGACTGATTAATGTACTGTTTATGTGGAAAAACAAATGTTGCTTTTCACTACTACTACGTCACAAAGGAAAAGCTTCATTAGCCTTGGACAGGGGATCTCTCTAGTGACACAAGAAAAGCCATGGATGGTGGATTGTCCTGTGCCCCCCACTTAGGTTTCTTCACAACTCCAAGGGGGGCGCTAGAATAATGGGGTACCCTTGCACCACCAATAGCTGTTTCTCACCAGCCTGTGTAGTCTTGCAACTGTCAGGAGAATGTCAGTTAGTGTGGCTGCTTTCACTAAGAGCCCCTTCCTCTTCACTTTCAGGTTGACAGCAAAGCACACAGCAGTCCGGCGGGAAGGGACCGGCATGGTCCTGGGAGTGGTGAGGCAGTGTCAGGACTCCACACTAGGTTTTGGCAATTTAAACAAATATTTGAACAGAGTGCTTCACTGAAAGGGGTGGGGAGGATGGCAGGGTGGTAGGAATATATATGCAATATTTTGGGGACAGGAGGGTATTGTTAAGCTTGAATATGGAGCGTGGCGGGTACTTGTGGGGGTGAGGAGGGGTTTAACATGGATGGAGGGAGGTTATAACACATGCATATGTTTTGTAATTTTTGAATATTTTTGTGGGGCAGTGATGGAAGGACATTGTCTGGAGGTTATAGGGAAAGGGCCCTAAGAGGTGGAACAAATGTGTTGCTCACAAATGAGGGACAGAATTACCAAATTGTCATGCAAGGCAGCATTGCCTGAGAAGGAGTGAGCAGGAGAGCATCATAGGCCCTATTATTTATAGGGCACACTTTCCCTGTTTGAATCCTGGCACACCTTAAAACAGGTGCGCTGGGTGCAAACAGGGAAAGTGCACCCTATTACATAGAATGCACTGCCCTCAGGGCAGCCATGAACTTGTGCTGCCCTGGGGGCAGCGTATTCATGAGAAATACAGAGCAGCTTTGAAGCAGCCACTCCGTGTTTACTGTGCAGGCAGAAACATGCCTGCACTTTTAAAGGAGATTACAGATCCCCTTGTGGGCGGGTGCAGTGAGTGACTGCACCCACCTGTAAGGGGATGTCTGGGGGGTGTCTTCCCCCCTCCAGAGGACTGCTATCAGGGGGCGCACTGACAGTGCACTACCTTTTAGGTGGCGCACTGTCAGTGCGCCTCCTGAGAGCTTCTTTGCCTTTATGCCCACGTCTGTAATACGGCACGGGCGCAGAGGCAGAGGGATTCCCTTATTTGCATGGGGCACGCCCTCTTGAGAAAGTGCTGGTGCTGTATGTGCGCCAGTGCTTTCAGTATTACAGAAGGGGCTGCACAAACATCTGTGGCCCCTTCTTTATTACCAAAGTACCCCGTAGGTGCGCGAAGAGGGTACAAACGGCAGTAGCGCCTCCTGGGTACTTTGTGTAATACGGCCCCATATCTACAGAGATATGGCTTTCTCCTCCCCTCTCCCTAGTGCTGGCACAGAATTTTGCTGCTGAGTGCCCTTGCACACACCTTTGCACCAGAGTGCAAGGGTGTGTGCATGAGTCTAACATAGGTTTTGTACTGGAAGGTACCCTTTTAGTACAAAATACTTTGCTTAGACTACAGTTAAAAATGTTCATACTTTGTGTGCTGTACATTGCAGCACACATGCAAAGTCAGAAAAAAAGGAGAAATTAAAACATTTTTCCTTTTAACGTCTGATTTCGAAAAAGACGTTATTTTTTTACGCTAAACACTGCCTCAAATTTTTGGTACATAAGGTTTTGTGTCAAAAAGCATGGGTGGTTGCATTTGAATGCCCATGTACCACCCATGGAATGTCCGCTTGGCACTAAATATCGCAAGCCAGCGCTAGGCCCTGCTTTGGGTTATTTTTAGTCAACTTTACACTGCAAAACAAGTTTTGCACTGTGAAGTAAATTTAAAAAAGATTTTGAGCTACTCTGCATCACTTTTGTGACACAAACCCAGCGCGAAATGTTAGTAAATCCACCCCGACATCTCTTCCCTGCACCCTGTTTATGTATCAGGCTAATCTTCCAGGGGGTAGGATTATTTATGAGAAATAAAAGGCAAAGCGATCCGCAACAGCACGGTCCTTAAACAGGTGCGGGCCTCTGTCCAACCAGTAGGTTGACAGGCCACTTCCAAGATCTAAATGAGTGTGTTATTGTGATAGTTACAATGCGTAAGAGTCGAGGGAAGATGAATAACATTACAGGACAAGGAAATGCTGCCAGGATTATGATGAATAGAGGAGGTGGGGGTGTAAGACTTCCATGGTTACCGAGCCAGCAAATTTGTGTGACTTTTTCTGCTTTACATGTGATTACTCAGTCGTTGATACTAATCAGGGTCGTTTTTTTGGAGCATCCAACCTAATGTTGAGGAGGGAGGAAAGAAATCACTGCTGAAAGGGCCAACTGTCGTAAACCATGTTTCGTGTTTCATAATTTGTAATTATTAATCAAAGTGTAATCCTGCTATGTAGTGTGTTGTTTTTGCAATATGCTCTGCAATTGAAGATGCGGAGACACACACTTCGCAGCGTCGCAGATTTTTTTTTCACTATTTACCCACATTTGCATAATTGTAGAGTTACCTTAATTTTAAATGAAATATTGAAAAAAGAGCCTGGTTGTGTTAAATGTGTTTTCCTTCTTTCCCTCAGTGAGTTAGTTAAAGTCAGCCCTAAGAGAAAACATTTCACCACAGCCCTATGTTCTACAGCTTGACTACAAGCTGCATGGATATGTTTATACAGGACAAAGGCAAGTTTTTTTTAAAATAGAAAAGTATATAAAGTGCTCTCCTGTGGTCCAGCAAAGTTCTCCTTACATTGTAAAACAACTAAATCATCCCAAAAAAGTACTCAAAGGCATCAATTTCCTTCTACTTTGTTATTTATTATCTGTTGATTTCATTCAGCAGTTAATACAAGCTTCAAAAATAGAAAAAAACCTGTATATATTAACATTATTTGACTCTTCTCTGCTGACACATTTTCAATAAATCAATCAGCATTTCTATACTGCAGCACTGCCACCGCTAGGGGTATCTCGGCGCTGAGGGTGCAGTGTCTCTGTTGAAAAGCCAGGTCTTGAGTTTCTTTCTAAAGTCCGCCAGGGAGACTGCTGTTCAGAGGTGGAGGGACAGGTCGCTCCAGGTCTTGGCAGTGATGCAGGAAAAGGAGCGTCCTCCGCTGCAGCTGCGATGGATGTGGGGGGGGTGTGCTAGGGCGAGAGAGGCGGAGTGCAGGTGTCTTTCAGGCAGGTATAAGGGAAGTTCAGTTGATTGTTGATGTAGGATGGTCTTAGGTCATGTAGAGCTAGTATGCATGTGTAAAGATCTTGAACTGGCATCTCTTCTGGATGGGGAGCCAGTGGAGGTTTCTGATGTGAGAGGTGATGTGGGTCCATTTGGGGAGGTCCAAGATGAGTCTGGCTTGATGTGCTGTATGATCTGGAGTCTTTTGAGGTGCTGGGAGGAAATTCTGGTGTAGAGAGAGTTGCCATAGTCGAGGTGGCTTGTGATGAGGGCTTGCATGACGGTCTTTCTGGTGTTCATTGTGATCCATCTGAAGATTCTGTGGAGCATGCGAAGGGTGTGGAAGCAAAAGAAGGCAACTGCATTGACTTGTTGTTTCATGGTCAGTTGGCAGTCGAGGATGATAGCGAGGTTGCGTGCATGGTCTGTCGGTGTGGGTGTTGGTTCAAGTTCTGCTGGACACCAGCGGTGGTCCCATAAGGAGGTGTTCTTCCCGAATAACAGTACTTCTGTTTTGTTGGAGTTGAGCTTGAGGCAGCTGTCTCTCATCCATTTGGTTACATCAGTCATGCCATTGCAGAAGTTGGTTTTGGTGTTGGAGGGGTCCTCAGTGAGCGAGGGGATTAGTTGCAGTTGTCAGTGTAGGAGATCATGTTGAGTCCATGGGATCTGACGACGTCTGCGAGGGGAGTCATGTGGATGTTGAACAGGGTGGGGCAGAGGGATGATCTTTGGGGTGCGCCACAAATGATGTCCTTGGGTGCGGAGGCACAAGGTCACAGTCGGATGCTCTTAACACTTCCTGAATGAAAAGAAGTGACCCACTTGAGGGTGCTTTGCTGTATGCCTACATTGTGGAGTCTGTCGATGAGGGTGTGGTGGGAGATGTGTCAAAAGCAGCAGAGAGGTCGTGGAGGATCAGGGCCATAAGTTCTCTGTGTTCTAGGATTTTTGACCTCGTGAAATTCTTTGGTGTATTTTATTTATTGTTTCTGTTCACACACTGAAATATATTGTTGTACTGGACTTAATAAACAGCCTCATCTTTCTTCACGTGTCCTGGTGAATTAAAATATATATATTATGTATATATAGTCACTGAAAAAAATGAAGGTTACAAGGTCGTTGTAGATAAGAATATGAATTAAAAAGACCTTATAAACTCACAAAAAAAAAACATTAATGGGACATTATAGTTAGATTCAGAATTTACACACCCAAAACCAAAGAAATTCAGCAGTTATAGTTAAAGTTATCTCAAGAAACTATAACTCGTGCCCTAAGGTTACTATAACTCACGTCCTGCTATTCATGGTTTTCTAATCAAGAATTTTACTGCAAAAGTTGCTGTGATGTTATTTATTATTTCATAGAAGATGTCATCAGTGATGTAATATGTGGGATAATGTGTGGTGGATATATATATACACAAAAACAGCTACTCTGCCTCGGTTTAACTTTCTGCCCAGAGAGCAGTTTTGACTATAGTAATACCCGCATTGATGTCTTCAAATTTATTCGTAAACTCAAATTAATCAAGTTCTTCAAACTTAAACACAATAATAATGACACTCAGCCCACAACAGCCATTACACCAACAGTTGGAGCCAATCTAACAGTATCTGACAATTCCACAATTCGTACTCTGGTCGAACTGGAATCAGATGTAGAGCCCTTGTCCACTCAGGAAATCCTGCAGGGAGAAGGAATTACAATTTCATCAAAAGTGGTTAGTCCCTTCAAACCACACTCGACCTTCATGCCAGTAATGGCACGTGATGCCATTGACATTTTCAGTGATGTCATAACTGATGAAGTAAAGGTACTCCATGTCAAAACCAAACGCAGACCAACCTGGCGTAAACAGCAAAACAACAAAAAATATCAAGATTTAATGACTAAATTGAACAAGGAAAACGAGGTCATTATCAACAAGGCGGACAAGGGGGGCAACATTGTGCTCTGGCCCAGGAAGCTCTACCTAGAGGAAGCAAACAGACACTTGTCTGACACATCCTGCTACAAAACATCTAGCCACAATGAGGTGGCCAAAAGCAATAAAGAACTTAAAAAACATCTTAACACTTTCAAATCACAAGGGATTATCAGTAAGGACGAACATGCTTTTCTCCAGACAGATTCACCGGTGCTTCCCATCCTGTACTTTCTCCCTAAAGTGCACAAAGGTTGTAACCCCATACCTGGCCGCCCCATTATTTCTGCTAGAAAGAACGTATGTGAAAACATCTCTAAATATGTAGATTTCTTTCTACAGGACTTGGTCACCAACTTACCCACATACCTAAAAGACACCAGTGATTTTTTACTCAAGATAAAAGACATCCCATGGCATGATGACTACATTTTGATGTCACTTGACATCACCGCCTTGTATACCAGCATCTGCCACCTAGACGGCATTAAAGCCTGCAAACATTTCCTGGACAAAAAACCCATTCACTGCTACAAACACAATGCATTCATTTTGTTCCTTATTGAGTGGTGTTTGTTTCATAACTATTTCATGTTTGATAAAACTGTATACCAGCAGATGAGGGGGTCGCCATGGGAGCCTGCTTCTCTCCCAGTTACGCATGTTTACATGTGGGTTGGTGGGAGGAGCAGGCCCTAATGGTGGAACACTCATTTGCATTTAACAACAATGTGGTTACCTGGATGAGGTACATCGATGATGTCTTTGTGATCTGGAGAGGCAACACTGACAGCGCAATGGCATTCGTCGAGGAGATTAACAACAACCAGCTTAATCTTGAATTCAATGCTAGCATCAGTGAAACCTCAATAGAATTCCTTGACGTTATGTTGTATATATCCAATGGAGCATTACAGTCCCGACTGCACAGAAAGCCCACAGCAGGCAACTCTACTCTCCACGCCTCCAGTTTTCACCCCAGACACTTGATTACCAGCATCACGTATGGAGAAATGCTACGCTAACGTAGGATTTGCAGTGCAGAGGGGGATCTAAAAGCATGTCAACAAGAGGCATTTAGCAGGTTCAGAGCACGAGGGTATTCCAAAGACAACATTAATAAAGCCATCACTAGAGCTAACACTATTCCCAGGGAAGAACTCCTCACAGGTAGACCCAGTTTAGCCAGCACTACCGCCAGTAGTGAATTACAGGCACACACAGTGACTACCAGACTTATCATCACTCACAACACAGAGGAACGCGCGATCAGATCAGTGATTAATAAACACTGGGGCATTATTAAATCAGATCCTATCATGGGCCCCATAGTAACAGCACACCCTGATATCACCTACAGGCGTGCCTTCTCTATGCGCGATGCTCTTCTGAAAAACAGCCCTGAGATAGTCACAAAATCTAACTGGCTTTCCGACATGAAAGGTTTTGTTAAATGTCACAGCTGCAGGGCTTGCAAGTTTGGCAGAAACATGACCCAGGTAGATTCTACCTTTAGAAAACAACCCCTCATTATCAAACACCGCCTGACTTGCAGAAGTGAATTTGCAGTTTATCTGCTTGAGTGTGATTGCAAGTTACGCTACATTTGTAGCACTAAGCTACAGGTGCATTTACGCATTTTGCAACATCTGAGAGCCATAGTAAATAATGACCCAGCATACCCAGTTGCCAGACACTTTAGGGTGGTCCATAACAACAATCTGGACCACCTCCGATACTCTGTTATTGATTGCATACCTATCTTAAGAAGAGGGGGGAACCGGGAAAAACTGTTACGCCAACTTGAAAGCAAATATATACTAGAATTCAACACTAAGACACCCTCAGGCCTTAACACCAGTGAGGATTTGCACAATTTTCTGTAGAGTTGAAATCATGTGGCCATTTTCTGTTTTTTTTGTTCCTTGTGCCTAGTGCTCCACTGTATGTTCCCAGCAATCTTTGGTTTTGTTATTCCCCATTGGGTCTTAACTAAGTGGCACACATAGGTTAAGCATCTAATTTTAGTTTCAACTTTAAATTGTAAGTTTAAATTGTGATGTCCTCCTTTTTCCTATGACTTACATGCTGTTATCGCGCTAAATACATAAGACTTATTGCATTAACGCAGTCATATTTGTTACAGATACATTACCACTAACTGTCTGTCATTAATAACGCTAGTTGTATTCCCATTTGCGCATTCTGAGCCATTTCGAATTCGTATTTAACTTTTTGATTTGATTTAATTTTTCAAATTGAATTTCTGGATTACCACACTGTATATAGAACACTATGTGCGCTAACATATGGTACATAACATTTCCTTCTAACACTTAGATCTTTGTATGTTATGCGCTTACATGTTTTCTTTTCATTCATGTTTTTAAAATAATTTTTCGCTACACATTACTTTGGCACTATTTTACCTCTCACCACAATTCAGTTAAGCACTTTTTTATTAGTAGTAGCACTCGCTTATTTGCTCAACACCACAGCTGGCATTTTATATATATCAGGCACAACGTAGATTACACAAATATATGATATATATCTCCATGAGAACATTTCTACACAATGTGAGAACAACCACTGTGCGCACTTGCGCGAAAATATACCGATAAGCAGGGCTCCACTTCTGTACTATTGCCCACCTGGGATTGTTGCCATTCTTTATTTACATGCACTAACTTGTATTTGTGACACAAATAACGCAGTGAATCATTGATATAATATGTATTATGCAGTCATAACGTATTGTTTTAACCTACCGATATGCTCATGATTCACATCCTTGAGCTAATTATAGCCGGGACAGTCACATCCAGCACTGTTTATACATGTCCATTTTTGATTGTGGCACACGCAGTGTGAGTTATTACAGTTGATGTGCCCCATGTCTATTTACCGTTTATGGGATACTCACTGAATACAATATATAGCTCAGCCTGATGTTAAACAGTAAAGCGAAAGCCTGTTGTAAATGACCTACTCACTTACACCATTGTCGTAAAATCGCCCGGTCATGCAGGCAAACATGAAAAAAGGACTACTATTATCACCTGTATATAATGCACGTACTCACCAGCAGCGCGTTGTGTGATCAAGGCCGCATGTCTGGCGGCCGAAACGCGTCACTTTTGGACATAGATGTGTGAATAAACCCATCTGTTGAATACTTCTGCCTTTGGAGTCTGTGCCTGTGGTGTTGCGCTGCTGCTGCTGCCGTAGCGGATACATTCCTGGGATTTTCGTGGTGATATATATATATATATATCAACTCCACACTCCCTTTCGACCCAAAGAAAGTAGAGCACACACGGGTCTCCCAAACAAAACTGCTCTTTATTTCTGGCTGATGGCATGACACGTTTCGTCATGAATGACTTCCTCAGATGCCGCCAAAAATGTTCAAATCATTCTCAGCCCACATTTTAAACTGCATGCCCCTCTGCGATTGGCTGAGGCACCGCCGACAAATTAGCATGGGGAAAACCCAAACTCGGCAATCCAAGTCCGTACGGAGCAGGCATCCAAACGTAAGTACTGCCCAAGTGGGCGGTGTCTGCTCCTACCCCACGCCTGCCAAGATCTTACTGTGAGCAGCGAGCAGTTTTCCGGGACCCTCACCCCTCTGCTGTGTTCCCGCTCAGTTCACCGGCACCACTTTAGTAGTAGAAAGCCCCCTGTATAGTTATAGTCCAAAGCCATGTTGACCAGGCATTTATGCGGGATTGCGGCGATTCGGCGGTTTCCAAAAAGTTTTTAGAGAGTCCAAACAGTGCCACATAGCCCGCCAAACTGCTTTCGGGATGGCTGCTCTAAGGTGTTTATGGCCACACCCTGACATCAACTCCACACTCCCTTTCGATCCAAAGAAAGTAGAGCACACACGGGTCTCCCAAAGAAAACTGCTCTTTATTTCTGGCTGATGGCACGATGCCTTTCATCATGAATGACTTCCTCAGATGCCGCCAAAAATGTTCAAATCATTCTCAGCCCACATTTTAAACTGCATGCCCCTCTGCGATTGGCTGAGACACCGCCGACAAATTAGCATGGGGAAAACCCGAACTCGGCAATCCAAGTCCGTATGGAGCAGGCATCCAAACATAACTACTGCCCAAGTGGGCGGTGTCTGCTCCTACCCCACGCCTGCCAAGATCTTACTGTGAGCAGCGAGCAGTTTTCCGGGACCCTCATCCCTCCGCTGTGTTCCCGCTCAGTTCACCGGCACCACTTTAGTAAGTAGAAAGCCCCCTGTATAGTTACAGTCCAAAGCCATGTTGACCAGGCATTTATGCGGGATTGCGGCGGTTTCCAAAAAGTTTTTAGAGAGTCCAAACAGTGCCACATAGCCCGCCAAACTGCTTTCGGGATGGGTGCTCTAAGGTGTTTATGGCCACACCCTGACATCAACTCCACACTCCCTTTCGATCCAAAGAAAGTAGAGCACACACGGGTCTCCCAAAGAAAACTGCTCTTTATTTCTGGCTGATGGCATGACGCGTTTCATCATGAATGACTTCCTCAGATGCCGCCAAAAATGTTCACATCATTCTCAGCCCACATTTTAGACTGCATGCCCCTCTGCGATTGGCTGAGGCACCGCCGACAAATTAGCATGGGGAAAACCCGAACTCGGCAATCCAAGTCCGTACGGAGCAGGCATCCAAACGTAAGTACTGCCCAAGTGGGCGGTGTCTGCTCCTACCCCACGCCTGCCAAGATCTTACTGTGAGCAGCGAGCAGTTTTCCGGGACCCTCACCCCTCCGCTGTGTTCCCGCTCAGTTCACCGGCACCACTTTAGTAAGTAGAAAGCCCCCTGTATAGTTACAGTCCAAAGCCATGTTGACCATGAATTTATGCGGGATTGCGGCGATTCGGCGGTTTCCAAAAAGTTTTTAGAGAGTCCAAACAGTGCCACATAGCCCGCCAAACTGCTTTCGGGATGGGTGCTCTAAGGTGTTTATGGCCACACCCTGACATCAACTCCACACTCCCTTTCGACCCAAAGAAAGTAGAGCACACACGGGTCTCCCAAACAAAACTACTCTTTATTTCTGGCTGATGGCATGACACGTTTCGTCATGAATGACTTCCTCAGATGCCGCCAAAAATGTTCAAATCATTCTCAGCCCACATTTTAAACTGCATGCCCCTCTGCGATTGGCTGAGGCACCGCCGACAAATTAGCATGGGGAAAACCCAAGCTCGGCAATCCAAGTCCGTACGGAGCAGGCATCCAAACGTAAGTACTGCCCAAGTGGGCGGTGTCTGCTCCTACTCCACGCCTGCCAAGATCTTACTGTGAGCAGCGAGCAGTTTTCCGGGACCCTCACCCCTCTGCTGTGTTCCCGCTCAGTTCACCGGCACCACTTTAGTAAGTAGAAAGCCCCCTGTATAGTTACAGTCCAAAGCCATGTTGACCAGGCATTTATGCGGGATTGCGGCGATTCGGCGGTTTCCAAAAAGTTTTTAGAGAGTCCAAACAGTGCCACATAGCCCGCCAAACTGCTTTCGGGATGGGTGCTCTAAGGTGTTTATGGCCACACCCTGACATCAACTCCACACTCCCTTTCGATCCAAAGAAAGTAGAGCACACACGGGTCTCCCAAAGAAAACTGCTCTTTATTTCTGGCTGATGGCATGATGCCTTTCATCATGAATGACTTCCTCAGATGCAGCAAAAAAATTTCAAATCATTCTCAACCCACATTTTAAACTGCATGCCCCTCTGCGATTGGCTGAGGCACCGCCGACAAATTAGCATGGGGAAAACCCGAACTCGGCAATCCAAGTCCGTACGGAGCAGGCATCCAAACGTAACTACTGCCCAAGTGGGCGGTGTCTGCTCCTACCCCACGCCTGCCAAGATCTTACTGTGAGCAGCGAGCAGTTTTCCGGGACCCTCATCCCTCCGCTGTGTTCCCGCTCAGTTCACCGGCACCACTTTAGTAAGTAGAAAGCCCCCTGTATAGTTACAGTCCAAAGCCATGTTGACCAGGCATTTATGCGGGATTGCGGCGGTTTCCAAAAGTTTTTAGAGAGTCCAAACAGTGCCACATAGCCCGCCAAACTGCTTTCGGGATGGGTGCTCTAAGGTGTTTATGGCCACACCCTGACATCAACTCCACACTCCCTTTCGGTCCAAAGAAAGTAGAGCACACACGGGTCTCCCAAAGAAAACTGCTCTTTATTTCTGGCTGATGGCATGACGCGTTTCGTCATGAATGACTTCCTCAGATGCCGCCAAAAATGTTCAAATCATTCTCAGCCCACATTTTAAACTGCATGCCCCTCTGCGATTGTCTGAGGCACCGCCGACAAATTAGCATGGGGAAAACCTGAACTCGGCAATCAAAGTCCGTACGGAGCAGGCATCCAAACGTAAGTACTGCCCAAGTGGGCGGTGTCTGCTCCTACCCTACGCCTGCCAAGATCTTACTGTGAGCAGCGAGCAGTTTTCCGGGACCCTCACCCCTCCGCTGTGTTCCTGCTCAGTTCACCGGCACCACTTTAGTAAGTAGAAAGCCCCCTGTATAGTTACAGTCCAAAGCCATGTTGACCAGGCATTTATGCGGGATTGCGGTGATTCGGCGGTTTCCAAAAAGTTTTTAGAGAGTCCAAACAGTGCCACATTGCCCGCCAAACTGCTTTCGGGATGGGTGCTCTAAGGTGTTTATGGCCACACCCTGACATCAACTCCACACTCCCTTTCGATCCAAAGAAAGTAGAGCACACACGGGTCTCCCAAAGAAAACTGCTCTTTATTTCTGGCTGATGGCATGACGCGTTTCGTCATGAATGACTTCCTCAGATGCCGCCAAAAATGTTCAAATCATTCTCAGCCCACATTTTAGACTGCATGCCCCTCTGCGATTGGCTGAGGCACCGCCGACAAATTAGCATGGGGAAAACCCGAACTCGGCAATCCAAGTCCGTACGGAGCAGGCATCCAAACGTAAGTACTGCCCAAGTGGGCGGTGTCTGCTCCTACCCCACGCCTGCCAAGATCTTACTGTGAGCAGCGAGCAGTTTTCTGGGACCCTCACCCCTCCGCTGTGTTCCCGCTCAGTTCACCGGCACCAATTTAGTAAGTAGAAAGCCCCCTGTATAGTTACAGTCCAAAGCCATGCTGACCAGGCATTTATGCGGGATTGCGGCGATTCGGCGGTTTCCAAAAAGTTTTTAGAGAGTCCAAACAGTGCCACATAGCCCGCCAAACTGCTTTCGGGATGGGTGCTCTAAGGTGTTAATGGCCACACCCTGACATCAACTCCACACTCCCTTTCGATCCAAAGAAAGTAGAGCACACACGGGTCTCCCAAAGAAAACTGCTCTTTATTTCTGGCTGATGGCATGACGCGTTTCGTCATGAATGACTTCCTCAGATCTCGCCAAAAATGTTCAAATCATTCTCAGCCCACATTTTAAACTGCATGCCCCTCTGCGATTGGCTGAGGCACCACTGACAAATTAGCATGGGGAAAACCCGAACTCGGCAATCCAAGTCCGTACGGAGCAGGCATCCAGACGTAAGTACTGCCCAAGTGGGCGGTGTCTGCTCCTACCCCACGCCTGCCAAGATCTTACTGTGAGCAGCAAGCAGTTTTCCGGGACCCTCACCCCTCTGCTGTGTTCCCGCTCAGTTCACCGGCACCACTTTAGTAAGTAGAAAGCCCCCTGTATAGTTACAGTCCAAAGCCATGTTGACCAGGCATTTATGCGGGATTGCGGCGATTCGGCGGTTTCCAAAAAGTTTTTAGAGAGTCCAAACAGTGCCACATAGCCCGCCAGAACTGCTTTCGGGATGGGTGCTCTAAGGTGTTTATGGCCACACCCTGACAACAACTCCACACTCCCTTTCGATCCAAAGAAAGTAGAGCACACACGGGTCTCCCAAAGAAAACTTCTCTTTATTTCTGGCTGATGGCATGACGCGTTTCGTCATGAATGACTTCCTCAGATGCCGCCAAAAATGTTCAAATCATTCTCAGCCCGCATATATATATATATAACCTACTGGCGGTCGCCAGTAGGTAGTTATAGTTATGACCTCGTTTCTATTCAAAAAGCGTTTTTTCTTTTCCCAATAACTTTGGCACCGGTTGACGAATCTTTGCGAAATTTTCAAAACTAGTGGGGCGCTCCGGTCAGCTCCTATCTTTAATGTTTCAGGGTGATTCGTCAAGCGGGGGCCGAGAAAAAATGGGGGTCCCAAAATGCATTTTCCCCATGTTAATTTCCATAGGAAACTTTAGACAAAGCTACAGCCCGAACTGCTAAACGGAATTACACCAAATTTGGCAAAAAGGTAGCCCTTCGTTCAGAAAGAGACATTTTTCTTTTAAATGGTGTAAATCCGTTCAGTAGTTCCTGAGAAATTAGAAAAAGAAAAAGTTTCGATATCTGTGGGCGCGGTGGGTTCACGAACCCTCCCGGGCACGAGCTTCACTCTGATTGGCTGCCAACACTCTAAACCAGGAAGTGTTGGCAGCCATCTTGTGACTCGGTAGAACCGAGTCACAAGAAAACAGTAAAACAAAGATAAAAAAAGAAAAGGGGGCAGGGTAGAAACACCCTGACCCCCTAGGCCTGCTCAGGGGGTCCCACAAGGACCCCCAGGACCAAAAAAGCATTTAAAAAAAAAAAACATTTGGGCGGAATTCGCATTGGGGTTGCGAATCCCGCCGAAATTATAAAAAAAAATGAAGCGCGGGCTCCTGCGCTTCATTTTAATGAGGCCCCCGGGTGGGCCAGGACCCGGGGGCATTGTCAATAAATAATAGCGGCCCCCACAGCCCCAGGGACCGCTACCTCCCCGGGACTTCATTAAATAAGGGTTGGGGGCCTCGCGGGCCCCCCCAAGCCCCGGGGACCGCCACCTCCCCGGGGCTGTCATAATTAATTAGTGTCTGCCCCAGGGACCTCCACCTCCCCGGGACACTTTGAATTTAAATACGGGGGTCCGTTACGGACCCCCGTGCCCCAGGGACTACCACCTCCCAGGGGATTTTCAAACGTTGGGAGGGGGGCCGCGTGGCCCCCCTCCTGGAGCCCTTGATGGCCCTGGGGACCGCCACCCTCCAGGGCTGGCTCCTGCAGTGTCCCGGGGTGCCCACCCCCGGGACACTGCTGTTTGATATGGCAGGGCAGGAGCCTGGCATATCCCTGGGGTCCCTGGGGGCCAACTAGCCCACCAGGTACCTCCAGTAAGCGCCACAGAGCTGCGTTGCAGAGAGGTGGTCCGAGGCCATGCCCCTTTTTACACCACTCTGAAAACGCGGCTTCTGGTGCACTGCTGCTGGGGCGATGAGGTCCTCTTGTGTCCTGAGGACCTCAGTACACAAGTGGACTTCATCCTCCGAGCAGCAATGCGCCAGAAGCCGCATTTGCAGCGTGGTGTAAAAAGGGGCGTGACCTAGGAACACCTCTCTGCAACGCAGCTCTGTGGCGCTTACTGGAGGTACCTGGTGGGCTACTTCGCCACCAGGGACCTTCAGGATTCAAGGAGACTTAATAGGGATGTTATAGTTAGAAATTAGCATTTAAAAAACCTTAGAAATTCACTGAAAACACCATAGGATTGAGGCATATTATAATTAGAAATTTTCATTAAAAAACCATTGAAATTCACTGAAAAAACCATAGGTTTCAGGGACGTTATAGTTAGAGATTAGCATTTAAAAAACCATTGAAATTCACTGAAAAAACCATAGGTTTCAGGCACGTGATCAAGGCAATGAATGCCGAAACGTGTCGCAGCGTAATGGAGGAATAAAGTTCTTATCTTCTGAAATCTCCCCGTGTCGGTGTCCGGTCTTTGTGTGGAGAATCGGATGTGGCGTACATATATATATATATATATATATATATATATATATATATATATATATATATATATATATATATATATATATATATATATATATATATATATATATATATATATATATATACACCCCACACATTTCTATATATATCTATATATCTATCTATATATCTATCTATATATCTGTCTATATATATATATATATTTTTTTTTTCACCAAATACCACAAACGCTGCCGAACAACTTGCGGGTGGGTGCCTCTGTCGTGACTGCGGCCGTCACGAAAACATTAACCACCAAATACCCATTACAGGAAATCACTGAGCACTCTGCGGTTCACAGTCTTCACTTTAATTTGGCAGACGTGTTTCCGCATTTATGCCTTTCTCAATGCCATAGTGTTCCCATTAACCATTTCACCACATTTAAAATACTCCTGTCTCCTCTTCATTGGACAGGAAAAAGTGCTGTAAGAAAAAACGGACTGCATTATTCTCAATGTTATCTATTTACTCAGTCCGCCATCTTGACATGCATAGTTCATTCATAATCTCTCAGTGAGTGTGTCTTAATACTCGTAAATCTCATTTCAGTAATGATAGTCACTTAGTAGAAACGAGTTATTCAGGGCACCATGAAATCCAATTGCATGTCCGATATTTCACTCACCAATGTGGCACATTGAAGACTTAGTCCATCGCCCTACTGTGCTCTGACCAACAACAGGCAAGTATCCATAGGTGCTTTGTTTGTTAACTTGCTTCCTTTCATTGTAGTAATGACGACCTCGGGGTGACGAACACAATACATTGGTGGTCAGCGGCGGTTCTGGCAGACATCCACTACATTTTCCACCAAATGCCACAAACGCTGCTGAACAACTTGTGGCCAGGTGCCTCCGCCGTGACTGCGGCTGTCACGAAAACATTAACCACCAAATTCCCATTACAGGAAATCACGGAGCACTCTGCGGTTTAAAGTCTTCACTTTAATTTGGCAGACGTGTTTCAGCAATTATGCCTTTCTCAATGCCATGGTGTTCCCATTAACCATTTCACCACATTTAAAACACTCCTGTGTCCTCTTCATTGGACAGGAAAAAGTGCTGTAAGAAAAAACAGACTGCATTATGCTCAATGTATCTATTTACTCAGTCCGCCATTTTAACATGCATCGTGGATTCATAATCTCTCAGTGAGTGTGCCTTAATACTCGTAAATCTCATTTCAGTAATGATAGTCACTTAGTAGAAACGAGTTATTCAGGGCACCATGATATCCAATTGAATGTCCGATATTTCACTCACCAATGTGGCACATTGAATACTTAGTCCATCGCCCTACCGTGCTCTGACCAACAACAGTCAAGTATCCGTAGGTGCTTTGTTTGGTAACTTGCTTTCTTTCATTATAGTAATGATGAAATCAAGTCGACGAACACAATACATTGGTGGTCAGCGGCGGCTCTGGCAGACATCCACTACATTTTCCACCAAATGCCACAAACGCTGCTGAACAACTTGCGGGCGGGTGCCTCTGTCGTGACTGTGGTTGCCTCTCCACCACCCTTTTAATGGCGGGCTCACCGCCATGAAAGGGGTGGCAGAAAGGTAATTCGTAATATGCTCGGCGTTGCCACAGCGGCACCGCAAGCATATTGCTGCTCCCTGACAGCTGTGCGACTGTTGAGGGATCCTAGATTCCCGGCAGACGCAGCGGTTCTGTGGTGGTCTGACCACCCCACTCGTAATATTGCGGGCGGGACCGCAGTGTGGCAATAGTCGGACTGCCACCACAAGTACAGCGGTCCACACTCACAATAAGGCCCTTTTTCCATTAAAGGGAATATATCTATTGTGTTATTGGGTGACTTCAATACCCTCTCGTGCGTTTCTTGCTCTATCCATGAAAATTGCAATTGGTCGCCTCTGCCGCCTATTACTCGCCATTTAAGTCACTGTATTCAGGGCGAACTCCTCAATGCCATTCTGAGTGAATTTAATTTCATCTTTATTGAGACCATTAATTCTAAAAATAATTAGATTTTACCCATACCTACCTTTTCAGGGCAAGGTTGTTTTTCTGTTATTGACTTGATTTTTGTCTCTTCTGGCTTGAACTCCCATTGCTGGATTTTGAGGTATTTTGCGATTCCCGTAGCGACCATAACTCTTTACAGGCTTCTTTTTCTTTGTCACTTAACTCTGCACCCTTTTAACATGCTTTGTGCAGGTGGGTGTCTGTTAAAGATCAGGGTCTTAGAATTAGTTGGGGAAGGTTATCCCTAATCAATTCTATCATGAATTTTTTAGGGATTGTCATGAGGAGTGTCTTCTTTGTATGAATGAACGTGCCTCATTGGAGAATATTCTACTCTTTTTTGACCACCATTTGTTCTAAGGTGAGGGATATTTAATCTTCTAACAAAATTAATTCTCAAGTTTCTTACAGATGGTTCGATCACTCTTGCTCCATTTTGCAAAGAAAAAATATGGCAGCTTGTAAGAAATTAAGGTATTGGTTGACTGGGGTGCGAGACCTGGTAAGCAGCAACCACAATGCTTTTTAGGGTAATGCCCAAGCAAACCCCAAATTGACCTGTGCTTAACCCCCTGGTAGCTTGGCACAGAGCAGTCAAGCCTAACTTAGATGCAGTGTGTAAAGTTTTTCTGCAACACTTCAAACAGTAAAACAGTGAAAACACCACACACAAAGGATCCCACACCAAGTAAGACGAATAGAGCAACGTTTAATAAATAAAACAAGACCAAAACAACGAAAATGCAGTCCATAGAACTGGAGATATGCAAGTTTCATGATTTCAATGAAAATAGCAGATAAAAGAACAAAGTGTCAACTATGATTATCTGGTCCACAAAGTCACAAGTTCAGGTTGACCGCGAAGGGGTCAGCTACCGGGACCCACTTGGGACCGCTGAACACATTACCTTAAATCCTGGTACGCGGTCTGCGCAGATTTGCTTTGTGAGGTTTCGTGCTGTTCAGCAATGTTTCGAGAAGCTGTGTGGGTGGGCTTTGCAGGGTTTGTCATCGCTTTATGTCAGTCCCGAGGAGCTGTGCAGTGAAGCTTTGCGCTGTTCAGTGTTGATTCTGGGGAGGCTGGCAGCTGTGTGGTGAGTCTTTGCAGAGCTGTGCATTGCTTTCCATCAGTTCTGGTAAGGACCACAGAAGGGCTTGGCAGAAGCACTTTCAGGACACACATCCAAGGGTCCAGGACTGGGGTGGAATCATTTGACTCACAGATGGCAGAGTCCAGGTGCTGGGTTCAAAGCTGTTGGAAGCCTGTTATGTCCCTGAGGCTTCTGATCAGGAGGCCAGCCAACTATCCCTTGAAGCCACTCTGGGTTCTGGGATCAATAGATGCAGGTCCAGTCCTTCTCACCCAGGAAGGTAGCAGCATGCAGCAGGTCAGCAGTTCCTTCAGAGCAGCTGTCCAGCAGAGTGGCATTCCTTATTCCTTGCAGAGTATCCACAGGACCAGAAGTGTATGTGGTAATGTCTGAGGTCCATCTTTTATACCTTGGTGCCCTGGTTCTGGAAGGTGGGAGAAGCTTCTAGACAGTGGCTTTGAAGCGCAAGGAATTCCCTGTCTCACCTGCCCTGGCTCCAAGCTGGCTGGAGTGACAATACAGGGTCGTTAGGCCCTTTGTGTGGGGACAGAACACAGCCTATTCAGGTGTAAGTGAGGCTGTGTGCAACACCTCCCTCCCATCCTGCCAGTGATGGCCCATCCAGTCACAGCTAAGTTCCCATTGTGTGTGGTTGTCTATGAGGAATCCACAAAGCCCACCTGGCAACTACACACAGTCATGTGACCAGATACAGGCTGCAGGCACCAAACGGCAAAGGCAAGAAACTCTACAGGACTCTACGGGACTACGGGACACTACGGAGAATGAGACCACATTCCCCGGGTTACAAACAGAACATTATGGGGACTTACACAAGGCGCTTTACCGACGGTCACAAGCTGTGCCAAGGATATGGTCAACCACATATGATGTGCGGCCAAATTTAATAAACCATGCCTTATTAAGGACAAGGAATTCACTTCAATCCATCCAGGCACAGAAACATAAAAATCAGCCATTGAACTTTCAAAGCTATATGCGCAAAATGAAATAGACCTGTCTCAGTTGACCCTGCCAATACTCTTCGAAGGTTGAGCCCCCTAATGCTGCACTCTTCGAATGTGTCCCTCACATGCACAGTTTCTGCCCTAAAGAAGATCTTCGCTACAAACATCTAGGCCTCTCAAGAAGGTTGAAATGCGTCGGCATATATTTATTAAAATGGCTGGGAGACAGCCATTCCTTACCAAAAGGAGACAAGTAACACACATGAGAAGGCATAGAGAGTAATGATACCTCTATGACCCCTTGAAGGAACTCCAACCACTAAGGGCCATTTGGTACCTTTTGGACCTCATTTCTGAGGGCTATAATATGTTCCCAGATGATGGAAATATGTAGCCTTCACTGGTTAACAATGTTGGACACTTTTCCACAATGAACACTAAATGTGATTATACATGTTGGACACTTATAAATGTAAAGCTGCCATGTTTCATTATGTAATAATTTTGTACATTGTGTATATATTTTTTCAACGTGATGTCTATGTAAAATCATTATAAATGTGTATTATTTGTGTGCGAGTCGCTAAATGATGCAATTTTCTACTCGCAAATTGGGAGGGTCGTACATCTGGCCCTTAGACTTAAGTAGTAAACTTGGACGTTTACTTTTTAGAGAAATTAAGGTTAAAAAATATTTGTATCTCAGGACAGTTGGGTCCACGAGAGTGTCTTGAGAGTCTAGCAGGGGCGCCAATTTAAAAATTGAACATTCTGATTGGCCCAGGGAGCTTTTTTTCCTTGGGCCAATTCGTTCCCTCAGTAGTCAGACTCCAGTGGGAGCGAGCACTCTGAGTAGCTGCCAGCAACATGAGAAAATGTTGCAGACAGCCATTACAGGAGTCGGGCACTTAGTTCCCTGTCCTAAAGTTTAAAAAAAAAATAATATAATGGGGAAGGGTAGGAATGCATGGTCCCCCTCCCCTAGCCTTCAAAGGCCCTGGGGACACTATCCTCAGGGCCAATTACTTAAAAAAAACAGAAGGAGCCGTACAGCCCCTCCTCCCTTAGCCTTTAATGGCACCAGGGACCTCATCTGCCAGGGCTGGCTCACTTACTGTGTCCCGGGGAGCCCACCCCAGGACACAGTAGTTTCGCTGCCTGCACTACAGTGGGCAGGGAAACGTGTTTGCTCCCGTCTGGCTGCCAAACAGGAGCAAACACTAAGTCTGCTCCCAGCCGACGGGACCTTTGAAAATGCTCCCACTGGCTGGGAGCAGACTTGTGCTCTGTTTCCCTGCCCACACTGATGCTGGCAGGGAAACAGAACACATATTACTCCCACCCAGAGGGAGCAGCATAAATAGCTGCTCCCTCTGGGCTGGAGCGATGCCGGCTACCACACAACGCGGGACGCCTACTGGACCCATGGGTGCCCTGGGGCTCCCATCCCCGTGGCCCCTAACATTGTGCTTGGTGGGTGCTCCGGGTGGGCACCAGGGCACCCACCTCTAAATAATGGTGGACCCGGGGATGGGATCCTCTTGGCCATTTTTATTATATTTGGCACCGGGGGATGGGGTTTCCAGGGGCTATTAGGGCTTGAGGAAGGGGGCTGCGCAGCCCCCCTCCCCTTTCTTATTATGTATGACACCGAGGGATGGGGTCCCCTGGGCCTCTTATGACTTGGGGAGGGGGACTGCTACCTTGGCTCATCAGATTTTGGCCCTGGGGGATGGGGTCCACAGGGCCCAAGAAGGTTCAGGGAGGGGGGCCACATTGCCCCCTGCCCTTTTTTTTATTGTATTTGGCCCAGAGGGATGGGGTCCCCGGGGCCTATTATGGTTCAGGGAAGGGGCTGCATGCTCCCTAACCTTAGATTTTGGCCTCAGTGGGATTTCTGGGACCCAAAAATGCGCATGGCCCCCTCCCATTTTTTTTGTATTTGGCCCTGGGGATGGGGTCCCTGGGGCACATTAAGGCTCACCCCCTACCCTTGGATTTTACACTAAGCACTTTAAACGCAGAAGAAAACCTTGTACATGTGCTATTTATTTGTCCAGCCTATGCCTCCTCGAGAAGGAAGTGGATTAATCCAATGTGCTACAATATGAGGACTAGGAAATGTTTAGAAGAAGCATTAAGAATTTTAAAAATCAGATACGTTGCAACTATTATAGTTTTTGGTCTTAGCAGAAATCCTTTTGCTGTAAATCTGCTACGCAAAGTAAAGGGTTTGAAATTTTAATGTGCAGAATATATGTGACTTATTTTATTCTGAGATGTTTTATCTTTTTATTTATTTTATGTAATCTTGTTTTACTGGGTAAATGACGAATTGTAAATGTGTTGCATTAATATTTAAAACTGTGTTGTATTTAATGGCATTAAATGTTGTATATATGCTTTTTTATGGTTTTTAACCGAAATAAGTTAATTGAATTGAAAAAAGATTTCCAGGATGGCCACTAGTGACTAAAGAGCCCAAACGTAGCACAAATATCACCCATATGTAGCCCAACTATAGCACAAAGACAGAAGCGTGCAAAACCCTTAGGGCCTAATTAGAAGTCTGGCCGTCCGAAGACCACCAGACTTGTAGTTGTGCGGCAGTGGATGTCCAGACACCACTGCACCAGCGGTCTGAAAGCCCCAGTAAGACTTGGGCAGTCGGACTGCCATGAGACTGCTGACGCTGCCAGGGAACCACCATTCCCTGGCGGTGCGTGGCAGTCCTGAGGCCACAATATGCTTGGCCGGACCCCTGCAGTCCCGACAAGCATATTACGAGTTTTCTCTCCACCACAAATTCATGGAAGTTCCACCAACATGAAACCATATGAGAAAGGAAACAACAGGGTCCCCTGGTGCCTCATGCCTTGTGGATGCCCACAGGCGGCACAAAATGTGCCCACCTATGTGCATGCACACCAGTTCCTGCACAGCATGGACTTTACAGTCCATGCTGTGTAGGAACTGTTTTTGGGGTGCCCATTTTTAGAGGCACCACCGTGGGAATGCTAAAATCCAGCCTGCCAGACAGGAGGAAACAACTAATCTGGCGGGCGGCCCGGCCACGGCTTTGGCACAGTGGGAGCGTGGCGGTGGCATATTGTTCGCTATGCCAATAGTCATAATCTGGTCCTTAATTTTATTTTTTTCTGCAGTTTTATATAGCGCAGATGTGACCTGAAGGTATTGGAGTGCTGTACATGAGCATCAGTTACATTACACAAAGACACGTTTATTTTGGATTTAGGCATGGGGAGATTAAGTGATTTGCCCAGAATCACAGGATGTTGAGCTGATGCTGAAACTTGAACCTGGTTCCCCAATTGCAACATTGGCAGCTCTGGCCATAACTCCACATTCTCTCCCATAAGTGCAGCAAATAATCAAGTGATCAACTGGATAAAAACATAAATATAGCAAATAATTTAAAAGTGCTTTGTCACAAATAGAGAACTCAGAAAATGTGTCCTCCTTTTAGTTTTTTAGAGTACTAACCATAATTTCTACGGGAAAAAGACCCCTCATTTTTGTAAGTTTTAAAGGAAATGCTTTAGGTATTACAGTTTTGATTACATCAAGATGACTTCAGGCATGACACTGTTTTGTAATAAATACAGAATGTTAGCAATCTAGTTGTTCATTTAAACACAAAGGGGAGGCAGAGGTCAGTGGCATGGAATCAGACAGTTGAGGGTGGGGGGCAGAGGCAGCAAGTTTACCACTCTGGGCAGGTGGAAGGGGCAGTGGCAGCACAACAGACCATGAAGGCCAGGGGCAAGCGAGGCAGCGGCAACAAACCAACCATGCACGACAGACAAGAGAGGCTGTGGAAATGCAACAGACAGTTGATGGCAGAAGGCAGAGGCAGTGGTGCCACAACCATACATGGCAACAAACACAATTCATGCAGGAGACTCCCTGGTGTTTTTAAGCCCAAAGGGCTTTACTGTAGCTATTTCCAGCCTCAAATGTTGGCATGTATGGTACATTGGACCACGGAGGGTAGGAGGAATGGGGTAGGGATATTCACTTAGACAAAAGAGAACAGAAGGGATGTGGGGAGGGGTACCAAATTGACCTTTCAGGGCAGGCACCAGAGGTTACAGCAGCACAATACACTATACAGAGCATGTGGGAGTGCTGTGCAGCACAGCGTACCATGGAAAGCAATAAAGAGGGGACAAGCCATGCATATGGACAAGAGAGATAAGGGGAAAGAGGCATGGGCAGCAAGCTGACCATACTAGACAGACAGGAGAGGGAGTTGCAGCACAACAGACCATGAAGAACATGAGGGAAAGGGAGGGGCATGCCAACGGACCACGGAAGGCAGGAGGGAGGGGATAGCATCCCGCAGATGGAAAATGGAGGGCAGGTGGCAAGGGGGCAGGGCAGGAATAGGCTGACTATCCAGGGCAGGCGGGATGGGTACTGGGAGCTCAACACACCATGGAGGGCAACTGAGAGACTATAATGGAATACACACAGACAACAGAGGGAAGGTGGGAGTGGGTGAGGGGCCGCAAGCTGACCACATAGTACAGGTGAGAGGGGCAGTGGCAGCACAAAATACCATGCATGTCAAGCAGGAGGATTAGTGGCAGCACAACACGCATGGTGCACAAGAGGGAGGGGTTAGAGCCATGCCCGAAGTACCATGGAAAGCAAAAGGGAGAGTTAGCATCTTGACACAGACAAGAGAGGACAGGGGAAGGGCCAGGGGTTATACAACAGGCCATGTAGGGTGGGCAGGAGGAGCAGTAGCAGCACAACAGAGCATGGAGGGCAAAAGGGAGTGGCAGCAAAATGGACCATGGATGACAGTAGGGAGGAGGTAGGGGCATGGAACTCGGACAATGAAAGGCTGGGTGGAGGGTGTAGGGATAGATGGCAGCCATCTGACCATGCTGGGCAGGTGGGGGGCAGTGGCAGCTCAACAGAACACTCAGAGTAGACAGGAATGGCAATGGAAAGTCCATGGAACATGGTGGGCAAAAGGGAGGGAGCAGAGGCATGCACCCATTCACAGATATACTCAGACATTCATGCTGTCACTCATAGACTCACTCAGACATTCACATACTCACTCACAGACCCACTCAGAGACTCATGCAACCGTTCACAGATCCACTCAGACACTTATGCACCTACTCACAGATCTACTCAGACACTCATATACTGACTCCCAGACCCACTCAGACACTCATACATGCACTCACACATCTACTCAGATACTCATGCACCCACTCACAGACCCACTCATACACTCATGCCCTCACTCTAAGACCCACTCAGACACTCTCGTAGCCACTCACAGAGCCACTCGACACTCGTACACCCCCTATCACACCGTGGAAGCGCTTTAGAGAACGGATTCATCCAGGGACCTAACCTGCACACCTCGACCTTGCTCTGGCTCAATCAGCCACATATGGCGAAACACGTGTCGGCTGTTCCCTTTTCTCAAAAACCTTTTCACAAAATAAGCTAAAAAAGAGTGAAATATATTCATAAAGCGGTGTATGAAAATAAAATTACTATCTTCACTCAAACCAACTTGGACTACTGTGCTGTGTCAAAAAAAGGAATCATCCTATTGGCTAAAACCGATCGGCTGAAAGGGAGGAACATATGTAAGTAAGTAAGTCCGTTTTTATATAGCGCAGCTACTCACCCTTACGGGTCTGAAGGCGCTGGGGGCCGTCGTGGAAATTAAGTGAGCTATTGCCCAGAGTCACATGGTGCTGAGCTGAGCTGCCGCCGGAGCCTGGGATAGAACCGTGAACCCTGTGCTCCGAAGTCAGCTGCCCTGGCCGCTGCACCACACCTCTCCACATATGCTCACACCTTTACCCCCCTCGTACACCCACTGACTGACCCCACTCAGACACTCTCACACCCACTTACAGACCCACTCAGACCCTCTCATACCCAGTCACAGACCCACTCAGACACTCATGCACCCACTCACAGACTCACTCAAACTATCATGCAACCATTCACAGACCTACTCAGACACTCATGTACTCACTCACAGACCCACTCAGAGACTCATGCACCCACTCACCGGCCCACTCAGAGACTCACACAACCACTGACAGACCAACTCAGCCACTCTCATACCCAATCACAGACCCAATGAGAAACTCTTGCAATCACTCACAGACCCACTTAGACACTCATGCACCCCCTCACAGACCCACTCAAACACACACCCACTTATAGACCCATTCAGAGACTTACATATCCACTCACAGACCTACTCATAGACTCATGCACCCATTCATAGACCCACTCAGACAGTCACATGCCCACTCGCAGACCCACTCAGACACTCACACACCCACTCACAGACAGACTCAGACACTCATGCACCCACTCACAGACCCACTCAGACTGTCATGCAGCCATTCACAGACCTACTGAGACACTCATTCACCCACACACAGACCCATTCAGAGACTCATGCACCCACTCACAGGCCTACTCAGAAACTCACACAACCACTCCCAGACCCACTCAGCCACTCTCACACCCACTTACAGACCCACTGAGAAACTCTTGTGATCACTCACAGACCCACTTAGACACGCATGCATCCACTTACAGACCCACTCAAACACACACTGACTTATAGACCCACTCAGAGACTTACATATCCACTCACAGATGCACTCATAGACTCATGCACCCATTCATAGACCCACTCAGATGGTCACATGCCCACTCACAGGCACACTGAGACACTCACCAACCTACTCACAGACCCCCTCAGACACTTGTGCAGCCACTCACAGACCCATTCAGACACTCATATACCCACTCACAGGCCCACTGAGACAGACATGCACCCACTCATAGACCCACAAACATACTCACACTCACTCACAGACCCAATCAGACACATGCACCCACTCATAGACTCACTCAGACATTCATGCACTCACTCCCACACCCAGGCAGACAGGCACACACCCACTCACAGACCCACAGAGACACTCACACACCTAGTCACACACCCACTCAGACATATACACACCCACTCACAGATCCATTCAGACACTTTTATACCTACTCACAGACCCACTCAGAGACTTACAGCCCCAATCACACACAGTCAGGTACTGATGCAACAATTCACAGACCCAATGAGACACTCATGCACCTACTCACAGACCCACACATGCACTCACATACCCACTTACAAACCCACTCAGGCACTCACACACCCACTCAGAGACCCTCACATACACTCATATCCCCACTCACACACCTACTCAGATAGTAATGCACCCCTTCACAGACCCACTCAGACACTGACACATCCACTCACAGACTCACTGAGACACTCATACACCCACTCACAGACCCACTCAGACACTAGTGCACCCACTCACACACCCACTCAGATACTCAAGCACCCACTCACACACCCAGTCAGACCTTCATGCACCCACTCATAGACCCACTCTGACACCCACTCATACACCCACTCAGACATTGTCACATCTACTCAGAAACCCACTCACACACCCACTCACACACCCACTCAGACACTCATGCACTGAGTCACAGACCCATTTACACAGTGCCACACCAACTCAGACACTCTCACTACCATTCCCAGACTCACACCCACACACAGACCCACTCAGACACTCATAAGCTTACTCACAGACTTACTTAGACACTCATGCAGCCACTCATACAGCGACTAACAGACTGACGCATCCAGTCAGAAACATACAGTCAGTCATACATTTGTGAATCCTTTATGTGTTTCTGTGCATTGAATGTGTGCATTTACTTTGCGGATTGGCGATGGATTCGTGAAGTCTAAAAACATTTTTAAATGAGATTTAAACAGAAAATGAACCAGTGTTTGAGAAATGTGTGGCTCTTAGAAGATACTTTGTGTTTAGTGTGTGTAGATGAAAATTACACATACAACAGGATGCAGTCTTTCATGTTGTTAAGGAACATCCTGTTGCCTTTCTCTATGAAATGAACTCTGTCACTTCTATATATTTCCTCCATATCAAAGATTAAATTGTTGTTGTAGATGGGGCCCATGTTGTGGTCTCTAGGGAATGCAAAAACTGTTTTATTGACCTGTTTCCTGGCTTTCTCTATCTGTGGACATAATTCTTTTGACCAATTCCATTTCTTCCTTTGGAAGTGTGAGGGAAAAGTCCCATTAATTGACCAAAGGTATCATTCATTCAGATTTCAGGTCCTACCCCAGTAAGATTGCCAAGGTAATTCCCACCACAGTGCACAATCATGAGGTCTGGGTGTTGGTGCTCTGCAATGCTTTTAACCAAAGGCAGCAAATGATGCCACTTTAACCCTCTATGGTCAACCCCAGTAATGTCCACATTATGCAGACCCAAGTTCCTATCAATGCCATTCTTTCTAGCACACTCTCTTATCCCAAAACACAAATCTATGGCCCACAATCCACACTCTAACCATTTTCAAGGCAAGGAGGAGTAGCACACAGGAGAAAGCTGGAGATGAATGAAACAGTATTGAAAATGAAAGGCCGTTAAAATGGAAAACAGGGCCTGTTTTATAAAAAGAACATATTTGATTGGATGGTGAAAATATGCAGGTACCTAAAATTAGATAGTGATTTTGAAAGTAAAGTAAGTAGATCTGTGATTGGGTATGGTAAAATAAAAATAAAAATGTTATGGTATTTTGAATATGCTTATATTTCCAGTCAACCACACCTGCTACAGTTGAATTTGAAGTTAGTATGCTGCTTATAGAATGTGTTGTAAACTATTTATCTACAAGTACAGGAGAGTGTTCCAGATGGGTTTGCTATGGAAACTGAGCTAAAACAGAGTGGGAAGAAGGGTTCGAAATAGACTGTACTTTCGAAGTTAAAAGCAGAGTGGTGTAGACACTTTGCTTATTATAAAATACTTATTTTCTAAATCACTACTACCTTAAAAAATAAACTGTAAATGCAAAGCATAGTAGTACAATGTTAAATGGTTTAACTGACTCCCAAATAGGTTCACAAATCCGTTGCAAAGTTATATAGGAGGCCGTGCTGACCGTCGAGATGGATTTGCGAATCCTCCCACAAACACGACCAGATTGGGCTTTTTAACAGCAGAATAAGTAAGGGTTAAAAAGAACTGACTACTGAGAAATGGAATACCAAGAAAAAAAATTGAAAGGAAGATTATGAATTGATAAGTACATCAATATCACTGAAAAAAGAGATGGTAAGATTGCCATTAATGGTTCTTTAGTACTATGAGTGGTATACCATTCTTGTTCTTTAGATGTGATACTTCACGTAAGAAAAGCTTTTACATGGTACTGATTTAAAAATTGAAGAACAGCAAAGAAATTTCACAGGTATGTCAATAACGGTGTACTTTTAAAAAGGATATGTAATGACTGAGTTATGAGTGCATGTAAAGTGAAAGAAAGTGTGAAGGTTACTTATTTATCCAGTCACATAACCAAGGAGGCACTGATATACTCAGTTACTTATGTAGTAAAGTACTCACGCACATAGTCATCCATTGTGCAGTTAACTGGTATTTGCATGTATACAGAGAGTTAGACATCCATTTGGACAATGAAACAGTTAGTAAGAAATCTAGTTAGATACCAAAACAGTCAGTTGGAATTATGAGACTGAAAAGTTTATTAGTGGGATATATTCAAAAAGTGAATGTTCATAGCCTCTAAATATGATTTGAATCAGTTATCTCCAATTGGTATATCTAATTTATTTGTAATAATGCCCTACCTATGCCTAGGGTTTGTAAATTAAATAGTACTACTGGAATTGTAGTACTGATTGGTCTACCCAGAGAATTAGTCCTCGAATTATGTGCTAGGCCTCCTTCTACAGAGCCTATGTGTGCATTTTAAACTGTTATGTTAAATTGCCATTTAAAACAAACTGCAAAAACTTAAGGTTTGCTTTTATTACACATAAATCACTCCTATTGTAAGCTCTCGGGACCCGATAGGGCATGGTGGTATGTGCTTAAAACAAAAGGTAAAACATGTAGTTTAAACTTTTAGACATTTAGAAATGTATTTATATACTAATATGCCCAGTTACATATCCAGTCACTTGCCTGTGCAGCAACTGACATACAAATGTATAAAACCATACAGTAAGTCACACATCCAGTGAGAAAGTGACAGAGGCACTTACACATTCAGTCAGGTGCCCACACTGCACTTATGTAACTAGCAGTTACAGAGCCAGTTACACACAGAGTTACAGTAAAGAGCCCCTCAGCAATCAAGAAACTCACATGCATACTCATATAAAGACTCATAGACTTACTTAGAAAGGTAATCATATAGTGACAAACTAACTTAGACATCCAGCAGCACACTTCCATAGTGCACCTCACATACCTATTTACTAAAGGATAGATTCACTCACACACCCAGTCAGACAGTGACAAAGGCACTTACGCATTCACTCTCACGGCACTTAGGTATGCAGTAGTAGCAGAGTCACTAACACAACCAGTAAGCAATCAGTTACATACACATTTACAGACCTATAGAGTTACTGAGAGAGCCAGTCATATACCAACATAATTACTTATACATCCAGTGACACACCTAGAGAGGAAGTCATTCACGCCCTCAGATATGTACTCCAGTAATGACAATCCTAGCCACCTATCCAGACAAGAAGGCCTTACATATGTTAGTACATAACTGTCTCTCTCAGCAACTTTATAGGTATGTAAATTATTCTTGTACTACATATAAGTCACCTGTAAGGTCGGCTGTAGGTAGGCTATAGGATAGGCCGCTATGTCCTTAAAAGGTAATACATGTACTTTGAAGTTTCTGTGAGGTACATGGGCTCTTACAGACCTATATGTCCAGTCAAAAATCAGTCTCCCACCCATTCTGCAACCCACATACCTATGTACAAAAGCATGGAGCCACTTACACACCCAGTGAGACAGAGGTACTTGCACATTCACTCACACACCCACATAGCACTTATGTATCCAGCAGTAACAGAGCCAGTTGCACACAGAGTTACATACCCCAACAGTCACTAAAACAGGCAGTAAGCAATCCATGCAGCCACTTACATTCACATTTACAAACCCATAGAGTTACTAAGAGAGACAGTCATATAGTGACATAGTTACTTACTCCTCCAGTGACACACCTACAGAAGAACTCATACACTCACTCAGATAAGGACTCAAGTACTTACACTTGTAATCACACATCCAGACAAGAAGCCCTTTAAACATGTCTCGGGTTGCTGCTGCAGAGCATGTATGTGCAGTTTTAATCCCAGGACGACTTGGCATTTAAAACCCCTTGAAAAGCCGAAAACTCCCCTTCCATTACATATAAGTTACCCATAAGGTAGGCTGTAGGTAGCCCATAGAGCAGGGAGCAATCTGCTTTAAAGAAAAGATGCATTTAAAAGTTTCAGTGAGTTACACGCACAATTACACGCTCATATGCTCAGTTATACATCTAGTCTACCACCCATACTATGAGTTACATACCTATTTACAAAAGCCACTCATACACCCAGTCACACACAGATAGAGGCACTTACACATCCACTCTCTCACCCATACAGCTTTTGTGTATTCACCAGTAACAGATCCAATTGCACATACAGTTACACACCCCAAGAGTCACTAACACAGCAAGTAGCCAATTCATACAGCTATGTGCAAGCACATTTAGAGATCCAAAGTTTCTAAGACAGCACGTCATATAGTGGCATGGTTACTTACATATCCAGTGACACAAGCACAGAGGAAATGGTACGCTCATTCAGATAGGTACTCAAATACTGACACAACCGAGACAGACATCCAAACATGTTGCCCCTTAAACATGTCTCAGGACTGCTACTGCAGAGCCTGTGTGTGCACTTTTACTCCTAGGTTGACTTGGCGTTTAAAAACCTTATTCCAAACCTTAAACTCTTGTTCTACTACATATACATCACCCTACAGTAGGGTGTAGGTAGGTTATAAGATAGGGTGCTATGTGCTTAAATGGTAGTACATGTACTTTGAAGATTTAGTGAATGACGTGCACTTACAGACCTATATGGCCAGTTATACATCCAGTCTCCCACCCATACTGCAACTCACAAACCTATTCACAAAAGCATAGAGGCAATCACACACACAGTCAGACAGACAGTGGCACTTACACATCCACTCACTCTCCCATACAGCACTTATGTATTTACTAGTAACAGAGCCATTTGCACACAGAGGTACACACCCCAAGAGTCACTAACACAGCCAGTAAGCAATCCACACATCTACCAACATACACATTTAGAGACCCATACAGTTTCCAAGAGAGCCAGTCATTTAGCAACATAGTTCATTACATATCCAGTGACACATGCACAGAAGAAATGGTACACTCACTCAGATATATACTCAACTACTGACACACCCAAGCTAGTCAACCAGACAGCTCACTCTTTAAACATGTCTTTGACTCTGCTACTGCAGAGCCTGTGTGTGCAGCTTTACTACTAGGCCAACTTGGCATTTAAAACCCCTTGCCAATCATTAAAGTCCCCTTTTATTACATATAAGTGACCCCTAAGGTAGGCCTTAGATAGACCATAGGGCAGGATGCTGTGTGCTTAAAGAGGTAAGACATGTACTTTGAAGTTTCAGTGAGTTACATGCACACTTACAGACCCATATGCCCAGTTATACATCCAGTGTCCCACCCTTACTGCAACTCACATACCTATTTAGAAAAGCATAGAGCCACTCACACACCCAGTCGGACAGTGACAGAGGTACTTGCACATTCACTCACACACCCACACAGCACGTATTTATCCAGCCAGTTGCACACACAGTTACATACCCAAACACTCACTAACACAGCCAGTAAGTAAGCCATACAGCCGTTTACATAAAAATGTACAGACTTACTAAGAGAGACAGTCATATGCTGACATAGTTATTTACATATCAAATGACACACCCACACAGGGACTAATACCTTCTTTCAGTTTTGTATACTGAAGAGCTGACACTACCAAGTCGCCCAACAGACAAGTAGCCCTTTAAACATATGTTGGGTCTGCTACTGCTGAGCCTGTGCGTGCAGTTTTACAGGCAGGTCGAGTTGTTGTTTAAAACTGTTTGCCAAATCTTAATCTCTCCTTCTACTACATATGTCACCCCTAAGGTATGTTGTACATAGGCAATAGGGCAGAGTGATATGTGCTTAAAAGGTAAGACATTTACTTTTAAGTTTCAGTGAGTTACATGTGCACTTAGAGACCCATACACCCAGTAATACATTCAGTGTCCCACCCATACTTTGAGTCATATACCTATAGCCACTCAAACTCCCAGTTAGACAGAAACAGAGGCACCTACACATTAAGTTACATGCCCATGGAGCACTTATGTATCCAGCAGTAAGAGTACCAGTTACACACACAGTTACATACCCCTAGACTCACTAACACAACCATTAAGGAATCTATACAGCCACTTACATATACATATAGATACCTATGCATATACTGACAGCCAGTTAGATAGTTACATAGTTACTTATACATCAAGTGACACACCCAGAGAGGTACGGATACACTTATTTAGGTATCTACTCAAGTACTGACACTCTAAGTCACCTATCCAGACAAGAAGCCATTTAAACATGTCTCTGGCCTGCTACTACACAGACTGAGTGTGCAGTTTTACTGCCAGGTCGTGTAGCCACTTAAAATCCCTTGCCAAGCCTTAAACTCCTTTTTTTCGACATATACGTTAGCTGGAGGGTAGGCCATAAGGAGGCATACTCTGATGCATACAGATTGACACAACCAGACACACTCTAATGCATACAGTAGCACACCCAGGCACACACTGATGCATACAGTAATACATTCATGCATACACTAACACACCCAGGCACACACTGATATATACAGTAACACATTCACAAACACACATCAGCATACACTGACACACCAAGGCACACACTGATGTGTACAGTAGCACACCCAGACTGATGCATATATTAACAAGGCCACATATACACTAATACACACACTGACGCAGCCAGGCAGACACTGATTCACACACTAACACACTCAGTCACACACTGATCCATACAGTAAGAAACCCAGGCACATACTGATCTGTACACTAACACAACCTAGGAGACACTAATGGACACAATGACACACCCAGAGACACACTCATGCATACACTAACTCACCTAATGACACATGTATGCATGCAGCGACACACTAAGTCACAGACTGATCCATACACTAACACTCCCAGGCACACACTTATGCATACACTGAGACACCCAGGCACACACCAACTGATATGCTGACACCCCCAGGCACAGAGTGATGCATACACTGACACACCCAGGCAGACCTTGAGGCATACGCTGACACACACAGATACACACTGATGCTTACAGTAGCATACCCAGGCACACATTGATAAATACAGTAACACACCCAAACATACACTGATGGATATACTGACACATCCAGGGACCTACACATGCATACACTAATACACTCAATCACACACTTATGCATACACTGGCACACCCAGTCAGACACTGATTCATACACTAAGGCACCCAGGCACACACTTATGCATACATTGACATACTTAGGCACACACTGACGCATATGATGACACTCTCAGGCACACACTAATGCATACTGTGATACACACTGATTTAAACATGAAACGTAGCATACTTAGAGTGGCCATAACATAGTGACATAACTGTTTATGTAGCCACTTAAATGCTTACATTATGTGATTTAATAGCATATAATGAAAAGCTAAATGTATTTATTTGTTTTATCTTTACAGACATCTACTTGTACATAAAAACAGAGAGCTATGATGCCAAAAAATCAGAAAGAAGAAAGAAACAGAAAAAAGGATACTATTTCCTAACAACTGAGAGAGAAAAAGGACATAATGTGGAGAACGTGGTTAGAGAGAAAAGAGATGATGGTAAGAAAACCAAGAAGTTTCTTAAAATAGTATGTTGAAAATTGCAAAGTGAGCAAAACCATGCAAATAAAAAGCAAGGTTTCAAATCAGCTAACACAGGAGATAAACCAAGTGACATTAAGACTAATATTATAAGAAAACAGATAGTTTAACAAGAAGACAGAAGCACTTTAAGGTAATGAGAGTAAGAATGTTTCGTAGCAGGGTAATAACAGAATTTGGTACGAAGTATGAGGCAATATAAAAGGAGAAGAGAAGCAGTCAAACAAAAACAACACATTGAGACTATAGTTAAGGCATTAGCCCTGAAGAGAGAGCTATTTATTTTGATACGGACCAGCATTAGAACACTGGATAAAACAGTGTTATCCATGAAGAGAAGAAGCCAAAAAAAAGACTTCTGAATAGAAATAATGTTTGTAACATTTTGAGAGGAGAATGGACGCATTGTCCAATACTGAGCCTTTCTTTAATGAAGAAAGCTACTTCCAAGAGAACACATTAGTGAATGCAGTTGCAACAATTGGTCGATGTTATGAAGTGAAAGAAGGTACTCCCATTAGAAAAGAGGAGATGCTTCCTAGGAATGTATAGGAAGTGATAGCTGAAGAGGTACAAGGAAGACATAGACAGGTCCCTGTACACAAATGGAACTGTAGCAGTATTTATAGTGTTCGTCAGGAATCAATTGATATATTGAGAACTTTCCTACGTAACTTTTCATGCAGTAGTCTGAACCAGAAAATTGTCATTTTGCAAGGATTAGATACATGCAAAATAAGAAAGTATACTATTTTACAGGGACATTCACTGGCATGTTTATTGAAGAAAGTGTGCAGAAGCCCCTTTCATCACTTCAGAATGTTAGCTGTTCAGCACTCTAAAATGCGAAATTTACTTAGGAGACTTTACTTTGTGAAAACTCCTGTCTTATGTTTAGGAGAAATTAACAGAGCTCTAGTGCATGGTAAATTAGCAGAGGTAGAAAAATTTGGGAAGATGTTCAATTTCATTTCTTTGGTCCGGAAGAGGAGTCTAGGAAAAATTAGGTGTTGATATGTGCAGGTGTAAACGAATAGGATACAGGTATTAGTATTGATAACTTTATGCAAGAGATTGCAAAGTTTAACACAGTTTCTTCAGAGAAACTAAACTGTGTTTGTATTTGTTGTCGATGCACTTACTATGAAAGCCAAACTTGCAATGTTGTTTTGTTCTCAAAAACTGAACAAGAGAACAGAGATAAGTGGCATGAATTTGCTGTATATTTATTTGTAGAGGAGCGCTTTGATTTGTCAACATGGTGTATTATATGTAAGTATTGCTATGATAAATTGGAGTAAAAGAAAATGCCAGTCAGAGCAATACATAACAAGTTAGAATTTGTATCAATTCCAGAAGAACTTCAAGAATTAAATATTTATGAATCAATTCTCATACAATGTATACACCCTTTTCAAGCAATAGTTCATATGGATCCAAAGACTGGGAAATGACCACCAAGAGAAATACAGAAAGGCCTTAAAGGAAGAGTTGTCTTCTTACCTTTAGATTTTAAATTAAATATTGAAAGTGTGGGTGTAGAGAGAGATATTGATGACCAAGGTATCATTCTGGTAAATGGTGTGCCTACGAATAACAAAATCAGGCAAAAGTTAGTGGATGTTAATTAAGTTAAAAAAAAAGCAACCTTATACCTGAAACAAAGTATACATTTTTACAAAAATGTTGATGTTCTTGGAGATGTAAGTTGTATTGAGGATGAAATATTACCATCAAGTGGACAGATTGAAAAAGTGAATAGATCCAAATTGGAAGAAATATATGACCACTATAGTATCCATCCACTGCATTCCAAAGAAGCTTTTGGAGATGCTATTGATCTTTTTCAAATGAAACAAGAAAATGAACTCCAGTGATTGAGTGGAAGAAAAGTTTAGAGGCTCGCTGCTTTCCACAACTATTTCCCACTGGAGCAGGTGGCCGGTATGATGACTGCCCCGTACAAATACCAGCAACTGAGTGCAGGTCAACCAGATTATATTCAGAGGATGCTATTATTATGGATGTATTATTCCATCTATTGTTTGAGATTGACTTGTCTGGACAAACATATGCTGTTTGTCCAGCATATTTTAATCTATAAAATCTCTCTGCAAAGGAATTTGTTGACAAAGTTCACGGTAAGGATGAAATGTTGGAATACAATTCGAATAATTTGATGCCATGCAAACGTGGGACCAACGAGTATTGGTATCATCATCATGGAGAACTGAAATGTATGTTGCGAAACGTGGGTGCACCTACCTGGTTTGTGACACTCAGTTGTGCAGAGTGCATGTGGGATGACTTACTTGAGTTTTTAAAAGAAGCAAACTCAAACATCAAGGACATCAATGTGAAGACAGCAGGAAAACGTTGCTCTTTGGATCCTGCTAAGGTTTCCTAGATATTTTAACCACAGGTTTCAAGCCATGTTGTCTTTTATCTGCAACAAAACAAATCCTCCTTTAGTGAAGTAACTGATTTCTTTTGCTGTAAAGAGTGCCAAGCTAGAGGTGGTTCTCATATTCACATGCTCTTATGGATAAAAGATGCACCAACATTTGGAACAGATAGTAATTACTCTGTACTCTCTTTCATAGAACAGTATGTCACATGTGCCATCCTGAAAGACAGTGGTAATAAAGGCATGAGACAGCAAGTTCTGCGCTTTCAAGCACATAGATGTGGCAAGTACTGTTGTCGAAAATACAGGGCTAAAGGAAAGTTTTACACAAGGTGTCATTTTGGATTTCCAAGACCTGTGATTTACAAATGAAAAGTGAACAGTTTTTTATCTGCAGTGAGACATACACTGACTCAAAAAATACTTACAATCTCAGAAGAAGAGAGGCCTCCAAATATAGTAATGACTATAATCCTGTGATTCTCAAAATGTGGAATGCTAATATGGATATACAATTTGTGGCAGACAACTCCATAACTGTTATTCGATATGGGACTTCCTACATAACAAAATCAGAGAAAAATGAGATGAGGAGATGTGGTGGTAGATTTCTGCTGAAAAGTGTCTGATTAGTATTCAATAAACTTTATTCAACCTTGCATAAAAAGATCATAAAAGTACAATAATTCATGAAAAACATATTTTGTGATATAATACATTCCAATACATTTTAATCATTAACCAAAAATATATATCTTATTTTTTAAAAAGAAACGTTCACAGTTTAAGGTAATGCAAGGCCTCTTCTTCTTCTTGATAATACAGCCCTAAGAAACCTTGCTAGTGCCACACATGTAAACAGGTTGGGAAGCAATTGCAAATATAAAAATGCCGGTCTGCATTGCTTAAAATTTAAAGATTTCAATATAGGAACAATAAAAGATCTCCTAAGATCAGTGTATAGTTTACAGAAGAACAAAATGTGAATCATTGATTGTATGGACATGTTATCACAAGGACATAACATTAAGTCCTTTGACCAATTATTAACACTTGGGAATGTCGTCATGTGATAGTAAATATCTAATCTAAAACGCATTAAAACAAATCTGTCTTGTGCATTTAAAATGTTTAAAAGATACGGTTGTATTGAGCAAGTGGTTAAAATCATTTGATTATGATGGACTGAAGGTTTAATTAATTCCACTGATAGTCTCAGTTCTTCAAGGTGGTTTAAACACTCTGATTTAAGTGCTTTCCTTGTAATATTATTCAAGGAGTCCGGTTGTTCAAAAGATTCTGGGTGACTAATATCTACCATGAAATATACTTTAGCCAAGGGACATTTATTGAGTGGTCAGAATCACAGCAGTCCTTGACTAAAGAACGATTAAATTCCAGGTGGTCTGAGGTCCAGATCTTGTGCCAAAGAAGGACTGGCTGTATTCTTATCAAATCGGTTAGATATATAGTACCCAGTTCGGAGTGGCACACAAAATTTAAACTGCTAGAGGGAAGTGCCAGAAGGTTTTAAAAAAAAGCATTTTCAATCACCTGAAGTGGTTCCAGATTCATATAGCCCCACAACACGGAACCATACATGGCGATAGTTCTACATTTTGCATTATAAATCTTTAGCATTTCTCTTGGCTGTTTACAACCTATTTTCCTTGCAAAATTACACAAAGCCGCAATGGATCTGATAAATTGCAGTTTTTTTTACTTGATGGCGCTTTTCCAATTTCCCTCGCAGTCAAATAAGATACCCAAATAAGTAAATGTGGGAGTTAGACGGATAACATCTTGCCCTACGCAGATATTGCACATTTTAGTGGAGCTTTTGCCTACCTTCATAACGAAAGTTTTACTGATATTAAGTCTCAGCCCCAGATGATCCATAAAGTACACAAAGTTATCAAGAAGTTGCTGTAGGGCAAGTGGGGTACGCGCCATAAGGACAGCGTCGTCTGCGTAAAGCAGGACCGGAATTGGACGCTGTTTAATTTGTGGCAAATCCAAACGTAGGTTGGCAAGGGTATCACCTAGGTTATTGATGTACAAATTGAATAAAAATGGTGCAAGCACGCATCCTTGGCAAACTCCTTTTTCAATATAAAAAAAACTGGTACATTTGCCCTTTTTACCAAAGCGAACCCTGGCACGGCTTGTGGAATATAGGTATCTCAGAAAGCTAATGATTGTTTGATCAATTCCCAATGAGGTCATAACAGACCAAAGTTTGTCATGAATTACTGAATCAAAAGCAGTCGAAAGATCAACAAAAACCAAGAACAGATTACCTCCTTTAATGCGGGCATATTTACTCATGATCAGGTTTAGATTGATAGCTTGGTCTATGGTCCCTGATCCTTTTCGGAAACCAAATTGTAAGTCAGAAATTGTGTTGTTACCATCCACCCAACTTTGGAGTCTACTTAGAATTATACGGCCCACGACCTTGACCAGAGACTCTAGCAAGGAGATGGGCCTATAATTAGCAGGTGAATCACGGTCTCCTTTTTTAAATATTGGTACTATGTGGGACTCAGACCATGAGGAGGGAAACCCTATACTCTGACATGATTTAAAAACAATGGTAAAAAGAAGGCCCCAAAGCTCCGTATTAGCTTTAAACAAGTCGATGGGAACCCCATCAGGTCCTGGGGCTTTACCACCCTTACTCGAGCTTATGGCCAGGGTAACTTCTTCCAATGAGAAATTGAGATCGGGCCAATCATGTTCCTTACTGAGGGATGAACTATCCATCAATGGGGCCTCATTTATCTTATTGCCAGCGCACTTTGTAGAGTCCGAGTATAATTTAGAAAAATGTAATACCCAGTCCTCTTCATTCACTGCCACCTCTACTTTAGGCTTGTCATCCTCACTAAAAAAAGATGAGTTAACTACATGCCAGAATGCGGTAGGGTCATTATTACAACTGGCCTCGTATAGTTTATCCCAAGCTTCCGTTTTTAAACTCCTTTTACGATTTTCTATTGCAAGCTTGTACAGCCATCTCTTATGCTGAACCTCCAAAATATTCCTGGGTGTGCACTTTAACTCCAATTTTAAGTTTTTATGTGCCTCTGAACAAGCATGATCAAACCAGGGTTTCCTATTTACTTTACTACCTTTCTGGTGTACCAAAAGGCTTGCCTTAATTGCCTTAATAATTTTATCGAATGATTCCATAATAGCGGCCGGCTCTGCTGAATCATCCAGACACACATCAAAGGCCTTTTTTTGTTGGTAAATTAGTTTCTTTAGAAGGCCATTGGGTTCGACCATGGACCACCTAATGTGTAACCATTTGTACGTGATAGTTCTATATTCCCTACAGACATAGTAGAATGACGAGCCCCTTGTTTTATTGGGCTACCAGAGTTCAACATGAAACTCTGAGGAAGTGGACACTCATTGCTAGGGTGTGAATTTTAAAATCAATTACTAAACCCGAATAGCGGTAGGGGAACAAAATAAAATCGATAACACTTTTACCCATACCTCCATCGTAGGTACATGATACCATAGTTGGTCTAGTCCCGAATTCGTTCCTAAAACCCAGATCGTATTTAAAAATGAGTTTGTTAAGTTTTTCACCATAATCTGAGTGTGAGAAATGCGTACGATCATCGTTTGTTGGAGAGGTAAGGCCACATACTTTACTCGATAACAATTTACACAATTTGATATTAAAGTCCCCCACCCACACCAACATTTTGTCCCCATTCCCCTTGTTGAGTATGGCTTCAAGGTCAGCATTAAGTTGATCCAGAATATACACTATGTCAGAGTCACAGGCATTATTGTAAAAGTTAATTAAAATCAGAAGAATAGAACCTGAGAGTTCAACAAGGACAATTTGATAGAAATTGTTTGGATATTTTGTGATTACAGTAGAAGAGGTTAAATAATTTGACAAATATATACATGTACCCCCCTTAGCTCTACCATGTCTCGATGGAACTGCTGATAAATTAAATGTTTTGTATCTATTAATATGGATTGGTTCCACAACCCAAGTTTCCTGGAGGCAAAAAATATTAAAACCAATTATAAATTCTAGCCATTCAGGTTGGTTGGTCTTACTGCGAAGCCCAGCAACATTCCAACTTAAGACACTAATCATATTTGAGACCGGAATTATGCAGTCCAAATTGCTCTCATCCCTTTGCAAAGGCTGTACCTCAGATTGTAGAACCTCCAATACATCCCCCTCTGTCGGTAGGCTATTGGCAGGCATTAGGGGGGTTGGGAAATCATTAACTGCAGGTTCACCTACTACTACGTCTGTTTGTAGTCAATCTACCCCAGTAAGACTAGAAAGACAATCATATCTAGTGGATGTTGGAATGGAGTATATCAAATGAGATGGATTATTCGAGTTCGAACGTAGCAGTGGAAGGTCTGGCTGTCGTAAGGTGGATCGTTGCGACTCAAAAGACAACTGATTTGACAATAGTGACGATGGCCTATAAAAGAACCCAAGTGGTAATATTAGGATCTGATTTGGAGGTGTCAACTTTGAGTTTATATTTTCCAGTATCACTCTGACTAGTGCTGGGGATTTTAAAGAGAGTACCACACAATCACCGTGGAACATCTTAGGGCCCCTACTAACCCACTGTACCCGTCTCACAATCTTAAAATCGTCGAAAAGAGCTCCCCATCCCGACCCTGGAATTTAACCAGTTAAGAGACTTGTTTCTCAGCGAGTCCCATATTTTTAGTATGGGAGTGCCTATGATTGGGACATTGGCAAGTATAATCACGTATGGGGTAGCAGCAGGGGGAAGATCTAAATGGTCATTTGCATTTAAGGGATTGTTATTATGAGTAGGGTGAACAGTGGAAGATCCCATCAAGGGGATATTGGGCATGAGAGCTACTGGAATTTCTTCATTAATGTGACTGTGGGAATTTACTACACCTAGTCGCTCAATGCAAGATAGCATAGCACATTCGATAGCTTTCAATCTGTCAGTAAGACTACAAACAGCGTTTTTAATAAGGTCAGTCAGAGCTTGTACGGATGACGCCAATGAATGGCAGTCCTGCGGTGCAGCAGATATTTGTTTTTTGACGGCTCTCGGTGGTTTTGAGATATCTACCGTTTTCTGCACTGGAAATCTCTTCTTAGCTTTAGTTGACCCGCCGGATAAGACCACTATGGGGTCCGTGGAGCAGTTCCTTGAGGACTTTTGACATTTAGAGGGGGGATGACTGTTCGAAAGGTTCAAAGTACCCAGTGAAGATGAATTATGTGCAAGCTCATTGCTGTCTTTGGATAAAGCACCAGGCTCCTCAGGCAGAGGTTCAATCATTTGAGCTGTGTTAGTGGTAATTAAACAGGGAGTTGCCAGTTCGGAGACATTCTCGGAGCAGCTGGTTAAAGTTTCTTCTACACTTAGGATTTGCTTTTCAATCGCCCCCATTGCCCCAGTTATGTAGTTCATAATAGACTGCCTTGACTTGGATGGTGACTTTGTAAGTGCTGAGCTCAGATGTTTTCTTTTCCCCATTACCAGATTATATTTATGTCTCTATTAAGGCCAAGTTAGATCGTAATAACCAAAAGGTCATGGAAGTGTAGGTGTAAACAGAGACAGCTAGTAAATAAAAGGGTTATAGTACCATTGATCGTTCCTCAGTAGAGACAGGGTAGCTGGCCGATGATGAAGCCTTCTCGGGGCGCCGGACCAAGAAGGGGGGCCCAGCCCTGCCTCCTCCTGGCTCTGACGGGCGCAGACGGGCCGGCCCTTGGCCTGGGCGCAGCCCGGGCGCGCCCGCGCATGTCCCACGCTGCGGGGGGCCCGTAGATGTTTAAGTGCGCCTCAAGGCATGAAGTAACGTCGTTGGTGGCTGCACACCGGCTGCGTTGGGGTCTGGGTCTTGTGGTCTCTCCCCACGCTTAGGACCAAAGTGCTGTGTGCAAACTGAACGGGCTCCCGCGCTGCAGGAGGCCCATAGATGTTTAAGTGCGCCTCCGGGCATGAAGTAACGTCGTCGGTGGCGGCACACCGGCCGTGTTGGGGTCTGGGTCTTGTGGTCTCTCCCCAGGCTTAGGACCAAAGTGCTGTGTGCAAACTGAATGGGCTCCTGCACTGCGGGATTCCCGTAGATGTTTAAGTGCCCCTCCGGGCGTGAAGTAACGTCGTCGGTGGTGGCACGCCGGCCGCGTTGGGATCTGCGTCTTGTGGTCTCTCCCCAGGCTTAGGACAAAAGTGCTGTGTGCAAACTGAACGGGCTGATTAAGAAACTGTACAGCTTCAGTTTGAAGATGCTTTCTGATCGAGAAATTGGTTCCTATGAATACTGTGATCGGTTGAGCTCAGTCAGTTTGTATTCAAAGTCAAAGAGAATTGCTTGGGTAAGTCTATGCCTCACAAGCATGCAAAATAGTGTTGAAGTCTTTTCTGGAAATCAGTACCTAGCAGAGTTCAACCTGGAAAGTATAGACATTGTGAAATTAAGCATGTTGGACATTTACTATCCAAGAAGGAGTCCACATCTTGAAAACATGCGTCTTTATAAAATACTTCAACACTACAGATTTAGAAACAATGCAACAGAAAACATAGATGAAGGGAAATATGCAGTAGTTGGTTGTGACAGTTGTTTGGTTCGACACACAAAAGGAGTCTAATTAACCACAGAAAACTTAGGGACCAATTTCGATGGCTGTCGGACTGCAACCAATGGCTCATCGGTTGCAGTCCGACCGCTATCTGCTGCTGCAGTCTGACCGATGGATTACAATTAGGGCTCCCGGTTTTATGGTATTTATTTTTGGGACATTTCCATCTGTATTTATCCATATTTATTTTTTGCTAATTTTATCTGTATTTATCCATATTTATTTTGGGTTTTGTGGAAAAATGAAGCTGAAATTAGTATATTTCCACATTTATTTAACCGATAAATATGCATTCATGCTTGAATGCCTGCCAGGTTTCAATGCTGTGAACACCAGCAGAAGATAAATCAATGCACTTATATGAACATATGCACATTTCTGTATCAACCTTGTGCATATCTACTGCTGCTGACGCCTCTTTTCTAAAATTCCTTTATTTTTTAACCCCCTTACCTATCAATCCACACAGCGATTGGCCTTGCAGTCATGGCAGGCAGTATTTTGAATTACTCTAAAAGCAACCCAATTTCCGTTTTTATCCACATTTAAAAATAAATACAGACAAGAAAATAAATGTTTTCTGTCTGTATTTATCTGTAAAAATCAGTAAAAACGGAAAACAGGGAGCCTTAATTACAATGCCTTCGGTCAGAGGAAGCAGGCGGAAGGACCGTCAGACGCTTTCCGATGGGCCGTCGGAAACACCTCATAATCCCTTAATGACGGCGGCTCCGCCACTGGAATTATGATGTCAGTTTCCAAAAGCCATTCCATGTCGGTCTTTCCGACATGGACGGCTGTCGGAAAGCGACCTTGAGGCCCCTAGCAGGTCCACTTTCCCTCCTGGCCCTCTGCATTGTGGCCTGGGGGTACCTATAATGCCCCCGTACACTCCATGCACCCTGTGGCAGGCACCGCGAGGTGCCTGCCACACGGTGCAGGGATGTTTGAAAATATCAATTTTTCAATGGAACCGTAGGCGGCGGGCCTTTTCTGCCCACCGCACAAGCTTGATTTGAAAAATTGATGTTTCTGACCACCCTATGGGTGGTTGCATCCAAATAATACAGTCAGAACCGCCGCCCTGAGGTCGGGTGGTTTTCAACCCGCAACTGTGTTGGGCGTTTGTGAGTGTGCTCAACATCGTAATTAGCCCCAAAGTTGCCAAACTCCTGATAAAAAAGAGTTTTTCTATTTGGCACTTCTATAACTCTTCAAGCTTTGGCGTTCTGAATCGGAATTTGACTGCTACAAAGATTTTTTCAACACTGTGAAAGACAGCATTCAAGGCTACATGTATCAAAATTGTAATTTGTGAATACCTAATTGCGAATTCCTGAGAATCACAATTAGGTAATTGCAATTTACAATGAATGAAACTCAAAGAGTTTCAGATAGCAATTCCTAGGGGTTCCCAAATCGCTCTACCTCAATAATATTAATGAGGTAGATCGCAATTTGCGACCCCCTAGGAATCGCAAAACTCACGGGGATGGTGGCCTGCTGAGGTCAGCAGACCACCAAGTTCGTGATTGCTTTTAAATAAAGCAATCTTTTTTTTTTGTAAAGCAGCCCGTTTTCTTTAAAGGAAAACGAGATGCTTTACAAAAATTAAAATTAAAAGTTTTCTTTTCATTTTTTAAAAGTAGGCAGTGGTCCGTGGGACCACTGCCTGCTCTTAAAAAAACGCTGTAAGAAACATTCACAAACATTCCCATTTGCGAATGGGTTACCACCTACTTAAAGTAGGTGGTAAAATGCGAATGTTTTGCGAGGGCATTTCGGTCACAAAACATTCCTACATACCGATGCGATTCGGTATTAAGAAGGGACGCCCTAAACACACCCCTTCCTAATAGCGAATCGCAAACCCATTTTGGAATTTGGTACCAGGTTACCAAATCACAAAATAGGGTTTGCTGCATCTGAAAAGCGTTTTTTGCATTCGCAAACGGGGCAAAAATGCTTGACGCATGTGCCCCTCAGTGTTTCCAAACTACTAGTGAATGTTAAATGATGAGATTTAGGAGGAAGAAACAGTTGCTGCTGAGATAACTAAAGAGAGTTCACAAAACAGGCAAAATTCAGGACCACTGAGTCAAGATCCTCTTGGACAACCAATTATTGAAAATGAAGCTGCTATAGCTGAGAATGAGGTGGAAACTGCAAAGCAACAAGCAAGACAGGAAAGTATTGATTTGGAACAGTTAATTGGACAACTGAATGACGAGCAAAAAAGAAATATATATGGAGTATAAGAGAACAGAGCATGGATACCTTCATGTAAAGAAACGCTGTACATGCATATCATTTAAGCCCATACTATTATATGTCAGTAGTCCAGCTGGCACCAGAAAAAGTTTTTAAATTGAAGTTCTCACTGCTTCCCACAGAGGACTACAGACTCTAATTTGTAGTGTGCAGTAACAGCACCCACTGGATTAGCCACACACAACATTAAAGGAATTACTTTACATTGACTTCTTATTCTGCCTGTGGAACATGACAACAAACTGGAGTATCAAAAGTTATCCAGTGAAGGTTGTCATGAAGTCTGAAGAGTACTCAAGAAATTGAAACTTTTATTCATTGATGAGGTGAGCATGGTCTCAAAGTTAATGCTTGCCTTTGTACACTTGTAAAATGCAACAGATTCTGAAGACAGACTATGATATGCTGCTTGGAGGAAAGCACTTAATTGTGTTTGGCGATCTACTACAACTTACCCCCATGAAACGACAATCTGTGCTCAAGAAAATTCTCCATGATGAAACTCGAAATTTATTGAGAAGTATTAGAAATGTAAACATTTGGTTGACCTTCCAATGCAAAGAACTACTTAGGAATATGGGGCAAGCATCTGACATTGAACATGGAAATATTCTCAAGGATATTAGAATAGTTGTTCTCACAAAAGAGGGAAAATGTCAGTTAGAAAGTAGACTTGCTAAGAAACTGTTTCCTACAACCAAGACAGCAACAGAGCTGATGTTTTGTTTCATTGAAGAAGAAAAATCGATTGTCTAATACCCTCACTTCAAGAGTGCCGCTTTTTTAACAAAGACTTACTAAAATAGGAGAAAGATGAAATTGTGCAACTTACAGCAACAGACAAAATGGAACACCAAGGTGTGACAGTACTACTAAATGAAAAACTACAAGCAAAACTGGATTCATTGGAAAACTCTGTATCCAGAACTGTCGGATTAGAGAAAAGTTTGAGTGTTTGCGAGAACTGTAGAGTATTTTTGCGTAGAAATTTAAATGCTGAGGAAGGATTAGTAAATGGTGCTATAGGCTAAAAGTGATTGATTTCATTAATTTTCGAAATAGGAATGAGGTTGAATATTAATCAATAAAATTTGATCAGATTGATGGCATTAAGCTGATTGGAAGGTGAATTGTATGATTTTGGCTTGTAAAAGACTTGTATGCTCAGCGGCAGCAGCTTGGAGTTTCTCTAGCATACACTGTGACTATCCATAAATCTCAAGGCTTAAGTGTAGGCACAGCTTTTATTACTATTGTTAGTATTGTATTTAAAGAAGGTATGACATATGTAGCGTTATCTCGAGTTCGAACTTTGTCCGGTGGGTATTTGGTTGGTTTTGATAACACCAAAGTAAGTGCTGATCCAAGTCGTGTTAAAGAATATAATCAGTTAAGAATTGTGTATGCTCCTCATTTAGAACAGTATCCCATTTATGAAAAACTGATAATCAGTCCAAATTGAAAGCTTACAAAGGATTTACATATGTTGCTGAAAAGAAGGAAAAGGAGGAGAATGAGGAAGTTGCTAAGAAGAGAAAAGTTGAGAATGAGGGAGATATTCTAGGTTACCAGTTGTCAACCCCTCTGGTGTCAACTTCCATGCAAATGTTGTTCTCAACGTACTATTCCCAATACCTCATCTTGCATATGCAATTGAGCAGAAACCACAGAAAAGATTGTGTTCTGCACTGTGTGGATTGTTGCAACATTTATGTAGGGATAGGACTGTAATACATTGTGCTTCAAACATTACAGACCTTGTAGAAATATGTAGTGGATCAGGACAATTTATTCCAAACACTAAATAAGATGCACAGGAGTTTATAATGGTCATCCTTGGAGTTTTAGAAGAAGAAGAAATAAGTATTGGTGCCTTATTTGTACAGTTACTCATAGAACCATGAGTGTGAAGATTGCTCTTTCACGTCAAGTTCACAAATAGATTCGGAGCGATTTTTTCACTTAACACTACTGGTTTGCAAAACTGTGTCTTTTGAAAGATTGTTCAAATCGCTAAACAAAACAATAATTGCCAAAAAATATCCAACAGATGTTATGCCAACGTTTCAAGTTTGAAAAAGTGGGAAGTATCTTATATTAATGCTACAACGATTAGGTCTGGGCGGAGCGCTCAGAGTTTCAGTCTGTCGAATTCCATGGAGTTGTTGAAAAACTCTGCCAAATTCCTCTGAGTTCAGTGAGCGGGCAGAGTATTGCATGGCTACCCCTAATGAATACCCTTGGCTGCCGGGGGTTGTTGGGGACCAAGAACCCCTATTGTTGTGACAAGTAAGTCCCCCACAGTGGCATTGCTGAGACGTCATCGGAGGCCCCGCCCCCTTTCTCAACCACTCTGCAAAGGGGTCTCCTTGTGCACTACTGGTTGGGGGAAGAAGTCTCCTTGGTTGCTGGGGGTCATTGGGGGCCAGGAACCCCTATTGTTGCCACAAGTAATCCCCCACAGCGGGATTGCTGAGACATTGTCAGAGATCCTCCTTCCTTTCTCAACCACTCTGCAAAGGGGCCTCCTGGTGCACAACTGGTTGGGGGATGAAGTCCCCTTGGCTGCTGAAGGTCGTTGGGGGCTAAGAACCCCTATTGTTGCAACAAGTAGGTCCCCCGCAGCAGGATTGCTGAGACGTCATTGGAGGCCCTGCCCCTTTTCTTAACCACTCTGCAAAGGGGTCTCCTGGTGCACTACTGGTTAGGGGAAGAAGTCTCCTTGGTCGCTGAGGGTCTTTGGGGGCCAAGAGCCTCTATGGTTGCCAGAAGTAAGTCTCCCACAGCGGGATTGCTGAGACGTCGTTGAAGGCCCTGCCCCCTTTCTCAACCACTCTGCAAAGGGGCCTTGTGGTGCACTATAGGCTGCAGCCACGGTGGCTCGTGCGCGACGTGCTCACCTACGAAAGAAGAACCAGAAGTCGCTGGCGCGGCCTAAAGCTACGTTAGCGGGTGCAAAATCTCACGGGCAGCTAGCAAATCTCATGGATGGTTGTGACCACTCGTCAAGTCTCATAGCACTCCCTGCGCATGCAAAAGGATGTGACAAGCGCCCCAACAAAAAAAAAATCTACTCCGCTGCAGATTGTAGAGTTGATCGGTAACTCTGCATTCTCCACGGAACGCAAAGTTGCAGAATTCTGTAAACTTCACGAGCGGAGCACAATTTTACACCCAGACCTAACATCAATGCAGAGCAGATGGAACGAAATTGGAAACAGAGATTATGAACTTCAAAGATGGACAATGCCTATTTCTGTAGGAACTTCTACTACTATGGCTATCATCTTTCACGAAGGACTTAGTGTAACATCTGGACACCATACTGTCTATTTAGAAAGTGAAACTAGATGGACGGAATGTAATGACAGCAACCTTAAATTTAATCAAAAACTGCCTTTTAAGCTACCAAACTCTTATCTTTTGTTTCTTCAACCAAAGGTCTAAGGAGAATTAGTGTTAAAAAAGTGGTATAGTGCATTTGTTCTATGTGGATAGTCAGTGTTTAGGACATCATTTTGCCTACCAGGGGTGATGTCCTTATAAGGTTTTAATATTCCAGTGCTTTTTCTATTAGTAGTATTATGCAACTTTTAATAATAAAGCAGTTATTTTTGACATAGGTTTGTTTAGGTTAGTTCTGTAACAATAGATAAAACAATTGATTCAATAATTTGAGTGAGTGCAATGCATAGTGTTGCTTTTTTGTAGTGATATACTTTGCAGTTCTGTTTTTTTCTACAATCTATATGATTATTTTTTCCTCATTGTTCAAAGGTGATTCTTTATACAATACATCATTTATGGTGTACAAGTATGAAAGCTAAGAACAGTAAAAAGGGAAAATGAAATGCTTTAATGTAAATAAGACACTATTACAGCATAAGAAATGTCTACTGTTTTGTTTATAATATTAAGTTATCCATACTAAGTTCTAATTATGGTTTTTTTCTTTTCATACAGATGAATGGCACCATCTACTGAAGTAATGTGCTTTAGTAATTTCTTCTTACTGTGTTCTTGGACAAACTTACATTCTCAAGGTACACACTGAGGCAGATAGTAATACAGCTACTGAGATATCCATACACACACCGATATAGTCACTAACACACCCAGTCACTCACCGCTACATGCACTCACACAACCACTCACTCAACCATACAGTCACTGATACACCCACTCACTCACCCATACAGTCACTGACAGATCTACTCATTATTCCATACAGCTACTCACACACCCAGTCACTCATCCATACTGCCACTAACACACCCAGTCACTTACCCATACAGTCACTGACACAACCAGTCACTCACCTACGCAGTCACTGACACATCCACTCACTTACGTATACAGCTACTCACATACCCACTAATTCACCCATACAGCCACTCACACACTCAGTCACTCACCCATACAGTCACTGACACACCCAGTCACTCACCCATACAACCATTGAGACACCCATTCACCAATACAGCTACTAACACTCACTCACCCATACAAATACTCACATACCCACTCAGTCACCCATACAACCACTCACAGAGCCACTCACTCACCCATACAGTCGCTGACATATCCACTACACTCACTCACCCATACAGCTACTAACACACACACTTACTATCCCATAGAGTCACTAACACACCCACTCACTCACCCATACAGCCACTCTCACACCCACTTACAGACCCACATAACAATTGACTCACCCACTCAGCCACTTACACAGGAACTCACTCACTCATACTCTCACTTTTACATCCAGATACATACAATTTTTCTTTTTTAAACCAAGAAAGGTGGTTCTAACAAAAAACTTTTTTTTACTTTTCTGAACTTTTCTGGGGGTTGTGTTTTTTAACATTTTGTTATTTTTTGGTAGTATTTTTCAGTTAAAATGGCAACTGGAAAAATTAAAGTTTTAAAACAAAATACTCTAAACTAGAGTAACAAGTGCCATTATAAAACAAACAAAAAAAGTAACATTTGTGGTTTCACGCTGCTTTCAGAACTACAGCAACAGACCGTTCTCCAACAGTCAAAGCTTTCTTACAAATGGTACAAAATGTTTCAACTTTCTCCAATTCTGGAGCTCTTTCAGGGAGTTGTTGCTAGACTTTAGGTGGAAGTGCGTCCCCGGTATCAGTTGGCGTCACAGATGATGTTGAAAGGTCAGATGCACGATGCTCTCTCTCCGCCCTTTTCAAGTGCTTTGAATGCATCATTTTCAGGTGTTTTAACATGCTTGTCATCCCACAAGAATATTTTTCAGATGTTCCGCTGGAGAAGATCTTGTTGCACAGGTTGCACTTGACTTATTTTGCTATTACCAGTTTCTCTCCAGAGGGGATGGTAAAAAAAATTTGAGGCTGTCTCTTGGCAGGTCATTGCTCTTTTGAAGAACTGCCATTTCTCTCCTCCAGATGCTGTTTCTCATTTCCTCCTTATGCCTTTTTAAATGAAAAAAACTCAAAAAAGCCAAATAGAGTATTTTTAATAGCAAAACCGGAACTGGAAAAAAGATTGCCCTCAATTTCAGCAATGAGTGAGAAAAGAAATGAAAATTGGGTGGGGACTTCCTCTCTAGAATCATGAAAAGTGTTTCATCCAATAAAATCCCTTTATTCCATAGTCATGTGGGATTCATGAAAACCGACGTAATCGCGATTTTGGGAAATGTAATAAAATAGTCTTGCAACATAAATTTACTTATTAAAACCTAAATTTTTATGTCATATTAGTAAAGCACTGACTTCAAACAATAAATGTATAGAGTGGATTTATGTTTTTAAATGTTTCTAAAATTCATGCTGATTTCGTGAATACCCCTGCAGTATCGGAAAGACCATATCACAACTTTTTCCGATGGACTTGTGAATATTAAAAAATATAGGGAAAAAAAGAATCTGGGCACATCTTTTCCAAGCAAGAAAGAAAATACCTATAAATTAGAAATGATCTTAACTTCCTTGACTTGGCGTAGGTAAACGAAGTGTGTTTTCTCGGCAACTGCACATTAAAAAATTCTCTGAAATCCTTGGTGGAAGTGAATGCATCATTGATCTATTGGAACGCAATATGTAACTGTGAAGAGTGGGTTCCTTCTTGTCCTCTCCTGGTGAGAGCAGAGTTCATGCTTCTCCCTTTAAATTAGTGTGAGTATGCAAATGCGCAAAATCGCTTAGAGGTTTTACCTATTTGGCCCTGTGCCATCGAACTTAGTAGTATGCAAAGGTCTTCCCGTGTTTTGCCAGGATAATAGACAACTTACAAAACGGTGCCCCCAAGCACATTTCTAGGAGATTTTAGAGACACATTCTTGATGTTGAACAATATGAGGACATTTCCACCAAACAAAGAAGCTTACTTTATGTAGTTATAGTAGCCTTGTTTCATTGACATTCACCTCTTTAAAGTCTCATTGTCTTCTCTATAGGATGATTCATGTTATCAGAGAATTTTGGATAAAGACGCACAATGAGCAATCACATTGCCAAACCATATGCAAGGTCACTAAACACATTTTCTCAAGGTCCACTACACACCTATACTATACAATATGCACTAGATATTTACCCAAATAATTTTACCAAATAAACAGAACAAAGTACTCTAGTTCAGTGGATATTTTGAGGAAAACTGTGGACTATTGTTAAATAAAGGAGCAGGTGAGGTTCTGTTCTGGCCCAATCACTCACACAGCTACTGACACACAGACACTCAGACACCAACTCAAACACCCATTGAGCCACTCTCATATACACTCACAGACCCACACAGCCACTCACCCACTCATTTACACACCCATACAGTCACTCACACACCCACAAAACCACTCAGTCAAAGACCCATACAACTAAACATACACCCACTCACAGACCCATTCAGCTACTCACACACCCATTCACTTACCTATACAGACACTCACACACCCACTCTGAAAGGTTACAGAGAAAAGTTAGGCAATTACATTTAAAAAAACTTAGAAATTCACTGAAAAAACCAAAGATTACATGGAAGTTATAGTTAGGAAATAGCATTAAAAACATTCGAAATTCACTGAAAAAAACAAAGGTTGCAGGGACATTTTAGTTAGGCTCAGATTTCACTCATACAAAACCAGTGAAATTCAGCCGTTATACTTACCTGAGCTAATTATAACGTACACCCCCACAATGCACTGCATATGACCTTACATATTACATCACTCATGGTCATGTGATATCACTGATGACATCTCTGATGCCATCATCCACAGAGCCACTCATACATCCTCTCACACATCCACACAACCACTCATACACCCACTCACATACCCACACAACCACTCACACACCCACTCACTCATCCATTGAGCCACTCACACGCCCATTCACTCACCCTACAGCCACTCTCACAACCACTCACGTACCCATACACCTACTTATACAGTCACTCAGTCACCCATATAGTCAATCCCACAGCCACTCACTCACCCATACAGCTACATATGCATCTACTTATTCACCCATACAACCTCTCAACAGAGTCACACAACCACTTAAATACCCATTCACACATCCATACAAGCACTCAGATGATGACCCACTCACCCATGCAGCCACTCACACAGACACTAACTCTCCAATACAGCCACTGACACACCCACTCAGTTAACCAAAGTCCCACTCAAACAGCTACTCACTCACCCATACAGCCACTTTCACACCCAGTCACTCATCCATACAGAGACTCACACAGCCACTCATTCACCCATACTGCCACTCACACACCAACTCATTCACCTGTACAGCTACTCACACACCCACTTATTCACCCATACAGCCACACACATACACCTACTCCCACAGCCCCTCACTAAACCATACAGTTGCGCAGCCACTCACTACCCTATACAGCTACTCACACACCCACTTATTCATCCCTACAACCACTCACATACCCAATCACATACCCAGAAAAGCACTCACAAACCCATTCACATACCCATGCAGCCACTCACATACCCACTGACAAACAAATACAGTCACTCACACCCCCAGTGACAGATCCATACAGTCACTCACACACCCACTCAAAAAACCATGCAGCATTTCAGACACCCACTCACACACAGATACAGACAACCAAACAGCCACTTAGACCACATATGTTAGAAATAGTTTCACTCATTAGTAGTATAGAAAGAATAGTAATTTAAATTATGCAGTAGCTTAGCATATATCTTTAAGTCTCAGAAATATTTAAAAAACACACTTCCTAGATGATGTCATCAGTGATGTCATTTGAGATGTCATCAGTGATGTCACTGACCATGCCATGAGTGATGTAATATTTGTGGTCATAAGCAGTGCATTGTCGGGCGTAAGTTATAGTTAGCTCAGGTAACTATTACTGCTGAATTTCAAAGTTTTTTTATGAGTGAGATCTGAGCCTTACTATTAAGTCCCTGTAACCTTTGTTTTTTTTAGTGAATTTCACAGTTTTTTAATGATATTTTCTAACTAAAACGTCCCTGTAACCTTTGGTTTTTCAGTGAATATTTATATATATATATATATATATATATATTATCTACTGGCGGTCGCCAGTAGATAGTTATAGTTACAACCTATTATCCATAGGAAATCCGTGACATTCTATTTGAAATAACGTTGGCGCCGGTTGACGAATCTTCGTGAAAGTTTCCAACTTGTTGGGGCGCTCCGCTCCGCTCCTACCCTGAAAGTCTCGGGGTGATACGTGAAGCGGGGGCCAAGAAAAAGGGGGGTCCCAAAACGCGTTTTCCCCATTCATTTTTCCATAGGAACCTTTAGTCGCAGCTACAGCCCGAACTGCTGAACGGAATTACCCCAAATTTGGCAAAGAGGTAGTCCTTGGTTCAGACTGGTGCCTTTTGCTTAAATGGTGTAAATCCGTTCAGTAGTTCCTGAGAAAATCAAAAGTAAAAGTACATATATATCTATGGGCGCGTCGGATACGCGTACCCTCAGCGCACCCTGCGCGCACCGTCCCGATCACGAGCTGCATGCTAATTGGCTGTTAGCTGGCTGTCAACATTCCGATTCAGGAAATGTTGGCAGCCATTTTGTCTCTCGGTAGAACCGAGGGACAGAAACAAGTGCGGAAAGCGCAAAAAGGGGGCAGGGTAGAAACACCCTAACCCCCTAGGTGTGCTCAGGGGGTCCCACAAGGACCCCCTGGGCAAAAAAAACATTTTTTTTTAAATCGGCAGGATGCGCTCAGGGTGCGCGTATCCTGCCGAAAAAAAAAAAATCGAAGCGCGGTCTCCCGCGCTTCGATGTTAATTGGCCCCCGGGTGGGCCAAGTCCCGGGGGCATGGGGGGGGTATTTATAATATGAGGGGGGCCTCTAAGGCCCCCCCAAGCCCCGGGGTCCGCTACCCCACGGGGCTTTAAAAATAAATGGTGCGGGAGGGCTCTCGGCCCTCCCGCAGCCCCGGGGACCGCCACCTCCCCGGGGCACTAAAAAATTAAAAATGGGGGTCCGTTTTGGACCCCTGAAGCCCCGGGGACCACCACCTCCCCGGGGCTGTAAAATTGTTGGGAGGGGGGCCGCGCGGCCCTCCTCCTGGAGCCCTTGATGGCCCTGGGGATCACCACCCCCCAGGGCCGGCTCCTGCAGTGTCCCGGGGTGCCTACCCCCGGGACACTGTAGTTTGCTATGACAGGACGGGAGCCTCGCGGCTCCCGTCCTGTCATAGCAAACTTGGTTTGCATTTTGAAAGAGAGAGCAGGAAACCTGCTCTCTCTTTCAAAATGCAAACCCAATTGCTTTCCACATGGGGAGCAACATGTTAGCTGCTCCCCATGTGGAAAAGCAATGCCTGCTCCCGTAGGACGCGGGGAGCCGGCTGGGACTGTGGGGGTATTGGGGACCCCCCACGGTTCCCAACGTTGTATATAGGCCCCGGGGGATGGGGTCCCCGGGGAGAATACAAATTAGTACAAGGTGCTAATTTTTTTTACGGTAAAATTAGGAAACGCGCATCCAGCGCGGCCCCTGGTGTGCACGTGTTGGATACGCGACCTGTTACACGTTTGGTACACGAATGAAACGCGTTGGGTGCGCGACCCCTTACGCGTTTGGTGCACGTTTCCAACGCGTTGGGTACGCGAATCCAAGAAAAAAAAATGATGAAAAATTTCAGATATAAATGAAGTTTAGGTGTTTAGGTCTTGGGTGGCTCTAAAAAGAGCCGTTTTGTTTTTGGGGATATTTTGGTACCTACAAGTAAGTACCGATGCAGAGTCTAAAGTTGATGAGGAAGACTCTGTTACCCTCATCTGTAAAATGTACACCATCTCTCCTATAGATGCCGTCCATATTAAAACGCAGATTGTTGTTGTAAATGGAGCCCATTCTATAATCTCTGAGATAAGCAGAAACAGCTTTATTGACGTGTTTCCTAGCTTTCTCAATCTGTGGACAAAATTTATTGGACCAGTTCCATTTCTGTCTTTGACATATATTAGAATATACAAAGTCAGTTTGGGGGAAAAGTGATATCAATTCTCCAAAGGTGTCCTTCATAAGCATTTCCAGACCTACCCAGGTCAAAGTGCCTAGGTCATTGCCACCACAGTGCACAATTATGAGGTCAGGGTGTTGGAGATGCAAAAAGGATTTAACCAATGGCATCAATTGGTGCCACTTTAATCCTCTCTGTCCAATCCATTTAATGTCTACATTTGGCAAAGCTAGGTCTTTGTCAATGCCGCTGTTTTCTGCATACCTTTGGCTCCAGAAAATATAGCTGTGTCCCACAATCCACACTCTAAGCATCTTGAAAGGAGGTCTGGATGCACTCAGAAGGTGTCTGTATGTGAAATGGCAGTTTGACTACTAAAGTTTTTCTGAAATGGTGGATAAGATGCAGTTTAAAAAAACTGAAAAAAAAATGATTGGCTGTTTGAGAATATTATAGACTAAAAAGTAGGGTGCATGTTTCTGAGTTTCAAGAGCACGTTTCTTATTGGTTAATGAAAAGCGTTTGAAAGGAAGAAAAGACAGGATAAGCTGATATTTTGAAAAGTCAAGCGCACTTGTTGTTTGGATTAGCAACATTGTGTGCTGAACTTGTGACCTGTGAGCTCAGTTCAGTGTTCCATGAACTGTTACTATGGTAACAGGCTGTAAGCAGATTGGGGGTAGGGTTGAAAGTTATATCAATTGGATAGGCTTGAAATGTGTAACCAATAGAAATGTGTGTTAGCTTTTGAATTAATGTGGGAAGTAATGTAATTTGATATTTACATGTATATGTGTGCAGAAAGAGAGGGAAAGTTTGCCATTTTTTGGTTTTGGTAAGAGCAGTGCAGTACAGACATTTGGTTTAAGAACATCTGGTGTGTGACTGACATACTTCTTAATCAACAAATTAAATTGAAAGGTGAGTTATTAATTTGTGAGGTGTTGTATGTTGTGTCTTTGTTTTTAATAAGACTAATGTTTTTCTCCTGCTAAAGTCCAGGGAGTAGTGTTGCTTGTGTAGAATCACACTGTGAGTCTGTGTGCATTTGGGCAACCACTGTGAGAGAAGCATTTGGGTACTTCATGTCTTTGCAGACAGATAACCGCTTTAAAACCTGTCATGTTGTCAAATTTTCGTAGTATTAGAAGCCAGTTATTGCTTGTGCATTCGCAGAATGAGGCAGTCATTCACAGTAGACTGCAGTAGTGAATTTTGTAAAAGTGTGCAGTCACCTTACCCCTTCCAGACTAGTGAATGTGTTTTGGAAAGGTCCAAGGAACTGTGTTGCTTGTCTAGAATCACACTGTGAGTCTATCTGCATTTGGGCAACTATTGTGAGAGAAGCATTTGGGTACTTTATATCTTTGCAGACAGATAACCGCTTTAAAACCTGTCATGTTGTCAAATTTTCGTAGTATTAGAAGCCAGTTATTGCTTGTGCATTCGCAGAATGAGGCAGTCATTCACAGTAGACTGCAGTAGTGAAGTTTGTAAAATGTGCGTAGTCACCTTACCCTTTCCAGACTAGTGAATGTGTTTTGGAAATGTCCAAGGAACTGTGTTGCTTGTCTAGAATCACACTGTGAGTCTGTATGCAATTGGGCAACCACTGTGAGAGAAGCATTTGGGTACTTTATGTCTTTGCAGACAAATAACTGCTTTAAAACCTGTCATGTTGTCAAGTTTTAGTAGTATTAGAAGCCAGTCATTTCTTGTGCATTCGCAGAATGAGACAGTCATTCACAGTAGAATGCAGTAGTGAATTTTGTAAAATGTGAGCAGTCACCTTACCCCTTCCAGACTAGTGAATGTGTTTTGGAAAGGTCCAAGGAACTGTGTTTCTTGTCTAGAATCACACTGTGAGTCTATCTGCATTTGGGCAACCATTGTGAGAGAAGCATTTGGGTACTTTATGTCTTTGCAGACAGATAACCGCTTTAAAACCTGTCATGTTGTCAAATTTTCGTAGTATTAGAAGCCAGTTATTGCTTGTGCATTCGCAGAATGAGGCAGTCATTCACAGTAGACTGCAGTAGTGAATTTTGTAAAAAGTGTGCAGTCACCTTACCCCTTCCAGACTAGTAAATGTGTTTTGGAAAGGTCCAAGGAACTGTGTTGCTTGTCTAGAATCACACTGTGAATGTGTGTACATTTGGGCAACCACTGTGAGAGAAGCATTTGGGTAGTTCATATCTTTGCAGACAGATAACCGCTTTAAAACCTGTCATGTTGTCAAGTTTTCGTAGTATTAGATGCTCCAGGAATTACGCTGTTACTTCCCATGCACTCCTCTAGTCAGCAATCCAGCACCATGTGCTAATGCAATCAGTGCGTCAAAACTTAAACACTTATAAATTCCCTTATGCACACTCCTTGCAGTACCAAGGCCTTAGCACATATACTGCTACAAATCCCTATCTTCTACGCATGAAGTCCTCTAACCATCTACACACTTGTCTTTCAGTCCTTCAATTATCAGGCAGTATCCATACACTCCAATAAAGACATTGTTACTCCCCATGCACTCCTCCAGTCAGCTATCCAGCACATATACTAATCCTAACACTGTGCCATAACCAAACACTTATAAATTCAGTCAGGCACTGACCTTAAAGTACTCTATTCATTCAGTCAGTACCCAATTACTCATGCAGTGTCCCAGGCTTTAGTACATAGACTGCTTCAAACACCTATCAAGTATGCATGTAGTCCTGTAACTACCTACACACTTGTTTTTCACTTCTTCAATTCTCAGGCACTATCCATACACTTCAATAAACACCTTGTTACTCCGCATGCACTCTTCCACTCAGCCATCCAGCACATATAGTAATCTAAACACTGTGCCATAACCAAACACTTATGAATTCAGCCAGGCACTCACCTTGAAGTACTCTAATCATTCAGTCAGTGTTCAATTACTCATGCAGTGACCCAGGCCTTAGCACATAGACTGCTTCAAACACCTATCCAGTACGCATGTAGTCCTGTATCTACCTCCACACTTGTTTTTCACACCTTCAATTCCCCAGTCAGTATCTATACACTCTAGCAGTCTCCTCTAGTGACCCATTCAGCTCCATGTACTAATCCATTCAATGCGCCAAAACCCAATCACTTAAAAATTCACCTAGGCACTATCCTTACAGTACTGTTTACATTCAGTTACTTTCCAAATACTCATTCAGTGATTTAGAGCCTTAACACATATTGTGTTTCAAACTTCTATCCACTATACATGTCATCCTCTAACCATCTACGCACTTGTGTTTAAGGCTTTTAATTCCCCAGTCAGTCTCCTTACACTTTAAGAAACACCCTGTCATTCCCCTTGCAATCCTGTATTGACCCATTCAGCACCATGTACTAATGCATTCACTCTGCCAAAACCCAACCGCTTATAAATTCACCCGTGCATTCTCAATGCAGTACTCTAATAATTTAATCAGTACACAAGTACTCATGCAGTGATTCTGGCTTCTGCAGATGGACTGCTACAAATCTTTATCGAATATGCATGCACTCCTTTAATCACTTACACACTTATCTTACACACCTTCATTTCCCCAAGCAGTATCCATACACTAAAGTAAACATCCTGTAACTCTCCTTGCAGTGTTGTAGTGACCCATTCAAAAATATGTACTAATCCATTCACTGTGCAAAAACTGAATCACTTTTAAATTCACCAAGGCACTCTCCGTGTACTACTCTAATCATTGTTTTGCAACCCAACTACTTATACAGTGAGCTATGTTTTAACACGTGCAATGTGTTTCTATAGTAATTGAAGGGTATAATTTGTAAATTTATTAAAATTAATTTATTTATAATTATTTCTTACAGATATTGTTTATCATCATTAAAACAAACTTATCATGCCTTTAAAATCAAGAAAGAGAAAACGACAGCAAAAAGAAAATTATTTGAACAAATCTGCAGAAGAAGTATTGGATGACCAACATCATGTGGCTAAAAAGAAAAAGTCTTTCGGTAAGACAACTAAAGAATTCCTTAAAAAAATTTCAAAGCCTAGAAATAGTGTACAAATTGTACAAAGTAAAAACAATGCTTCAACTAGAAAAAAGAGTATGAGTAAAAAGAAAGGAGTAAATGGAAAATTACATTCAAACGATACAATGAATGGTAAAAGAAGGCAAAATCAGTATAAAGAAATCAGGAAAAAGATTTTTTATAATAGAGTTGTTTTTAACTTGCTTAAAGATGTTAAAAAATATAAAAGAAGAGCACTATTTTATAAAAAGAAAAAGTATATTGAATCCATTGTTCAAAAAGCTTTGGAATTAAAAAGGAAATTATTTATTTTAGTTTTGAATAGAATTCGATCAATACATAAACCAATTCATTTTTTGAAGGCCAAAAGTAAGAAGAAAAAAGTAATTAACAGAACTAATTTTTGTGAATTTTTTTGGGTGAATGGAAACATAGTTCAAGTTCAGAGCCGTTCTTTAATGAAGAGAGTTATTTTCAGACCAATAATTTATTGCATGCAGTTGATACCAGTGGTCGTGCTTATGAGGTTAGAAATGGTTGTGCAATTGAGAAAGAGAAGGTGGTTCCCAGAAATGTAGAAGAAGTGATAGCTGATGAAGCTCTAGGGAGACGTCCTAAAGCCCCAGTGTATACTTGGGATTGCAGTAGTATTTGTAGTGTACGACAGGAATCTATTGATATTTTACGAAATTTCTTACGAGAGTATACTAAAAAAAGTGTTAAGCAAAAGATTAAGATGTTACAAGGACTAGACCCTTGCAGAGTGAGAAAAAATACTGGTTTGCAAGGTCATTCTCTGGCTTGTGTTTCTAGAAAAGTATGTCAAAGTGTTTTTCATCATTTTAGGATGTTAGCAGTACATCATTCTGAAATGCGGAAGATAGTTAGAAGATTGTATTATGCAAAAAGTCCAGCACTTAAATTAAATGAGTTGAACAGTGCTCTTTTGTGTGGGTCAGTATCTGATGTGAAGAAGGTTTGTGATGAAATTGAGTTTTGTTACTTTGGTCCGGAAGAAGAGAGTGCAGAAACTGACACATTGATAGAAGAAAATGTTGAAGAGAATGTGCAACATACTACTCCCAAAAAATTTGAAGAACAAATTACAAAGTTTATGGTGATTTCAGGTGAAAGGCCAAATTATTCTTGTATTTGTTGCCGGCGAACTCACTATAGAAATCAGACTAGGAGTGTTGATCTGTATTTTAAAAGTGAAAAACAAAATAATGATGAGTGGAAGAATTTTGCAACTTATTTGTGGGTAGAGAATTGTTTTGATTTGGGTACTGATCAACGTATTTGTAAATATTGTTATAACAAATTGGATGAAAATAAAATGCCTGCTAGAGCTGTTCATAATGATCTAGAGTTGATAACTATTCCTCCGGAACTAATAGATTTAAACACGTATGAGTCTATACTCATTCAATGTGTACACCCATTTCAGGCTATTGTTCGTATGGAGCCAAAAACAGGTAAATTGCCTCCGACTGATTTACAGAGAGGATTAAAAGGAAGAGTTGTATATTTACCACTGGATTTAAAGAAAAATATTGACACTATTGGTGTAGAGAATGTAGAAAGTGAACCATTAGTTATTCTAGTTAATGGTGTTCCTACTAAGAGTAAGAAAATCTGGCAAGAATTAGTGGATGTTAGAAAAGTGCAAAAGGCAACATTATATCTAATAAAAAACAATGAGTACTATAAAAATGTGTATGTGGAAGAAGAAGAAATACTTTTAGATGATGATACTGAAACATCAAGTGGTCAAATTGAAAAAGTGGACATGTCAAAAAATGAAGAAATCTATGAACATTATAGTGTACATCCACTTCATTCGAAAGAAGTGATGGGAAATACTATTGAGTTATTCCAAATGAAGGAAGCAAAGGGTACTCCCATCAGTGTATGGGAGAAAAGTTTGGAAGCTCGTTGTTTTCCGCAGCTTTTTCCAACTGGAAAAGGTGGACGATATGATGAACGACCTGTGCAGATTCCTGCATCTGAATATCGGACAACAAGATTGTATGCAAAAGATCCAAGGTTTCGACAATGTATCCCATATATATTTCATCTTTTGTTTGAGAGTGACTTATCTGGACTTTCATATGCAGTCAACCACATTTTGAAAACAGGAGTACATTTTCAAAATGTTTCTGCAAAGCAATTTATGGATAAAGTACATCAGAGAGACGATCATCTAGAATCTCAGTTGATTAATTTGATGGCATGTCAGCGTGGTACTAATGAGTATTGGTACCGTCGTCATGGAGAACTTAAATGCATGCTAAGGAACTTAGGAACTCCTACATGGTTTCTTACCCTAAGCTGTGCTGAATACGCTTGGGATGATTTACTTGAATTTCTTCGTGAGGCAAATTCAAATGTAAAAAATATTGAATACAAGACACCTGGAGAATTGTGCTCTTTGGATCCTGTTAATGTGTGCAGGTATTTTAATCATAGATTTGAAGCTATGATGTCTTTTATCTGCAATAAAAAAATCCTCCTCTTGGAGAAGTTCTGGATTTTTTTGGAGAAAGGAGTATCAAGCTAGAGGTGCTCCTCATATACATATGCTGATATGGATCAAAGATGCTCCTAAATTCGGAACTGATTCTGATGATACTGTTTTGTCTTTTATTGAAGAATATGCCACATGTGCTATACCCAAAAGAACAGAAGAAAAAAACTTAAAACAACAAGTTTTACGATTCCAAAGCCATCGATGCGGAAAATACTGTCGACGAAAGTACAAGTGTAAGGAAAAGTTTTATACCAAATGTCGTTTTGGATTTCCACGTCCTGTAATATCCAAAGGAAGAGTAAACAGTTTTATGTCAGCTATGAGACATACCATCACTAGAAAGTCTCCAAAAAATACATACAATTTGAGAAGAAGTGAAGATTCAAAATATATAAATGATTATAATCCTGTTATTCTCTCAATGTGGAATGCTAATATGGATATTCAGTATGTTGCAGATAATTCCATTGCTGTTGCCCGGTATGTGACATCTTATATAACAAAATCTGAAAAGACAGAATTGAAAGAAATGTGGGAAGAGATTTCTCACGAGAAGAGTCTAAGTAAGAAATTATACAGTTTCAGTTTGAAGATGTTATCCCATCGAGAAATTGGAGCGTATGAATGCTCAGATCGGTTATCATCTGCAAGTTTATACTCAAAATCTAGAAGAATCATTTGGGTGAGTCTAGGTCTTGCTGCAACGCGAAATCGAGTACTTAAATCTGTTCAAGAAATTGAATATTTAGCAGAAAAAGAGCCGGAAAGTACAGATATTGTGAAAACAAATATGTTGGACACATATTATCCAAATAGAAGTCATCATCTTGAGAACATATGTCTTTATGAAGTGCTGCAAAACTACACTTTTAAACGGAATACTACAGAAAACATCACTGAGGGAAAATATGCAGTAATTGGTTCCGAAGGATGTTTGGTGAAACAAAGGAAAGGAAATTTGATTAATCACAGAAAACTAAGTTGTGACAGTACTGATAAAAGAGAATTTTACTATTTTGCACTTTTGCAACTGTTCAAACCGTGGCGTTCAGAATTGGAATTACTTGGAGAATTTCAGAGTTATGAAGATTCCTTCAATGCTTGTAAAGATACCATACAATGCACTGTTTTTGCACATTATGTAAAGATGTTGAACGATGAAATTGACCAAGAAGCTACTATTGCAGCAGAGATTGCTAGAGACAGTTCTCAAGACAGTCAAACTTCTGCTGCGAACAGTGAAGATCCACTAGGACAACCAATTGTTGAAAATGAAGCAGCAATTGCTATGAAGGAAGTTGAAACAGCAATGCTTCAAGGTCGAGAAGATATTATGGACTTAACAAACTTGGAAGAACAACTAAATGTTGAACAACAAGAAATATATCAGCAAGTGAAGCAACAGATTGACCATGGATTACTTCATGAAAACAAAGAATGCTCATGCACATCTTTTGAACCTATCCGGATGTATGTAAGTGGACAAGCTGGAACAGGAAAAAGTTTCTTAATAAAAGTAATGACCAGTTATCTACACAAAATAACTGAGTCACATTTGTCTTGTGTTGTAACTGCTCTACTGGGTTGGCAGCACACAACATTAAAGGAATTACATTACATCATTTACTAATGCTACCTGTGGAGCATGAAAACAAATTGGAATATCATAAGCTATCTGGAGAAGCTTGTTATGAAGTTTCTAGAGTGCTGAAGAAAATGAAAGTTCTGATTATTGATGAGGTAAGCATGGTCTCAAACTTAATGCTTGCTTTTGTGCATTTAAGAATGCAGCAAATTCTTAAAACAGAGTACGATGTGTTATTTGGAGGAAAACATGTTATAGTTTTTGGAGATCTACTGCAACTTACTCCTGTAAAAGGACAACCAGTATTTAAAATGCTTGTGCATGAAGACACCAGAAAGTCTATGGGTAGTGTTGGAAATGTTAACATTTGGTCATATTTTGAATACAAAGAACTCATTACGAATATGCGACAGGCAAATGATGTTGATTATGGAACTATTCTTCAAGATGTAAGAATTGGAGTACTGACAGAACATGGGAAACAGGCTTTACAGAGTCGGTTACTTTTGAATTTGTTTCCAAATGAAAATATAGTTCAGGAGAAAATATATAAGAAAATTGCAGAAACCAAATCAGTAATCTGTTTAATGCCAACACTGCGACAGTGTTCTATATTCAACATAGAAGTTTTGAAGCTTGAAAATGAAGAAATAATAAAAATGGAGGCCATTGATAAAATAGAGCATGAAGGAATCACTATTATTTTGACCGAAAAATTGCAAACAAAATTGCATTCTTTAGAAAATTCAATATCTAAAACTGCTGGTTTAGAAAAGAATCTATATGTATGTATAAACTGTCGGGTAATTTTAAGGCGTAATTTGGATGTAGAAAAAGGTTTCGTTAATGGAGCAATGGGTAAACTTGTGGATTTTGTAAATTATCAAAAAAGAGATGGAATTGAATTTTTAAAAATCAAATTTGATGAAATTGAAGAAGTAAAACAAATTGGTCGTTGTTCAGTTCGTTTTTTGCTTG